>CM059869.1:35726931-36427431 GCA_030490815.1 Acer saccharum
CCGATCGTGTTCACAGAGGCCGACTCACACGGAGTGGATGTTAGGCCAAATGACGCACTAGTAGTCAGCGCTCGGATCGGCCATAGAGAAGTTCATCGAATTCTGATCGACAATGGGAGTTCGGCAGACATTCTTAGTGCAGAAGTATATGACCAGCTGAGGCTAGACAGGAAAGACCTACAGCCTTTTCCCACACCCCTTAGAGGATTTGGAGGGGTCGAAGTGAGGTCACTCGGCACGGTTAAGCTACCTGTGAAGATCGGGAAAGCCCCTTGCCAGAAAACAGTGCTGCTCGACTTTGTGGTGGTAGATACGGAGAACTGGCCGTATAATGCTTTACTGGGCCGACCATTTTTGAATAAAGCCAAGGCGGTGACAGCAACTTATGCCCTCATGATGAAATTCCCGACCGAATATGGCGTGGGAGTGGTCAAAGGGTCACAAGAGATGGCCCGTAGAGCAAACTTATCAGTATATAGAGATAGGGAGGTACGCCAGGTATACATGGTAACAGTCCAGCAAGAGGATAGAGAACCAGAAGAACAGGCAGAAGTGCCGAAAGATTTTGAGTTGGATCCCAGAGAAGGACCGGAGGATAGGGAAGACGAGCCGACCCAAGAGGTGGCGCTAGACCCGGAGGATCCAGGTAGGACAGTGAAGGTAGGGGCAAGTTTGAGCGTACATGTCAAAACCGCACTTATTGCGCTACTGAGAAATTACAAGGATGTTTTCGCTTGGAGCCATGAAGATATGCTGGGGGTAGACCCGAAGGTGATTTCACATCATCTTTCCACCGACCCCGAGTTCCGACCCGTGGTACAAAAAAGAAGACTATTCAATCCAGAAAGAAGCGTCGCAATCAAGAAGGAAGTAGAAAAGCTACTTTCCTGCGGGGTCGATAAGGGAAGTCAAGTATCCGGAGTGGGTGGCCAATGTGGTGTTGGTCAAGAAAAAGAACAAGCAATGGAGGATGTGTGTAGACTTTACAGACTTGAACAAAGCTTGCCCAAAAGATAGTTTCCCACTACCGAGGATCGACCAGTTGGTAGATGCGACAGCGGGACATGAATTGTTAAGCTTCATGGACGCCTACTCGGGATACAATCAGATCCGGATGAATAAGGCAGATGAGGAAAAGACGTCGTTTACCACGGACCAGGGTTTATATTGCTACAAAGTAATGCCATTCGGATTGAAAAACGCCGGGGCAACATACCAGAGGCTAGTAAACAGGATGTTTGCTCGGCAGATTGGAAAAAATATGGAGGTTTATGTGGATGATATGCTGACTAAGAGCACCACTGCAGAAAAACACGCGGAGGATTTGAAGGAAACCTTCGACGTCCTAAGAAAGTATCAGATGAAGCTCAACCCAAGCAAGTGTGTGTTCGGAGTACCTTCGGGAAGGTTTCTAGGTTTTCAGGTGCACCAGAGGGGAATCGAAGTAAATCCTGAGAAGATCAAAGCACTAGAAGGAATGGCTTCACCCAGGACGCTAAAAGATGTGCAGAGGCTAACGGGATGCCTCGCGTCACTCAACCGGTTTATAGCCAAGTCAACAGACAAATGCGCCCCCTTCTTTAAAGCAATAAAAAAGGGGAAAGGGCTCGAATGGAGTACAGAGTGTGAAGAAGCCTTTCAAAAATTAAAAGAATATCTGGGGAGAGCACCAATCCTTTCAAAACCGGTGGTGGGAGAAACATTATACTTATACCTCTCGGTCACCGAGGTGGCGACGAGTTCGGTGTTGATCCGACTGGAGGAAGGAATACAAAAGCCAGTGTACTATACAAGCAAAGCGTTGTTAGCGGCAGAAACCAGATACTCGCCGGCAGAAAAAATAGCGTTAGCTCTGATCACATCGGCCAGGAAGCTAAGGCCATACTTCCAAGCACATACAATAGAGGTATATACAGACTGCCCGCTGAAACTCATTCTTCAAAAGCCAGAAGTGTCAGGAAGGCTGACCAAGTGGGCGGTAGAGCTCAGCGAATACGACATCAGATACACACCAAAAACGGCCATCAAAGGGCAGGCGGTATCCGACTTTATAGCAGAATTCACCGAGCCAGACGCCGAGGTAAGGAGGGCAATGGAAGATGAACAGACTACTAAATTCCAGTGGAAATTACATGTGGATGGGTCATCGAACACGCATGGCAGCGGGGCAGGAATAGTCATAACGACCCCCGAGGGGGATACTGTAGAATGTGCCATGAGGTTCGATTTCAAGGCAACCAACAACCAAGCAGAATATGAAGCCTTGCTGGCCGGTCTGAGAGTCTGCATAGCACTAGGGGCAGATGAGCTGGAAGTTTACAGTGATTCACAGGTAGTGGTCCATCAGGTACTGAATGAATACCAGGCCAGGGAAGAGCACATGATAGCTTATTTGGACATTGCAAAAAGACTACTTAAAAAGTTCAAAGCATACAGAATCTCTCAGATCCCTCGGGAAGAGAACGAAAAGGCAGATGCTTTGTCCAAATTAGCTTCAGCCACCACAAGCATCAGATCCAAAGCAATACCAGTGGCGCACCTGACTAAACCAAGTACAGCGGAACCCGAGGAAATCATAATAGCAGAGATCCGACCTAGCCCGGGCGACTGGACATACCAACTCAGAAAGTACTTGGAGGAGAACATACTACCGGAGGATGCTGTGGAAGCTAAACGCATCAGATACAGGTCAGCCCGGTACACGATTCTGAGAGGAGAATTATATAGGAGAGGATTCTCGAAGGTATTGCAGAGATGCATTTCCGGTGAGAAGACTGGAGAGATCCTGAGAAGTATCCACAGTGGAGTATGTGGGAACCACACTGGGGGTAAAAGCTTAGCACACAAGATACTCCGGCAAGGGTTCTATTGGCCGACTCTGTTCGCGGAAGCGCAGCAATTCGCAGAAAGTTGCGAAACATGCCAAAGAGTAGCAAATGACATTCGGCGACCCCCAGAGTTGCTCAGAAGCTTAACCTCGCCTTGGCCCTTTGCCATGTGGGGACTCGACCTGATAGGACCAATGCCCACAGGAACGAAGGGAGGAGCCAAACATGCTATTGTGGCAGTGGATTATTTTACCAAATGGGCAGAGGCAGAAGCACTTGTACACATCACCGAGGCAAACACTACCAGCTTCGTTAAAAAGAATATAATATATCGGTTTGGGATCCCGAGCATCATCATAACAGACAATGGGACTCAATTCGATAATAAGAAGTTCAGAGAAATGTGTGAAGAGTTCAAGATCGCAAACTACTACGCATCGCCTGCTCATCCTCAAACCAATGGCCAAACAGAGGCCGTGAATAAAGTAATCAAGCACACATTGAAGGCAAAGCTAGAGGCAAAGAAAGGTGGCTGGGCAGACAAACTGCCTGAGGTGCTATGGGCATACCGAACAACTGTGAGGTCTTCCACAGGGGAAACTCCTTTCGCGCTGGCATTCGGGACAGAAGCTGTTATCCCAGCAGAAACTACTTTCACATCCCCCAGGGTCCAGCTATACAGTCCCGAGCACAATATAGACATGCTGCAGCAGAACCTAGACGAGCTTGAAGAAATCAGAGACGCAGCACAAGTAAGAAATTCCGCATACCAGCAAAGGGCCGCTAGGTACTACAACTCCCATGTTCGGGAGCGGAGATTCCAACTCGGGGATCTAGTGCTGAGGAGAGTATCACCGAATACCAAGGATAAATCATCAGGATCCCTCGCCGACAAATGGGAAGGACCATATATCATCAAGAGAATCGTAGGGCACGGGGCCTACATGATAGCCCGACCAGAAGGTGGCCTGGTACCCCGACCATGCAACGCACAATATCTGAAGATCTTCTATCCCTAAAAGAATCCGGTTATGGTTCTACAGTTTATTTATTCTGCTTTAGCTCAGTTTTTAGTTTCTGCGTTGAAATTTCAGATTTATTTATTAATTTCATGTTCATGATCATCTAATAAAGTTCAGTTGCAAATACGATGTGGCGGAATCAATAAAATCCATGAGCAATATTTCAATGGAGGTCACTCAAGGCGACCGAATAAATGCCGAAAAAGTCGAGCGCTATAAGGCCGCGAAAGAGCGGACGAGTGGTGCTCGAAGGGCGGAAAAGCTGTAGTAGCATGCCCGCCTAGTTAAAGTGATGCAAACGCGTCCCTTAGCAAAAAGGCAAAACCGAGGCACCAGAATAACTGGGAAAATGCTCGGAGCGCCGCTAGAAAGACTAGTGAGATGCGCAGTCGTGTTGGCCGGTACAAAGTACCCCAACGATTCGACGAACCCTTGCGCAGATAAAACCAGGAGACGTCCTAGGTGACTTGTGCAAGGACCTCAACGTATGGTCGCGGCGAGCCCCGACGCAACGTGAAGGTTAAACAACCCCAAAAAAATTAGTTACCGGTTAAATAAGATACTCGGTCTAAATCAATAAGCCAGTTACATAAGATACTCGGCACAAAATTAGTTACCAGTTTAATAAGATACTCGGTCTAAATCAATAAGCCAGTTACATAAGATACTCGGCCGAAAATTGGTTACCGGTTAAATAAGATACTCGGTCTAAACTGATAAGCCAGTTACATAAGATACTCGGCAAAAAGTGAGTAAAATTTGGTCTTATATTCATAGTGTATAGAAAGATACAATGTACGATGTATATGTGAAAGATGTACAAGTATAGTTACAAAAAGGCTTGAAGATCAAGAGGAAGGCGCCGGGGGTGGTGAGCTGCTTCTGCCAACATCAGGGTCAGGCTCCATCACATACTCGCTCAGAAGACTGTCGTCCGATGGCCATATGATCACATCTTCTTCGTCATCCATCCAGTGGCTGTAGTCGGTACCAGGAACGGGCCCCAAGTCGGGTATCTCGTTGCTAAAACTCGCCCTTTCACTGGCGTAAAAGGTAGAGAACGACTCGGCGGTCGGAACCTCAAGGTGCATGGGATGTGGCGTTTTTCCTTTACTTCTACAATACGCCCGCCACTCCTTCATTTGGATCCGGAGAGACTCCAAGGATGTATCCACATGCTTCCTAATTGACAGGCTCCAGTTGGCCCGAGCCCGATCAGTCGCCCTGTTCCTTTGCTTAAAAAATTCACCGGCCGAGACCATTCCACGCTGGAACTCCCGAAGAAGCAGAGCATCATAGGCTGGAGATCTCTTAAAACGGTCAACGCTTTGTAGCTCCATTTCCAGCCTAGATCCCTTCGACAGTTCCTTGGCCGTCAGGGCCTGACACTCCAAGTCGTTGATTCGACGTTCATAAGCAGACTTGGCGTCTTCGGCGTTCTGTTCGGCTCGAAGCAAGGCTTCCCGGGTGGATGACAGTTGATCCTGCAGAGTCCTGACCTCCTCCGCAGCAGAAGATGCCCGTTGCTCGGCTTCCATTTGCCGTGCTAAGCACTGATTTACGAGCATCTCACTCGACCTGGCCTCCTCCTGACGAGCTAACTCAGCCCGAGAACAGTGATCTTCGCTCTCCTTCAATTGGGCTTCTAGCCTTCTTATTTTTTCCGCTTGGGCTTCGCCAGCTTCGCAAGCCCCAGACATCTCGGCCACCATCTGCAACAAACAAATCAACAAATATAAATAAAAAAAAAGGGATAATGCGAAATGATGCATATGAGAGTCACTCACATAGGAAGCGCTGTTGAAGAAATTGTGGAGTCGGTCAGACACAGTCCCGGTCCTGAGACGACTCCAACGATCCTCCCCAATATAGGCTCGGCCTGAAGCCATGGCCCTGAAAATAGTCTCGGGGGTGGGATCATCGATTTGGGGAGAGGAGCCCATATCACCCACATCGCCTTCGGGGAGTTCAGCGGACGGGGCCGCCCGAGGAAGGCCGGCTGAGCCACCAGCACTCTCTCTGACCTGCTCCCGCGTCGGGGTCACGCTCGCATCATCCTCCCCCTCATCCTCCGAAGAGGAATTAACATACGCAACTACTCGGGGAATCTTTGGGAAAGGGCGACCAGAAGAAAACGAAGCCTTCCTTTTCCCAGTCGGCCCAGCTTCAGTGTTGCTGTCCCCTGGAGTAGAAATCGGATCGACAGAGGCAGGAATCTCCGAAGAAGAACGGTTCGGTTCAACTGAAGTCGGAAACTCCGGAGCTACCGCACCTGAAGGCCCCCCAACTGCTTCAAAAGGAACGTTTTGCATATCAGCAGCAGAGTGGGGAGAACCAGATCCGCTGGGGGGATTTGCCTGCTCGGGCTCAGGGAGATCCCCTACTTTTTCTTTCCCCTTGGAGGAAGGACCTGCGGGATTGGCCGAGTCAGCAGAGGTCCTACTTACTCCAAAGTTCCCCGAGGTACCCTCAGCTCCCGCCGAACACACGGTCGGTTCTTGATCGTGAGCCTCCTCGGGCACATAATCGGGTACTCCCTCTTCATCATCTCCCTCGGGAACGTTCCCGAGAGTACCCTCGTCAGATTCGTCTTCAGGAGGGGCTATCCCAGCATCTCGTTGACGAAGGACTGCCTTTCGACTCGCCTCGACGATGCCTTTCATCCGGCGTGCCAGACCATCACTGACTATATCTACGTCAAACACTTTAAAAAAAAAAAAGAGAAGAATCCGAGTTAGCAAGCAAGCTTAGAAGTCAGGTTGCAAATAAAAATGCATACAAGTAAACTTACGGCGTCGGCGGCACGCGAAAATCTGAGGGAAGAGACGGGCCTTGATCATTTTCCCCTCTCTATAGAGATAGGGTTTTCCCCTTTTCTCTAGGGGGCGGACTGCTGCCCGAGCCAAGGTCTTCAGCTCCTCATCAGTAAAAGCTGAAGTTAGATGGTTCCACTGCGGCGTGCAGAAGTACCGAGGAACCCGGCAGGTCATCTGAGTGCCGTCCAAATCGAAACTAATCGACTGGCCCCAGTCTTTGCCCACGAAGAACCAGCTGTTCTTCCAAAACTTGTTCGAGGTCGGGAAGCCCCAAACAAACCCTTTCATCTTCTCGTCCGTGGTCGGTTCGACACAGCCCTTGACCACGACATTCTTTGGAATCCAGAACTCGGGCTGGTTCGACTGGAGAAAATAAATCCCGGTTTTCCCCACTGGCCTCAGCGAATAAAAATGGCGAACCTCGCGAGGAGTGGGAGGTGGCCGCTTCATTCTATGCCACATGTGCCACATGCACATCAGGATGCGATAACTGTTCGGCGTTAGCTGAGCCGGAGCGAGTCGGGCTTCAGCCAAGAACCAAGTAATGAAAGGCTGAAGAGGAAGAGTGACGCCGCAGGTGAGCATGGACCCGTAAATTGCTACGTGGCCGGGGGGTGGGTTCCATGCAGCCCGACCTTCGGCTGGAATCAGCGAAATCTCATTGCTGTCCAGATCAAACCGCCGCATATATCGCGTTATCTCGTCAGGGCCGACCACGTTCGGCTCAACATCATAGACGCAAATACGCTCGGGGGAAAAGGGAATGCGAGCGGCCCTGTGCTCCTCTTCAATATCGTCTTCAATAATCCTTTGGGTCGCCACTCGGCTTTCCCGAGAATGCGAGTCTTTGTAAACTTTGCGAGTGGTCATCCTCTTTCCTGGTCTTCTGCTCGGGCGAATATCAGTACAAGCAGAAGAATCCGACCAAGCTTCAGGTTGGTATGAGTAAGGTGGTGATGAACTGGCAAAAGCAGAAGGGATCTCTGAAGCAGGAGGAACCTCAGAAGTCGCAGGCTTTTCCGGAAAAAGTCCAGAAATATCAACGTCGGTATAGCGCGGCTGATCGAAACGGGGCTCGTCTAATAACCTGTGAACAACCGACGCAGTGAAAGCATCATTTCGCTCAATAGCAATCATACCAACAGTAAAAAGACGATATCTAGCTCCGGAATCCATAAAGACTAACCTCGATGAAGTGAAGAATGAAGACGGCGCAGATCGCAGAAGAAAAAGCCTCCGAGGAAAAATCTGGGGATTGAAGCAGGTAAACTCAAAGATGGCAGGGTTAGAAGAAACGGGCTAGTAAACCAAACAGAAAACAGAGGATCAAAAGGCACAGATGAAACCTCCTTCGAAGAACACGCAGAGATACTGGAAGATAAAAGCGAAAAATGGAAGAAAAAGGTATAAGAGAAGAGATCATAACCAACATATATAGGCGGCACATTGATTTCAAAAACGAACGAAACCCTAGGAGAAGCACAGTAAAGCGGGAAAATAGAGGGGCGTGGGCTATGACGTGGGCTACACGCAGGCAAACAGAGAGGTCGTGTCTCATAAATGAGTCGTGCCCCAGCCAAACAAAGAAAAGACAAGTGGCAACCGGAGAGCACCTTGAGCCGCCAGAGAGTAGAAACGTTACCATCAAGAGATTTCTGAAATGAGTGGTGAATCGAATGCGTGCGGTCGTAATTAAGACACGTCATTTAAAGCTTCGAATCAAACGAGGATACATTAATGCGGAAAACGACAAGCGAGGACCAGTTGTGAGAAATTATTGAAGTTAAATATTCGTCCCGAGAGAACTTGACTAAGCGTGATCGGCTCAAATATTTAAGGGGGTATTGTTATAGGTAAAAATAGTCGTAATAGGACACGTCATCACCATGGAAGGCCAAGTCAGCAGAGGTCAAGATAAGTCGACCTATGGAGTATGAACCTTCACGATAACTTACTCGGAAAAGAGGATAAGTAGTCCGATCACAAACAAAGACGATCAGCATGAGCAGCAGATCGGATTCGGACGCACTCGGGCGCACTCGGGCACACTCGGGCACACTCGGGCAAACTCACTCGGGAAACAATAAAACAGTCACCAGCACTTGCAATCAGCAACCGGCGGGTCCACGATAAGCAACGATGTGGATCATAAAAGGTAAAAAAGGAAACAAGCAGTTCTCCCGTAAATAAAGGAGAAAGAGTTTCATTCAGAATTGAATACAGCCGAAAAAGGGAAGTACAATCTAAATAGGACTAGGAAACCGCTCGAGACTTGGGGGCCACAACGCTAAACCCTAGCGGTCATCTTAAAACCCTAGATACAACATGTATAAATACCCCTTTTATTCATAAAGCAGGGGTACGTAAAAAGTAGAACGAGAGAGAGAGAGAGAATCGTATTGAAGAGCTTGTAATCATTCTGTCATTCTTCATCTTGTAATCGTGATTCATAGTGGATTTGGCTTTGTTGCTAGAGGCAACGATCCCGTGGATGTTTCTCCGATCTTTTGGAGTTTTACCACGTAAATCACCTGTTATTTCTTTACAATCTTTGACCATACTCACATATAAATTGCAGTAACCCGAGAACGAATCATTGACTTGGTGATCACCAAAAATCACCGTCAACAGTATACTTTCAATTGGTATCAGAGCGGGTCGTCGGACGGCACTCAACGAGATCCGGTTTATACGTACGTGTGGATTGCTTAGGTTTTTGCTAGTATGGTTTTCCAAGATGATGTGATGACCGAAGGGGCTTCAAATTCTAGGCCTCCTCTTCTCAAGGGTCACAACTATGGGTTTTGGAAATTGAGGATGAAGGCTTACATTTGATCTATTGATGAGAGAGCTTGGATGACCGTTGAAGAAGGTTACCTTGCTCCGAACAAGATTGAGAATGGAGTGACCGTTTCCAAGCCTAGGAGCGAGTGGTCTACTAATGAGTTCGAGTTAGCAAAATGGCATTATCGGGCGGTGAATGCTATTTTCAGAGGTGTTGATAGTAGGCAATTTTCCTACATTCAAAACCTGGAAACCGCAAAGGAGGCATGGGAAGCTCTCCAAGTCACCAATGAGGGGACTAAAGCGGTGAAGAAGTCTTGTCTTTAATTGCTCACTTCCCAATTTGAGGTTTTGCAAATGGGTGAGGAAGACAAGTTTGTTGACTTCCAAGACAAGCTACTAGACATCGCCAACCAATGCCAAACTCTTGGTACTCCTATCTCCGGTGAGAGGCTAAATTGGAAGATTCTTAGATCACTTCCAAAGAGGTTCAAAGCCAAGGTTACCGCCATTGAAGAGAGCAAAGACGTTGACGTCATGAGCTTAGATGAGTTGCTAGGATCTCCTCAAACTTTTGAGGCGTGCATGAAACCAAAGGCTAAGAACAAGGGTTTAGCTCTCAAGGTTGTCAAGGAAGCTAGTAGTAGTGATGATGATGAGGAGATGGCTTTATTGGTTAGGAAGTTTAGGAAGTTCATGAGGAAAAGGGCCAAGCCAAGTGGCAAGTACTCAAGGGACAAGGAAGTCAAGAAGTCCTTTACTCCACCTCATGAGAGGAGTGGCCATGCTAAAAGCAATAGAAAGATTCAATGCTTCAAGTGCAAGAAGCTTGGACACTATGCTTCGGAGTGTCCTAGTGGTGATTCTAAGAAGGACAAGAAGGGAAAGGCTATGGCGGCTACATGGAGTGAAGATGATGACTTTAGTGATGAGGAGAGCTCAAGTGATGAGTCTTCTAGTGAAGAAGAGCTAGTGAGCAACTTTGTTGCATTCATGGCTTCTCACTCTACTCTAGAGGATGTGAATCAAGATTCATTGGATAAGGAGATTGATCCAAGTCATCAAAAGTGTTTAAATGATAATCCAACCTACATTGATCTTTTGGCTAAGGTGAAGTTTCTTGAGGAGAAGTTGAAGATAGCCTTAAGAGAGGTTGATGAGAAGGATGACTTGATCAAGATACAAGTGGATGAGTTTGTTGCTACAACTCGTAGGCTCTTGGGTGAAAAGAATGCTCTTGCCAAGAAGCTTTGTAAAGTTGAGGGTATTGTGCTTGAAAAGGATAGGATCATCTCTAATTTGTCCTTAGGAAGCTCAAGTGACGCGGTAGTTGAGGAGAAGCTCATAGAAGCATCACTTCCTACAAGCGAAGTCATTGTTGAAGAAAAAGCTCCTAAGAAGAGACGTTCCAAGAAGAACAACAAGTTGAAGAATAAGGGGTAAAGCTTAAAAGAGTTTGTGTTGCACCCTAATTCCCATCTAATTTAAGACTTCAAACCCTAATTCAATTCATAAATCTTTTATTCTTTTATTTTGACTAAATAAAAAGACTTCTTATTTGATTAAATAAATAAAACTAATTATTTATTTCCTTATCAAACAAGTCTTTTACTTTTACTTTTAGGAAATATATTTCCTGATCAGAAAAGATTTGTTTCTTAATTAAACAATTAATTAATAAATTAATTAATTCTTATTTAATTAAAACAATGAAACAAAATAATATATAAGGTTAAAATTAACCCTTGCCGCCCCACTTAGAATAAATGGGCCAAATATTATTTTCTTATTTCATTTAATCCATTGGACTTTAAATAAAAAGCCCACATATGAACCAGACCCATTCTTACTAAAAGAAACAAGCCCACATGCCTTTCATTAATATATTAATATAATTGAGCAGCCCATTACTAAAATAATGTGTAAATTATATTCTTAATATATTAAATGCAATTCTAGATGGACCCTTAAATTGGTCCGGTAGAATATATCAAGTGATCCATGCAAGTCCGTGTGGATTGGGGATCTTGGCGGGCCATCTAAATTTAAGCTTCAATAGACATAACCTAATCACAATCAACAAATGATTCACTTAGGTCTGATCCATTAATTTTAACTCATTCCACTAAAGAGCTAAAACTGAACTCTTAAATAAAGATAGAAAAGGAAGATGCTCCTCATTCATACCCTAGACAATCATATTGGAGATAGTGTATCCTCGTGATTAATATCAGTAATCGCCAAGAGTTCATAAACCGCCTATAACTCTCCAAGTTACCATATTTACTCATATGACCACGTTTTGAACTTGGATATTTTGACTTGTCCAAAAGCCATGTTTTCAATAGACACTATCGAAAACTCAATGTTGAGATTTAATATCCAATTACCTCAAAACATCCATATGATGATATTATACTCTCATTTAATTAAATGGAGCCACGATGTCCATATCTATAAATGAAGTCCTCTATCGATTAACAAATGAATATCACCAAACTATCGAGGATAGACTATGCGATATAATCGTACTCATTGATAACTCAAATGATATCACTTGCAACCATAAGTCCATCATTTATCTCAGGATTAAGATAGACTCTCCGATTGTCCTGATAATGAAAAGACTATTATCTATTGACGGTTATAGATAAAGTATTTCATTGTGATCCAGTTCAATGCACCCAGTGCACTAGATCCTTTTGCTCGAAGACACTCCGATGATTTTAGACTCATCATATCTCATTTGATCCCACTCAAATGCTAGCAAAATAATTCTACAACTATAACAAGATAAAGGTGCCCAACCTTTAACTTAAGTTGTGAACATTATTCAAGACTAACTAAAGAATTGTGTCTACCACATACATATCCAGATGTACGAACAATTCTTCTTTTCTCATAGTCTTTAGACCTTATGATTATTTACTTTGACAATTATAATATTAAACTATAAATGCTATATGATTTGTTAAACCAGAAATCACTTTATTAATATGAAAAAGATTGTTAATTACAACATTACACTCTTGCTATTGAGCATAATCCTAACAAATCTTAGCCTAGACGCTTGTAGACATATGAATAATGAGCTAGTAGAACATCATTTTTAAATTGGTCAACATCTTTAGATTTCCATTAAATTCATTCCATTCATCAAAAATCACCCATGGCCCCATTACAACCAAAGGGAAGCCCTAGCTGATCTTTTAGAAGTCTAGCTTGGGAATACGAGTCAAAACATGTTCTCTCCACATCCTTGGTGCATCAATTCATTCATGAGATCATTCATTTTAAAAAGTGCGTTGTTTCATATATTCACATGCGTTGAATTCGAATTTTATGTTCATAACTTCCTAGAACGCATGTGGTTAATGAGAGATTGCCTAAGACTCTGAGAGAAGAAAGAGTTGAATCCGTGAGATGTAGAAGTCAAGGCGAATTCAAACCTAGGCGATTAGTTTATTGATTCGTAGATCAAAAACATCCCGAGTGTTGGCAAACAGGCATTCTGTGTTGTTTTGATGAAAATGGGATTTTACTAGTCTTAACTTAGAATGCTTAGCTTGCATGAAGTTTTTGTATGTATGCATATTTTTTGCATCTCTTGTTAAAATTCAGAGTTACGTTTGTGGGTATCGTATCTGGTAAACCCTCAGGAGACTTCACTCCTCCTACTAGGGGCACCTAAAGGTTTAAAAGGCTTGTGGCACGTGCTAAGTGCCATCGTTTCTCCCACGAAAGAGGACTAGCTAGTTTATGTTTATTTTTACTTAGTATGTTTATTTATATTTTTGTTTTATTTTGCTCGAGGACGAGCAAAAGTTAGGTTTGGGGGTCTGATCGCGCTACAAATGTTCACATTTAGCGCTCCCTTTTCCTATCTTTTGTATTTGTTTCCAAGCATTTTTGTGTATTTAATAGGGTGTAAATAAGTGTTTCAGGGAATTAGGGAAGTTCAGGGGCAATTTGGTAATTATGGAGAAATCAGGGACTAAAGTGCAATATTCGGGAATATATTGACCATTCTGTGATTTGAGCAGAGTTCAGGGGTGCAAAGTGTAATTCGCCAAAAGAAGTCAAAGTCAGCGCCACGTCAGCAAGTAGAACGGCGTCGTTTTGGGCGTTGCCTGCGTCACGCTGACGTCAGCATGACGTCACCCCTTCTTCTACCTCTAGCCGGGCACAATGACCCGACCCGATGGCCCGACAGCCCGGTTTTGACCCGGTTTGACCCGACGACTTCCCGACCAATTTTTGACCGTTTTCTAGCTATTTTTCCGGTGATTTTCTACCCAGATCGGCAGCCCTCATCCTGGTGGTCATGATGGACCCATTTTTGGCATCCCATGCAAACATTTTCCATGCCATCCAAGTCTCCAAAACTCCATGGTTGTGCAAGCTTCAAAGCCAATTCCGGCGGCCTTTTGCCCGCATTCTAGAAGGTCTAAACTCGCCGGAGGACCGCGGGTTCATGCGGCAACTTTATGCCCGCCATCCAGAAGGTTCAAGCTCGCCTCAAACGTCCAATTTCATGCGGCGGCTTCCGACGGCGAGCAAGAGCCCGCGAACTCGACGGTTCCAAGCTCGTCGACTAGACCGACTCAGCCTTTTTGCACGTCCAAACTCTCCCAAACCTTCCCTACTATATATATTCACCTTTCCCTAAACCTAAACACATCCCTAAATATCCAAACAAGTAAATTATACACACAAATACACAACTCATCAAGTTTACACCCACAAATACACTTAGAACACCAAACTCACTTAGCTTGTAAGTTAAGGTGGTTTTCCAGCCACCAATAGTGATTCAAAGCCCCTACATGTTGATTCCAAGCTTGGGGAAGCAAGATGAGTGAGCTAGCTTGAAGACTACACCAAGATTATTGGGTTGTCTCTATTGTCTCTCTTATTTCCTTAGTTTGTTGTTAATGTGTAATTAAATATTTATGTTAAGGATTTGGTGTATGTATGTATTATATCTATGAACTAGTTGTATCTATTATTAGAATTGAGCTTTAATTGATATATGCTTGTTAATTAATTAATCAAATTGTTAACATGCAAAATAGGATTTACTAGATTAATGCAAACCTTGCTTAATTTAGTTAACCTCTAATTGAAGTGCTTAATTGTTATCAACTAGTAATTAGATAGGTTTGCATGATTCATTAGTCCATAACATATCTCATTATCACTCTTGCATAACTTTGCATTAGTGGTAATTAGTTTAGCTAATTAGTGTAATTTAGATAATTGTATTGGTAGTTTAGTTGTTTAGATTAGTTAATTGCTAAGGATTGACAAACCTTAGTTATAGTTAGAACTAGTTAACTTAGTGGTAATTAGATTAATGCTCTATTAGTGTATCTTAGATTAATTAGTTTATTTGCTTTTGACCATCTTCCTTTACTTTTATTGTATGTTTATAGTGTAATTATTATATATATATATATATATAAACATATTGTATATATATATTGTGTATATATAATATAAGACCTAGGACCGACTTAAGGTAAACACCAACTTCCTCCATGGGAACGATACCCGTACTCGTAACCACTATACGTGGCGAACGATTCGTATACTTGCGAGAGGGTAAAAACTCGCACGTCCGATCATTTACGACAGTTTATAGAACTGTCGCGTAACCAATTTCCGGCCCATCAATCACCCAGATTCACAAAAGGAGCTGGACCAAGTACTCGGGTCCCGGTTTTTGACAGACTCGGACCGCCATTACCGGTACAGAATTATCCCGAAGATCTCAGACATCGATTGGTGAAATCCGCTATCGACATTCCACCTAGAAAAGCCCAGTCAGCAACGAGGCCAGCGGCAAGGAAAAGGGATCCTCAACCCGACGCAGGCGGCAGTACTGGGTCCCGGAAGGACTAACGAGGTGCCCATCGACAGAATGGGGAACATAAGGAATCTGATGGGAAATCAAAAACCTTGGACAGTGAGGACTCGGTGGCACAATTCGGACACAATGGATCCAAACGCCTTGAGGATCAGATGGCTAAGATGGCGAAGGAGCTCGAGGAATTGAAGAAAGGAAAACAACGGGGTACTCGAAAGAACCTCCTGGGGGTACTCGGAAGAAGCCGAGTTGCTCCCCAAGTTCAAAATGCCCACTGAGAAATATTCTGGATCAGAGGATCCCGTGAGTCACATGGAGAGCTTTGTCCACCAGATGGAAATCCAGAACGCTACCCGGTCAGCTATGTGCAGGATGTTCCCTTCAACACTGACCGACTGTGCTAAGACTTGGTTCAGAAAATTACCCCCAAGAAGCGTAGATTCATTCACAAAACTCACTACCGACTTTTGTGCTCAATTCCAGGGAATCAAGCCTCGCCCTAAGGATCCCATCGTTCTGCAATATGTGATCCAGGAGTGGGGTGAGACATTGAGATCTTACGTAGAAAAATTCCACAAGGAAGTAATCCAGATGGGAGTATTCGCCGAGAAGGAAACCCTCGCCAACTTCAGAAGAAACTTATGGGCCGGCAGGTTATTCCGGTCATTCACCAAACACCCGCCTGAGACATACCAGGAGGCCTATGATAGGGCGCTAGAGCAGGTGGACATAGATGAGCAGCTCCGAATTAAGGTTGAGCAAGATGAAGCCCGGACATCTAAGCGGTCTAAGAAGGAATTCCCAAAGCCTGCACTTGCGAGGAGAGTACAGAACCCTCCCCCAAATCAATCAACATATAGGCCACCACCTCCTCAGTACCGAGAGAGATATCCTACCAGAAGAACTCCACCCCGAACAACTCCTCCGCTAAGAGAGGTAACCCGCATATCAACGGAGGAAGACTGGTATAACCATTACACTCCGCTCAATGCCTCCCGAGAAACCATATACCTAGCCATCCGCGATAAGGGCCTACTCAGGAAGCCTGATCCAATAAAGGCCCCAGCTGATCAGAGAAACTGTTACAAGTATTGCGACTTTCATGAGGATGTCAGGCACAACACATCTGAATGCTATAGCCTCCGTAACCAGATTGCGAGTTTGGTAAGAGGAGGACTGTTAACAGAGTTCTTGTAACAAGTGTGGGACAGCATCAAGATAGGAAAGGAAGTGCAGAAGGAGATGCGGGATGTGGAAGAAAAGAGGAAAGACGAAGGGAAGGATTTGATGCAACAGATCCATGTTATCCATACCATCAGTGAAGGACCAACTCTAGCCGAGACTTCCAACAATTCAAGAAAGAATCACGCTAGGAAGATTCCGAAGCTCGCCACTGGCCAAGATGTGTTCCGGGTATCTCGGGGATCCCGAGAATACCCTTGATCCACCCAGATCATTTTCACCGAAGATGATGCTTACAACACAGTGCAACCCCATGACGATTCAATGGTGATCACGGTTCAGATTGCTAATTGCCGGGTCCACCGCATCCTTGTAGATACCAGAAGTAGTGTGGATATCCTGTTTAAAAGAGCATTAGAGAAGCTTAACCTTAAGAATCCTTGTTACAACAGTTGCACTACACCCCTATATGGATTTACAGGGGACTCCGTAATGCCAATAGGGAAGCACATCTTGCCAGTAATAATTGGAGAAGCCCCCCTTCAACAGAACATCATGACTAAGTTCATAGTGGTTGACACCCCGTCCGCCTATAATGCAATTCTGGGAAGGCCATTTTTATTAGGTATCAGGGGAGTTTTGTCCATTTATCACAATGTCTTAAAGTTCCCGATTGGGACTGAGGTAGGAGAAGTCAGGGGAGATCAGCAAGCAGCCCGCACATGTTATGCAGTGTCAGCCAACCTTGTTGCATTGGCCAAACAATATGTCCACTATGGTAATAAATCGGGATACAGGATGGCATAGTCGGGGAACATAGAAGAGGAAAAACGAGAAGGCTTGACAAGTATCCCGCATAGCAGTTGTGAGATATGGCAGGTTGCTCAGTTGATCGCGCTAGGAAGGACAATCACTCTAAGAAGTCTTACTTTTTAAGTTGGAAGAAAGATGTTGTCTCGGTTGGTATATTCCTGATATATATACCCCAACCTTTTCTGCTTTGTATTTGCTTTTGAGAAAATCAATAAAGTTAGTTTTAGTGCTCCTAATCTCGCCTAGCAAGACTTCATCGCTCCTTTTCGCCTCAAGACCAGGAGAAGCCATATGGCGTTCCTGTTGCCTTGATCGGGGTATACCCTCCTCCAGGAAGGACCTGATGCTCAAAATGCACAAGGAGTGTAGTCACTCGCCAGGATCTATCTCAATAAGACCAGGAGAACTTATATGGATCTCCTGAAGCCTCGGACGAGGAATACCCCCCTCCAGGATGAACCCGGTGTCAAAGTAATCTTATCTGCCTACCAAGACAGTCCACCAAGAAGCCAAGGTATTCCATCTGGATACCCGATATCTTCCTGCATCGTGCTACTACCTCTCTTAATTGCATCTAAACTTCTGAGTTGAAATGGCTTTAGTAGCCGCTCAGGACAAAGCATCAGGGAACTAGGCCATTACTCCTAAGGGCCAGACACTTCACTTTGATAAGTGACTAAGGTGAACCCATCACCAGGATTCCCGGTAGGAAATTCGAGCAATGGTCAGATTATGATATCTAATAGGTGATTTCTACTAAGAGAGATCACTGACCAAGGATTATATTCAAGACAAGTTGGAAAAAAAAACTACCGTCCACCAGCGAGTTAAGGAAGAAGCTAAACCGGAATCGAGATAATTTTCACTTGAACCAATTTCAAATGTGTGAATACCACCCTAGATAAAGACATAACTCTACAAGCAAACGTATGTAGAAAGGAAGTGATCACAAAAAGGGTGAATTTCATTAAGTCAAAACAGGGCGCCCACCCCTACCTACGGGCTACAAATAGTTACAAAACAAATTCAAGTAAAAGCAAAGTCATATCTAATCCCCTCCTCCTGTGTGTTTTTCTTACCGGGATCCGTCCGTCTGTTCCCCTTTTTCCTGCCTTTCTTCAGGTAAGCTGGACGCAGCAGGGGAGCCCACCCCCTTCAAGTGATGAGCAGAGGCTTGCCCAACATCTTTCTGAGCGGAAGGAGGATCCTGAGATTCCCCCTCAATATTTTCTTCAGATCCAGCCATAGGGGGTAGAGGAGATAGATCTTGGACAAAGACGTCCTGTGAGGGGCCTCCTTGATTACGGCCAGTGTCTGAAAGGGCTGCTGCCTTAGCCATAATATGATCCCGATCCCAGCCAAGAGGAGTCATCAGGTCAAAAGGAGGAGGGAAAGCCTGGGCAACCTCGTAGGAGGCAGTAAAGTATCCGTCCGTGAAGGAAAAATCCAATCGGGATTGTAAAACCTTCACGGAACCCCTCAAGAATCGGTTCTCATCCAGGAGGACTGCCTTCTCTGCCTTGACAGACTCCCTCTCAGCTTTGCACCGCGTGGAAATGATGGTTTCTGTGTCATAGGCGCGCTGCATTCTTTCTATCTCCACCAAGGCATCCTACCTCCGGGATTCAGATTCAGATTCAGATTCAGATTCAGCCGCGTTTCGCACCAGGGAAGCAACGTTCTCTTCAGCCCGAGCCAGCTCATCCTTGGCTTCCTCCACCTGAGCCTGAAGGGCCAAATTGGCCTCCCTTAAGGCCGATGCTTGTTGCCCCATGGCCAAGACAAACTTGAAGCTCTACGTAAGAAAGGAAGTTAGAACCTAAAGGAAGTTGTATGTAACAAGTAGGAAAGTTGAAGATATATACCTTGGCAAGCAGGGCGGCGCCCTTGGTAGCTAAGATATCCGTCGGCAAGGTGGCCATCTGATGTAAACCTCCTTCAGGACAGGCTGCTATGAATTTAGCAACAATGTCGTCCTGCTCGCCATCTTGCAGCCTTGAGCCAGAAGGGAGATCAGTGGAGGTAGTTTTAGGGGGCAGTTACCTTAACCTTCTTAGTTTTGTCTTTCTCCACCCCTGTAGTCCGCCTGGCTGAGTAATCCGAGAAGGGGGAGAGCCCACCGCAACCGTAACCGTAACCGTAACCGCAGACTTGGAGGCAATAGCCCTTGTAGCCGGTTTACCCTTGGGGACTGGAGAAGTTTTTGCTTTTGCTGCCTTCGCCAACATCTCACTGAGAGAGGGAGAGCAACCATTTTCGTCAACGAAGGATCCAGAAAACGCAGCGTAGACCCCGCCAAGGTAAGAGGGGAGGAAGGTGCCGAAAGATACAATCCCGGGGCGGCCCCGACGCCTGACGGAGAAGGAATGGGAGAACGGGGTGCTTGAGAAACCGGGATAAGTAGCCCCGGAGCAGTAGGAGGAGATGCTGGTGGAGGGACTGCTGAGACTGAAACCAAAAAAAAGAAAAAGAAATATATACATGTATGAGAAAATATGTAATAATAAGCTCAGAAAGAAAGAATGGAAGAATGATGTTGGCAAAGCAAGATCACTCACCAGGATCAGCGACAGATATCCTCAGATACCTCTCTAGCCGGGCTCCTTCGAAGGAATTGCAGGAGGGGTACTGCATATTGATATAACCCCGCTCCTGGATCCTTGCCAGAATCCCCTTTGATTCAGGAGACAACTCCTCTGAAGTCCATTTGTCTTGCGGAGAGAACTAGGTGGGAACGGGGTATTCAGTTCCCCCGATGTGCACCGAGCGACCCCACTCCCCTTCGACTACTATCCATTCGTCCTTCTAGGGTGGATTATATTTCACGTTTGCCCCGGGTACGGCAAACTTCATCTTTTTACTAGGTCTCAAATAAAATTGACCCCGGGGAGAAAGGTTGGCTACCTGGTAAATGTAGCGGATCTCATCGATGCCCGCTTCCCTCTGTATTTTATCCCTCTCACATTGCTCTCTCCAGAGCACCAAGAACCCCGTCAAGTTCTTCCAAAACCCGGGAGAGATCTGGAGTAGGGCCAATTCCAAAGCTACTAGGATTCGATGGAGGGAAGGGTGAAGTGGAAGCCGGACCCCGCATTCAAAGGTGACTACATGGATTAGCAGACGACCTTCAGAGGGGGAGTAAACGTCATAACCCCGATGAGGGAGAGACGGCCAGAGGTAGTCCGGTATCCTCTTAAGTTCCTCCTCAACCGGGTGAGGGTATCGGATGTGCAGACGGAATTCGGGACAATCCGGCCATCGTGAAAGGAGGACAATGGGCCTAAGCGAACCCCTGTTAGGCTGATAGTTGGGGCATCCCCCTCCTTCGCCTCACCCTCAACGTCGTCGTCATCTTTATCAACGATATGGGCGGGGTCTTCGGGCCTAGCACCAGAACCCGACCCGATTGTCTGGTTTTGGCTAGAACGACGGCGTTTTAGCGGAGTACCGTCCTCAATGATGTCACCCTCATCCCAGTCCCGTTTCGTTTCTTTGGACGTCGAGGAATCATCTCCTGATTCCACTTTGTTAGGTTGATAATTAGTGTTGGCATTAATTCCATATCAAAACGTGTTTTACTTGTAATGTTTAGTGGTTAGTAAATGAAGGATTTCGAAGACGAAGGACGTCTCTACCATTATTCGTTCAAATTGCCGGCTTTTAAGAGTTTCGGACATTATCGGTCTACAAAGGTATACATGACCTCTTATCTCTTACAAGGCTAGGCACACACTCACACATATCATTCTTGTGTGTCCCTTCATGATTTTATTTCATTTACATTTCACTTTCACACACTTGGCAAAATATGCTCATGCATTCACATTTAGTTAATAAACTTTGTGTTTTGCATTTTCTAGGACTATGTCCGGAAACTAGCATATGTGTGTGTATTTGTGTTTATATGTTTCCGTATTTTGTGTTTAGGACTTGAACATGTTCTTATTCAATGCCTTATTGAGTTCCGGTCGTTTCGGTTACTCATTCATAAGGTTTCGAGTCCAAACGTGTTGACTATGCCACTTTACGTTCTCTTACGTTGTGTTGACTTCATCGATGATTTCCAAGATGATTTCTCAACCGTTTTTCAAAGTTGTATAGTCGTTTTCGTGCGTGAGAGAGTCACGGTTCGTAATCCGAAAACGGATTCGAATTCGGAGTTCGGACGCTCGAGATACGGGCCGACAAACCGAGAGTGCACGGGAGAGGACAGCCCAGGCCGTGGGCCACATGGGCTGGCCGTGGTTGAGGCCGTGGGCCCCACGGCCTGGAGCCCCTTCTGCTCCTGTGTGGGCCACGCGCCCCCCACGGCCTGGGGGTGACGTGGCACCACATGATTGGTCAAAAAGACCTCTCTCTCTCCTCCTATTTCTTCCCTCTCTCTCTCATTTTGAATTTCCAAGAAGAAAATTTCAGAATTCCCGTCTAGAGTTCTCTCCAATTTTTCCAAACTTCAAAACACCATATCTTCCTCATCCGGAGTCGGATTTGAGTGATTCAAGTTGGAGAGTGTTTGTATTTGAGTCCTCTAACATCTCCAAGTGATTTGGTGGCTGATTGATCGTGATTTCAAGTGGTTGGACACTGAAATTCGCACCAGCTGCAGAATTCGAGGTTTGAGTCTCAACTTTGGGATTTCTTGTTATTTCACCTTCCATTTGCTTGGGGTTTCTTCTTCTATATATATGTTATTGTTTTATGAAAGCTATTTGAAAAGGTAGCTTGATTATCATTCCAATTGAAACTCAATTTGTGGACTTATGTTGACTAGATTTTATGATTCTAGGTTTTACATTTGTTTGTGAGTTGTATTGTGATTAGAATGGCATCTTAGGTTGTTTGATACTTAATTGAATTAATTTTGTGTTAAAATGACTTTGAGATTTGATTTGGTCCTTTGATTGAAGAAATCAAGGATTTGTGTATTTGTTTGTGATTTAGAGAATATAGGTTTTGATTGATGTAAATCTCAAAACCTTGCTCTATATTTTTGTCTAGTATATTGATTGATTTTAATCTCATATATCTAGACTTTGATTGTATATTGATAGCATCTTGAATTAGGACTTAATGAACATTTTGTGATTCAAGTGTTATATGTGTGAATGAGACTTTGAGTATATGTGTTAGGTGTTTCACATGCTTAGGTTTCTATTCATGGATTTTTGCATCTAGACTTGATTAATTGTGTTTTCACATGTTTAGGTCTATTTGTGCCATAGAATGTATTGATCACATGTTCTATGTTGAAATGAATGTTTGCATCATTTGCATTCACATGATCACACTAGGAAGTCCTTGTAAAAGGCATGAAGTCTTGGTTAGAGTCGGGATGACTCGGATAGCCAAGCAAGAAGTCTTGCCTAGAGTCGGGATGACTCGGATAGGTAAGCAAGAAGTCATGGCTAGAGTCGGGAGGACTCGGATAGTCATGCATGGGAGGCTCCCTAGAGGCAAGAGTGCCTTGGATAGGGAGTTGGCTAACATATTGGTAGGCCTAGGCGTATGGTTAGACATAGACTCAGATAGAGCGGGGTACACGGGATGTGTATGCACTTTTGAGGAATTTCTAATCTACCATCGATGTTGGTTGAGTGTGTTGTCCAATATATGGTGGTTCCGCATCATTGAGGGATTTCATACTTTCCAATAGGGTTGGGTAGGCTTAGACTTCACTAGGTTGGGTGAGCTAAAGATTGGTCACTTTGTGAATGTTCTATGTTTACTTTCCAATAATATAGTACCCAATGGTTGTAATTCAACCCGTGGATGTTTCCTCCTTGGAGGTTTTACCACGTTAAAAAATCCCTTGTGTTAATTCTTTCTATCTCTTCTCTTATATTTTAATTGTATATTTTATTGTCTTGATTCATAATATTGACTTGTGATGTATTTTGAACCAAGTCTTTGTATAGTGTGATTAGTGTATTCATTCTATAGATCAATTTGTATCTTTGATTCTTTTGTATATTGTAATATTTGTTTAGTGACATTTTGCTCACTCTTGTAACACATTGAACATCTTATGAAATACAAGTTTATTTTGTTGTTATGATTATTTGATATTTTACCTCACATGACTTGTTGATATACTTAGACATTTCAATTATGATTGTGTCATCATATTGTCTATATATGTCTATCTTGGATTATAGTGTTGTGTGTAAGGCTACCTTGAGGGACAAACGGATGTTTGTTCAAGGGTTTGAAAAAAGGTGTAAAAACCTATTCACCCCCCCCCCCCCCTCTAGGTATGCTTTAAGCAATTTAACTTCGTTTGTGTACATTCAATTGGTATCAGAGCGGGTCGTCGGACGGCACTCGGCGAGATCCGGTTTACACTTACGAGTGGATTGCTTAGGTATTTGCTAGAATGGTTTTCCAAGATGATGTGATGACCGAAGGGGCTTCGAATTCTAGGCCTCCTCTTCTCAAGGGTCACAACTACGGGTTTTGGAAATTGAGGATGAAGGCTTACATCCGATCTATTGATGAGAGAGCTTGGATGACCGTTGAAGAAGGTTACCTTGCTCCTAACAAGATTGTGGATGGAGAGACCGTTTCCAAGCCTAGGAGTGAGTGGTCTACTAATGAGTTTGAGTTAGCAAAATGGCATCATCGGGCGGTGAATGCTATTTTCGGAGGTGTTGATAGTAGGCAATTCTCCTACATTCAAAACCTAGAAACCGCTAAGGAGGCATGGGAGGCTCTCCAAGTCACCAATGAGGGGACTAAAGCGGTGAAGAAGTCTCGTCTTCAATTGCTCACTTCCCAATTTGAGGTTTTGCAAATGGGTGAGGAAGACAAGTTTATTGACTTCCAAGATAAGCTTCTAGACATCGCCAACCAATGCCAAGCTCTTGGTACTCCTATCTCCGGTGAGAGGCTAAATTGGAAGATTCTTAGATCACTTCCAAAGAGGTTCAAAGCCAAGGTTACCGCCATTGAAGAGAGCAAGGACGTTGACGTCATGAGCATAGATGAGTTGCTAGGATCTCTTCAAACTTTTGAGGCGTGCATGAAACCAAAGGCTAAGAACAAGGGTTTAGCTCTCAAGGTTGTCAAGGAAGCTAGTAGTAGCGATGATGATGAGGAGATGGCGTTATTGGTTAGGAAGTTTAGGAAGTTCATGAGGAAAGGTGCCAAGTCAAGTGGCAAGTACTCTAGGGACAAGGAAGTCAAGAAGTCCTTTACTCCACCTCATGAGAGGAGTGGCCATGCTAAGAGCAATAGGAAGGTTCAATGCTTCAAGTGCAAGAAGTTTGGACATTATGCTTCGGATTGTCCTAGTGGTGATTCTAAGAGGGACAAGAAGGGAAAGGCTATGGCGGCTACATGGAGTGAAGATGATGCCTCTAGTGATGAGGAGAGCTCAAGTGATGAGTCTTCTAGTGAAGAAGAGCTAGTGAGCAACTTTGTTGCATTCATGGCTTCTCACTCTACTCTAGAGGATGTTAATCAAGATTCATTGGATAAGGAGATTGATCAAAGTCATCAAGAGTGTTCAAATGATAATCCATCCTACATTGATCTTTTGGCTAAGGTGAAGTTTCTTGAGGAGAAGTTGAAATTAGCCTTGAGTGAGATTGATGAGAAGGAAGACTTGATCAAGATTCAAGTGGATGAGTTTATTGCTACAACTCGTAGGCTTTTGCGTGAAAAGAATGCTATTGAAAAGAAGCTTTGCGAAGTTGAGGGTATTTTGCTTGAAAAGGATAGGATCATCTCTAATATGAACTTAGAGAGCTCAAGTGTAGCGGTGGTTGAAGAGAAGCTCATAGAAGCATCACTTCCTACTAGTGAAGCTATCATTGAAGAGAAAGCTCCTAAGAAGAGACGTTCCAAGAAAAAGAACAAATTGAAGAATAAGGTACCCCTTGAAACTCCCACTTGTCCTCCACCACCACCGGAAGGTAAAATCTCTCCTTTTGTTCCCATATGTCATTTTTGCAATACCTTAGGCCATATCAAGCCCAAGTGCTATAAATTCATTGAATATTGCAACTTAGAAAATGCATCTAGGAATAGAGCGATTGGACCTAATTCTATGCATGCTAAAGCTTTTGAATATGGAAAGCATGATAATTTGTCAAAGCATGCTAATAATATCCGGAAGGTGAAGAATGCATATCCTACAAAGTTTGACCATGCATGTGTTGCTAACAATGTTGAGAAGAAGAGTATTAATGATATTATTGTGAATCAAGTTGTGGAAGAACTTTACTCTAGGTTCAACATTGTGGTCAAAGAGAATCTTGATGATGTTCGTGTTTGTCCACCCAAGACAAAATTTGTCAAGGGTGAGTGCTCTTACCATTAGTGTAAGTTGCACATGTGAGTTAGCTTTAAGACTAGTGTCGTTGATAAGAGGCTTAGCTTTTTGCTTTGTATCTTTACAACTTGACATGAACTTAGCTATCTCACTTTGTTTGTTTTGATAGTCAAAATTTGTTGGTTAACTTTTGAGAAGTTTTTTTTTGGAATCTATATGATAACATTATTGTTATGGCTTTTAGAGAAAGTCATTTTTTTTGTTTGTTTGAGTTGGATTACATTGCCTTTAGTCTCTTGGAATCGACACACCTATAACTTGTAGTCATGAGGACTCACAAGCCAAGAGGACTCATAAAAAGGGTGAAGGCTTTGTATTTGGTGAAAATAGCTTGCGAAGGTATCTCTATATCATATTGCTTGCTTACTTGATTTTTCATCTATCAACTCATTATTTGTATCACTTTCATGAAGCATGTCATAATTGAGAACTAATATAGTGTTTATATGGTACTCTTTGACATTTGCTAGTTTAAGATCTTTTGGTGATAAGTGTTCACATTGATCTTATTTCATGAAGCGTGTTGTTATTTGTATGATTGTTGAGTGGCTAATATTTGAATAATGTGAGCTTCATATTCTTTGATAGCTACTCTCTTGAGAAGTAGAGATCTTAAGTAAGTCTCTTTACTTGCTTTTAGATCATGTGCTTTTAAGCCTTGAAATTGGTTTTGTAAGGTTCACTATTTGTATTGGCTTGATTCCATTGCAAAACACTCTATGATTGTATTAGTTGTTGCTTAGGACATTATTTGAAGAAAGGAAGCTCAAAGAGTGAAGAGCAACATCTCGTGCAAAAGTCGTCTTCAAGAGGTGAAAATCGTCAAAGGTAAAACTTGACTTCCACCCTCTTGCAAGGCGTTAGCGCACACACACACAATTCATACATGTGTGTCCCTGCATCGTGGTTCAAACATTTGGTATAACACATTCACACACTTCATAGCATGCTCATGCATTGATCTTGTATTGACAAACATTGTGAAACTGCATGCTTTGTAACTATCTCCTTGATATGGCATGTTTGTGTGAATATGTGTTTATTTGTTTTCGTATTTTGTGTTTAGGACTTGAACATGTTCTTATTTAATGCCTTATCGAGTTCCGGTCGTTTCGGTTACTCACTCATAAGGTTTCGAGTCCAAACAAGTTGACTATGCTACTTTTCGTTCTCATTTGTTGTGTTGATTTCATCATCGGATTCCGAGATGATTTCTCAACCATTTTTCAAAGTTGAGTAGTCAGTAGTTGTGCGTGAGGGAGTCACGGTTTGTAATCCGAAAACGGATTCGAAATCGGAGGTCGGACGCTCAAGATATGGGGCAACGAACCGAGGGAGCGCGCGAGAGGTGGGCAAACCACGTGTGGCCACTTGGCCAGCCCGTGTGGGAGGCCGTGGGCCCCACGGGCAAGGGAGCCTTCTGCTCCCGTGGGCCCCACGCGCCCCCCACGGGGTGCTGACATGGCACCACGTGATTTGCTCGGAAATCTTCTCCTTTTCCCTCCTTTTAATCAAACCTCCTTCCCTCCAACACTGATGCAATTTTTTGAAGAACACCTCAATCCCGCATCAGTTTTTCAATATTTTTGCTTACTTGTTTTGATCATATCTCTCTCATACGAACTCGAAATCATTCGATTCAAAAACAAAAATTGTTGGTCTCGAAGAGAGCTACAAACCCCAAGCATTTCCAGAGGCAGTTGACTTCGGCATTTTTCTCAGTAGGTCAATTTCCAGTCCGTGGTCAGTATTGGTTTTTCAACTTCTTATTTTTCAATTTCATTTTTGATCAACTATTGATTCTTTCCATTTGATTGATGAAATTTGTTAAGAAGTATGTTAGATCACATGCTAGGGTTATTTGATCATTTGTTAATTGTGTTTTAGCTTTGTAATGTGTTTTGAACATATTTGTGCTAAACTTGATATATCATGAAATTGATTCTAGAAAACATATATGTGATGTGCTTCATGTTATTTTCTATGTTTTATTTCATGATCTAAGAACTAGGTTTTTAGTGTGCTAAATTGAATATTGATACCTTTGTTCTTATTGTTTTGCATGTTTTGATTTCTAGATAACTTTTGTGATTGAGTGTTGAAATCATATTCTAGACTATCATTGAACATGTACATTTTGCTTGATTGATCATCTAGCTTAATTTGTTTGTGCTTGCATCATTTGCATCACTTTAGATCATAGCCTTGCATTAGGTTGAAGTCTCTAGCAAAGTGAGTGAAGCTTTGTGGATAGAGCAAGGGAGCCTTGATTAGAGTCGGGAGGACTCGGATAATCAAGCAAGGAAGTCTTGTCTAGGGTCGGGAGGATCCGGATAGGCAAGCAAGAAATCTTCCTAGAGACGTGAGCGTCTTGGATAGGAAGTTGCTTCCTAGAGGTGTAGGACACATCTCGGATAGGGAGTAGGCTAGGTGGTTCACTAGGCCCGAGGGTAGACTAGGAGTTGATAGCTTGAGCGGATATCATGAGTTGGTAGCTTGAGTGTGTAAGTCCTTTTCATCATAGTGAATTGCTTCGCCGGTGGTTGTGGTATCAACCCGTGGATATTTCCTCATTGAGGTTTTACCACGTTAAAATCATTGTGTTCAATTTTGCTTTACTTTCCTTTATCTTCCATATATTAGATTGATTGCACTTCTTGTAATTTGATTAACTCTTGTCTTAGTTAATCCAATTCATTTGCTAAATCTATTCAAGTGTGCATTTGTCTTGTAATTTTCCGCATTAATTTTTGATTGGAAGAATTTGGAGCCTATACCTATTCACCCCCCCCCCCCCCCCCCCCTCTAGGTATATTTCACTACTACATTGAGGGAAATTTCATTTGGTATCAGAGCGGGTGTCTAGACGCACTTAGATTGATCCTTTCTTTGTAGTATTTTTGTGTTTGTTTTTTTTATTGTGATAAAATCATGATTAAGGAAGTATATTCCTATGTGGCTTCTTTTGTTGAACATATTGACTTAGATGAGAAAAAGATCAATGATCTTACTTTTGAAAATGAACGTTTATCTAAAGTCAATATGTCCCTCAACAAGAAGCTAGAAGATCATGCTCTTGGCTCAAAAGAATTCGATGAACTTAAAGACAAGATTCTAAGTCTAGAATTGAATCTTAAAGATAGCAATGATAGACTTGGTATCTTGAAGCAAGAAATTGAGCAAAGAGATTGTTCTCTTGTTAATGCTAAGAAACTTGAAAATGTGCTTAAATCCAAACTTAATGAGCATTTAAATCAAGAGAAAAAGTATGAACAATGGCTTGATAAATCACATAAACATGTTTTGTTTAGTGATAACAAAGCGGAAAAATATGCCATTGAACTTAGGATGCTTCGTGAGAAACTTGATGAGGCTAATAGGATGATTAGCAAGATGTCATCTAGTTCTAATAAAGTTGAAACCCTCATTAAAAGTGGAAAGCATCCATGTGACAAAAGAGGTTTGGGTTATATCAATGAGAAGGAGACTCCTTCATCTAACAAATCTACTTTTGTCAAAGCAAGCATTGAATCAATTGTAGGTACACTCTCTCAAGGTAAAGCTATGAAAGCTACCGGAGGTGCCTCTTCATCAACAAGGATGTTCAATGGGAGAACTCAACAACTTAAGCATCAAGAAGCAACAACCTCAAATGCAAGAGGTGAAGCATCAAGGGTTGCTCTTCAAAGAGGTAAAATTGTGAGAAGACCAAATGCTATGGAAGCAAATGCAAATGGTAAACTTCTCAAATTTACTCCTATTTGTCATCATTGTAATATGATAGGACATATTCGACCTAGATGCTTTGAGTACATTCGGAAATGCAAACTTGATAATGCTTTTCATGATATGTCTTTGAATGGACCTAGGCAATCATCCATGTATGGATATAGTAATAGACCTAGGAAGACCTTGGAAAAGCATGTTGTTGAAAGAGTTGTTGATGACTTGCTTGCTAAATCTTGTGTTGTGCCTCACTCTACTATGCATAAGAAAATTGATAATGCTTTGTTTGATATTTTTGAAGATGTGACCAATGAGGTCAAGGTGCATGTTGAAAAGTCTAATATTGAGTCAAAGCATGTTAGAAGTAAGAGTGAGAAGCATGTTGTGAAAAATGTGTGGATTAGAAAAGACACATCTAAATGTAATGTTGCACAATATGCTTTACGTGCCAACTCCTCCTATTCTTGGTACCTAGATAGCGGTTGCTCTAGGAACATGACCGGGAACAAAGAGTTCTTTAAGAATCTTGTTTTAAAGGATGGAGGTTGGGTTACTTTTAGGTGATGGTACCAAAAAGCAAGTTCTTGGCAAGGGAACAATTTGTATCCCCGGATTGCCTAAACTTCGCAATACTTTGTATGTTGATGGGTTACAAGCTAACTTGATAAGCATTACTCACTTGTGTGAAATTTTTCAAGAAGTTAGTTTTAACAAAGATGTATGCACTATAATTGATAAAAAGGGCGATGTCGTCCTAAGAGTCAAAAGGTCTATAGACAATTGCTATTGTCTTGAGATAGATCCTCTCACATGCAACATGGCACATGAGTGTAATAAGCTTGATTTGTGGCATCAACGTTTGGGTCACATGAATTTTAAAGATTTGAAAAAGCTTGAAAAACATGGCATTGTTAGAGGTCTTCCTAATCTTGGTAAAAAGCTTGAGGTGGTTTGTGAACCTTGCCAATTAGGTAAGCAAACCAAAGTGCCTCATAAGAAAAATTCTTACATAGCTACCAAGAGACCTTTAGAACTTGTGCATATGGACCTAATGGGGCCAATTCAAACCGAGAGCATTAATGGCAAAAAGTATATTTTTGTATGCGTTGATGACTACTCTAGGTTTACTTGGGTTTATTTTCTTAGAAACAAGACCGAGGCTTTTGATTACTTTAAAAAGTTTTGTAATCAAGTTCAAAATGAAAAAGGTCTTGATATCAAGAAAATATGTCGCATTAGGAGTGATCATGGGACGGAATTTGAAAATGCAAAATTTAGTGAGTTTTGTGATGGTTTAGGGATTTCTCATGAGTTCTCCGCACCTAGAACTCCTCAACAAAATGGTGTTGTTGAGAGGAAAAATCGTGTCTTGCAAGAGATGGCTAGAGGTCATGCTCAATAGCAAGAAAGTCCCTAGAAACCTATGGGCCGAGGCGGTCAATACCGCTTGTTATGTGTCAAATCGTGTTTTCAAAAGGCCCGGCACAAAACAAACGTCCTATGAACTTTGGAAAGGCAAGAAGCCTAATGTGAGTTACTTCCACACTTTTGGGAGTAAATGTTATATTTTGAATGATAGAGATCACTTAGGAAAGTTTGATGCAAAAAGTGATGTTGGTCTCTTTCTTGGGTATGCTATTAATAGTCGTGCATATAGAGTCTTTAACTTGACTACTAAGACTATCATGGAGTCTATCAATGTGAAGATAGATGATCTTAGCATGCTTAATTTGTGTGATGATAATGGTGTCAATGAATCTAAAGAAAACATGTTAAATGACACTAATACACCTATTGATGTGGCTAGTAGTGTTTCTAGTCAAGATGATGAAATTGATAGTCATGTTGAAGTTGTAAGTCAAGGGTTGGAAAATGCTTTAAATGATAATCAACAAAATGACCAAGTTGTTGAACATTCTCACCCAAGACTTAGAAACTTACACTATCAAGGAGACATCATAGGTGATTTAAATGAAGGGGTTAGAACAAGAAATCAAATTGCTAACCAAATATCCTATGCCTTGCTACACTTCTCAAATTGAACCCAAAAACATTAATGAAGCAATTGTTGATGAATATTGGGTTGGGGCTATGCAAGATGAACTTAATCAATTTGAGAGGAATGAAGTGTGGTCTTTAGTTCCTAGACCCAAAGATATAAATGTAATTGGCACTAAATGGGTGTTTAGGAATAAGACCGATGAAAGTGGCAAGATTGTGAGGAATAAAGCTAGACTAGTGGCTCAAGGTTACACTCAAGTGGAGGGTGTTGACTTTGATGAGACGTTTGCCCCGGTTGCTCGTCTCGAGTCCATTAGACTTTTGTTGTCCATTGCATGCATTAAAAAGTTCAAATTATTTCAAATGGATGTCAAAAGTGCTTTTCTCAATGGATACCTTCAAGAAGAAGTGTATGTTGAACAACCTAAGGGTTTTGTAGACCCACACTCTCCTAATCATGTGTTTAAATTGAAAAAGGCTCTCTATGGCCTTAAACAAGCTCCAAGAGCTTGGTATGATAGGTTGACTCAATATCTTGTTGACAACCAATATAGGAGAGGTGGCATTGATAGAACTTTGTTTATCAAACATCATGATCATGATATTTTTGTTGCACAAATATATGTTGATGACATTGTTTTTGGGTCTACTAATAAAACCAAGGTTGATGAATTTGTTAGTGTTATGTCAAGTGAATTTGAAATGAGTATGGTGGGTGAGTTGAATTATTTTCTAGGTATGCAAGTGAAGCAAACTAGCATGGGCATAATGTTGAATCAATCTAAATATGCTAAAAATCTAGTTAAGAGATTTGGCCTAGAAAATGGAAAAGATTTTGAAACTCCCATGAGCACCACTTTAAAACTTGACAAAGATGAAAAAGGGAAAAGTGTTGACCAAAGCCTTTATAGAAGCATGATAGGTAGTCTACTTTACCTAACGGCTAGTAGACCCGATATTTGCTTTAGTGTTGGCTTGTGTGCTAGATTCCAAGCAAATCCCAAGGAATCTCACTTAAAAGCCGTCAAGAGGATCATTAGGTACATCAAAGGAACTCATAGTCTTGGTCTATTCTATTCATTGATACCAATGATATCCTTGTAGGCTATTGTGATGCGGATTGGGCGGGAAACATAGATGACCGAAAAAGCACATCGGGCGGTTGCTTTTATGTTGGTAATAACTTGGTTTCTTGGTCAAGTAAGAAACAAAATTCGGTTTCCCTTTCCTCTTCCGAAGCCGAATACATTGCGGCCGGAAGTGCTTGCACACAATTACTTTGGATGAAACAAATCCTTAAGGATTATGAGATAGAACAAGGAAAAATGACACTTTATTGTGATAATTTAAGTGCCATTAACATCTCTAAAAATCCGGTTCAACACTCCCGCACTAAACACATAGACATTAGGCATCATTTCATTAGAGATCTAGTTGAACATTCTATTGTTACTCTAGAGCATTTGCCTACTAAAAATCAACTTGCGGACTTGTTCACTAAGCCCTTGGACAAAGAGAGGTTTAAAACTCTTAGAATGTCCATTGGCATGATTTGTGTTGATTGATGTCTTTGTGTGATTGTGAGTGGCTTGATGAGCAAAACTTTAATTGTATATCATTGTCTTTGAGAGCTACTCACTTGAGAAGTAATGATCTTTAACAAGTATCTTTTATTGTTTTTAGATCATGCACTTAAGCTTGAAAATCTTATTTTTGAAAAGTGCACTAATGCTTCTCTTATATGTTTTAGTTTTTGAGTTTATGTGGTTGAATATGTGTAGATAATGGATGCATCTAGAAGTTTATTGTTAAGTACATGATAGATGACCTATGGTATGTATCCATTTTGCTTCGGCACTACATAGTAATCAACGAGCACCCTCATGGAAAGGGCTACACACCTTGGTTGTGAAGCCACCCAATGTAGGAAAGGGCTACGCCATTGTGATGAGTGAAAGCCACCATGAGGAGTATATGTTTTTGTTAGTAAAATCAAAGAAGTGTTGAAATGAATCATTAAAAAAAAAAATTCTTTGATTCTAAGCCTAAAAGAAATGAAAAATAAAAGGCTTATTGGTGTATAGTTGAGAATTGTGAAATAGCTCGGGTTGACAAATAGAAACGGGAAAACGAGCCACATGCACACACACGCTCATATGTTGATATCTATTCATTTTAAAAGCAAAAAACCGGATGAATATCGGTTTGACCTATTTTTGGAAAGGCTTTAGATGGATAGGTGTGGATAGAGTTTGCATGTTGATATCACAATTACTCCTACTATATATTTGAGAAGCATTCACACACACACACTTTGCTTATGTGCTTGATTCATTAGCAATGTGAGAATATTTTTGAGAGATTAATGAAAATCTATGATTCTCTCTTGAACTTTGACAAGTTATGAAATATTTTCTCTTATTGCTTGATTGTGTGATTGTGTGATGTCCCTTGTGAACAAATCTTCTTGTTGATAATATGTGGAGCATATGTTAAGGGGGAGCTTTAGTTTATTCAACTTTCGCTTTCTATACGATTTGTTTGCTTAATATCTCGTTCTTTATCTCTCGTGTCCCTTGTCTATTCCTTGACAAAAAGGGGGAGAAAATGTATACCTCACCATGTTTGATATTGGGGAGTTTTTGTATACTTCACACCTTGTGTGGAAATTGTTCCAATTGTGTGAATCTTATTCCTCTTTGTGCTTAATTGTGACTTTGTCTTAAGGGGGAGAATTCTTGTCTTAAGGGGGAGAAAGAATTCTTTCTTGACAATGTTAAGGATAGTTGGTTCTTGGAAATTGGGAAACTAAGGGAATGCTTTAACTTGAACAAATTTTATTCACTTGAGATAATGCATTTGTGTATGAGATAAGGGATATCTTCTTTGTTTGATTGTTTGGTTAAATAACTCACCATTCTTCTTTAGAGAAGATCTCTTGTTTTGGTTGCTATTTTCTCTCATAGGTACTTTGAAGACCGAAAGAGGAATTCTTGAAGACTTGAAGATTTTTAGTCTAGGAATTTCTTTGTAATGTGAGATTGAGAGTATGCTATCATCTTGAGTTTATTTGAGTGAAACATTGTATGGTGAGGTTGAGTGTTTTTGCCAATGGAATAGCCAAAGGGGGAGATTGTAAGGTTCACTATTTGTATTGGCTTGATTCCATTGCAAAACACTCTATGATTGTATTAGTTGTTGCTTAGGACATTATTTGAAGAAAGGAAGCTCAAAGAGTGAAGAGCAACATCTCGTGCAAAAGTCGTCTTCAAGAGGTGAAAATCGTCAAAGGTAAAACTTGACTTCCACCCTCTTGCAAGGCGTTAGCGCACACACACACAATTCATACATGTGTGTCCCTGCATCGTGGTTCAAACATTTGGTATAACACATTCACACACTTCATAGCATGCTCATGCATTGATCTTGTATTGACAAACATTGTGAAATTGCATGCTTTGTGACTATCTCCTTGATATGGCATGTTTGTGTGAATATGTGTTTATTTGTTTTCAGTATTTTGTGTTTAGGACTTGAACATGTTCTTATTTAATGCCTTATCGAGTTCCGGTCGTTTCGGTTACTCACTCATAAGGTTTCGAGTCCAAACAAGTTGACTATGCTACTTTTCGTTCTCATTTGTTGTGTTGATTTCATCATCGGATTCCGAGATGATTTCTCAACCATTTTTCAAAGTTGAGTAGTCATAGTTGTGCGTGAGGGAGTCACGGTTCGTAATCCGAAAACGGATTCGAAATCGGAGGTCGGATGCTCAAGATATGGGGCAACGAACCGAGGGAGCGCGCGAGAGGTGGGCAAACCACGTGTGGCCACTTGGCCAGCCCGTGTGGGAGGCCGTGGGCCCCACGGGCAAGGGAGCCTTCTGCTCCCGTGGGCCCCACACGCCCCCCACGGGGTGCTGACGTGGCACCACGTGATTTGCTCGGAAATCTTCTCCTTTTCCCTCCTTTTAATCAAACCTCCTTCCCTCCAACACTGATGCAATTTTTTGAAGAACACCTCAATCCCGCATCAGTTTTTCAATATTTTTGCTTACTTGTTTTGATCATATCTCTCTCATACGAACTCGAAATCATTCGATTCAAAAACCAAAATTGTGGTCTCGAAGAGAGCTACAAACCCCAAGCATTTCCAGAGGCAGTTGACTTCGGCATTTTTCTCAGTAGGTCAATTTCCAGTCCGTGGTCAGTATTGGTTTTTCAACTTCTTGTTTTTCAATTTCATTTTTGATCAACTATTGATTCTTTCCATTTGATTGATGAAATTTGTTAAGAAGTATGTTAGATCACATGCTAGGGTTATTTGATCATTTGTTAATTGAGTTTTAGCTTTGTAATGTGTTTTGAACATATTTGTGCTAAACTTGATATATCATGAAATTGATTCTAGAAAACATATATGTGATGTGCTTCATGTTATTTTCTATGTTTTATTTCATGATCTAAGAACTAGGTTTTTAGTAGTGCTAAATTGAATATTGATACCTTTGTTCTTATTGTTTTGCATGTTTTGATTTCTAGATAACTTTTGTGATTGAGTGTTGAAATCATATTCTAGACTATCATTGAACATGTACATTTTGCTTGATTGATCATCTAGCTTAATTTGTTTGTGCTTGCATCATTTGCATCACTTTAGATCATAGCCTTGCATTAGGTTGAAGTCTCTAGCAAAGTGAGTGAAGCTTTGTGGATAGAGCAAGGGAGCCTTGATTAGAGTCGGGAGGACTCGGATAATCAAGCAAGGAAGTCTTGTCTAGGGTCGGGAGGATCCGGATAGGCAAGCAAGAAATCTTCCTAGAGACGTGAGCGTCTTGGATAGGAAGTTGCTTCCTAGAGGTGTAGGACACATCTCGGATAGGGAGTAGGCTAGGTGGTTCACTAGGCCCGAGGGTAGACTAGGAGTTGATAACTTGAGCGGATATCATGAGTTGGTAGCTTGAGTGTGTAAGTCCTTTTCATCATAGTGAATTGCTTCGCCGGTGGTTGTGGTATCAACCCGTGGATGTTTCCTCATTGAGGTTTTACCACGTTAAAATCATTGTGTTCAATTTTGCTTTACTTTCCTTTATCTTCCATATATTAGATTGATTGCACTTCTTGTAATTTGATTAACTCTTGTCTTAGTTAATCCAATTCATTTGCTAAATCTATTCAAGTGTGCATTTGTCTTGTAATTTTCCGCATTAATTTTTGATTGGAAGAATTTGGAGCCTATACCTATTCACCCCCACCCCCCCCCCCCCCCCCCCCCCCCCCCTCTAGGTATATTTCACTACTACATTGAGGGAAATTTCAGGTTTCAAAAATGCACTTTGCTTCTCTTGTATGTTTTGTTAAGTATGTTGAGCTTGATTGATGTTCGCTTTGGATACACCTTGAAGTCCTAAGGACTAGTACATTTAAAAATGACCAATGGTTGGTATCCATTTGCTTCGGCAACATAGAACTCAACGAGCACCCTCATGGAAAGGGCTACACACCTTGGTTGTGAAGCCACCCAATGTTGGAAAGGGCTACGTCATTGTGATGAGTGAAAGCCGCCATGAGGTGTATATGTTTATGTTAGAAAAATCAAAGAAGTGTTGAATTGAATCATAAAAAAAAAAATTCTTTGATTCAAGCCTTAAAAAAATATATATATATAAAAAATAAATAAATAAATAAAAGGCTTTTGGAGTATAGTTGAATAATCAAATGAGCTCGGGTTGACAAATAGAAATGGGTTGACGAGCCACATGCACACACACGCTCACATGTTGAAATCTATTCTCTTTATAAGCAAAATTTCGGATGATAACCGGTTTAACCTTTTTATGGAAAGGCCTAAGATGAATAGATGTTGAAATTGTATGCATGCTTGATTATCAAACTACTTCTTTTCATATACTTGAAGCAAAATCTTCACACACTCACTTTTGCTTAATTTGTATTTGTGATACTTTAGCAATTTTTGATGACATATGAGAGTGATTGAAAATCTTGATGTAACTCTCTTAGATATGTGAAGCTTATTTGCAAATCTAATAAAAAATTGCTTGTGATGTGATTGTGTGGTGATTTTTGTGAACATTTGTCTATCTTGATTTTAGATGAGGCACTTGTCAAGGGGGAGCATAATATGCTAAATTCTTGTTCTCTTTTATGACATGTTCACATGTTCTTCAAGGTTGTTAATTGTTGGCATTATTCTTATTTTTGATAAATCATGAAGATGCTATGATAAATTCTTACTTGCATGGTGATTTATTAAATATAGTGTTTTGCCTTTGTATATGTTTATTGGTTTCTTATTTGTTTCTTTGTTTCCTCTCACTTTGTTTTTAGTTTGTTTTGTGTTGCAAGATCATGGGTAAAGCAAAGAAGGTTGGTGGAAATACTTCTTCATCTCCCATTGCCAAGTCGAAACCTACAATTTCGTCCAAAATTTCCAAAGGTAACAAAGTTGATGAATTGGGAATTTTTGGGTGCAAAAAGATAATTCAAGAAAGAGGTATTGACTTGGACTCTTGTATTGGATCATATGTCTATGATGTGCTTAAGAGTAGGAATTGGATTTCATGGGTCAACATGTTAGGAGTATCTAATGAGACCATTGTTAGAGAATTTTATAATGCTTACAAATCCGGTTCTACTGTGACTAGTGCTACTCTTAGCATAAGGAAAGTTGTATTTAGAGTTTGCCCTAGGAAGGTTAATGAATTTCTTAACTTGTCCGATGACATTGAATCGGATTTCCTTGATGTTGATGTCTTGGAAAACCTTGATTTAATGGGTAAGACTCTTTGTGATGATGATGATTTTGTGTGGGGGAAACGTGCTTTTATTAGGCAAGGTGAGCTAACAAAAATTAGTGCATTTTGGCATTTATTTGTATGCTCCAATCTTATTGTTTCTACTAATGCTTCGGAGCTCAATAGAGACAAGATTAAGATTGTGTATGACTTGGTTACTAACCAACCTATAAACCTTGGTGAATTGCTTGTGGAGCAAATTCAAAGTGCGGCTTGTACTAGTCGTTTGGACAAGAAATTGGCTTTTCCGGGGTTTATAACTCAATTGTGCTTAGCTAAAGGTGTGAGGAATCTTGATGGTGATGTTATGCTTCCTCCCTTAGAGAAGTTGAGTGAGAAACGTATGGCAACCATGTCATACAAGGACAAGGGAAAGTCTAATGATGTACTTAGGCTTTTTGGTGATTCTCTTGATTCTAACCATGTCCCTAACTCACCCGCTCTTCCTAGTTGGGCTTTAAAATTGAGGAAAGAGGTTGAAGAATCTCATAGGTTGATTGAGGCGTCACAAAGGAAGATTGAAGAACTTAGTGCAAAGCTTGTTGCTCAAGATGAGAGGATCAAAGAGTTGGAAGGAAAATCAACTCCAACAAGGCAATATGTGAGATCCGCACACCGTTCTTCTTTCCTTGGTGGCACAAGTGGCTAGAAAGCTTCATGAGGTATAATTTCTTACTCTTTCCCTTTGGCTTCATATCATGTCAAAAAGGGGGAGAAATATGAGAAACACATGGGAGATATCTAGCTTACTTAGCCTTATGTTAGTTGTTTTTGTATATTTGGTATCTAGCTTGAACTATATGGCATGTAATATTTTTGTTGAATCTTGGCTTAGAATATATTGATGGATAGTATGTATTAAGGGGGAGCATACTTGATCCATTTGAACTTATATGCTATTATTTTCTTGCCTATGATTGGATACTTGGATATTGCCATACTTGGTGTCTCTTGGATATTCTTGTGCTTTCAAGTTTTTTTTAGGTGATATCAAGAGAAGACCAAGATGAAGTTCAAGACTTGATTTATAATTTGTGTCTATATGTGTAACTCATTGTACTCATTGTGACCAAATTTTCTTTGTAATTGTTTTAGTGTTTGTTTAGGGGTTTTGACATGGAATTTGCCAAAAGGGGAGATTGTTAGGTTGATAATTAGTGTTGGCATTAATTCCATATCAAAACGTGTTTTACTTGTAATGTTTAGTGGTTAGTAAATGAAGGATTTCGAAGACGAAGGACGTCTCTACCATTATTCGTTCAAATTGCCGGCTTTTAAGAGTTTCGGACATTATCGGTCTACAAAGGTATACATGACCTCTTATCTCTTACAAGGCTAGGCACACACTCACACATATCATTCTTGTGTGTCCCTTCATGATTTTATTTCATTTACATTTCACTTTCACACACTTGGCAAAATATGCTCATGCATTCACATTTAGTTAATAAACTTTGTGTTTTGCATTTTCTAGGACTATGTCCGGAAACTAGCATATGTGTGTGTATTTGTGTTTATATGTTTCCGTATTTTGTGTTTAGGACTTGAACATGTTCTTATTCAATGCCTTATTGAGTTCCGGTCGTTTCGGTTACTCATTCATAAGGTTTCGAGTCCAAACGTGTTGACTATGCCACTTTACGTTCTCTTACGTTGTGTTGACTTCATCGATGATTTCCAAGATGATTTCTCAACCGTTTTTCAAAGTTGTATAGTCGTTTTCGTGCGTGAGAGAGTCACGGTTCGTAATCCGAAAAAGGATTCGAATTCGGAGTTCGGACGCTCGAGATACGGGCCGACAAACCGAGAGTGCACGGGAGAGGACAGCCCAGGCCGTGGGCCACATGGGCTGGCCGTGGTTGAGGCTGTGGGCCCCACGGCCTGGAGCCCCTTCTGCTCCCGTGTGGGCCACGCGCCCCCCACGGCCTGGGGGTGACGTGGCACCACATGATTGGTCAAAAAGACCTCTCTCTCTCCTCCTATTTCTTCCCTCTCTCTCTCATTTTGAATTTCCAAGAAGAAAATTTCAGAATTCCCGTCCAGAGTTCTCTCCAATTTTTCCAAACTTCAAAACACCATATCTTCCTCATCCGGAGTCGGATTTGAGTGATTCAAGTTGGAGAGTGTTTGTATTTGAGTCCTCTAACATCTCCAAGTGATTTGGTGGCTGATTGATCGTGATTTCAAGCGGTTGGACACTGAAATTCGCACCAGCTGCAGAATTCGAGGTTTGAGTCTCAACTTTGGGATTTCTTGTTATTTCACCTTCCATTTGCTTGGGGTTTCTTCTTCTATATATATGTTATTGTTTTATGAAAGCTATTTGAAAAGGTAGCTTGATTATCATTCCAATTGAAACTCAATTTGTGGACTTATGTTGACTAGATTTTATGATTCTAGGTTTTACATTTGTTTGTGAGTTGTATTGTGATTAGAATGGCATCTTAGGTTGTTTGATACTTAATTGAATTAATTTTGTGTTAAAATGACTTTGAGATTTGATTTGGTCCTTTGATTGAAGAAATCAAGGATTTGTGTATTTGTTTGTGATTTAGAGAATATAGGTTTTGATTGATGTAAATCTCAAAACCTTGCTCTATATTTTTGTCTAGTATATTGATTGATTTTAATCTCATATATCTAGACTTTGATTGTATATTGATAGCATCTTGAATTAGGACTTAATGAACATTTTGTGATTCAAGTGTTATATGTGTGAATGAGACTTTGAGTATATGTGTTAGGTGTTTCACATGCTTAGGTTTCTATTCATGGATTTTTGCATCTAGACTTGATTAATTGTGTTTTCACATGTTTAGGTCTATTTGTGCCATAGAATGTATTGATCACATGTTCTATGTTGAAATGAATGTTTGCATCATTTGCATTCACATGATCACACTAGGAAGTCCTTGTAAAAGGCATGAAGTCTTGGTTAGAGTCGGGATGACTCGGATAGCCAAGCAAGAAGTCTTGCCTAGAGTCGGGATGACTCGGATAGGTAAGCAAGAAGTCATGGCTAGAGTCGGGAGGACTCGGATAGTCATGCATGGGAGGCTCCCTAGAGGCAAGAGTGCCTTGGATAGGGAGTTGGCTAACATATTGGTAGGCCTAGGCGTATGGTTAGACATAGACTCCGATAGAGCGGGGTACACGGGATGTGTATGCACTCTTGAGGAATTTCTAATCTACCATCGATGTTGGTTGAGTGTGTTGTCCAATATATGGTGGTTCCGCATCATTGAGGGATTTCATACTTTCCAATAGGGTTGGGTAGGCTTAGACTTCACTAGGTTGGGTGAGCTAAAGATTGGTCACTTTGTGAATGTTCTATGTTTACTTTCCAATAATATAGTACCCAATGGTTGTAATTCAACCCGTGGATGTTTCCTCCTTGGAGGTTTTACCACGTTAAAAAATCCCTTGTGTTAATTCTTTCTATCTCTTCTCTTATATTTTAATTGTATATTTTATTGTCTTGATTCATAATATTGACTTGTGATGTATTTTGAACCAAGTCTTTGTATAGTGTGATTAGTGTATTCATTCTATAGATCAATTTGTATCTTTGATTCTTTTGTATATTGTAATATTTGTTTAGTGACATTTTGCTCACTCTTGTAACACATTGAACATCTTATGAAATACAAGTTTATTTTGTTGTTATGATTATTTGATATTTTACCTCACATGACTTGTTGATATACTTAGACATTTCAATTATGATTGTGTCATCATATTGTCTATGTATGTCTATCTTGGATTATAGTGTTGTGTGTAAGGCTACCTTGAGGGACAAACGGATGTTTGTTCAAGGGTTTGAAAAAAGGTGTAAAAACCTATTCACCCCCCCCCCCCCCCCCCCCCCCCCCCACTCTAGGTATGCTTTAAGCAATTTAACTTCGTTTGTGTACATTCACACTTGCCCCACGTCAAGCATTTCGTCAATACTATCAGGGGGATTCGGAGAAGGAAATGGAGGATTGGCAAAAACCGCCGGGCTATCTTCAGGGAGGGCCGGCTCAGAAGCTGGTCTGTTGGGAGATGAGGCCATTTGAGTACGAGAAGGAGGGCAAAGAAGATCTTTTAGGAAGGAAGATTTGAGAAAGAATCAGAAGCAGAAGCTTTGAAGTGTTTAAGTAGGCGTGAGCGTATGAAGGAAGAAGGAAGCGTGCATTTATAGACAAAGGCAGACAGATATCGAGGTAGAGGAAGAGAGGAGTCGGAAATGAATCTTGACGGTTTCGAGGGAATCGCACCGAAAACGACCAATTTAAAATCAGAAGACAGGCGTTATCTAACACGTGGATCGAGCATTAAATGCTACCAAATCCAAGAAAGATCCTCCCATCGACCATGGAAGCCAGCCGGGCGAGATTAGACAAGCAGGCGAGATGGAAAATCCTTCGAGTGGACTTAGGAATCCTGACTCCAACCCCAGCAAGATACCGGTGTTCAAGTCAAGGGGGACTTCTGTTAACCGCCAAAATTGGCAAGGATCAAGGAAGAATTTTCCACTAGCATTGAGAAGAAAGCCGGGATCCAAAGTAGAAGCAAAAATGTTCGAGTACCCCGCATGCTAATTGACAGGCTAGAAGGAGAGCCTCTACCCACCCCAGCCAGGTCTAGAATTCCCGGGACCATGGAAAGCACCAGGAAGCCAAAAGATGAATGGGGGCTTGGAAGACACGGCCATCGCGAGGTTCTAGTACCCAGTTACCTCGAGTACCCCAATACTCGAGTATCCGGGCACCTTGCTACTTGAAAACCCCGGTATCCGCAAACATCGTTTCGAGAAGGGCACGAAGAACATAGTGTACCCGGAGTACCTCGACCAGCAGAACACGTAACCTACACATGGAAAAATATATACTAGGGCCCCGTAGACTGACCCCGCTGAAGTGGGAGGGAGACACCCGAATGGTAGACTACATACAAAATAGACACTAAAACGTCACCGTTCAGGTTTGAAACTCAAACTACAACGCAGCATTCGTTCCCGCCAATTTAGGATCTTATTTTTAATAGGAGTCAACTCAATTGAAACCGGGAAAGAAGGAATCACCTAATCTTTCGGGATCAGTTCCCCGACGAAAGAGTCGGGCCCCAAAAGAAGACTCGTTCATCACTAAAACCCTAGACCGAGGTTCTAGGAGTGCTCGGCAAGAAAGAGGCCTATATAATAATCATACATTCACCTAAGAAGGGGACGGCCACACTTTTACTACTTATTGACAGGCATGAAAAGCTCCATCTCCATTTGTTCCCCATATGCTTTACTTTTTCCTACTGCAATATTGTTAATTCAAATACCAGGTTGTAAGATCCCACTGTGATCGAGATCCATATACATATATAAACAGCTTTTGTTTTATGCATCCATCATATGAGAAATCATCCATCTTACTACTCACATCCACTATAATATCGAGATCGTGACGCCCAGTGGGGTATCAGACTATTAAGTATCTCGCTGGCCCTTATCGGATCCCGATCCGGATCCATCATCTACAAACCCCCGATCACGCCTAATAGATTTCAAAGACCTTGCGGGGTACCGGGGTATAGAGTATCCCGCTAGCCCAGATCCAATTAGATCCGGGTCCCTCACATTCCGTTAATTCAAAATTGCACCCCGGTGACAATTTTGGGTTAACAACATACATAGACAATATAAGAATATAATCATGTGAACAAGGTCTATGTATATCACCTAGTTGTGTGAGGTATAAGAACAAATAAACACAACAACAAAGAATACTTGTATTTCAATAGATGTTCAATGAGTTACAAGAGTGATCAAATATCACTACACAAAAATTACAATATACAAAAGAATCATATATACAAAAATGATCAAAAGAATGAATCCACAAATCACACTTTACAAATACTTGCTTCACTATACATCACAAGTGAATAATATGAAACAAGATAATAACATACACAAATAAAATATAAAAGATAGAGATAGGAAGAATTAACACAAGAGATTTTTTAACGTGGTAAAACCTCCAAGGAGGAAACATCCACGGGTTGAAATACAACCATTAGGGTACTATATATATTGGATGATAACAATAGAGAATCCACAAAGTGACCAATCTTTAGCTCACCCAACCTAGTGGAGTCTAAGTCTACCCAACCCTAATGGAAAGTATGAGATCCCTCAATGATGCGAAACCACCATATATTGGACAACACACAAAACCAACATCGATGAAAGATTAGAAATTCCTCAAGAGTGCATACACCTCCCGTGTACCCCGCTCTTTTGGAGTCTATGTCTAACCATACGCCTAGGCCTACCAATATAATAGCCAACTCCATATCCAAGGCACTCATGCCTCTAGGGAGCCTCCCATGCATGACTATCCGATTCCTGCCGACTATAGCCATGACTTCTTGCTTGCCTATCCGAGTCATCCCGACTCTAGACAAGTCTTCTTGCTTGGCTATCCGAGTCATCCTGACTCTAACCAAGACTTCATGCCTTTTACAAGGACTTCCTAGTGTGATCATGTGAATGCAAATGATGCAAACAACCAATTCAACATAGAACATGTGATCAATACATTCCATGGTACAAATAGACCTAAACATGTGATATCACAAGTAATAAAAGTCTAGATGCAAAATACAAGAATAAAACCTAAAGCATGTGTAAACACCAAACACATAAGCTCAAAGTCTCATTCACACATACAACACTTGAACAAAATATATTCATGAAGTACAAGTTCAAGATGCTATAAACATACAATAAAATGCTAGATACATGAGATCAAATCAATCAATATCCTAGCCAAAAATATAGAGCAAGGTTTTAAGATATAAATCAATTAAAACCTAGATAGCTCTCAAAACACATACAAATACAATAATCCTAAATTTCATCAATCAAAGGATCTAAACAAATCTCAAGGTCATTTATCACAAAATTGATTCAATCAAGTCACAAACAACCTAAGATATCAATCAAATCACAATACAACTCACAATCATGTGAAAAACCTAGAATCATGGAAACTAGTTCACAAATGTCTCTAAATAGACTTTTGATTAGGATTGATTGTGAAGCTATCTTTCTCAATAGCATTCACCAAACATACAAGTATATATAGAAGAAGAAATCCCAAGCAAATTGAAGGTTATAAAAGAAGAAATCCCAAAGATAAGACCAATACCTTGGATTCACGAGCTGGTTCGGTTTTCTATGTAGAACCACCAGAAAAATCAATCAAACAGCTACCAAACCACTTGGAAAACGTAGAGGACTCGATTACAAACGATCTCCAACTTGAATCACTCAATTCCGACTCCGTATGAAGAAGTTATGGTATTTGGAAGGTGAGAAAATTAGAGAGAAAAATTCTGACGGGATTTTGCAATTTTTCTTCTTGAAAATGAAATTGAGGGAATTTGGGAATTTAAAAGGAAGGAGAGAGAAGAGGATTTTTGGCCAATCAAAAGAGGCCATGTCACCCAAGCCGGTGGGGGGCGCTTGGGCCACACGGGACTAGAGAGGTCCTCTGGCCGTGGGTCCCACGGCTCCCACACAGCTTGGGCAATGCATGGCCTTTGGCCATGCTTGCCTCTTGCACGCTCCCTCACGTTCTTCAGCCGTATCTTGGGCATCCGAACTCCGATTTCAAATTCGCTTTTGGATTACGAATCTTGACTTCCTCACGCACAATGAAGACTACACAAATTTGAAAAATGATTGAGAAATCATCTCGAAAAATGACGATGAAGTCAACTCAACGAATGAGAACGAAAAGTTGTGTAGCTACATCGTTTGGACTCGAAACTAAGTGAATGAGTAACCGAAACGATCGAAACTCAATAAGGAATCATAATAGAGCATATTCAAGTCCAAATACAAAAATACAAAAACGTAAAAACACAAAGACACACACATATGCTATTTCCTAGACATAGTCCTAGAACATGCAATAAGCAAAGTTTGTCAAGATAGTATAAATGCATGAGCATATATTATCAAGTTTGTGAAAGTGATATATAAATGATGTTTAACCATGAAGGAACACACAAGGATGCCATGTGTGTGTGTGTGCCTAGCCTTGTAAGAGATATGAGGTCTTATATTACCTTTGATTATCAATGAAGCACATATCTCTTTGAAACCGGCATTTTGCATGAATTGTGGCCAAGACTTTCTTCGTCTTCTTAAATCTTCAACATATGGACCACTAAACATTACAAAAGAAACACGTTTTGATATGGAATACAGGTCAACACAAACTATAAACCTAACAGACTTAATACAGCAAATTCAGGTTATTCATACTATCAACGGAGGCCCAACTCTAGCAGGGACTTCTAACAATTCAAGAAAGAATCATGCTAGGAAGATCCCAAGGCTCACCACTGGCCAGGATATGTTCCAGGTATCCAGAGGATCACGAGAATACCCTCATTCTGCTCAGATTATTTTCACTGAGCATGATGCTTACAACACAATACAGCCCCATAACGATCCAATGGTTACACAATACATATTGCCAATTGCCGGGTCCACCGCATCTTGATAGACACCGGAAGCATCGTGGATATCTTGTTCAAAGGGGCATTGGAGAAACTCAACCCTAAGAAACCCTGCTACAACAGTTGCACTACATCTTTATATGGATTTATAGGGGACACCATGATGCCAGTAGAAACACACATATTGCCAGTGATAATTGGAGAAGCCCCCCTTCAGCAGAATATCATGACGGAGTTCATCGTGGTAGATACCCCGTCCGCCTACAATGCAATCTTGGGAAGACCTTTATTATCGGGAATCAGGGGAGTCTTATCCATTTATCACAACGTCTTGAAGTTTTCGGTTGGAACCGAAGTAGGAAAGGTCAGGGGAGACCAGCAAGTAGCCCGTACTCGTTATGCAGTGTCCGCCAACCCTACCGCATTAGCCAAGCAATATGCTCATGTTACTCACGAACCGGGCCACAGGAAGACATAGCTGGATGGCCCTGTGGAAGAAAAGTGGAAATAGATTGGCAAGTACCCCGCAGAGCAGTTTAGAGATATGGATGGTTACCCGGTAGGTTCGCACCGGGAAGGATGGTCACCCTAGAAGGTTTTAGTCTTAAAATTTTGAAGAGGAATGTTATCTCGGTTGGCATACTTCTGATATATATACCCCGATTCTTTGCTTTGTATTTGCTTTTGAGAAATTCAATAAAGTCAGCTTTTATCTACGTGGTTCTCCTTATTTCACCTAACAAGTCTTTGCCATTCCTTTCGCCTCAAGACCAGGAAAGGCCACATGGCATTCCTGCTGCCTAGGTCGGGGTATACCCTCCTCCAAGAAGGATCTGGTGCTTAAATGCATAAGGGGTGTAGTCGCCCGCCAGGCTTTACCTTATCAAGACCAGGAGAACCTATATGGACCTCCTGAAGCCTCGGACCGGGAATCCCCCTCTCCAGGATGAACCTAGTACCGAAGTGGCCTTAGTTACCTACCAGGACAGTTCGCCAAGAAATCAAGATAATCCTTCAGAGTACTTGACATTTCACTATGTTATATCGCCATATCTCCACATGAAAGACCTGGTGTTGAAATGGCCTTAATTTCCTACCAGGATTGATCATGAAAGGATCAAGATACCTAGTCGGGATACTTGGTACTTCACTTCTCCATATCACATATAAAATCCTGGTGTCAAAATGGCTTTAATCGCCCACCAAGACAAAGCATCAAGGAACTAGGCCACCATTCCCAGATGCCAGACACTTCACCCCGATAGGCAACCGAGATAAATCCGTCATCATGATCCCCAACGAAGAATTCGTCAAGGTTAGGTGGACAATGGTCAGATCAGGATATCTAGGTAACTTTGGCTTCATACCCAGACTAGGATTTTCTAGTCAAGATAATCCCGTACTTAGACGAGTTTACTTGACTAAAAAACGTAGCCAGCTAAACACTAAGGGGGACTATCGGCCAAGAATTGCTTCCAGAAAACAAGGCAAGTCAGAACCCTACTATTTACCAGCCAATCAAGATTGAAGCTAAACACTACAACAGTACAACAGTCTGGGTGAGCCGTACTTGGATCATGTTCAAGCATACAAGCACCATTCCTGACCAAGACATAAGTTCTACAAGCAAGCATATAAGGAAAGTAAAATAGAATGAGTGCAAAAAAAAAAAAAAAAAAAAAAAAAAAAAAAAAAAAAAAAAGGAATCCATTCAATCAATCAGGGTGCCCAATCCCCCTTCCCGGGCTACAAAAAAATAATAGTAAATAACAAAAGGCGAGGTCACACATCCTGCCCTTCTCCTATTTGTTCCTCCTACCTAGACCCATTTACCCCTTCCGCTACTTGAGTTCCAGCCACAATTGGAATGTGATCAACTATAAGCGCGCCTATCTCAGCAGGGAAATCTGCCACCCTAGTCTGTTGAATGGAGTCCTGCCCTAGATCTTCTCGAGTAGAAGGAGGATCCTGAGACTCCACCTCGATAGCATCACCAAAACCGACGATAGGCAAACGAGAGCATGGATCTGGAATGGTAGCAACCTATGAGGGACCTTCTTGACCTAGATCAGAGTCTGAGAGCACAGCAGCCTTAGCTAGGATATGATCCCTATTCCAACCAAGAGTGGTTAGCAAGTCAAAATGAGGAGGGAAAGCCTTGGCAACCTCATAGAAGGCGGTGAAGTATCCATCTGAGAAGGAAGAATCCACTCGGGATTCTAAAACTTTCATGGTACCCCGTAGAAACCGGTTTTCATCCAAGAGGACTGCCCTTTCTGCCTTGACGGATTCTCTCTCAGCTTTACGGTGAGTCGAAATGATGGTCTCAGTGTCATAAGCACGCCTCATTCTTTCCAGCTCTACCAAGGCAGCTTGCCTCCCAGATTCAGACTCAACAGCAGCTTGAACCAGGGTAGTGACATTTTCTTCAGCCCGGGCTAGATCGTCGTGGGCCTCTCCAACTTAGCCTGAAGTGTGATGCGCCGAAAATTGGTACGTGATAGTTCTATAAACTATCGTAAATGATCGGACGTGCAAGTTTTTACCCTCTCGCAAGTATACGAATCGTTCGCCACGTATAGTGGTTATGAGTAAGGGTATCGTTCCCATGGAGAAAGTGTTTACCCTAAGTCGGTCCTATGTCGTATATTATATATACACACTATATATATATATATACACTATATACATGCAAGAAAGTAGATAGCAATTGTCACAAACAAATAAACTAACTAATCTAAGATTACACTAAGAAAGCATTAATCTAATTACCACTAAGTTAACTAAATCTAACTACAACTAAGGGTTGTCAATCCCTTATTTAATTAACTAACCTAATCACTAAACTTACAAATAACAATTAACTAAATTAACTATCTAGCTAAACTAATTACCACTAATGCAAAGTTATGCAAGAGTGATAATGAGATATGTTAGGGAACTAATGAATCATGCAAAATACCTAATTACTAGTTGATAACAATTAAGCACTTCAATTATAGGTTAACTTAAATTAAGCAAGGTTTGCATTAATCAAGTAAATCATATTTTGCAAGTTAACAATTGGATTAATCAATTCACAAGCATATATCAATTAAAGCTCAATTCAAATAATAGATACAACTAGTTCATAGATAATAATACATGAATACACCAAATCCTTAACATAGCTATTTAATTACACATTAATAACAAACTAAGGAAATAGGAGAGACAATAGAGACAACCCAATGATGTTGGAGAAGTCTTCAAGCTAGCTCAACTCCTCTTGTTTTCCCTTAGCTCGAAATCAACATGTGGATGCCTTGGATCGAGATTGGTGGCTGGAAAACCACCTTACACACTAGTTACAAGCTAAGTGAAGTGGTGTGAGTTTATTCCAAGCTATTTAGGTGTAAATTAAGCTATTGGGTGTAAGATTTACTTGTTTGGATATTTAGGGATGTGTTTAGGTTTAGGGAAAGGTGAATATATATAGTAGGGAAGGTTTGGGAGAGTTTGGACGTGCAAAAACCCAAGGACGGTCAAGTTGGCAGGTTCAATCCGCCAAGTTCGCTAGTTCTTGCCCACCGTCGGAAGTCACCGTGGAAAAATGGACGTTTCCGGTGAGTTTGTACCTTCTGGACTGCGGGAATGAAGCCACCGCATGAACCCGCGGTCTTCCGACAAGTTTGGTCCGTCTAGATTGCGGGCAAGAGGCCGCCGAACCAAGCTTGCAAGCTTGCACATCCATGGAGACTTGGAGGTCTTGGATGGCATGTAAAATGTTTGCATGGGATGCCAAAAATGGGTCCATCATGACCGTCGGGAAGAGGGTTGCCGATCTGGGCAGGATTTGGCTGGAAAAATGATTGAAAAACGGTCAGAATCAGCCGGGTTAGTCGTCGGGTCGTCGGGTCTGAACTGGTTAGAGCTTGAAGACGACCTGACGTCAGCGTGACATCAGGCATGACGCAGCAGGTGCCAAAACGGTGTCGTTTCTGGGGTGACATGGCAGCTGATCTGACTTTTGCTAGCGAATTACAATTTGCACCCCTGTCTTCTCCCTTAATCACAGAATGGTCAATATTTCTCCGAATATTGCACTTTAGCCCCTGATTTCTCCATAATTACCACAATGCCCCTGAACTTCCATAATTCCCTGAAACACTTATTAACACCCTATTAAATACACAAAAATGCTCGAAAACAAATACAAAAGATAGGAAAAGGGAGCGCTAAATGTGAACATTTGGAGCGCGATCAGACCCCCAAACCTAACTTTTGCTCGTCCTCAAGCAAAATAAAACAAAAATATAAACAAAACATACTAAGTAAAAATAAACATAAACTAAGCTAGTCCACTGTCGTGGGAGAAACGATGGCACTTAGCACATGCCACAAGCCTTTTAAACCTCTAGGTGCCCCTAGTAGGAGGAGTGAAGTCTTCTGAGGGTTTACTAGATATGATACCCACAAACGCAACTCTGAATTTCAACAAAGAGATGCAACAATATACATACAAACAAAAACTTCATGCAAGCTAAGCATCCTAAGTTAAGACTAGTAAAATTCCATTTTCATCAAAACAACACACAATGCCAGTTTGCCAACACCTGGGATGTCTTCGATCTATGAATCAATAAACTAATTGCCTAGGGGTGAATTCGCCTTGACTTCTACATCTCACGGATTCAACTCTTTCTTCTCTCAGAGTCTTAGGCAATCTCTCATCAATCACATGCGTTCTTGGAAGATATGTACATAAAATTCGAATTCAACGCATGTGAATATATGAAACAACGTACTTTCAAAATGAATGATCTCATGAATGAATTGATGCACCAAGAACGTGGAGAGAACATGTTTTGACTCGTATTCCCAAGCTAGACTTCTAAAAGATCAGCTAGGGCTTCCCTTTGGTTAACATGGGGCCATGGGTGATTTTTGATGAATGGAATGAATTTAATGGAAATCTCAAGATGTTGATCAATTTAACAATGATATTCTACTAGCTCATTATTCATATGTCTACAAGCGTCTAGGCTACGATTAACATTTTAATGATTGTGCTAATTGGTACTCTATTCGAGTATTTAATCAATTAAGTACTAAGGCTTTAAGCATTTTTATTTTGAACACTTTTACAGTTTAGCCTTTATATTGCACATTATCTATCATCGCCTGAGTACACGCTATTTACAGATTGAGCTAATCAATTGCATTTATAATCAATTGCATTTATAACTTATGCAAAACTATGATCAACAACTAAAGATTTCATGTGAATAATGTGTATGGATATATGAGGTGATGGAATGAATGGTTTGTGTTTGGCCTCAAATTTGGCAATTGGAGCACACATTCATAAGGACAGTGTTTGGGTAATGGAGTTAAGCGCACACATGCCTAGAATCATATCTGCCAGACTTTCTAACAAGGGAATACAAGTTGCACAAGCAGTCCACAATATTCATGTTCATGGCAATCAATACTAAATGCTTTGTGAATGAGATCTCAATGCAATCCTAGTTTCGAAAAGTGCTCTTTAATGAGTAGACTAGAATACCCTCTCAAATGATCGTTAAGGCTCAATGTCTCACACGGGTAGTCTCCACAATTCTCCTAGGAACAAAAAGTCTAAGATTCATTTACCTCAACATCCAAGTATTGACACTGAACAAGCATATTTATAGTGGTGTAACAACTTAGATGGCATGCAAACTAGTCAGAACTTAGATTTCAAAGCATAGTATGACATGTTCCTATTGGTATACACAAGTAAACAACTCCCAAAACACAAAATTTTGACAAAATTTTTCAGAGATTTGAAAATTTTTGACACAAAAACAAAAATATTCACAACACAAGACACAAAACACAAAAATGACACATATGTGTCCACACCCTCAAACCTAAACTCGACATTGTCCTCAATGTTGAAAAATTGAAGCACATGGACAAAGAGTTCATGATTTGAAAATTCGAACACAAACATACTAACACCTATGTACAACTAAACACAATTAAAAACAAAAATACCATGTGAAGAAGTTTCTAAAAATAGAGGAAAATATTTCAAGAAAAACTATCAACTTTTGAATTCAAACAACGTCTGCTTTTCAATGCATATTTTCAAAGATACTCCATACAACTTGCTCAAATTTTGATACAAGAATATAGACATGCAAATGAACACTTTTCATTAAGAAAACATTTTAAAATTCAATTTGCTTCTGCTTTGTTTTTGCTTCTTTTTTTTGTCTCCCTCTTGCTTTTGCTTCTTTTTTTTTGTTTTCAGCTGGCTTTCTCGCCTCCTTAGGGATTTTGTTTTCCCGTAATGGCGATCGCTGATTTTTATAACTTGGGATTTGACTTTTTCTCGCCAGTTCTCATTGCTGCGAGTATGAAACTCGTCTTTACGCAATGGTAGTGATGTGCGAAGGCGAATGCCCTTTGTGACTGGCGAGTGAAATCGCGAATTTTCAGTAATGAATTACTCTTTATTGAATGCTTCCTGCAACTTTTGTTAACATAGTCACAGAAAAAATGCTAAAACGAAAACTGTTCTAAGAAATAAAAAGGTCGAAATAAATCCTAAAAGCAACGAAAAAGTCAAGGGTAATATATCTTCAAGTACTGCGCATTGCATGGACGAGGTAGTTCGCCTAAACCCTCTCAAGTAATGTGATATGCCCCGTGACCAGCTATGCCTGTGATTTGGTAAGGCCACTCCCATTTGTCTGCGAGTGACCCTGCAGCTTTGTCTCTTGTTCCTGGGTTCACCCTTTTCAGCACTAAGTTGCCAAGCGAGAACCTTCTTTCACGCACATGTGAGTTGTAATATCTGGCAACCCTCTGTTGGTACACAATATTTCTTATTTGTGCGCACTCTCTTCTTTCTTCTAATTCATCCAGACCACATTTTAGCATATCAATGTTAAGTTCCGGTTGAAAGAGTTGTACCCTTGGTGAAGAGAAAGATGTTTCCACGGGAATGACAGCTTCAACTCCACAGGCCATGGAATATGGGGTCTCGCCTGTTGAACCCCTTTCTATGGTTCGATATGCCCAGAGTACCTGTGGTAATTTATCTGCCCAGCTACCTTTTTTCGCCGCCAACTTAGCTTTCAGGTTGTGTTTAATGATCTTGTTCACTGCTTCAGTCTGGCCATTCATCTGCGGATGTGCTGGGGAGGCGTAGTAGTTGTTGATGCCGTACTTGTCACACAGCTCCCTGAATTTCTTACCATCGAATTGGGTCCCATTGTCCGTGATGATGGTGTTTGGTGTCTTGAATCTGTACAGGATATTCTTCTTCACAAAGTTTATCGTGTTTGCTTCTGTTATCTGTACCAATGGTTCGGCTTCTACCCATTTTGTAAAATAATCCATGGCTACTATAGCGTGCTTCGCTCCTCCAGTTGCTGTTGGCATTGGGTCGATCAAGTCAATTCCCCACATGGCGAATGGCCAAGGCGAGGTAATACTCTGCAAGAGTTCAGGCTGTTGGCGGATGTTATTGGCTATTTTTTGCCACGCCTCACATCTTGCCGCCACTCTTTTGGCGTCGGCGAATAGTGTTGGCCAGTAAAAACCCTGCCTTAATGTTTTGTGGGCTAAGCTGACACCCCCAGCGTGATTCCCACAATTTCCACTATGTATGCTTCTTAGGATACCTTCTGCTTCTTCAGGCCCGACACATCTCTGCAGTGCCCTTGAGTACCCCCTTTTGTACAGTTCTCCATTGAGTACTGAATATCTCGTAGCTCTGTACTTCAATCGTTTTGCTTCTAATGGGTCACTTGGGAGTACATCATTGATGAGGTACTCCTTGATTGGTGTGATCCAGCTGTCTCTCTCGCCAAAGACTGCCCCAACTTCCTTTGATTTGAATATACTCGGCTGCCGTAGGCAGATCATAGAGATAGTTTTGGGCCAGATGTTGATTGTGGCAGATGCCAACTTGGCCAAGGCATCAGCCTTATCATTTTCTTCTCTGGGGACATGAACAATTCTGTACTCTTTGAACCTTTCTAACAGCTCCTTTGCTAATTCCAGGTAGGTGATCATGCTTTCATCTCTCGCCTAGTATTCATCTAACACCTGATTGACAACAACTTGAGAGTCGTTGAAAATTTCCACCTCATCTGCTCCTAGGACTGTGCAAACTTTTAAACCTGCTATGAGTGCCTCGTATTCAGCTTGATTGTTAGTAGCTTTGAAGTCAAAACGCAAGGCACATTCGACTGAATCTCCTTCCGGGGTTAACACCACTACCCCTGCCCCGCTGCCGTGCGTGTTTGACGATCCGTCAACGCGGAGTTGCCATTTGAATACTTTCTTACTTCGCTCCACCATCATTCTCGCTACTTCTATGCTTGGCTCGGTGAACTCCGCTACAAAGTCTGCCACCGCTTGGGCTTTAATTGCTGTCCTTGGAAGATACTCTACATCGAATTCACTTAACTCGATTGCCTATTTCGTTAATCGACCGGATACTTCTGGTTTCTACAGAATTAATTTCAGTGGGCAGTTGGTGTATACTCCGATTTTATGAGCCTGGAAATATGGCCTTAACTTCCTTGCTGCTGTTATTAGAGCGAGTGCCATTTTTTCGGCCGGCGAGTGCCATTTTTTCGGCTGGTAACAGTGCCTTGCTGGTGTAGTATATTGGTTTCTAGATCCCCTCTTCCTGTCTTACCAGCACGAAACTTGTGGCTGCTTCAGAGACGGATAAGTACATATATAGTGCTTCTCCCGTCTCTGGTTTTGATAGCAGCGGTGCCTGCCCAAGGTACTCTTTCAAGGCCTGGAAAGCTCTTTCACAATCCTCATTCCACTCGACTCCCTTTCCTTTCTTTAGAGCTTTGAAAAATGGTAGGCATCGGTCTGTTGATTTAGCTATGAACCTACTCAGCGATGCCAGGCACCCCGTGAGTCTTTGGACGTCCTTCAGAGTTCTTGGCGAAACCATTTTTGCTAATGCTTGGATTTTTTCAGGGTTCACATCTATTCCTCTTTGATATCCGAGAAACCTCCCAGAAGGTACGCCGAATACGCATTTTGCTGGATTCAACTTCATTTCATACCTAACCAACACATCGAATGTCTCCCTCAAGTCATCTGTATGTCTGTCTGCTGTGATGCTTTTTGTTAGCATGTCGTCAACGTAAACCTCCATATTTCTTCCTATTTGCCTGGCGAACATTTTGTTGACCAGGCGCTGGTAAGTTGCTCCAGCGTTCTTCAGGCCGAATGGCATGACTGTGTAACAGTATAACCCCTGGTCAGTGGTGAACGCTGTCTTCTCCTCATCTGGCTTGTGCATCTTTATCTGGTTATATCCTGAATATGCATCCATGAAGCTCAACGTCTCATGTCCGACCGTTGCATCGACTAACTGATCAATTCTTGGTAGCGGGAAGCTATCTTTGGGGCAGGCCTTGTTCAGATCGGTGAAGTCGACGCACATCCTCCATTGGTTGTTCTTCTTTTTCACTAGAACTACATTCGCCACCCATTCCGGGTACTTGACTTCTCTAATTGATCTTGCGGCGAGCAACTTTGACACCTCCTCTTTTATTGCTGCACTTCTTTCTAGGTTAAAGCTTCTCCTCTTTTGCACAACCGGTTTGCATTTTTCATTCACAGCCAGGTTGTGTGAAATCACACTTCTATCAATTCCCGGCATGTCTTCATGGCACCAAGCGAAAATCTCCTTGTATTCTCTCAACAAGTTTGTCACATCTCTCTTAACTCGTTCAGTCAACCTTGCTCCGATCTTAACTGTTTTGTCCGGTTCTGCTTCGTTTAAAACAATCGACTCAGTTGGCTCTTCTTTTTCTCTGCTCGTTTTGTCCCTTGGGTCTAGTTCAAAGGTTTCCAGATTATCTTCCTACACTTCCTTGTCTACTTCGAATATGCTCAAGGTCTCCATCCCTGCCTTATCTTTGAAGATTGATAAGTTGGCGCGGCAAGCCATCTCCTGTGACCCTTTCAATTCTCCAACCCCAAATTCTGTAGGGAACTTTATTTTTAACGCATGGGTTGAAGTAACAGCTCGAGCTTTGTTAAGAAACGGTCGGCCGAGCAAAGCGTTGTACGGCCAATTATGGATGTCGACTACAACAAAGTCCAGCAGGATTGTTCGCCGGCATGGTGTTGTACCAAACCTTACTGGCAGCTTCACAGTTCCCAATGATCTCACTTCTGCACCCCCGAAACCTTTCAATGGCACATGGAATGGTTCAAGATCTTTTCTGTCCAGCCGCAACTCATCGTATACCCGGGCACTTAAAATATCAGCTGAACTCCCATTGTCAATCATTACCCGGAGGACATCCCTGTAGGCTATTCGAACTCCCACTACGATTGCATCATTAGGCTTCGTATCAATTCCGTCCGAGTCTTCTGCTGTAAACGTTATGGGATCATGTCCTTCTCTTCCTTTCTTGGGGTTTCTTTGCACAGAATTAATCTCCATGCTCCTGCTTTCATACATTACTTCTCGGACTTCTGACATTCTTTCTCGATTGCTCCTCCCGGTATGGGGCCCGCCAAAAATGGTATTTATAGTAGCGTTAGGGCTGTTTCCCCTTGGACTCTTCCTTCCCTACACGTTTCCTTGGCGGCTGTCCTGGCAACCACCGTGTTTGTCCCCTTTCAAAGCAAAGTCCTTCAGGTGCCCATCTCTGATTAAGCTTTCAATGTGATCGCGCAGCTAGAAACATTTCGAAGTTTCATGCCCATGGTCTTTGTGAAATCGGCAGTACTTAGTTGTATCTCTCCTGGCATTTGCTGATTGCTGCCGAGGGTATTTAGTGAGTCCTTTGTCTTCTACCACAGAAAGTATCTCCTTCTGATCGCCAGTTAAAGGGGTGTAATGGTTGTACCTTCCTCAAAACCTATTGGCTCGAGCGTTTCCTTTGCTTTCTCTTTGATGTCCCTTTTGGCCCTTCTCATCTCTCTGGTGATCACGTGACTGCGTCTTTTTGTCATCCTTATGGTCCGATTTTGAGTCAGGCTTGTGTCCATGTACGTAGCTACCCCCTTACACTACTTTTTCTTCTTCTGTCGGTGCATAGTCGCCAGCTATTTCCATCATCTCCTCATAAGTTTTTGGTCTCTCCCTTCGCAGGTCAAAGGATAATCGCCCACTTTGTAACCCATTGGTAAAAGCGGCGATCACAACTACATCACTGGCGTCCTCAATTTGAGCAACCTCCTTCCCGAATCTTGCTAGATACTTCTTGATCGACTCATTGCGCTCCTGCTTCAAGTTTGATAGATGAGCGAGTGACTTTCTTCTCTGGACACTCCCCATGAATTGCCTTATGAATGCTTTGCTAAGGTTTGAGAAACTGCTTATACTCCCGAGTGGAAGTCTTCCAAACCACTTGGAGGCAAGGTCGCCGAATGTTTGTGCAAAGGTGAGGCACAATAGCCCGTCATTGGATGAGTACTGGGCCATAATATTACGGAATCGACGAATATGCTCCTTCGGATCCCTGTTCTCCTTATACTGCTCAATGGTTGGCATTCTAAATCTATCCGGAAATTGGGTGCGAGCAATATTTTCAACGAATGGGCTATCTGACTCATCATCCGAAGATACGTTACAACCATACCTTCGTGCCATCGCTGAAACTTTTCTTGATAGCTCTTGTAGGGTGACATCTCGCTGACCAGTTGGTTCTCCCGCTGGATCGAGTCTGCTCTTGATTGTCATTCTCCCATGGTTGCCTCTATCATCCGGGCTCCTTCAATCTTCTGTGCTCTCGGATCTCCTTCGTCGTGCTCTTTTGGATCGTAATTCCCTTCGTGGACGAGGACTTTTATCTTCGGACGAGATAGAATGGTGTCTCCGTCGGTTCCATTGATATGTGTCACTGGAATTGACCCCATGTGTTCGTGCCTGGTCTCGCTCCTCCCTAGATTCTTCATTCATCACACCTTTTCCCTTCCTTTGTTTCCTCCCTTCGAAATCTTCAGGGTGGTCCTGAGAAGTCTCCTTAGTGGATTGTCTTGCTTGAGCATCAGGGGTTGCAATGTGAACTTCCGATCGTAACCTTCCGGGCGGATGGATTCCAGGAGTGGTTAACTCGTAATGAGAAGAAACTCCCAACCCTATGGGAAGCGAAAGCCCTATTTTGCTAGCCTCGCTGATTAAATTTACCAATGCAGTTTGGAAGTGCTGCAGAACCCCGAGGTCGGCTGCCCTAGTTCCTAGCGTTGCCGCCGATTGTGCCCTGATCACCACCGCCCTATCTCCTGTCGGCGCGGTTGGTTCAACAATTAGATCTCCGCTGGAGTTACCATCTTTATCATTGTCGTTGTTCATATTCTTCGATTAGCAAGGGTTCCTTGAAGTTTCTATTCAAAACCCCCTCCTTCTAGCACCAATTGTTGACGGTGAAATTTGGATTGCCACACACAACAATTATATCAACTTAAAGTAAAACGAGAAAATAATCAATGCATGCAAGAGACAGAATTTTACGTGGAAAACCCTTGAATGGAAAAAAACTACGGCGCCCTAGAGGGCAGAAAAATAACACTAGTCTTATTGCTTTGTTACACACTCAGATCTCTCATATGATTGCTCTCTTCTCTCTCTCTCTAAGTTTTCGAACCCCCTCCTCATGGGATAGATGGTTCTATTTATACATGTTTAATTAGGGTTTCCCCTTGTTTTTAGCCGCGTTGGTGGTAGATTTCCCTCTTTGATTCGTACTAGGATTCCTATCTTTGTCACGGGCCAGGATGTTTCTCTTATCTCTTTTCCTCTTTACGATTCCTTGTTGCCATGGGTCTTCTAAAGTTTAAGGTTGATTTCTGTGTTTCTGCCGAGTCGGTTCGGGCCCAGTACGTTGATGCAGCGAATACCTTTACTTCTGGGTTTTGTCCTTCGACGACCACGTTTCTACCTGTGGCGAGTATATATCTAGTTCTGGCGACCACGCCTTTGACTTTATTGATTTAAGGTAGCGACATTCTGGTTTGCCACATTTTCTCCCTTTGACTCAGTCAATGAGTGACGTGGCAACCTTCTCTTCATCATCTATTGACTCCTTTGGTGACATGTCTGTTTGGCAAATTTATACATACAACAACAGGCATGAAGAGTTCCACCGTCATTGCCCATCAAGACACCTCTCATTCCTTTTGATATTGTAATCATAGTCATGCTAGTATTGATTTGTAAATCTTATTATAAGTCATAATATAAAACAGATTGTGTGTCCATGCTTTATACGTGCTATAATTTTACTTATCTCGCTACTACCATACACACTGTCCTTAGTAGATTCGTAAGAACAAGCGGGATACCGGGCTACTAAGTACCCCGCTAACCCTGATCTATCTAAGTCCGGGTCCCTCATATATTGTTAATTAGAAATTGCACCACGGTGACAATTTTGGGTTAACACTTTAGCGCCGTCTATGGGAAACAACTCCCCACCCTTAACAAACTTTCAAGATCCAACCTAGAAGAAAGTAGAAGATGAGGCTCCGATCTTCCTAGTGACAGCCCGCAAACTCAGGGCCCCATTCCCTCGCTTCCTGATCGCGCTTCAAATGTTTACATTTAGCGCCCCTTTTTACCTTGTTTTTGTAATCGTTTTCTAAGCATTCCATGTGTTTAATGTGTAAATAAGTATTTTCAGGTAAAATAGGTGTTTCAAGGGTATTTTTGTCCAAAGTGAAGAAATGAGGGCAAATTGGGAAGGAAACAGTAGAAAAGCAAGAAGGTGAGTTCATGCATTCAGACCGGCGGGCAAGAAGCCGCCACACGAAGCCGCCGTCATCCAGGCGAGATCTTTCGGCGGGAACAAAGCCGTCGTGCATGCCCGCCGACGATTGATCGAAGCTGCAAATTGATCGAAGCTCGCCCCAAAAGTCAAAGAAAGCTGCCCCTTTCTCCACCTATTGTCCTTGGAAGGCCTCCTCTCTCATGCATATACACAATTGGTCAAAACAAAGAGGAATATACTTAGTTTTTCTTAGAGAGAGTAGAGATAGTGAGTTAGAGAGAAGATAGAAAAGTAGATATTAATTAGATATTTTGTTCTTAGGAATCAAGAAAAGATGGTTATTTTCTTGGCCAATTTCTAGGTAGCCAAACACCACATGTTGGTTACTTAGAGTGATCAGTTCAAGTTGCCATAGAAGAGTTAATTGCTTGGATTGCAAGGAGGACCATTTCCACTTCACAAGTTTGTCCATTGGTGATGTTTCCCTTGCTTGTATTGTAGGGAAAAATACTGTAGTACGCAACGGAAGCGAGACTAAAAAATAGTTTTAGTAGTTTTAAAAATTTTTCCTTTTTATGAACCTTAACCCTTTAATTAATTAAACATACATATAATCAACAAAAGAAGAATACCTTTTGTCGCGTGATCCGATTGACTTACGTCGATGGTAATCCGCAAGATCTTCAATCCTAGCACGAACGTGAATCACCTAGGAGCGTGGTCTCCCTTTTCTTTGAATTGCAAACCTGAGAATGGACAAACAAACTTTTCTTTTTCTTTTGTTAGTCACAAAACAATCAAAAGAAGACTAAGATTATTCCGGTCACTTTTGAGTTCTCAATCTAATGATCGAAACTTGCGTGAACCTAAATCGATGTTGTACACACAAGCTTATTGATGAACAAGCAATTAGTGTACCATCAAAGAATAATCTATTCACTCTTTTATGTTTTTAATAGAATAAAAATACTTTCTATGAATTGAGAAGAAGAAGAAAATTGTCTCTATGAAAAAACTCTTAGGTGGCCGAACCCTATAGCAAGCATTATATAGGTGGCTGAATTTCTTTCCTCTTTTCTTTTAGGGTTGCCGAAAATCCTTCTCTAAAAAAAACAACTAGGGTTGCCGCAAATCACATGCCAAAATAGGCTTGTGTTGCACCCTAATTTCCATCAAAGAATAGACTTCAAACCCTAATCCAACTCATAGATATTTTATTCTTTTTATTGACTAAATTAAAAGACTTCTTATTTGATTAAATAAATAAAATTAATTATTTATTTTCTTATCAAACAAGTCTTTTATTTTTAGTATACTACTACCAATAGTATAGCTTTAGGAAATATATTTCCTTATCAGAAAAAGATTTGTTTTTTAATTAAACAATTAATTAATAAATTAATTAATTCTTATTTAATTAAAACAATGAAACAAAATAATATATTAGGTTAATTTATTCACCTTTGCCGCCCCACTTAAAATAAATGGGCCATATATTATTTTCTTATTTCATTTAATCCATTGGACTTTAAATAAAAAGCCCACATATGAACCAGACCCATTCTTACTAAAAGAAACAAGCCCACATGTCTTTCATTAATATATTAATACAATTGTGCAGCCCATTAAATAAATAATGTGCAAATTATATTCTTAATATATTAAATGCAATTCTAAATGGACCCATAAATTGGTCCGGTAGAATATATCAAGTGATCCATGCAAGTCCGTGTGGATTGGGGATCTTGGCGGGCTATCTAAATTTAAGCTTCAATAGACATAACCTAATCACAATCAACAAATGATTCACTTAGGTCCGATCCATTAATTTTAACTCATTCCACTAAAGAGCTAAAATTGAACTCTTAAATAAAGATAGAAAAGGAAGATGTTCCTCATTCATACCCTAGACAATCATGTTGGAGATAGTGTATCCTCGTGATTAATATCAGTAATCGCCAAGAGTTCATAGACCGCCTATAACTCTCCAAGTTACCATATTTACTCATATGACCACGTTTTGAACTTGGATATTTTGACTTGTCCAGAAGCCATGTTTTCAATAGTCACTATCGAAAACTCAACGTTGAGATTTAATATCCAATTACCTCAAAACATCCATATGATGATATTATACTCTCATTTAATAAATGGAGCCACGATGTCCATATCTATAAATGAAGTCCTCTATCGATTAACAAATGAATATCACCAAACTATCGAGGATAGACTATGCTATATAATCGTACTCATTGATAACTCAAATGATATCACTTGCAACCATAAGTCCATCATTTATCTTAGGATTAAGATAGACTCTCCGATTGTCATGATAATTAAAAGACTATTATCTATTGACGGTTCTAGATAAAGCTTTTCATTGTGATCCAGTTCAATGCACCCAGTGCACTAGATTCTTTTGCTCGAAGACACTTCGATGATTTTAGACTCATCATATCTCATTTGATCCCACTCAAATGCTAGCAAAAGAATTCTACAACTTTAACAAGATAAAGGTGCCCAACCTTTAACTTAAGTTGTGAACGTTATTCAAGACTAACTAAAGAATTGTGTCTACCTCATATATATCCAGATGTACGAACAATTCTTCTTTTCTCATAGTCTTTAAACCTTATGATTATTTACTTTGACAATTATAATACTAAACTATAAATGCTATAAGATTTGTTAAACCAGAAATCACTTTATTAATATGAAAACGATTGTTAATTACAATATTACACTCTTGCTATTGAGCATAATCCTAACATGTATATCTTTGTGTAAGGTTCCCAATTGTTGATTGGCTAATTTCGTGGACAAACCACATGTTGGGGTACTTTGTAAGGGTAGCTTAGGTATTGGTTTTATTGTTCGAAGCCCTTTGAAGACCTTGTGTTGATAAGCACCGAAGGTAATTTTCTGTGTGCTTACTTGACTTGAAGAGATAGTTGCACACACTCACAACTCATGCATATGTCGTATCTTTGTATGTTGTGTTCATTTTGTGTTGTGCATTAATGCCTATTTTCATCTCTTCTTGCATGTTAAATGATTGCATCTAGCTTACCAATTGCCATATCTTGTTAAGTATTAGGTTGCATTATTTTCACACTCACACGTGCACTTATTGCATGTTTCTTTTGTGTGAAGTGGCTTAGAAGGCTTGCCCTTCCAGTGCCGCGGTTGTGCTGCCGCGGTTGCCTAATTTTGGCATACCGCGGCATGCAAGCGACAGAGACTTCCAAGTCTCTGCCGCGGTTCATCTGCCGCGGTGCCACAACCGCGGCAGTCGAGCGACAACAACGTCCTTGCTGTGCCGCGGCTACAGTGCCGCGGTTGAGCAACCGCGGCAGGCGAGCCATAGAGATTTTTTTAGTGCGTTTTTCCAAAACGACCACACTTCACTTATGGCCCCTATATATATAACACTATGACTTTAGGTCAGCCAAGAGAGTTCATATCAGATTTCATACTTAGGATATTTTTCAAAGAGAAGAAAAATTCCAAGAACTCATTTTTATTCACTCAAACACTTTTTCATGATCATCAATCATCATCTAGCATGGATTCTTCATCATACTTTGCTTGGTAAGCTTTTCACTAATATCTTACATATTTTGTGTTTCTCTTATCTAGCAATCTCAATTTAATTACTTGTATGTGATTTTATATTCTTTGAATACAAGATTGAGATTAGTATGACGTATGTTTGAGAAGTTGTATTGTGCTAGCTTATTAGGTTTTGTGCTTAATATTGTTTAGCTAAACTAATTGACATGTCATTTAGTTTTGATATCTAGGATTGTTTTTAATTGCAAATTAATCATCTTAGATAAGCATATAGGGTTTCCCTTGCTCTATGTTGCATTTTGGATATTCACATATATTCACTTAGGGTTGTATTCTCTTCTAGAGAAAGTAAGTCTTGTGTGTAGCAATCGGGATTAGGTTGCTTAGATCGCAAGCAAATTGGACTAGGTTCACTCATACCGGGATTAGGTAGGTGTGTGATTACTTCCGGGATTAGGTTGTAATCGTTTGCACATTTAGTGGATTCGAGGTTCGAGTGTGGCTTACTTACATAGCCCGTGGTTTTTCCCGTGAGGGTTTCCACGTAAAAATCAAGTGTTGATTTAATTTCCGCACCATATTACACTTGCTTGTTTATATTATCTTGAGGGTAAATTCGTAATTTTGACTAACACGAAAAATTGGGTAAAAAGCGTAAAATCTATCCACCCCCCCCCCCCCCCCTCTCTAGATAGTTTTATACACACCGTGCTATAATTAGTTTCACTTTGTAATTGTGATACTATGTGTAGCTAATTCCTCTTGTTAGGGAATTAGATGTAATTCTTGTACTTCCTTGTTATCTAATCAATCATATTGCTATAATCCTCTCAAAGCATGTTTATGTACATTTATGATTGCATGTGTGGTGGTTGCAACCACCTATCTCCTTATAATGCAATAACTTGATGAAATTGTATGCACGTACCATTTATTACATATTAATAGTGAAGCACCTATGAGTAGAGATTACTAACTTGTAATTCTCCACTACATAATGACTAATTTCCCCTTAATCACTCTCTAATCTTAGATTTCATTGTGATCAAGTTGAGAATTAGGTGCTTAGAACATTCATATGGATATATGCATGTTAGTAATTGAGGGTTAGGCTTAATGAATGATCGATTAGAAGCTAGAATATTACTTGAATGAATCTAATTCCTTAACAATTTTTAATATAGAATTTAATTCAAGTAGTTGTAATTGCTCATTAGAGAACTTCATCTTAGAATAGTTAATTTGTTAATCACTAGTTAATTTAAGTAAAGCATGTTAGAGTAATTAGGAAATTGTAGAGTTAATCTAAAGTTAGAAGGCTTTTTAGTGCTTACCTAGTGGGAACGATACCCTTACTTGCTCACTACACTAGTTTAATGACTTGTGCACTTGCAATAGGGTCACCAGACTCGCACGTCCCTTTAGCACGACCGAGGTAGATTAAGTTAAGTTGTAGTGACAATTATAGAACCGGTCCGGGCGTGTCACTTCCACCAAGAAAAATCAAGGGAAACGGAAGGGAGCCAGAAGCCAGATCCTGGCGCCGGTTCCACCACCTAATCTCAGATTGGCACCGCAGGACCCCGCGGTCCCAGAAGCAACTCGGGAGGCCATAGAGCGACAAGCCGCTGCCTATGTAGAAAGCGTCCACCTTCGGATGATTGCTCAAGGAATACCCTTCGAAGACCCTAGGATTGCAGATGGGGCTGGACCAAGCACCCGAGTACTGATCTTTGACAGACTCAGACCGCCAATACCATCACAGAATCAACCCGAAGATCTTCGACATCGATTGGTGAAATCAGCTATTTGATCGGTCATTTATTGTATATGTTTTTTATCCCCATTCCTCCAATCAATTGCTTATTTCTCAAGTCTTTTTGGGATTTAATTTGTGTGTTTGAGCATTTTTCAGGTTGTTGGATTCAAGTGATATGTTTGAAGTATTTCAGAGAAAAAAGGTGATTTTGGTAGATTTGAGGGACTTTTATGCAAATGGCCATCAACCATCATGAAAGACCGCTGTCAATTTCCACACAGCGGCATGAAAGCGGTGCAAAACAGTGTAAACCGCTGCCAAAACCGCTCTGGCTCTCGCAGCGGTAGCCCGTCTCAGTGCAGATCATCAATATTGCAGGGCCCATATCTCTCAGCTCCGATTGAACTGTGTGTCCTGCCACCTATGGATTTGAAGCCCCGGAAGTCTAGTTTCCAACCTAATTTACGGATTGGCGATCCGAATTTCCTAGAAGACGTTATGCCCGTTTAAGTGCCCAAAGGTCAGATCAGTCAGTCATAAAATCCGCGAATACTTTCGGGATTTGTTTCGCAAGTTGTCGGAACGGGAAATATTACCTTCTTGGACATGTGTGGGAATCTTGGGAAGCAAGTAGACATCTAATCCTTATCTTCCTTCAATAAGTAATCAATTTGGATGGATTAGGAAAGAAATAGAATTCCAAATAGGCTTGTATTCTCAAAGGGAATAGATTTCCTTGTTGTTTTAGGTCATGGCCTTGCATCTACACCTATTTAAAACCCCTTGTAAGCCTAATTTCGGGAGTGAGGAGAAGACCAGCTGGAGAACCACCCAAGGGAGGTCCCAAGCCACCAAGGGGGCCATCCCCCATCACCATCATCCATCTTTACACATCGACGGTTTGCAAGACGAAGAAGACTCACCATGGAAGATGGGAAGAAGTCCTTGAAGGCCTCAATGGGTTTTATCTCCTCTATCTCTTGTCTTGTTATTTTCATGATGTGTAACTAATCCATACTAAGGAATCAATGTGAACCTCTATGAATACTCTTTGTTAGAATTGACTATATTTTCTTAATTTAAGTTTTGATTCATTCAATTCATTCTACGTCTCAATTCTTTGTTTGTGTTGATGCATGATCATACATTGGCATGAATTTAGGGTTTTGATAATTTAACAATTAAGTTTGGAGTGTTGATTTACACGTAACCTTAATTAATATTCAATTGAATGGGTAAAACTGATCTTAGCATTGATCTATGCAAGTAGGTTTTGGTTCATTAGTTCTTGCACTTAATGGGTTCTCGGTTGTAGTTTGCGCCATTGATCTATGGGTAAATTATAATTGAGAACACTTGATTCATCCCAGGATCATACGGTAACAATCATAAATAAGATAAGAACGAATCCTTAACTTGAGTTACATCTTTTATCAAAGTCAGTTTGAAGCATTGAGTAAACATAGTTGGGGAGTATTGACGACCTATTCCGCTCACCTCTTGATCACATTCACATATTCTTGTTAATTGCTTTCTTAGTTTAATTTAGTTTTAATCAAATCAATCATCAAACAAACTCTCTTGGTTACTTTTAATTGCTTAGCTTTAATTAGAATTAGTTATAACTAGTAAATCACTTTTCCTCGTGGGAACGATCTCTACTTGTCGCTGTACTTATCTCACGATTCGTGCACTTGCGAGTTAGGTTTTTATAACACGATTTTACACATCAAGTTTTTGGCGCCGCTGCCGGGGAATAGTTGAATTTATTGGTTATTTCTAGTTTTAGTTTTAGCTAATAGTTTTAGTTTAATTTTTTTATTTTTTATTTTTTATTTATATATATATATATATATTTTGATTTTGATTTTTTTTTTTTTTTAATTTTTTTTTTTTTTATTTCTTTTTCTTTTTAGCTTTTAGATTTTGTTTTCTTTTTATTTTTTTTTTCTCTTTCCTTTCTTTTCAGGAACAATGGACTCCTATGAGCAGTCGGTCTCACTGGCAATAGAAGATATTCTCCAACAAATGCAGCAACAATTGCAGCAAATGAACCAACGTAATGAGGAACAATTTCAGATCATTGAGGGTTCACTGAGGAGGATAGAGGTGAAAATTAGGCAATTGGCTGAACTGATGCAAGAAGATGTTGCCACCATCCCTTCTTATGGTAAGATTGTCGAGAGATATGAATTTTCTGATGATTTTTCTAGTGTTGCAGATGAAGAGGAGGAAACAGAAGAAAAAGTTAAGGAAGCGGAGGATGTCCCTTTCGAGGAACCGCTCCTATACAAGGAACTCAAGCCTTATGTTCCTCCCATTACTTTCCCGAGCCAACCGGAGCAAGATGAGGCTAACACCATCCCTTGTTATGTACAAGAAGAATTGTCAAGTAGGGAACTCGATGAGCTGCTAGATTAGGTCCAAGATGTTTTTGGGGATGATGAAGAAGTTCAACATGTTGAGGTTACAAAAGCATATTTAAATGATGAAGAAGTAGAAAAAAAAGAGGAGACGGAAGAAACAGCAAAGGAAGCGGAAGATGTCCCTTTCGAGGAACCGCTCCTATACAAGGAACTCAAGCCTTATGTCCCTCCTATTACTTTTTCGAGCTGCCCACACAAAAGCAAGTGGAATAAGTGGTTTTCTGAACTTATTTCATCACACTTTATAGTGAACATTTACTTGCCTTTGCTTATTGTGTGTAGGAACATGCCAATGCGCGAAAAGTTTTTCCAAGACCTAATCACATATAGGCGCAAATTCGAGACATTGGAGTTTGGTTAATTCGTCCTAGCATCCGTCTTGCCGAGACGTTAAATTAAGCGCTTGGTGGGAGGCAACCCACCTAGGTAATTTGTTTTTGTTTTTGTTTTTAGTTTTTAGTTTTTAGTTTTCTAGCTTGTGTGTTTTGTGTTTCAAGTTCTTGCCTCCCATGCTTTTTCTTTATTTGTTGTCCATGCTTTTAATGTCATACAAACATTGAGGACAATGTTTAGATTAGGTTTGGGGGTGTGAATTCGTGTTTGTTTTATTCTTTGAAAAAATCTGCGAAAAAAGTGCTCTGTTTTGAAAATTTTTGAGGCAAACGTTTTGTTAAAACTGTACTGATTGGTGAGGAAATAAATTTTTCCGTCCGCGATGGGTTCTTCTATTTTTCGATACGAATTCAACGGTATAAAGAACGTAAATTTCTGGGTGGTGGTTTAAAAGTTATGGATGTTTCTTCGACCAAAGGTCATGGGCAATGCCCTGTTGAGCGAAACAGTGCGTGCACTGTTTTCGTCGTCTGTTTTCTCACTTTTCCAATGCGAATTTTGAAATGTTGTCTAAATGAAAAGTGTGAGTTTGCATGTCTATTATCTTGTGCTAAAATTTCGTTAACTTTTGTTAATTTATTTGAGAGATATTCATTAATGAACAGACGTAGGTCAATTTCGAAAGTCATCAGTTTTTGAATTTTTGCCCTCCATGTTGAGATGCTTCTTTTGTGTGCTTTAAGAGCCGTAATATATGCTTTATTCACTGAGTTTAAACTAACTTCTTGCCACTTAGAGTAGTGCATTGCATTTTCAAAACTTATGACATGCTCTTGATGTGATGGTGGATAGGAAGCTTAGTTGGATTGTCATGATTAATAGTGGAGACTACCCTTGTGAGTTCACTAAACCAAAAGCGTACATAAATGACACACTATGAGGGTCCTGTTGTTTCTACTCTTTAAACACTCAGTAGATTCTTAGCATTAGATTTGATCTCTATAGGTTGTACATTGAGCATTAAAGAACAATTCTCATAAAAAGATATCACATGTGGACTTTGCTCTTGATTTGGTTGAACCATTAGAAGTGATATAGGCAATGTGTGCTTGAACTCACTTAAAAGGCCTTAAATATTTCCTACCTTATACCATAGCCCTGTTTGAAGCCAAACACAATGAGCCTTTTTCTTTCATCACCCACATTAACTTAACCCCAATAAACCATAATTTAGCCATACCTTATAGCTTGGGATCATATAGAGAAAGTGATGAAAATGATTGAAGGGAGTTCGAAATGGGTGACTCGTGATGTGCATGTATCAAGAAAAAAAGAAGAAGCAAGAAGACAAACACCAAAGTGGTGTCAAGAAGAAATGTATTAAAAAATTGTTGTAAAAAGAAAAAAAAAAAAAAAGGTTAGAATGTTAATGAGTGCAATAAAGTCAATTAAGATTGCAAAGCTTGTATCTACTCAAAAGGAGTTTGACAAAGAGAAAGGTGAATTTTGAAGAATTGAACAACAACAAGTGGCATCATCCCACTTGTAAAGGAGACCAAGAGACTTGTGCGAAGCCGAAAAGGTAATGGAAGACTCTCATGGTATGATCCTAGGTTTTTGAATTCCAATTTTCTGTTCTTTCTTAACCTTCACCCAATGGCCCCGTTACAACCAAAGAAAAGACCTAATTGATCTTTTGGGGATGCTAGCTCAAGAGTAAGGTAAACATGTGCTCTATCTTGTTCTTAATGTTTGATTCTTTTCATGAGATCTTTTGCATACAAATCAAGCGTTCTTTCAATGATATATTCTTATGCGAATAATTTGAATTTCTTGTGCATAAATTCCATCGCATATGCTTGATGAGTGATTTTAACCTAGGTTCTGAGAGAACTAAATGAGAGAATTCCTGTGAGGAATAGAGTCGAGGCGAATTATATCTATGGCCTTTTGACAAATGTGTCTTTGAAGTTAGAATATCTTGAGCATGGGCTTTTCATTCAAAATAGCAATGCATTCAGTTTTGTGACTTAATTTTAGTCTTTACTTATTGGCTCTAGCATGCATTGGCTTTGAATGGTACATGTGAGTTTGCATCTTGATTATTTGGTTCTTCGCAGAAATATGTTTGTGGGTAGCATAGCTGTAAACCCTCAGGAGACAAAACTCCTCCTACTAGGGACACCTAGAGGTTTAAAGGCTTGTAGCATATGCTCAATGCTATCGTGTTCCCTACGAAAGTGGCTTAGTTTGTATTTTTGTTTTATTTTTAGTTTAGTTTTTAGGTTTTGTTTTTATTTTAGTTTTGCTCGAGGACAAGCAAAAGATAGGTTTAGGGGTATTTGATCGGTCATTTATTGTATATGTTTTTCATCCCCATTCCTCCAATCAATTGCTTATTTCTCAAGTCTTTTTGGGATTTAATTTGTGTGTTTGAGCATTTTTCAGGTTGTTGGATTCAAGTGATATGTTTGAAGTATTTCAGAGAAAAAAGGTGATTTTGGTAGATTTGAGGGACTTTTATGCAAATGGCCATCAACCATCATGAAAGACCGCTGTCAATTTCCACACAGCGGCATGAAAGCGGTGCAAAACAGTGTAAACCGCTGCCAAAACCGCTCTGGCTCTCGCAGCGGTAGCGCAGCGGTAGCCCGTCTCAGTGCAGATCATCAATATTGCGGGGCCCATATCTCTCAGCTCCGATTGAACTGTGTGTCCTGCCACCTATGGATTTGAAGCCCCGGAAGTCTAGTTTCCAACCTAATTTACGGATTGGCGATCCGAATTTTTTAGAAGACGGTATGCCCGTTTAAGTGCCCAAAGGTCAGATCAGTCAGTCATAAAATCCGCGAATACTTTCGGGATTTGTTTCGCAAGTTGTCGGAACGGGAAATATTACCTTCTTGGACATGTGTGGGAATCTTGGGAAGCAAGTAGACATCTAATCCTTATCTTCCTTCAATAAGTAATCAATTTGGATGGATTAGGAAAGAAATAGAATTCCAAATAGGCTTGTATTCTCAAAGGGAATAGATTTCCTTGTTGTTTTAGGTCATGGCCTTGCATCTACACCTATTTAAAACCCCTTGTAAGCCTAATTTCGGGAGTGAGGAGGAGACCAGCTGGAGAACCACCCAAAGGAGGTCCCAAGCCACCAAGGGGGCCATCCCCCATCACCATCATCCATCTTTACACATCGAGGGTTTGCAAGACGAAGAAGACTCACCATGGAAGATGGGAAGAAGTCCTTGAAGGCCTCAATGGGTTTTATCTCCTCTATCTCTTGTCTTGTTATTTTCATGATGTGTAACTAATCCATACTAAGGAATCAATGTGAACCTCTATGAATACTCTTTGTTAGAATTGACTATATTTTCTTAATTTAAGTTTTGATTCATTCAATTCATTCTACGTCTCAATTCTTTGTTTGTGTTGATGCATGATCATACGTTGGCATGAATTTAGGGTTTTGATAATTTAACAATTAAGTTTGGAGTGTTGATCTACACGTAACCTTAATTAATATTCAATTGAATGGGTAAAACTGATCTTAGCATTGATCTATGCAAGTAGGTTTTGGTTCATTAGTTCTTGCACTTAATGGGTTCTCGGTTGTAGTTTGCGCCATTGATCTATGGGTAAATTATAATTGAGAACACTTGATTCATCCCAGGATCATACGGTAACAATCATAAATAAGATAAGAACGAATCCTTAACTTGAGTTACATCTTTTATCAAAGTCAGTTCGAAGCATTGAGCAAACATAGTTGGGGAGTATTGATAACCTATTCCGCTCACCTCTTGATCACATTCACATATTCTTGTTAATTGCTTTCTTAGTTTAATTTAGTTTTAATCAAATCAATCATCAAACAAACTCTCTTGGTTACTTTTAATTGCTTAGCTTTAATTAGAATTAGTTATAACTAGTAAATCACTTTTCCTCGTGGGAACGATCTCTACTTGTCGCTGTACTTATCTCACGATTCGTGCACTTGCGAGTTAGGTTTTTATAACACGATTTTACACATCACTATTGACATCCCGCCAAGAAGGGCCCAGCCGACTACCTAGCCAGCAGCAGAGAGAAGGGATCCTTATCCCGATGCAAGTGGCAATACTAGACCCAGGAGGGACCAACGAGGTACCCGGCCTCCGGGGGAGGAGTGCGAGGAACCCGTTGTGAAATCAGAAACTTTGGACAATGAAGAATCTATAGCCCAGACCAGGACAGAACGGATCTAAACGCCTTGAGGATCAGATGGCCAAGATGGCAAAGGAGCTCGAGGAATTGAAGAAAGGGAAACAGCGGGGTACCCGAAAGAACCCCCTCGGGGAGATGAATGCACCCTTTTCCATAAGGATTTGGGAAGCTGAACTTCCCCTCAAATTCAAGATGCCCACCGAGAAATATTTTGGGTCGGAGGATCCCGTGAGTCATATAGAGAGCTTTGTCGAAAATCCAGAACGCTACCCGATCAGCTATGTGCAGGATGTTCCCTTCAACTCTGACCGATTGTGCTAAGACTTGGTTAAGGAAGTTGCCTCCAGGGAGTGTGGATTCTTTTACAAAGCTCACTACCGATTTCTACACTCAATTTTAGGGGATCAAGCCTCGCCCTAAGGATCCCGTCCTACTGCAGTATGTAATCCAAGAGCGAGGTGAGACGCTGAGATCCTATGTAGAGAAGTTCCACAAGGAAGTAATCCAGATGGGAGTGTTTGCCGAGAAGGAGACCCTCGCCAATTTCAGAAGGAACATGTGGGCCGGCAGGTTATTCCAATCATTTGCCAAACACCCACCTGAGACTTACCAGGAGGCCTATGATAGGGCACTGGAGCAGGTAGATATCGATGAGTAGCTCCGAATTAAGGTTGAACATGACGAAGCCCGATCATCTAAGTGGTCTAAAAAGGAATCTCCTAAATCGGCACCCACGAAAAGAGTCCAGAACCCTCCTCCGAATCGATCAACATATAGGACGTCGCCTCTTCAACATCGAGAAAGATACCCGGCTAGAAAGACTCCACCCAGAGCAACTCCTCCACTTAGAGAAGTAGCCCGCGTATCAACTGAGGACCACTACACTCCTCTCAATGCCTCTCAAGAAACCATATACCTGGCTATTCGTGATAAGGGTTTACTCAAGAAGCCCGACCCAATAAAAGTCCCGGCTGATCAAAGAAATCGTTACAAATATTGTGACTTTCATGAGGATATCGGGCACAACACATCTGAATGCTACAGCCTTCGCAACCAGATTGAGGGGTTGGTAAGAGGAGGACTTCTAGTGGAATTCTTGCAACAAGTACGGGACAGCATCAAGGAGGGAAATGAGGTGCAGAAGGGAATGCGGGATACAGAAGAGAGGAAAGACAAAGGAAAGGACTTAATGCAGCAAATCCAGGTTATCCATACCATCAGTGGAGGCCTAACCTTAGCTAGGGCTTCCAACAATTCAAGGAAAAATCATGCTCGGAAAATCCCAAAGCTTGTCGTTGGTCAGGATATGTTCTGGGTATCCCGAGGATCTCGGGAATACCCACGGTCTGCTCAGATTATTTTCACTGAGGATGATGCCTACAACACATTGCAACCCCATGACAATCCAATGGTGATCCCAATTCAGATTGCCAATTGTCGGGTCCACCGTATCCTTATAGACACTGAAAGCAACATGGATATTTTATTCAAATGAGCATTGGAAAAGCTCAACCTTAAGAATCCCTGTTACAATAGTTGCACTACACCTTTATACGGATTTACAGGGGATTCCGTGATGCTAGTAGGAACACACATCCTGCCCGTGAAAATTGGAGAAGCCCCCCTTCAGCAGAACATCATGACAGAGTTTATCGTGGTAGATACCCCGTCCGCCTACAATGCAATCTTGGGAAGACCTTTCTTGTCAGGGATCAGGGGAGTCCTGTCCATTTATCACAATGTCATGAAGTTTCCGGTTGGGACCGAGGTAGGAGAAGTTAGGGGAGACCAGCAAGCAGCCCGCACTTGTTATGCAGTGTCCGCCAATCCTACTGCATTTGTAAAACAATATGCTCACGTTATCCATCAGCCGGGCCTTGGGGTGGCATAGTTGGAGAGCACAATGGAAGGAGAGCGGGAATGTTTTGACAAGTATCCCGCAGAACAGTTTGGAGATATGGTCGGTTACCTGGTAGATCACATCGGGAAGGATGGTTACTCTAGGAGGTTTTAGTCTTAAGATTCGAAGAGGAATGTTATCTCGGTTGGTATATCTTGGATATGTATACCCCGAGTTTTTCTTTCTGCCTTGTATTTGCTTTTGAGAAATTCAATAAAGTCAGTTTTTGGTTCTCCTAATTTCGCCTAGCAAGTCTTCATCACTCCTTTCGCCTCAAAACCAGGAAAAGCCATATGGCATTCCTGCTTCCTTGGACGGGGTATACCCTCCTCCAGGAAGGATCTGGTGCTTAAATGCATAAGGGGTGTAGTCGCCCGCCAAGATCTATCTCATCAAGACCAGGAGAGCCTATACGAACCTTCTGAAGCCTCGGACAGGGAATACCCCCCTCTAGGATGAACTTGGTGTCAAAATAGCCTTAGCTGCTTGCCAGGACGGTTCGCCAAGAAGCCAAGACAATCCATCAGGATACTTGACATCTCACTACGTTGTACTACCACTCCTCCCTATCACATATAAAGTTCTGGTATCAAAATGGCTTTAGTCGCCACCCCAGACAAGGTATCAAGGAACCAGGCCGTCATTCCCAGGTACCAGACACTTCATCCCGATAGGCAACTGAGACGAATCTACCATCAGGATCCCCAACAAAGAGTTCAACAAGGTTAAGTGAGCAATGGTCAGTGCAGAGTATCCAGTAGCTGGTCAGCACTAGGAAGGACTATTGGCCAAGAATTACATCCAAGAAACAAACAAAATAGAAACCTGCCGTTTACTAGCAAGTCAAGATTGGAGCCAGGCTCTACAACAATCGGGATAAGCTGTACTTGGGACACATTCAAGCATACAAAAACCATTCTTGATCAGGGCGTTGGTTCTACAAGTAAGCGTATAAGTAAAGTGAAACGAAATGATTCAAAAAAAAAAAAGGGAGAATGAAATTTCCCTTAAGTAGTAGTGTAAAATATACCTAGAGGGGGTGAATAGGTATTTACTCAAATTCTTCCAATATTAAAAATGATGCGGAATATAACAAAGGAAATGCACACTTGATTAGATTTAGCAAATGAATTGATTTCACTAATACAAGAGTTAATCAATTTACAAGATATGCAATCAATGTAAGATATGGAAGATAAAGAAAAGTAAAAACAAAAATGTGAAAGAAATACTCGAATAAACTAGGTGTGTACTAATATATTAATCTAGAGGGGGGGTGAATAGATTTTATCTAATTATTACCCAATTTTCGTATGCAAGTCAATTTTATGAAAATGCCCCTACTAGTCAAAAATACAAGCAAGTATAATATAGTGCGGAATTTAAATAACACTTGATGTATACGTGGAAACCCAACCACTGGGAAAAACCACGAGCTGTTTAGTGCGCCACACTCGAACCTCGAAATCCACTAATTGAAATGGAGTTTACAACCTATGTAGACCTCGTCTAACACTCCGGTCAATAACCCCCCACTTCTACCACGCGGGCCTTTAAAAGTGGCTCTAGTCCAATTGCTTGAGGCCTAAGCAATCTTAGCCTCAAGACTAAATTCTCTGTGAAGAGATTATGCAACCTATGTGAATATGTATGAATATTCAAATAACAAACAAGGCTAGGGAACATTAGATGTTTATCTAGGATGATGATATATTCAATTAAATCAACCCTAAATATCAAAAGCTAGATGACATGTCAAATAGCTTAGCTAATCAAGATTAGTCAAAAACCTAATTAGCTATCACAATACAACACTCAATCAATTCATCACAATTAATTCTCTATTCTTGTATTTATCATATGATCAAAACATACAAGTCAATTAAAAGAGAATAGCTTGATAGTAAAAATACTAAAATAAGATGAACTTAATCAAAATCTCACCAAGCAAGTTGTGATGATGCAAACCCAATCATGGATGCATTCTATATAGACATAGAAGATGCAATATGAAATTTGATGCATAAAAGATTTGATTTGAGTGGTTAAAGGTGAGTTCTTTTGTATTTTTCTTTGCTTGAAAAATATTCTAAGTATGAAATCTAAAAATCAACTCACTTGAATGACCTAAAGTCAAAGTGGCATATATATAGGGGGCCAAAACAAAGTGTGGTCGTTTTGAAAAGTGACACCTATTTTTGCATTGGATGCTGTACGTAGAGCGCTTTTATACAGCGCTTGTATAGCGCCCCAACTCTGATCTCTCGGGTCTGAGATGGGCGCTGTACGAACAGCGCTTTGTACAGCGCTCGTACACCGCCTTCCAAAATTGCATCAGACCTGATGCATTAAAAATGCATTTTTCAACCAGATCTCATATAGGCGCTGTACGTACAACGCTTTGTACAGCGCCAACACCATGAATGCAATCCTAAGTCTAGAATGAACATGACTTTGGTCATTCAAAATGCAATCATGTAAAGCATGCAAGAAGAGATGTTAATAAACATTAATGAGCACATAATAACAACACATACACAACATACAAGAAAATGAATTAAGCATGAGATGCGAGTGTGTGTGTGCAACTAATCTCTTCAAAGCAAATTAAGCACATAGAAGTTTACCTTTGGTGCTTATCAACCTTGAGGACATGAGAGGGTCTTGAGCTTGAATATCAATCACTTAAGCTACCCTTACACACAATCTCCAACACGTGGTTTGTCCACGAAATAAGCCAATCAAGATATGGGAATCCTTACAATCTCCCCCTTTGGCTATTTCATGACAAAACCACCACTCACGATGATTCCTCACAACATAATAGAAACTACAGGTCACAAATGATTATCTACATTACAAAGAGATATTAAAAAAAATCTTGAAGTCTTCAATCTCTTGTAGAATAATCAGTCCCTGAAAGCAAAGTTTTTATACTATCCAATTCAAGCAAAAAGTGAGATGAATCAGGTGAGAATAAAAAACAAGCATTTGCATTCTTAGAATTTAAGTACAACTACAACATCATGCAACAATTGTGAATGCAATGCTCCTCCTCAATGGGTTACTCCCCCTCAATGTATTGTCTCCCCAACTTACATAATTGCTACCACAATTTGCAACTCCCCTTACCACCATTCTACTCCCCCTTTTTGTCATGATATAGGCAAAAGAGTAGTCCCCAACCGGGTCACTTAGCAAAGAGAGATGATAGCATTCAAGTCATTTGCATAATCATAAAATACACTTTATGCAACTCAATTAATTGGAGAGAAACAAGGAGATTTATTTTGATAAAATGTGTGAATAAAAAATGCTTTGCATACAAGACATGTAGCATTCAAGTCCAAAATACAATGGTATTTGGCAAAGCAAATGACAAAAGTTTTTTAATAAGAATTCAAACCAATTTCACCATTGTCATGAGAAAAGCAAGGATATAGAGTTTTCAATGATTTTAATTTATGAGCAACTATATCCAACTTTATAAGCGAAACAAGGCATGAGTGACTTTGCACCCTATTTGATTTTTTCGGATAAGATATCCGTATGATAGTAACCATGTTCAACTAATAAAGAAATAGAGACATTTGGATTTTTTAAATCCTTTGAACGGATACAAGATCCTTTATTCATTTTGAGTCTCATAGCTTTCACACAAGTTTTGTATTTTAAGAATATGCAATCATCAATTCATGCTTTTTCATTTGAGCATGTTATATGAATTTCATGCTTTTTCAATTTTTAAGCATGTCATTAAGAATCATCATGTCATGGAGATAACTATAGGTCATTCAAATCATATTTCCTAAGTAAATCTCCTAGTCCAAAAATGCATGTTTGAACATAAATATGACATGGATTGTAAACAAGCAAGGTTCACACTTATTGAATTGAAAACATATATACATATGTGCAACCAAGCTTACTCAAGCAATCAACAAAGAAGCATAAGATTTTTCAAAAAATTGCATGCAACAAGTATGCAATTAGCTCTCTTTGCTTGAGTTTCCCATATGGGGTCATCATCGTCCTTCATCAATGAAGGTCATGAGGTCCTATAGACCTCCCAAGTCCATTTGACTTGAATGAACCTATTTGAGACTTGTTAGTCTCGTAGCAAGCGGGTTCATTTTTCCTTATCCACATAGATATGACATTTTTCTTCCTAGTGGTCAATGGTTCAAGAGTTCTAGAAATAATAGGATCATGAATATGAATATTTTCCTTCCTATTAGCATACATTCTAGCTCTTGTCATTCTCTTTTCAATCATGCTTTTGATTCTACATAATTTAATGAAATGAAAGCAATTTGGTCTAATGTGACCATCAATACCACAAAAGTGACATGTAGGGATAAATTTAGAATTCATACCATGTCCTTGAGCATGCATAGGAGCTTTCCCATGACTTTGTGGTTGAGCGGGTTCAAACTTTCTTTGTTGTTGAACCGGTCTAGTTTGCTTCCTTGTTTCATTTTGCATGATTGGCCTATTCCCTTGATGAATGTGAGCTTGAGGGAAGTTAGGTTGAGGAACTTTTTGAGCTTGAGGTTGTCTCCTTGGAGCTTCCTTCACTTGTGCACTTCTTGAACATTGTCCTAGATCAATTTTCTTCCTAGGAGTGTGCACCAGTGAGGCTTCTATCTTGCCCAAACTCTTGACAAAGACGGTCTTGGTTGGAGTAGTGATCTCCTTGCTTTCTTCATACCCAATACCTTTCTTGTCACAAGGGTTCTTTCCACTACCAAGAATGTGGTCAAGTTTCTTGGTGCTTGTAGTCATCCTAGTCAATGACTCTATAGCTTCATCAAGCTCTCTCTTTAACCCTTCTTAATTCCTCTTAGACATAGCTAGCTCATCCCTTAGCTTGTCTTCAATCTTCTTGGATACCTCCACTTGTTTACTTAAGTGGTCATTGTGTGTTGAAAGCTCTAGATTTCCATCCTCTAAAATCTTCAATTTTCTATTGTTCTTCTTCAATGAACTTTCACACTTGACTATAAAGTCATTAACATCCATTTTCTCTACACTTCCATTTGTAGAGTTAGATGAGGAGTCATCTTCACTTGAGTTATCTCCTCCACTCTCTTTATCACTAATGGAGTCATTTCCCTCATTAAGACCTTCACCTTGGTCTCTTGAGTCAATGAGAGCCATATCCCAATGAGTAGCTACACTTATCTCCTCTAGAGCTACTTATTCATCTTTTTCTTCTATGGAATCACTAGTCAAGGCTTTCTTACCAACAACTTTATCTTCTACACAAGTGGCCCCAAATGCCGTGTAGTCGATGGTAAGCTCATCATCACTTGATGACTTGTCTCCCTTTCCGGAGTCATCACTTTCACTCCAAGTGGCGGTCATCACTTTTGCCATCTTGTTCTTCAAGTTTCCACAATCGGGTGAGATGTGACCTATTCCACCACACTCATAGCATTGGACCCTTTTCTTTTCACTCTTCTCTTGCCTAGGCTCAAAATTCTTGAAGGGAGCCTTGAAACAAATTATAGCATGGTGTGTATAAAACTATCTAGATGGGGGGGTGAATAGATTTTAAGCTTATTACCCAATTTTTCATATTAAGCCAAATTACGAATTTACCCCTAAATAGATAAAGCAATAAATCAAGTATAAAATGCGAAAATTAAATAACACTTGATTTTTACGTGGAAACCCTCACGGGAAAAACCACGGGCTAGTAAGTAAGCCACACTCGAACCTCGAATCCATTAAATGTGTAAACGATTACAACCTAATCCCAGAAGTAATCATACACCTACCTAATCCCGGTATGAGTGAACCTAGTCCAATTTGCTTGCGATCTAAGCAACCAAATCCCGGAAGCTACACACAAGACTTACTTTCTCAATGAAGAGAATAACACCCTAAGTGAATATATGAATATCCAAATGCAACATAGAGCAAGGGAAACCCTATATGCTTATCTAAGATGATTAATATGCAATTAGAACAATCCTAGATATTAAAAACTAAATGACATGTCAAATAGTTTAGCTAATCAAGATTAAGCACAAAACCTAATTAGCTATCACAATACAACTTCTCAAACATACATCACACTAATCTCAAACTTGTATCCAAAATATATATAATAACATACAAGTAATTAATTGAGATTGCTTGTAAAGAAAAACACAAAATATGTAAGATATTAGTGAAAAGCTTACCAAGCAAAGTATGATGAAGAATCCATGCAAGATGACATCTAGAAGATCAAAGATGATGCTAGATGATGATTGATGATCATGAAAAAGTGTTTGAGTTAATAAAAATGAGTTCTTGGAATTTTTCTTCTCTTTGAAAAATATCCTAAGTATGAAATCTGAATATGAACTCTCTTAATTGACCTAAAGTCAAAGTAGGCATATATATAGGAGGCCAAACCAAAGTGTGGTCGTTTTGATAAGTTTGCCTCACATTTTGCCTTGGGCGCTGTACGTAGAGCGCTTCTGTACAGCGCCCCTGCTCTGTTCTCACGGGAAAACAGAGGGGCGCTGTACGTAGAGCGCTTTATACAGCGCTTTGTACAACGCCCCAACAGCAACTCAACAGCGACCAATTAAATCGATCAGGTCTGAACAGCGATCAATGGGTGTTGTTCGTACGGCGCTGTTCATACAGCGCTTCTGTAGAGCGCTTTTGGGAGCGCCCAAAGCAAAAATGCAATCCTAAGTCTAAGCAAGACAAGGCAATTGGATATGCAAGATGCAATCAAACTAACATGCAAGAAGAGATGTTAATGAACATTAAAGCACACAAATAAGACACACAACATACAATGATTAACCATTTGCATGAGTTGTGAGTGTGTGCAACTATCTCTTCAAGACAAGTAAGCACATAGAGATTTACCTTCGGTGCTTATCAAGACGAGGTCTTCAAAGGGCTTCGAACAAACCTACCAACACCTAGGCTACCCTTACAAAGAACCCCAACATGTGGTTTGTCCACGAAATGAGCCAATCAACAAATGGGAACCTTACAAGCCTTTTTCTTCAAGTCTTGGCCTTTGGATCCAAAGCCTTTCTTCTCGAACTTGACGAATTTCTTGAATCTTCTAAGCAACAATGCTGTGTCTTCGTCCGAGTCACCTTTTTCCTCCTTCTCAACCTTGGAAGCTTTCAAAGCAATCCCTTTTTGCTTTTTAGGAGGTGAAATACTAGGAGCCTTCCTAGATTCATAGGCGAGGAGTCTTCCAATTACCTTGCTCGGCTTCATGTCCTTATAAGTGCTATTCTCCTCTAAAGCCATAACTTTTGATTCAAGCCTAGCGGGGAGAGACCTCATAATTTTCTGCTTAACTCTCCTATCCGAATAAGGATCACCGAGTTGATGGCTTTGATTCACAATATCCATCAACTTGACTTCAAAGTCATTGAAGCACTAGTCCTCCTTCATCTTAAGCAACTCAAATTGCGTTTGAAGGACTTGTAGCTTCAAATCCTTGACGACATCGGTTCCTTCGTGTGCAACCTCTAGGATATCCCATGCCTCCTTGGCTATCCTAGTGTTCTGAATCAGTTTGTACTGATTTTCATCCACTGCATATAAAAGAGCATGCCATGCCTTCCTATTCCATTTTGAAGTCTTAAACTCTTCAGGTGACCACTGAGCCTTAGGCTTGAGTACTTCTTCTCCACCACCCATGGGAGTCATCATAGGAGGTGCATACCCATCTTCAATAGCCATCCATGCCCTATCATGGATTTGGCACACGTATGCTTCCATCTTGCCTTTCCATGAGGCATAATTCACACCGGTGAGGAGAGGAGGTCGTGTGCTTGAAGCACCCTCATGGTTGCCACCGTATCCACTCATAGTGTATAATGAATGAATTCAAATGAATGCAAAATGTATGAATGAGCAAAAATCACACAAATGCAAAACACACCAAAAATGAGCTTGGATCTCCTAAGTATATCTAGGAACCCGCTCTGATACGAATTGAAAGAAATACTCGAATAAACTAGGTGTGTACTAATATATTAATCTAGATGGGAGGTGAATAGATTTTATCTAATTATTACCCAAATTTCGCATGCAAGTCAATTTTACGAAAATGCCCCTACTAGTCAAAAATACAAGCAAGTGTAATATAGTGCGGAATTTAAATAACACTTGATGTATACGTGGAAACTCAACCACTGGGAAAAACCACGAGTTGTTTAGTGCACCACACTCAAACCTCGAAATCCACTAATTAAAATGGAGTTTACAACCTATGTAGACCTCGTCTAACACTCTGGTCAATAACCCCCCACTTCTACCACGCGGGCCTTTAAAAGTGGCTCTAGTCCAATTGCTGTTAGGATTATGCTTAATAGCAAGAGTGTAATAGTGTTTTTGACAATCTATTCATATTAATAAAATGTGATTTCTGGTTTAACAAATCTTATAGCATTTATAGTTTAATTATTATAATTGTCAAAATAAATAATCATAAGGTCTAAAGACTATGAGAAAAGAAGAATTGTTCGTACATCTGGATATGTATGAGGTAGACACAATTCTTTAGTTAGTCTTGAATAATGTTCACAACTTAAGTTAAAGGTTGGGCACCTTTATCTTGTTAAAGTTGTAGAATTCTTTTGCTAGCATTTGAGTGGGATCAAATGAGATATGATGAGTCTAAAATCATCGGAGTGTCTTCGAGTAAAAGAATCTAGTGCACTGGGTGCATTGAACTGGATCACAATGAAAAGCTTTATCTAGAACCGTCAATAGATAATAGTCTTTTCATTATCAGGACAATCGGAGAGTCTATCTTAATCCTGAGATAAATGATGGACTTATGGTTGCAAGTGATATCATTTGAGTTATCAATGAGTACGATTATATAGCATAGTCTATCCTCGATAGTTTGGTGATAATCATTTGTTAATCGATAGAGGACTTCATTTATAGATATGGACATCGTGGCTCCATTTATTAAATGAGAGTATAATATCATCATATGGATGTTTTGAGGTAATTGGATATTAAATCTCAACGTTGAGTTTTCGATAGTGACTATTGAAAACATGGCTTCTGGACAAGTCAAAATATCCAAGTTCAAAACGTGGTCATATGAGTAAATATGGTAACTTGGAGAGTTATAGGCGGTCTATGAACTCTTGGCGATTACTGATATTAATTACGAGGATACACTATCTCCAACATGATTGTCTAGGGTATGAATGAGGAACATCTTCCTTTTCTATCTTTATTTAAGAGTTCAGTTTTAGCTCTTTAGTGGAATGAGTTAAAATTAATGGATCGGACCTAAGTGAATCATTTGTTGATTGTGATTAGGTTATGTCTATTGAAGCTTAAATTTAGATGGCCCGCCAAGATCCCCAATCCACACGGACTTGCATGGATCACTTGATATATTCTACCGGACCAATTTATGGGTCCATCTAGAATTGCATTTAATATATTAAGAATATAATTTGCACATTATTTTTTTAATGGGCTGCTCAATTATATTAATATATTAATGAAAGACATGTGGGCTTGTTTCTTTTAGTAAGAATGGGTCTGGTTCACATGTGGGCTTTTTATTTAAAGTCCAATGGATTAAATAAAATAAGAAAATAATATTGAGCCCATATATATATGATGTGGGTGGCAAGGCTAATTTATTAGTCTAATATATTATTTTATTTTATTGTTTGATTAAATGAGAATTAATTAATTAATTAATTAATTATTTAATTAAGAAACAAAATCTTTTTCTGATCAGGAAATATGTTTCCTAGAGTTATACTATTGGTAGTAGTATACTAAAAGTAAAAGACTTATTTGGTAAGAAAATAAATAATAAGGTTTATTTATTTAATCAAATAAGGAAGTCTTTGAGATAGTCACAAATACACTAAAGAGTTGGATTAGAGTTTGGAATTCTAAGGAAATCTACCTAGGGTTAGGATTTAAGTCAAAAGACAAATACTACATGGTAGATGATTTTGGCCACAATATATAAATATATATTAAATATATAAGGCCGGAAAGATAGAGGTATATAAGGCATGCATATTAATTCCGCAAGATATATGATTTTGTTTGGTTGAGGCGTGCAAAAATATATATATTATTTTGTTTGGTTTAGGCGTGCAAAAATATATATATATATTATTTTGTTTGGTGGGGTGTACTATATATATTTTAATATATATAGATATTATATATAGGTTGAATTTGGCTAACCCTACTAGCAAGGCTTGAGAGTTTTTCTTTTGCTTAAAAAAAATAGAATCCAACTCTGAGACTAGTGTGATTAATTTCGGCCAAGAGAAAAGTGAGAAGAGATTGTTCTTATTTCGATAGTGCACTGGTAACTTTTACACCAAAAGGTTTTGTGCACAATTTCGAATAAGGTTCACGCGAGTTTCGATCTAACGATTGTGAATTCAAAAGTGACCGGAACATTCTTTGTAATCTCTTGGAATTTATTGTGACTAACAAAAGAAAAAGAAAGTTTGTTTGTCCATTCTCAGGTTTGCAATTCAAGGAAAAGGGAGACCACGCTCCTAGGTGATTCACGTTCGTGCTAGGATTGAAGATCTTGCGGATTACCATCGACGTAAGTCAATCGGATCACGCGACAAAAGGTATTATACTTTTTGTTACTTTATATATATGGTTAATTAATTTAAAGGGTTAAGGTTCATAAAAAGGAAAAATTTTAAAACATACTAAATCGTTTTTAGTATCGCTTCCGCTGCGTTTACCACTTTTGTTATTATTTTTCCCTACAATTGGTATCAGAGCCTAGGTTGAACCCTTTTAATTAATTAACATATATATACGTGGATCGATTTCTTTTTATTGTGATTATGCATGTTTATAAAGAGATGGCACTCTAGGTATTCGCATATATAATTACATGTGATGTATGGATTTATATATGTTTTATGTGGATTGTTATTGATCGATTTTGGTTATAGATTTTCAATGTATTTTTGTTATGGAATTGTAACAAGAAGGGTGGTCTATCATCGCCATAATTCCTTCTTGGTAGTTGATAGGTTTTATTATTTTTTTTAATATAGGTGCAGTATTTTTTTTAATACTACTGCAGTTTTTTTATTTTAATTTTTTAGTGTGCAGTTTTTATTTTGTAAATATACTGCAGTGAATAAAAAAAAAAAAAAAATTAATACTGCAGTATTTTATTGTTTATACTGCCGTAATGTATTCGGGTATTGAAGATTCGAAGACACGAAGAAAAAGGAAGCAACCGGAACCAAGAACGAGCACCGTGCGCACCCTAGGAGTGGATTGGGCTGCGCATGGCGAGCCCAAACTTGGTGGGCTGCGCACGGCAGCCCTAGGAGTCTTCATGGGCTGCGCACAGCAGCCCCTTTGTGGGGTTTGTGGGTTGTGCACGCCCATGGGGTTGGGCCGAAGGATGAGCGTATGGTTGATGGGCCACTTGAAGATCTTGTATTCCTAAACAATTGTAATTTACTTGTTTTTCTAGGATGGGCCAAAATTGTTGCTATTTAATTTATGCTTAAATATTACAATATTTGTTATTGTATGATAACATGACATATAGAATAGGAGTGCCAATCATATATCTCTTTTGGTATGAACATGCATTGAATGATTTAGGTATCTAAATTGGCATCTAGATAACTTGGTAAATCATTCTATGGGATTTAATCACACGCCTTAAATAATTGAGTGGGAGAAGGTGTTTTTGTAACACCATGGCCTCCAAGGTTAGTTGAGCTTTATTATTTATTGGTAATCCCCCCAAGGGGCGTCCATGAATGGAATTTAGCAATATACTTCCTTACAAGGATAGACTAGACAATGGACTCAAACGAGATCTACTCCCCAAGGAGGGATTTTCGTGAGAGAAAATTGAGGGTCGATATCTTGGTAACACACTTAATGTAATTTTATTGATATCCTCCCAAGAGTTCTTGTCAATAAAATTGCAAGGCTAAAATTGAAAACGCTGGTTGTTATGTTAACAATTAGGTGGGACCTAGTCTAACTAGTAAATGGTGCGAACTCCCAAAGGAGGCGTAACATTTATGGGTGTTGGATCACCGTTGAATTTTTATGATTGAGTTATTTATTTAATTCAAGATAAATATTTAAAAGTGCTTTATCATGATTATTTACTTATATATGTTTTGTTATATTCAGAAATCATGACCCCATCCCTAATGAACATCTTAAAAGATAATATTTTAACTGGAAATAATTATGTCACATGGAAAAGGAAAATTGGGTTGTTGCTGCAAGCTGAAAAACATAAGTTTATTCTGTCTACTCCTAAACCACCTGCTCCTACTTATGAATCTCAGATTCATATGGTTGGTAAAGTTGCTACTGTTATGACCCGTCAAAAGGTTAAGGAACAACAGAAGAAAAAGCAACTTGGGCCTACCAAGATGGAGACCAAGAAAATAACCAAGATCAAAGGGAAATGCTTCCTTTGTGGTGAAAAAGGACATTGGAAAAGAAATTGCCCAAAGTCCCAGAATAAGAAGGAAGAAGGTAATGTGAATTATCTTGAAACATGTTTTTTGGCAGATTCTACAGATTCTTGGATCATAGACTCTGGAGCCACAAATCATGTTTGTTATTCCTTATAGGGGTTCCAAGAAAGGAGAAAGTTGAATAAGAATGAAATCAACTTGCGTTTGGGCAACGGAACGTTAGTGTCTGCAAGTGCAGTGGGAGATATTAGAGTTAATCTAGATTCTTTTAGGCATTTAGATTTGATAGACGTTTATTATGTACCTCAATTCAAGAGAAATTTAATTTCAGTTTCTTGTTTGAATAAATTTAGATATTCAGTTACTTTTAATAAAGATTTTATTATTAGTAAGAATAACAAATTTATTTGCAAAGGTACTTTGGAAAACGGCTTATTCTTTTTGCATAGAAATATCTCTCACTCGTTAGACACAGAATTAACGGAACCTAATCATAAAAGAGTAAAATTATCAATAGATGAAACCTACCTTTGGCATTTACGCTTAGGTCATATTAACCTTAATAGGATTAAAAGATTGGTAAGTGACGGACCTTTAAGTGACTTAAAGGTTAATGATCTACCAACTTGTGAATCTTGTTTGGAAGGTAAAATGACCAAAAGGACGTTCTCTGCCAAAGGTGCAAGAGCCACTGAATGTTTAGGATTGATACACACTGATGTATGTGGACCTATGAGCATTCAAGCTAGAGGTGGATATGAGTACTTCATCACCTTCACAGATGATTACTCGAGATTTGGTTATGTGTATCTCATGCGACATAAGTCGAATGCTTTTGACATGTTCAAAGCATTCAAAGCTGAAGTGGAAAATCAGCTTGAGAAACACATAAAAATCTTGAGATCTGATCGTGGTGGAGAATATCTATCTGGTGAGTTTCAGCAATATCTTATTGATAATGGGATAGTTTCTCAGTTTTCTGCACCAGGTACACCTCAACAGAATGGGGTAGCAGAAAGGAGAAATAGAACTCTTTTGGATATGGTTAGGTCTATGTTGAGTTATTCAACACTTCCTATTTCTTTTTGGGGATATGCTTTACAAACTGCTATATACATTCTAAACGATGTACCATCTAAGTCTGTTCCTAAAACACCGCATGAGTTGTGGACTGGGCGCAAGCCTAGTTTACAACACTTAAGGATATTTAGTTGTCCTGCGCATGTGTTAAAAGGAAAGACAGAAAAGATGGAGTCCCGTTCGGAAACATGTATATTTGTAAGGTATCCAAAAGAAACTAAAGGATATTATTTCTATAGTCCTTCAGATCTTAAAGTATTTGTTTCGACAAATGCTAAATTTCTGGAAAAGGACTATATCAATGATTTTGTGCCTAGAAGTAGAATTGTCCTGAATGAGATGTCAGGAGATACAATTCCACGAGAGGTTACACAACCTAACCCAATTGTAAGTTCCGATCCAACACAAGATCAACAACCTACCATTCCTCGTCGTAGTGGGAGGGTTAGAACATAACCCGAAAGATACATCGGTCTGGGAGAATCAGTGGAGAATCTCCCGGACGACGATGATCCCTATACGTACAAGGAAGCTATGGAGGATGTTGATAGTCGCCATTGGCAAAAGGCAATGCAATCCGAGATTGAATCTATGTTCGATAACAAAGTCTGGTCCCTTGTAGACTTGCCTAAAGGGATAAAACCCATTGGGTGCAAGTGGGTATACAAGAGGAAAAGAGGTATGGATGGAAATGTGGAAACCTTTAAAGCTAGATTGGTAGCTAAAGGGTATACACAGAAAGAAGGTATCGATTACGAGGAAACCTTCTCTCCTATGGCCATGCTTAAATCCATTAGGATACTCTTATCCATTGCAGCATCTTTAGATCTAGAGATTTGGCAAATGGACGTCAAGACAGCTTTCCTTAATGGAAGTCTTGACGAAAGCATCTACATGATGCAACCAGAGGGATTCATTGAAAATGGCCAAATGGATAAGGTATGCAAGTTGCAGAAATCCATATATGGATTAAAGCAAGCATCCAGATCCTGGAACATAAGGTTTGATCAAACTGTCAAAGGTTTTGGATTTATTCAGAATCCTGACGAACCTTGTGTTTACAAAAGGATTAAAGGCGACAAGTTGGTTTTCCTGATTCTTTATGTTGATGATATACTACTCATTGGAAACGATGTAGGTGTATTGACATCAGTAAAAGAATGGTTAGCAAAACAATTTGATATGAAGGACTTAGGAGAAGCAAGTTTTATTCTAGGTATCCAAGTAATAAGGGATAGAAAGAATAGAATGATTGCATTATCCCAAGCTTCATACATAGACAAGATCTTGTCTAGGTTTTCCATGTAGGATTCCAAGAAAGGTATGTTACCTTTCAGACATGGAATCAAGCTTTCTAAGGAACAAGTTCCTAAGAATGAGCATGAAGAGCAATTCATGAGTAGAGTTCCATATGCCTCGGCAGTTGGAAGTCTCATGTATGCAATGCTTTGTACTAGACCAGATATTTATTTTGCTGTTGGCATAGTTAGCAGGTTTCAATCGAAACCTGGTCCTGATCACTGGACGGCAGTCAAGCATATTTTCAAGTATCTCAAGAGAACGAGAGATAATATGCTTGTATACTCTGGAGGGGATTTGATTCCCGTTGGGTATACAGATTCTGATTTCCAATCAGATTCTGACTCCAGAAAATCCACATCAGGGGCTGTGTTTATTATTGGAGGAGGAGCAGTCATATGGAGGAGTATCAAGCAATCTTGTATTGCTGATTCCACCATGGAAGCTGAGTATGTTGCTGCATGCGAGGCTGCCAAAGAGGCTGTTTGGCTCCGCCAATTCTTGATAGACTTGGAAGTGGTTCCTAGTGCGAATAAGCAGATCACTAACTCCTGTGACAACAGTGGAGCAGTGGCTAATTCGAAAGAACCAAGAAGTCATAAGAAAGGAAAACACATTGAAAGGAAGTATCAACTTTTAAGGGAAATTGTATATAGGGGTGAGAACATGGGAATGAGAGATATGACACATTTGCTATAGCGCAAGTGGGAGATTGTTAGGATTATGCTTAATAGCAAGAGTGTAATAGTGTTTTTGACAATCTATTCATATTAATAAAATGTGATTTCTGGTTTAACAAATCTTATAGCATTTATAGTTTAATTATTATAATTGTCAAAATAAATAATCATAAGGTCTAAAGACTATGAGAAAAGAAGAATTGTTCGTACATCTGGATATGTATGAGGTAGACACAATTCTTTAGTTAGTCTTGAATAATGTTCACAACTTAAGTTAAAGGTTGGGCACCTTTATCTTGTTAAAGTTGTAGAATTCTTTTGCTAGCATTTGAGTGGGATCAAATGAGATATGATGAGTCTAAAATCATCGGAGTGTCTTCGAGTAAAAGAATCTAGTGCACTGGGTGCATTGAACTAGATCACAATGAAAAGCTTTATCTAGAACCGTCAATAGATAATAGTCTTTTCATTATCAGGACAATCGGAGAGTCTATCTTAATCCTGAGATAAATGATGGACTTATGGTTGCAAGTGATATCATTTGACTTATCAATGAGTACGATTATATAGCATAGTCTATCCTCGATAGTTTGGTGATAATCATTTGTTAATCGATAGAGGACTTCATTTATAGATATGGACATCGTGGCTCCATTTATTAAATGAGAGTATAATATCATCATATGGATGTTTTGAGGTAATTGGATATTAAATCTCAACGTTGAGTTTTCGATAGTGACTATTGAAAACATGGCTTCTGGACAAGTCAAAATATCCAAGTTCAAAACGTGGTCATATGAGTAAATATGGTAACTTGGAGAGTTATAGGCGGTCTATGAACTCTTGGCGATTACTGATATTAATTACGAGGATACACTATCTCCAACATGATTGTCTAGGGTATGAATGAGGAACATCTTCCTTTTCTATCTTTATTTAAGAGTTCAGTTTTAGCTCTTTAGTGGAATGAGTTAAAATTAATGGATCGGACCTAAGTGAATCATTTGTTGATTGTGATTAGGTTATGTCTATTGAAGCTTAAATTTAGATGGCCCGCCAAGATCCCCAATCCACACGGACTTGCATGGATCACTTGATATATTCTACCGGACCAATTTATGGGTCCATCTAGAATTGCATTTAATATATTAAGAATATAATTTGCACATTATTTTTTTAATGGGCTGCTCAATTATATTAATATATTAATGAAAGACATGTGGGCTTGTTTCTTTTAGTAAGAATGGGTCTGGTTCACATGTGGGCTTTTTATTTAAAGTCCAATGGATTAAATAAAATAAGAAAATAATATTGAGCCCATATATATATGATGTGGGTGGCAAGGCTAATTTATTAGTCTAATATATTATTTTATTTTATTGTTTGATTAAATGAGAATTAATTAATTAATTAATTAATTATTTAATTAAGAAACAAAATCTTTTTCTGATCAGGAAATATGTTTCCTAGAGTTATACTATTGGTAGTAGTATACTAAAAGTAAAAGACTTATTTGGTAAGAAAATAAATAATAAGGTTTATTTATTTAATCAAATAAGAAAGTCTTTGAGATAGTCACAAATACACTAAAGAGTTGGATTAGAGTTTGGAATTCTAAGAAAATCTACCTAGGGTTAGGATTTGAGTCAAAAGACAAATACTACATGGTAGATGATTTTGGCCACAATATATAAATATATATTAAATATATAAGGCCGGAAAGATAGAGGTATATAAGGCATGCATATTAATTCCGCAAGATATATGATTTTGTTTGGTTGAGGCGTGCAAAAATATATATATTAGTTTGTTTGGTTTAGGCGTGCAAAAATATATATATATATTATTTTGTTTGGTGGGGTGTACTATATATATTTTAATATATATAGATATTATATATAGGTTGAATTTGGCTAACCCTACTAGCAAGGCTTGAGAGTTTTTCTTTTGCTTAAAAAAAATAGAATCCAACTCTGAGACTAGTGTGATTAATTTCGGCCAAGAGAAAAGTGAGAAGAGATTGTTCTTATTTCGATAGTGCACTGGTAACTTTTACACCAAAAGGTTTTGTGCACAATTTCGAATAAGGTTCACGCGAGTTTCGATCTAACGATTGTGAATTCAAAAGTGACCGGAACATTCTTTGTAATCTCTTGGAATTTATTGTGACTAACAAAAGAAAAAGAAAGTTTGTTTGTCCATTCTCAGGTTTGCAATTCAAGGAAAAGGGAGACCACGCTCCTAGGTGATTCACGTTCGTGCTAGGATTGAAGATCTTGCGGATTACCATCGACGTAAGTCAATCGGATCACGCGACAAAAGGTATTATACTTTTTGTTACTTTATATATATGGTTAATTAATTTAAAGGGTTAAGGTTCATAAAAAGGAAAAATTTTAAAACATACTAAATCTATTTTTAGTCTCGCTTCCGCTGCGTGTACTACTTTTGTTATTTTTCCTTACAATTTCTTGAGGCCTAAGCAATCTTAGCCTCAAGACTTAATTCTCTATGAAGAGATTATGCAACCTATGTGAATATGTATGAATATTCAAATAACAAACAAGGTTAGGGAACCTTAGATGCTTATCTAGGATGATGATATATTCAATTAAATCAACCCTAGATATCAAAAGCTAGATGACATGTCAAATAGCTTAGCTAATCAAGATTAGTCAAAAACCTAATTAGCTATCACAATACAACACTCAATCAATTCATCACAATTAATTCTCTATTCTTGTATTTATCATATGATCAAAACATACAAGTCAATTAAAAGAGAATAGCTTGATAGTAAAAATACTAAAATAAGATGAACTTAATCAAAATCTTACCAAGCAAGTTGTGATGATGCAAACCCAATCATGGATGCATTCTATATAGACATAGAAGATGCAATATGAAATTTGATGCATAAAGGATTTGATTTGAGTGGTTAAAGGTGAGTTCTTTTGTATTTTTCTTTGCTTGAAAAATATTCTAAGTATGAAATCTGAAAATCAACTCACTTGAATGACCTAAAGTCAAAGTGGCATATATATAGGGGGCCAAAACAAAGTGTGGTCGTTTTGAAAAGTGACACCTATTTTTGCATTGGGCACTGTACGTAGAGCGCTTCTGTACAGCGCTTGTACAGCGCCCCAACTTTGATCTCTCGGGTCTGAGATGGGCGCTGTACGAACAGCGCTCGTACAGCGCCTTCCAAAATTGCATCAGACCTGATGCATTAAAAATGCATTTTTCAACCAGGTCTCATATAGGCGCTGTACGTACAGCGCCTTCAATAGTGCTTTGTACAGCGCCAACACCATGAATGCAATCCTAAGTCTAGAATGAACATGACTTTGGTCATTCAAAATGCAATCATGTAAAGCATGCAAGAAGAGATGTTAATAAACAGCACATAATAACAACACATACACAACATACAAGAAAATGAATTAAGCATGAGATGCGAGTGTGTGTGTGCAACTAATCTCTTCAAAGCAAATTAAGCACATAGAAGTTTACCTTTGGTGCTTATCAACCTTGAGGACATGAGAGGGTCTTGAGCTTGAATATCAATCACTTAAGCTACCCTTACATACAATCCCCAACACGTGGTTTGTCCACGAAATAAGCCAATCAAGATATGGGAATCCTTACAAAATGAACACAAGTGTTTTTATGTGGTAAAACCTCAAAGAGGAAACATCCACGGGTTGATACCACAACCACCGGCAAAGCAATTCACTATGTGAAAAAGGACTTACACACTCAAGCTATCAACTCATGATATCCGCTCAAGCTATCAACTCCTAATCTACCCTCGGGCTAGTGAATCACCAAGCCTACTTCCTATCCAAGATGTATCCTACACCTCTAGAAAGCAACTTCCTATCCAAGACGCTCACGTCTCTATGAAGATTTCTTGCTTGCCTATCTGAATCCTCCCGACCCTAGACAAGTCTTCCTTGCTTGATTATCTGAGTCCTCCCGACTCTAATCAAGACTTCCTTGCTCTATCCACAAAGCTTCACTCACTTTGCTAGAGACTTCAACCTAATGCAAGGCTATGATCTACGTGATGCAAGTGATGTAAACACAATCAAATTAAGCTAGATGATCAATCAAGCTAAATGTACATGTTCAATGATAATCTAGAATATGCTTTTATCAATCAAAACACAAAAGTATCTAGAAATCAAAACATGCAAATCAACAAGAACAAGGTATGAATATTCAATATATTACACTTAAAAGCCTAGTTCTTAGATCATGAAATAAAACCTAGAAAATAATATGAGACACATCATATATACATTTTCTAGAATCAATTTCAAACAAAATCAAGTTTAGCACATATATGTTCAAGAGAAATCACAAAGCTAAAACTCAATTGACAAATGATCAAACACCCCTAGCATATGATCTAACATCCTTCTCAAGATATTTAATCAATCAAATAGTAAGAATCAACGAGATGATCAAAGATGAAATGAAAAAGAAGAAGTTAAACAAAACAACCTTGACAACGTACTGAAGATCAGTCTACTGGGAAGAATGGAGAAGTCAGCTGCTTCTAGAAATGCTTGGGGTTTATAGCTCTCATCAAGACCAACAATTTTGGCTTTTGAATCAATCAATTTCGAGTTCGTATGAGAAAGTTATGATCAAAATACTAAAACTAAAACTTGAAGAATTTCTGTAGAATTTTTGAAAGTATTCTTGAAAATCTTCAAAAATGTTTGGAGGGAAAGAGAGAGGATTAAATGGAAAGAGAAGGCAAAAACAAGCCAATCAAGCATGGCCACATCACCCAGCCCATGGGGAGTGCGTGGGCCACACGGGGGCAGAGAGCCCCTCTGGCCGTGAGCAAAAACGAGCCAATCAAGCATGGCCACATCACCCAGCCCATGGGGAGTGCGTGGGCCACACGGGGGCAGAGAGCCCCTCTGGCCGTGAGGCCCACGGCTCACCCACGGCTCACCCACGGCTTGGGCCACACATGGCCTCTTGGCCACCTTCGCCTCTAGCGCGCTCCCTCACATTCTTCAGCCGTATCTTGAGCATCCGAACTCTGATTTCGAATCCATTTTTGGATTACGAACTGTGACTCCCTCACGCACGATGATGACTACACAAATTTGAAAAATGGTTGAGAAATCATCTCGAAAAAATGACGATGAAGTCAACTCAACAAATGAGAACGAAAAGTAGTGTAGCTACATCGTTTGGACTCGAAACCTTATGAATGAGTAACCGAAATGACCAGAACTCAAAAAAGAGTCATAATAGAGCATATTCAAGTCCAAATACAAAAATAAGGAAACATACAAATACTAATTTACACAAGCATGCCATATCAAAGAGATAGTCACAAAGCATGCAATTTTACAATGTTTATCTATTAGAGATCAATGCATGTGCATACTAAGAAGTGTGTGAATGTGTTATACCTTATCATACATGGGGGTTCGACCAAAAGGGGGGCAACAGCTAAGTGGAATAAACGTAGTGGAGCTTGAATTAGGCGGGGTAGTAGCCAAGTAGGATAATCACGTAGGAGCTTGGGTTAGGCAAGGTAGTAGCCAAATAGGATCACACTTAGGAGCTTAGGTCAGGTGAGGTAGTATCCAAGTAGATGTCTAGGTTTTCAGGTCCCCCCCCCCCCCCCCCCCCCCCCCCCATCCCCTCTTATTCTTGGAATGCAGGGGTTTTTGTAGTGTATTTCATAGGGGGTAGATGGAGGTAGCTTATTTAGGCATGAATCCTTGACTTCATCTCCATTGTTCCCTCCAGCCAATGATCACGATGGTGAAGAATCGAGGGTCAGGATCGTGCCACCGGGGCTCCTCCCCTGTTAGGGCCTAGGTTTTGGTAGGTGGGAGCCCTAGTCCCTAGGGCGAAATTGGTGGGGCTGATCCTAGCCCCTACTTTGGAGCAAGGCTGTGGTAACCATATGCCTTGGAAGGCCTTGATCGCTCAATCTAGGCCTTAGGTCCATATAGGCGGTTCTGTAGGGCTGAGACGGCGAACAGGTGGTGTTTCCGGGGGTTTTGATTGGTCGGATGGGGTCATTGCAATAGTGAGAGGTCGTTATCAAAATCTGGGTTGGTGGGGGATAGTGTCAGCGCCTGTCCCGCTACACACTGTCACGCACCCTCCTCGACCATTTCCTTCTTCATGCTTGCCGGGTTTCTGCGAATGTTGTGTTGGGGAAATACAGTATCTCCTTTCATGTATGAGATAATTGACCTCCAACTAGGGCTGAGATGGATAGAGACTCGACCGTTGATGTAGTGTGGACAACAAAGGATCCCAACCATAGGCTGTTTATCTTTCCCCATCTATGTGTGCTGCTTTATATTAATAAGCTGGAGCTGGGGCTTTACAGGTTGTCTCCAGTCCCATTTTTCACTCATGTGAGCTGGGGTAAGGGCTGGCGTTAACCCTTTGAAGGGTTGCGACTCGTTAGCTGCTTTGGCCAACTTCAGCCTTTAGAGCGGTGGTCACTAGAGTGTTCCTAAGAGTTTCCCTCAAAGGGGGTCATTTTTTGTTGAAGGAGCGGGTTATGCCGGACTAGGTGGGCATTGCTTAAGATGGCCCCTAGTCGTGCCATGGGCTGGGAGTGGGTTCTCTGGTGAACCATGTCTTTCCTCTCCTCTCATTAGGCGCTTTAGGGGAGCCGGGTCCTCAACGGACCGCGCCCGGGTAGGCAAGGTCCTTGGTGGGCTAGGTTCCCTTTCTCGATAGGCGCTCTAGGGGGACTAGGTCCTTGATGGATCGCGATAGGGTTAGGTGTACCAGGGCGGTACGGTACACGATGGATCAGGTCCTTCTTCTTGTTAGGCGCTTTAAGGGGATCGGGGTTGCTTCCGTGGCTGATACCAAAGGGTGGTGAGGCTCTTTAATTGGAAAAGCTCTTCCTTGAATTAATCGCCTATTTTTCCTGTTAACAAGAACCTTATATGTTTCAACCAAAACGATCCCTACACCTCCCACACTTAGATAATTTCTTTCTTTACTTGTTTTCTAGCCTAGGAATATTTTCCCTCTCATCCATACTCATCTCTACTCATCCAAAGGCAACTAAGGAGATTTAGATTTGTTATCCTGAAAAATCCGTCAGGAGTTTCCTAGGATAACCTAGACCACGGCGTATGGATGCACCGCAGCTGGTCTGGACCGGCTAGGGGACGGTTCCTCGCTTCCCGTGTTAGTTACCGGGGGAGGCCCTAGGTCTGGTTGCTAAGGACCGGTACAATGCAGTAGGACCGGTCCTGCAAGCGGGGAATGAGGTTGAGTTTGGTGTATATAGGGGCATAACAAGTGCAATTTTACTACTATAAAGGAGGGATCTTTTTATTCCTTAACGGTGGGGTACATTATGAGCCATTACATGAGCTATGATTACAACAAAAGCAAATTGGACAGAGGTAAGATACCCTAGCTGAATGGGAGTCAACTTGCCAGGGCTTTAGCTAAGCTAGATGGTAACCATGTAGATCATGCCTAGGAGCTTGGGTCAGGAGGGGTAGTAGCCAAGTAGATACACATAGGAGCTTTGTCTAGGCGAAATAGTAGCCAAGTAGGATACACATAGGAGCTTTGTTTAGGCGGGGTAGTAGACAAGTAGGGTACACATAGGAGCTTTGTTTGGGCGAGGTAGTAGACAAGTAGAATGTCTCGGTTTTTAGGGTCCAACCCCTTATTCTTGGAACGTAGGGGTATTTATAGTGTCTCTTCTTTAGGGGTAGGTGGAAGCAACTTATTTAGGCGGGAACTCCCGATTCCATCTCCACCGTCCCTCCTTGTTAGCAATCGCGATCGTACAGAACCAAGGGCTAGGATCACTCCACTATGTTTTTCCTCTGTTGAGGGCTTGGTTTTGGTAGGTGGGGGCCCTAGTCCTTAGGGCGTAATTGGTGGGCATGATCCTAGCCCCTAGTTTTGAGCGGGACCGTGGCCGTCACACTCCTTGAAAGGTCTTGATCATTCCACCTATGCCCTAGGTCCATGTAGGCATTTCTCTAGGGCTGATATGGCGTACAGATGGTGTTTTCAGAAGTTTTGGTTGGCTGGATGGGTCATTGTTGCAGGGGGAAGTCATTATCAAAATTTGGCTTAGAGGGGGACAGTGTTAACGCCTGTCCCGCTGAACACTGTCAGACTCCTTCTTCCACCATTTCCTTCTTCATGCTTGTTGCATTTTTGTGAGTGTTTTACTAGAAAAATAGAGCATCCCCTTTCATGTATAGGATAGTTGACTTCCATTAGGGCTGAGATAGAGGGTGATTCCACTGTTGATGCAGCGTGGCCAGGGGATGATCTCAACCGTAGGTTGCCTGTCTTCCCTCATTCGTGATTGCTGTCTCACATTAATGGACTGGTGTTATGGCTTTGCAGGTGCTCCCTGTCCCTTCTCAATCCAATGTGAGCTGGGACGAGGGCTGGCGTCAACCCTTCCGGAGTAGGGGTCGCTAGAGAGTTCCAAGGAGTTCTTATAGAAGAAGGTCGCCCTGGTTGTAGGAGGGTGTTATGGGGGACTGGGTAGGCATTACTTAGGATTGCTTCTAGCTGGGTTGCTGGCTGGGAACGGGTCCTATACTGGAACATGTAGTTTCTCTCAAGGGGTGTTCGAGAGTAACCGGGTTAACGATGGACCGTTTCTTGGAGGCGGGATCTTGGTTGGACTGAGTCTCCCTTCCCACTAGGAATTTTAGGGGAGCCTCCTAGATCTCAGTCTGAACCGTGCTCCAACCCAGTGGTTCTAGAGGAGGCACGACACCTAGAGGACTGGGTCTTTCTTCCCATCAAGCGCTTTAACGTGACCGGGGATGCTACCATGGGGGGTGCTAGGGAATGGTAAGGTCCTTTAAATGGAAAAGCTCTTCCTTGAATTAATTGCCCATTTTCCCGGATAACAAGATTCAAGCTTCAAGGAAAGAGAGTTCTTCAAGGGTTTCCTCTCAATCTCTTCTCTTAGTTTTGTATTTGTTATTTAGAACCATGAGTAGCTAAATCCCCCACTAAGGGGTTGATGTGATTAGTTGATGGATATTGGGTTTTTGTAATTAAACTCTATTATTTTATATTCAATATATATCTATGTTCTATTCTATTGCTTTAATTACTTTCCAATATTGATTTGCTTAGATACACCCTCTTAGCATGTGTATTTGGATTACTTGAGTAGGCAACTAGGTGTACACCTTATTTCGTTGTCTATTGCTCTTTGAATGGAAGGGATTTCCGAAATCCCAGCTCTGCAACTGCGCTCTTCATCTAACCTTGAACGGGTGTCCGTCGCTATACACCCTAGGATGGCTCCTGTGAGGGGATTAGAAACCTTCTCTATACACCCTAGGTTGGCTAAATTAGTAAAGGTTGATCCCTAGATAGATATACATGCATTCATTGTTAGGGTCATAATCGAGCAACTAACACTATACATCCTAGGTTGGTTGCTTAAGAGGGATCAATCACTAGTATGAGGCCTTTTCTATACACCCTAGTTTGGCCCCTTGCTAGGGATAGATAGCCAACTCTATACTGTTAGGATTATGCTCAATAGCAAGAGTGTAATATTGCAATTGACAATCTTTTCATATTAATAAAGTGATTTCTGGTTTAACAAATCTTATAGCATTTATAGTTTAATATTATAATTGTCAAAGTAAATAATCATAAAGTCTAAAGACTATGAGAAAAGAAGAATTGTTCGTACATCTGGATATGTATGAGGAAGACACAATTCTTTAGTTAGTCTTGAATAATGTTCACAACTTAAGTTAAAGGTTGGGCACCTTTATCTTGTTAAAGTTATAGAATTCTTTTGCTAGCATTTGAGTGGGATCAAATGAGTTATGATGAGTCTGAAATCATCGGAGGGTTTTTGAGTAAAAGAATCTAGTGCACTGGGTGCATTGAACTGGATCACAATGAAAAGCTTTATCTAGAACCGTCAATAGATAATAGTCTTTTCATTATCAGAACAATCGGAGAGTCTATCTTAATCCTGAGATAAATGATGGACTTATGGTTGCAAGTGGTATCATTTGAGTTATCAATGAGTACGATTATATAGCATAGTCTATCCTCGATAGTTTGGTGATATTCATTTGTTAATCAATAGAGGACTTCATTTATAGATATGGACATCGTGGCTCCATTTATTAAATGAGAGTATAATATCATCATATGGATGTTTTAAGGTAATTGGATATTAAATCTCAACGTTGAGTTTTCGATAGTGACTATTGAAAACATGGCTTCTGGACAAGTCAAAATATCCAAGTTCAAAACGTGGTCATATGAGTAAATATGGTAACTTGGAGAGTTATAAGCGGTCTATGAACTCTTGGCGATTACTGATATTAATCATGAGGATACACTATCTCCAATATGATTGTCTAGGTTATGAATGAGGAACATCTTCTTATTCTATCTTTATTTAAGAGTTCAATTTTAGCTCTTTAGTAGAATGAGTTAAAATTAATGGATCAGACCTAAGTGAATCATTTGTTTATTGTGATTAGGTTATGTCTATTAAAGCTTAAATTTAGATAGCCCGCCAAGATCTCCAATCCACACGGACTTGCATGGATCACTTGATATATTCTACCGGACCAATTTATGGGTCCATCTAAAATTGCATTTAATATATTAAGAATATAATTTGCACATTATTTATTTAATGGGCTGATCAATTATATTAATATATTAATGAAAGGCATGTGGGCTTGTATCTTTTAGTAAGAATGGGTCTGGTTCACATGTGGACTTTTTATTTAAAGTCCAATGGATTAAATAAAATAAGAAAATAATAGTTGGCCCATATATAAGATGTGGGGTGGCAAGGCTAATTTATTAGTCTAATATATTATTTTATTTTATTGTTTGATTAAATGAGAATTAATTAATTTATTAATTAATTATTTAATTAAAGAACAAAATCTTTTTCTGATCAGGAAATATGTTTCCTAGAGTTATACTATTGGTAGTAGTATACTAAAAGTAAAAGACTTATTTGGTAAGAAAATAAATATTAAGGTTTATTTATTTAATCAAATAAGGAAGTCTTTTATTAAGAATTAAACACTTATGAGTTGAATTAGGGTTAGGATTCTAAAGTTGATAGTAATTAGGGTAAAGCACAAACTCTCATTAGTAGAGAATTCGGCCAACCCTAATTGAAATCAAGAGGAGAATTTGGCCATCCCTAGTAGAAAGAGAAGAAGAATTCGGCCACCCTATATAATTCACATTATAGGGTTTGGCCAACAAGAAAAGCTCTCTCAATTGATTCACTTGATCAACTTCTTCTTCTTCTAATTCTCATAGACAAGTGTTTGATTTTTTCGGCCAAGACACAAGAGAGAAGAGATTATTCTATTTTGATAGTACACTCATTGCTTATACATCAATAGTCTTTTGTGTACAACTTCGAATAAGGTTCACGCAAGTTTCGATCATTAGATTGAGAACTCAAAAGTGACCGGAATAATCTTTGTAGTCTTTTGGATGTTTTGTGACTAACGATAAGAAAAAGAGATTTTGTTTATCCATTCTCAGGTACGCAATTCAAAGAAAAGGGAGACCACGCTCCTAGGTGATTCACGTTCGTGTTAGGATTGAAGATCTTGCGGATTACCATCGACGTAAGTCAATCGGATCACACGACAAAAGGTATTCTACTTTTGTTAGTTTATATATATGTGTAATTACTTTAAAAGGGTTAAGGTTCATCAAAGGAAAATTTTTAAACTATACTAAACTTGTTTTTAGACTCGCTTCCGCTGCGTTGACCGTATTTTTCCCTACATATACACCATAGGTTGGCTACATTCGTTACAATACGCGTATTTTCAAGTTTATTGCATTGCTCAGTGTTCGCTTACGAGTCCATCAACACCTTAGTCATATCACTCCATTCGCATCCATTTTTAGTCATTGCATTTATTAGTTTTCTTTAGTTAATTTACACTTCACAACACCTACCATATACTTTACCTTTATGCACGCTAGTTCTATTAATTCGAATCTAGTCACCGTTACCCCGATCTTTGTGGACGACACCCGTGCTTACTGCTTTACTCGTTTTTATACTTGTGAGCGCATTGCATAGGTTTTATAAATTGTTTTGACGTACGATCTTTTTAACGACGAAAAAGCTAACTCGTCAGCGGTTACCTGAATAAGTAAAGAAATTAGAATTGATGACCGAAAACGTGTAGGAGACGGTTTCGAGAAAATCGCGCCAAAAAACGGTCCGTTCAAATAAATGGACCACTCAAGACTCAACATGTGGATTGTTCATTTATTATGCGCGTGCTGAAGAAGAATTTGCGTGCTGAATGAGGATTTCCTCCAAGACACTGTAAACCAGCTAGACAAAATAAGGAAAATCCTTCATGTATCTAGGTATCCTGACTCTAACCCCAGCAAGGTACTGGTGTTCAAGTCAGGAGGGACTTCTGTTAACCGCCAAAAAAGGCAGGGGTTCAAAGAAGAATTTTCCATCGATATTGGGAAAAAACCAAGATAGAAAAACACCATAGAAGAGCATCTCGGTACCCCGCCTTTAAAAAAAAAAAAAAATTGGCCGGGTACAACCACCTACCAGTCCAGATCAAGATCAATGGTTCCTAGACTCAAAGGTGCAAGGAAACAAGGAAGCCAAGTACCAGGGACTCCATTACTGCAAGATCCTAGTACCCCGCTACCATCCGGTATCCCGGTATCCCGATACCCCAATACACTCATACAAAGTTTAATAATCAAGTAGAAAGCGAGGTACCTATGTACCTCGTTTTCTTCTAAGGCTGGCCAATCAAGCAGCAAGTATCAGATTAACAAACTACCAAGTGTCAAGGTATGACTAGGTACGCCGAAGACCAAATTATATAGAAAGATAGTGTGACGACAACGTTTTAATTAACAAGAAATTTGATTTCTTTCCCGCCACTCAAGAGTTCTATTTGAAATACAAGTCAACTCCATCAAAATTCCGCAAAATAAGGGATCGCTCGATTCCTAGAAGGAAAGAGACGATCTTCTCGCCAATCGCCACGGAATGCCCCGAAAAACTCTAAGTCACTAGAACGAATTTAGAGGAGTGTTGGGCAAGCATTGGGATATATATACATCGTGTTATCACACAGAAAAGGGACCGCAATTCCAAGTCCTAAATCCTACTTTATATTTTCCACTTATCGACATGCACGAGAGCTCCATCACCAACTAAGCCTTTAACCCCCATCACCATAGCCATATGAATATCTTCACTGTATTTTCGTCATATGTTTACGATCAATAAAGAAGTTATATGTGATCATATTGCTACATTATTTTTAACTCACCATTATCATTGTCTTTTACTGGTTTTATTAGGAAGCTAAAGGTATCGAACTACTTGATATCTCTCCGATTGAGATCTACCCCGATTCCAGTCACTAGAATTGTTAATTGGAAAAATCACCCCAAGTGACAATTTTCGGTTAACAAAAATAAAACTTAATGTGGAAGGATTAAATGCTGAAGTAAGCATTCGAAAAGAGGCATGTGGATTAAAAACAAAACAAAAAAAACAAAAAAAAACAAAAAAAAAACAAAAAAAAAAACAAAAAAAAAAAAGGAAAAAATTTCCCAATGTAGGGAAAAATACCAGTCAACGCAGCGGAAGCGAGACTAAAAACGATTTAGTATATTTTAAAATTTTTCCTTTGATGAACCTTAACCCTTTAAATTAATTAAACATACATATAAACTAACAAAAAGAAGAACACCTTTTGTCGTGTGATCCGATTGACTTACGTCGATGATAATCCGCAAGATCTTCAATCCTAGCACGAACGTGAATCACCTAGGAGCGTGGTCTCCCTTTTCTTTGAATTGCGTACCTGAGAATGGACAAACAAACTTTCTTTTTCTTATTGTTAGTCACAAAACAACGAAAAGACTACAAAGATTATTCCGGTCACTTTTAAGTTCTCAATCTAATGATCGAAACTCGCGTGAACCTAATTCGATGTTGTACACACAAGCCTATTGATGTATAAGCAATTAGTGTACTATCAAAAGAATAATCTATTTTCTCTCTTTTTGTCTTGGCCGAATAATCAAACACTTTTCTATGAGTATGAGAAGAAGAAGAAATTGATCCAGTCATCAAGAGAGGGTGGCCGAACCCTATATGGTGTCTTATATAGGGTGGCCGAATTCTACTTCTATTTTAATTAAGGTTGCCGAAATCTCCTTATGATGCAACTAGGGTTGGCCGAAAATCCTCTACAAAAAAGGATTTGTGCTTTACCCTAATTCCTATCAACTTTAGAATCCTAACCCTAATTCAACTCATAAGTGTTTTTATTCTTTTATTGACTTAATAAAAGACTTTCCTATTTGATTAAATAAATAAACCTTATTATTTATTTTCTTACCAAATAAGTCTTTTACTTTTAGTATACTACTACCAATAGTATAACTCTAGAAAATATATTTCCTGATCAGAAAAAGATTTTGTTTTTTAATTAAATAATTAATTAATTAATTAATTAATTAATTCTCATTTAATCAAACAATAAAATAAAATAATATTTTTTGACTAATTATTTAGCCTTGCCGCCCCCACATTATATATATGGGCCAAATATTATTTTCTTATTTTATTTAATTCATTGGACTTTAAATAAAAAGCCCACATGTGAACCAGACCCATTCTTACTAAAAGAAACAAGCCCACATGCCTTTCATTAATATATTAATATAATTGATCAGCCCATTAAATAAATAATGTGCAAATTATATTCTTAATATATTAAATGCAATTCTAGATGGACCCATAAATTGGTCCGGTAAAATATATCAAGTAATCCATGCAAGTCCGTGTGGATTGGGGATCTTGGCGGGCTATCTAAATTTAAGCTTCAATAGACATAACCTAATCACAATCAAGAAATGATTCACTTAGGTCCGATCCATTAATTTTAACTCATTCCACTAAATAGCTAAAATTGAACTCTTAAATAAAGATAGAATAAGAAGATGTTCCTCATTCATACCCTAGACAATCATATTGAAGATAGTGTATCCTTGTGATTAATATCAGTAATCACCAAAAGTTCATAAACCGCCTATAACTCTCCAAGTTACCATATTTACTCATATGACCACGTTTTGAACTTGGATATTTTGACTTGTCCAGAAGCCATGTTTTCAATAGTCACTATCGAAAACTCAACGTTGAGATTTAATATCCAATTACCTCAAAACATCCATATGATGATATTATACTCTCATTTAATAAATGGAGCCACGATGTCCATATCTATAAATGAAGTCCTCTATCGATTAACAAATGAATATCACCAAACTATCTAGGATAAACTATGCTATATAATCGTACTCATTGATAACTCAAATGATATCACTTGCAACCATAAGTCCATCATTTATCTCAGGATTAAGATAGACTCTCCGATTGTCCTGGTAATGAAAAGACTATTATCTATTAACGGTTCTAGATAAAGCTTTTCATTGTGATCCAGTTCAATGCACCCAGTGCACTAGATTCTTTTACTCGAAGACACTCCGATGATTTTAGACTCATCATATCTCATTTGATCCCACTCAAATGCTAGTAAAAGAATTTTACAACTTTAATAAGATAAAGGTGCCCAATCTTTAACTTAAGTTGTGAACATTATTCAAGACTAACTAAAGAATTGTGTCTACCTCATATATATCCAGATGTACGAACAATTCTTCTTTTCTCATAGTCTTTAGACCTTATGATTATTAATAAGATTTGTTAAACCAAAAATCACTTTATTAATATGAAAAAGATTGTTAATTACAATATTACACTCTTGCTATTGAGCATAATCCTAACACCCAAAAGGCCAAAAACTGAGGAACAATGCACGCTCTCAAAAATCAAACTAAGTGTGCTTATAAATAATACTCGCCGAAATGAAGGAACAGAAATATCAAGTTGCTTGTTCGGCTCGAAGTATTTATGGAGGTATTGTTATATGTGTATATTCAGTTAAAGGGACACATCAGCAAAATAAGCGGGAAACACAAAAGAAGAACGATTCCATGTCATTTATCAACTAGTCAACGAAGAAAATACTGATTATTCGCCATGACACCAAGACACATCATCAAGAAGATTAGTGAAAACTGAAAGTATACTCGCCATGTAGCCTAGTCTTAAAACGAGCAAATATTGTACTCGCTAAAGACCCTTACTCAGTCAGACCTACTCGGCCAAAATGGGAAAAACAATCCAATCAAGGTATACCTCATTAAGCGGGATTCATCCAGATACAAGGTCTAAGAGTTGCACTCTGATAAGGAAATATCCATATTTCCTCTCCACTTAGGAAAGCCTCCAGAAAGATAGACGTCAAACAGGAAACGAGTCCTAATTGGTCCACCACACCAGAATCCTAAAACGACTCTATTTAGCAAATCCGTCGCTAACACGGCAAAGGCAAAAAGAAACCTTAGCTCGCCTAGTATAAATAGAACTGTTAACCGCCAAAAATGGCGAGGACCAAAAAAGAATTTTTCACTAGTTTTAAGAAGAAAGTTGGGATAGAAAGCAGCAATGGGAGAGATAGCCGGGCACCCTGTCTGTCCACAGACGGGCTAGAGTAAGAGCTTCTACCCACACCGGTAGGGTCCAAAACCTCCGGGACCAAGAAAGCATCGGAGAAGCCGTGAGGAGAAGGCCCCAAAGACACAACCCTCACGAGATCCTAGCGCCCATCTACCCCGAGCACCCCGATACCCGGCACCCCGATATCTACAAACATCATTTTAGAAGGAGCAAGAGGGAGGCGGGGTACCTGGAGTACCCCGACTCACAAAACTCGTAACATACACATAGCAAATTAAACACTAGGGTCCCAGTATACCGACCCGCCTGAAACAGGAGGCGGGTACCCCGAACAGCAGACCATATAGGAAGGCAAGCATTAAACGCTACCGTTCAAGACAGAAACTCAAGTTATAACACGGCATTCATTCCCACCATACAGAATCCTATTTTAAATAGGAGTCAACTCATTTAAAACCGATGAAAGAGGAATCACTTGATTTCTGGGGATCAATTCCCCGATGAACTCGTTAATCTCCAAAGAAAGACCCGTACATTGCTGAAACCCTAGACCGAAGTTCTAGGAGTACTCAGCAAGAAACGGGCCTATATATTCATCGTATGTTCACAGAGAAAAAGGGGGAACCCTACCTCATTTTCTACTTATCGACAGACACGAAAAACTCTATCTCCCTTACCCACCAAGAGATTTTTTCTTTGATATTGTAATCATAATCGTTCTAGCATAGGTTTGTTAATCTTTATCTAAAGTCATTATATAAAACAGTTTATTTGTTCATGCCTTCAACATACCAGAATTTCACTTATCTTGCTACTATTACACACTGTCCTTAGTAGATCTATAGAACTAGCGGGATACCGGGCTACTAAGTACCCCGCTAACCCCGATCTATCTAGATCCGGGTCCCTCATATATTGTTAATTAGAAATTGCACCCCGGTGACAATTTTGGGTTAACAAGAACTATGTAACCTACGAAAAAAGGGATCTTCTTTCATTCTTAGAAGAGAGCAATAGACGAGAGAAGAGAGATAATATTGAGCGTGTAATCTAAAAGAATTCATAGTGTTATTTCCTGCACTCAAGGGCACCGTGGTTTTTTCTCTCTTTCTAGGGTTTTCCACGTAAAATTCGTGTCTTGCATGCATTTATTGATTCTCTTGCTCTTATAAACATACTATTATTGTTGGACGCGTGGCAATCCAGAAATCACCGTCAACATAAACATACATGCATGCATTCAGAATCCATGAAATCAATTCTTTATTTATCCATCCCTTAACTATATGTGAAAAAATATATATTATATTTCCTGATTCATGTTGGGTTTGATTAAGGGGGGTGTATTCAATTAGGATTCTTGAAGACATTTAAAGACATTTTTTAAGTGAAGGATTTTCATGGATTTTCATGGATTTCTATAGACTTTTATAAATCCACATGGACTTTTATGGATTTGTTAAGACATCTATCTCAAACATTTATGGATTTGTTTAGACATCTATCTCAGACTTTTATGGATTTGTTTAGACATCCATGGATTTTCATGGATTTGTTATCTCTGACTTATCAATAGTAAGCTAATTATAGCTAATTATCAAAAAAAACCTTTGAAGTTGGAATGAGCAAAATTTGATACACCAGTTACTCAAATAAAATTTGACGTGTAATGTATTTTTTATTTTGTCAATAGAACTTTAAATATATATATATATATATATATATATATATATATTGAAATAAAACTTATAAAAAATATACCAATCACACACACATATATATTAAAAAAAGAAAAGAAAAAATGAGCGAAATTAATTATGTAAAAACCGCACTCCTCGTTCAAACTTATAAAAACTATACCAATCACACTCCTCTCAATTTCTCTCTTTTTATTTTAACTTTCTCTCATTTAAAAGCTAATTTCGCTCACAAATTTGATTTGATTTCTCTTTCTTGTTCTCTACACGGAAATTTGATCGTATAGTTTGAATAAGGTCAAAACAAGTTAAAATATAAAAGTAATTTTATACGATCAAATATGAATTACATTTTAATATACGATTTAATAGTTAAAATATTACATTTTAGTTACATCAGTACGCACTGATCAGAACGGGACCATATATATAAATTTTTTATTATTATTTTATCTTATGTACACACCCTATTTTTGATTTTTTTGTTCATGCAATATTTGTTTTCTTGTTGATGTTTTTAAAACATTTTGATAAATTTCTTACAAATTGCACGGTAGTGTATATATATTGAGATAGAACATTTTGATACTGTTGATTCAAATACGATAATCGATGAATTTTAAACCGAGTCCTATCAGGGTACCACTTAAATACAATACTAGTTATACACTTGTATTGTAGGTTATAATTTTTTATATTAATCTTGTTATCTATTTTCAAAATATATGTTTTTTTTATAGCATATATATTTTTAAAGATAAGGCTCACATCCCCCATCAGGTGTAACCCCTTTTATATTGCTAAAACTATTTTCATTACCGAACTTATTTAAAATCATTTTGATTAAGTATTTTTAAGTTTAGCCCTCCTAATTGAAATTCCTAGCTACGCCATTGAACTGCTCATCACCTCACTTATTTTATCCCAAATAAGGACGTAACTGGGATTAAACATTATGGTGGGCTAGAATAATTTTTTTTTTTTAAATAAAGATTTACCTAGTCAATAAGACATATATAGCAAGGCTTACCCTATAAATGTATATATATTCTAAATAAATACATTAACAAAATTAATTAAAAAAAAATAAGGTCAAAACAAGTTATAAAATTTTCGTGTAGAGAACAAGAAAGAGAACAAGTTAAAATGTGATTTGATCGTAAATTTTACATTTTAATAGTTAAAATATGAACAAGTTAAACAGGAAAAAAATAAAGTCAAAACAAGTTATGAAATTTGAATTTGATTTAAAAGTAAAAATATAATTATAAGACAATTACAAAATTAATATTGTTTGATAGTATAGTTTATGAGTAATTTAATTGAGATATAGATTCATTATAGTGTTATACTCAATATTTACACACGTTTTTTTTTTTTTTTTGGAGAGAGAGAGCAAAGTCCGCCAAAATCTCTGGGAAGAAGGCTGGACATGTTATGACATTTGATATTTATATCTCTCACCATCAAGTCCACCAAAATCCACCAAAATCCATAACCTAAGAAAATCCTTTAAAATCTAGTCCTAATTGAATACACCTGGATTCTTATAGACATTTTTAAAGTCCCAATTCAATACACCTAGATTTGAAAGGATTCTTTAAAAGTCCATAGAAATCCTAATTGAATACCACTGGATTCATATAGACTCTTTTAAAGTCTTTAAGGGGGGTGTATTCAATTAGGATTATTGAGGACATTTAAAGACATTTTTTAAGTGACAGATTTTCATGGATTTTCATGGATTTCTATGGACTTTTATAAATCCACATGGACTTTTATGGATTTGTTTAGACATTTATCTCAGACTTTTTGGATTTGTTTAGACATCTATCTCAGACTTTTATGGATTTGTTTAGACACCTATGGATTTTTATAAACCAAAAAAAGCAATGCTATCTTGTTTCACGGGTCTTGCCTTCACTGAATATCTCCCTTCAATTTCACGTGATTGTGTGCTTGTTTTCTTATGTTTTTATTTTATTTTAATATTTAATAATGTTTTGGATCAGAGAGGGAAACGAAATATTTATTAAATAACATAACAATTATGTGGGGGGCGTTGGCTTTGATGAACAGAATTAAATTCATAGACATTTGAGTTTGTGTTTATTGGACAAATGAGAGAGAATTTATCAAATTTATATATAAAACAATAGATGGATTACAAGATTAATTATACGATGTTTAATTGATTATTGAATCTACTTATCATTTTTATTTATTAATTACAAGATTGTTTTTTTTTTTTTTTTTTTTTTTTTTGAGAGAGAGAGAGAGAGAGCAAAGTCCACCAAAATCTCTGGGAAGAAAGCCAGACATGATATGACATTTGATATTTATATCTCTTACCATCAAGTCCACCAAAATCCACCAAAATCCATGACCTAATAAAATCCTTTAAAATCTAGTCCTAATTGAATACACCTGGATTCTTGTAGACATTTTTAAAGTCCCAATTCAATACACCTAGATTTGAAAGGATTCTTTAAAAGTCTATAGAAATCCTAATTGAATACCACTAGATTCATATATACTCTTTTAAAGTCTTTAAATGTCCCAATTGAATACATCAGGATTTATAATGTCTTTAAATGTCCTCAAGAATCCTAATTGAATACACCCCCCTAAATGTCCTAATTGAATACACCAGGATTTATAATGTCTTTAAATGTCCTCAAGAATCCTAATTGAATACACCCCCTTAAGTATATATTATTAGGGTTCATAGTAGATTGGGTGTTCAACTTATAGGTGGAGAAAGTAAATTTTATTTTCAATTATAAAAGCCATTTTGAATAAATTATAAAATTATAAAAGCCATTTATTATAAGTAATTAAATGTAGGGGTATTTTATAAATAAAAAAGTTTCTTTAAAACATGGGTGTAGGAAGATATTTTATGGGTAGCAATAAAGCCACCCTATATTTAAATGATATAATAATTATAATTCAGTTATTGTAAAATTAAAATACAATCTGAAAAAGAAATATAGAATTACTCAATGGATTTATAAATCGTAATAACTAATAATTGAGGTAAAAATAAGAAAAAAAATTGGATTTTATTACTTATTTTTTCCGCTTGCAAGCATATCACCACATATGCAAGAAGGAAGACAAAACCGCGCCACGACCACCGATGCAAAACATGTTCCATTGTATCGTTCAGTGAGACTGATAGCAATATATCAACTGTGCGCACGTGCACACAGAATCAAACTGCGCATGTTCCATAATAAATAATTGGACTAATTGTACAAACATCCCCTAAGTTTAGGTATAATTGCATGCATATGGAAATTTTACCCATAATTACACAAACATCCCTTACCGTTAGTTGACTTCCGTTAACTCTACCCGTTGACCACAATTTTAGCCCACAATGACTAAAGTGCCCCTAGTTACCTATTTTATTATTTAAATTAATAATTAAAAAATAAAACAGAAAAGAAAGAAAACAAAAACACAAAATCAATCATTTTTTTATTTCTCTTTCATTTTCTCAATCCCTAAACACAATCCAAAAATAAACTTAACAAATAAAAACCAAAACTCAATCTCACAAATCAAACCAAAACTCAAATCCTCAAAGACTAACCAAAAATAAAATCCACAAATAAAAACCTAAATACATCAATTCCACAACTAGTTAACCACATCCATCTAAAAAAAAAAAAATTAAAATATTAGAACTTCAACGGTGGATTTTAAACTTTCTGGGTTGAAGTTCTAATTTATTTTTATTTTATTTTTTTAAATGGATGTGGTTAAATGGTTGTGGCATTGATGGATTTGATTTTTGTTTGTTAAGTTTATTTTTGTATTATGTTTGGGGGTTGAGAAAATGAAAAAGGAAAAAAATGATTGATTTTGTTTTTTTTTTTTTTTTTTTTTGTTTTGTTTTTTTTTTTTTTTTTGTCTTTTCTGTTTCTTTTTTAATTATTAATTTAAATAAAAAAAAATAGGTAACTAGGGGTATTTTAGTCATTATGGCTTAAAATTGTGGTCAATAGTTAGAGTTAACGGAAGTCAACTAATGACAGGGGATGTTTGTGCAATTATGGGTAAAACTTTCATATGCATGCAATTATGCCTAAACTTAGGGGCATTTTTTCAATTAGTCCTAAATAATATTCAAACTAATCACTCATTCAACACTAAAGTACTAAACCCATAATTTAGAAATAAATATAAAAATATTTCATAAAAAATAAGAAATAAATATAAATTTTATAATTTATAAATAGCAATAATTTTAAAAACAGAAAAACAATCACTAATAAATAGCAAACTAAAGAATAAAATGTGGTAGTATCTATATTGATTGAGTAATACTTTACCACCTAAGAAATTAACTTAAAATTTAATACAAATGATGTAGCAATTGAATTGTTTTACCATACAAATCACGGTAGGATATGATAAATAATATGGATAAATCACTGTTATGAGAATATTAGATATTAAATTATTTATGTCTTTTTACCTTATTTTAAAAAAGAAATTAAAAAACAAAACAATTATTTTGTATTCTTCAAAAAGAAATACATATAGAAAAGTACCAATCAAATGAATTAGGATTTTATTAAAAATAAAACATATATTAATGACATGGGTCCCACTTATTTAATAGACTCAACAACTTTAAGCGAACAACAAAAACAAGAAAAACATATTTATGGTATTTTCTTTGTTTTTCATTTTTAACACTAGTTTTGTTTTCCGTATTTTTGTATTTTTAAAAACAATATTAAAAACGGTTAACGAACACAAATTCAAAATTGTTTTCAAAAAATGAAAACAAAAACATGGGAGAAATACAAGTATCATCCCCTAAGTTGAAAACTAAGTGTATATTTAGTTTGGTTTTGTAAGGGCTAAAAACACATTTTTAATGTTTGGTTGTTTTGGTTATTTGGTAAAATTGAAGAAGTGTTTTTTTTTTAAATTAAAAAAGCTATTTTATATCTTTTGGGATTGGGCTTCTCCCGATAAACTCTTTTTGAGTTTTTTTAAAAGAGGTAAATAGTCTCAACTACCCTCTATGAACTTTAAATATTTCACCCTATACCTTTATATTACAAATACTTTGCTAGTGCCTGTTTTTGTAATTTTTAATAATAAAAGCTCTTTTAAAGATATTTTGACAAACAATATATTGACTTAAAAGCGCTTTTCTAAATGAATACCAAACAATATAGAGCTTCTTGTTAAAAACACTACTCAATAAAAGCTCTGTTTGTAAAATATCTACTCCAGAAGCTTTATTTGAAAAGCCCAAACACACCCTAACTCTATTTTGAATTTGTTTGAAAACTAACTCAATTAAGGGGGTGTATTCGATTAAGGGTATTTTTGTAAATTTTGGTTATAGGCTGAAAATAAATTTTACAATATGATTATTAAGAGTTATAACTTTGTATGTGAGTAAAAACGAAATTTATATAACTTATGCAGTTATTTTTGATAATTTTTACATCAGTTTTTTCCTTCCTAAGCTATCCTAAAATATTTTGTTTTGTCTTCTCTTCCTACTGTTAACTAGGGGTGGGCGTTTAATGGATCGGTTCACTTTTCGAGTGAATCGATAAAAAATCGATAATATTCGGTTTTTGAAAAAGTGAACCGATCCGATAAAATTGAAAAGTGTGAACCGATTAAAAACCGATTGAACCGGTTCGGTTTGGTTCGGTTCGGTTTGGTTCGGTTCGGTTTTTCGGTTTTGGGCCTATTGGGCTTTACTTATAAAATCTGTCATGGTTAGAAAATTTGAAAAAACACAAAATTTTCATATTTTGGACCTATTGGGCCGAATAATTCAACAATTTAAACCTTAAATCCAGCAATTTAACCTTAATTTCATAACAATCCACATAAATCATAACATTAAACAGTCTACAAAGGTATAGTTTTGAAATTATATATATATATGAATTTGTTGTTTAAAATTAAAAGATTAGTATCTGATTTAGTACAATAGTTCCACATGCAAGCAGTACAAGCTTCCTCTTAGGCTTCGAAAATTACTAACAACAAGTGGATATATGATGGAACAAAAAGGGTTGTTCAATGTATCAACATCCAATTCAAACTCTGAAATTTCATAATTAGTAACAGTTAATGATGAACTTCAAAACAAACTTTAAATAAGGTGGAACTATATATAGTATTTAAGACACGAAATGTTGACTGCTTCATCTGTGGCAATGATATATTCACAAGCTAGCTTGCTCCGGAATACCTAGTAATGATTTTTCATTATATATACCGGTTCTCGGTTCGATTCACCGGTTTGAACCCTTGAACCGGAAACCAAATCGGAATATTCGGTTTTTTTAAAAACGAACCGAACCGAACCGGTTAACAATGAAAAACCGAAAAAAAAACTGATTGGATCGGTTCGATTCACTGGTTTTTTGCCCACCCCTACTATTAACCATATTAGTATTTTATTTATTTATTTATTTATTTTTTTCTTTCTCATGTGTAATATCTAACAGACTAGATACATATCATTCGTTAAAGTAAATCGTTTTATACCAAGGGACTTGTCTTTTTACGAAATTAAAACTTACATGGAAACTTTTAAAATTAAATTATATGACTTTCTTAAAAAAAATTATAAGAATTTAAAATATTATTAATAACTAAATAATTTGTTTTTAGAATTTAATAAATTACTTATTTTTAGTTTTTTTTTTTTTTTTTTCAAGTATTATAATAATTCCAAGTTTTGAGGGAACGGACAAATGGACACGACTCGAATCTACAACCTCATGGTGTAGGTGTGAGAGATATACCAGTTTTTTTTTTTTTTTTTTTTTTTTTTTTTTTTTTTTTTTTTTTTTTTTTTGACATAATAGAAAGGAAACAAAGAACAGGAAAGAAAAAGCAAGCAGTTTGACCCTATATAGGTGAATCCAACTGGACAACTTCCCTAACACATGAAGGAAAATCCTCCATCCAGAAAAGGTCATCAACAACTTTTAAGGCATTCTTCGCACGGCCATGTCATCTTGTTATTTTTAATACATTAAGATGTAAATATTGTATATAACAATTACTAGTTGAAAGAGCATAAATGTACATTGTACAAGTATTTGTTTCTAGATATTTGTGATTTAAAAAACAAACAAGTTAATATTCAGTTTTTAGTAATAAAAAAAACATGTCAATCTTTGTTACTATTCCATTTTGCAATCCCCATTACTATTCCAATTTTATTTATTCAAACTTTACCCATTATTCATTCTTCACACAAACTAAATTCCTTCTATGCCATTTTTAAATTTTTAACTAAACTCAATTAATGTATTATAACTTTTTATTTATAAATCTAATTACTATAAAAATTATACCATTATCAACCGCGTATAATATTGAATATATTTTATTTGTTAAATTTATTTATTACATCCATTTAATCAATGAACTAATAAGTATTTTAATTCAAAACAAACGTTTTCAAAGCATCAATTTTTATATGTAATTAATAGTTAATATAATAATTAACTCTAAATAATTCAGTAAAACAAAATGATAACATTAACATCTTCAAATTAAAATATTACAACTAAAAGAAAAATAACAAAAACAAGTACATTGAAAATTAAAATAAACAAACAAAAATAACATTGAAATTTAAAAGTTAACACTAGTAGTATGATAAATCATCTCCACTTCGACCATAGATATTTGAAAATTATTAAATCTAAAAAATTAGGTGACAAATTAGCTTAAATAAATAATTTAAATGTTAAAAAAAAAATAATGTGAGTAAAATATTATCTAATATAATTAAGAAAAGCAATTTTATTAAAGTTTGAAAAATTATTTATAAAGTAAAATAATAATATAATATTATTTGAAGATCGTAAAATGGAGAATAGTTTGAGTATTAAATTTATGGAGATAGAATATTTCATTTCCATTCTCCAAAATGAAGAAGATTTTGGAGATTGGTTGGAGATAATCTTAGGGGTTGTTTGGTATTATTTCCAAAAAGCCATTTTTCATTTTACAAGTCTCAAAAAGATGAGAACTTGTTCGGCAAGTGTTTTTTAGACAAAATTTCAAAAGCACGGAAAACAATGTACTACATATCGGGATCGTTTGGTGCACGAGATTAGATTGGATATGATTGAACCATCTTTATTGGACTGGATTTGACTAAATTAGTACTGTAATGTGTTTTGTGTAGTACAGATTAGACTAAAATACCGTCTCTTTAGTGAGAGGTCAATATTAAATTATATTAAATTAATTATTAAATAAATAAAATTATTTTAAATCAATTCAAATAAAATTAGTTTAATTAAATTTGGTTAAAAAATTATTTAAATTATTTTTGAATAAAATAAATTATTGTCTTAAAAAAATAAAATTATATAAAATCAATTTGAAATAAAATAACATTTATTTTTAATTGATATTAAAAATAATATTTTTTTAATGTTAAAATTAAATATACTAATATTAAAAAAAAGAATAAAATATATTAAATTAATTTTTAAAATAGATTAAATAAATTTAATATTTTATATATAAATAATTTAATTAAAATAAAGAAAAAGAAAAAACAAATGCATAACAAAAGTTGGGACAAAATATTGTGCTAGCCTTTGTGGCGAGACTATCTTAATAGTCTTGCCACAATGGGACTATTTGTCTACACGGGATTGGATTTCGAGAAATCCAATCCCATGTAGACTACAAACATTGGACTAGACTGAGATTAGTCCAATTTAAGTGTAATCCCACATAACAAACATGCCTTTAACATGTGAAAAATTGGTTCTTTGAAAACACTAAATTGGTGTTTAAAGCTCTTACTTTTCATATTTTTCAATGTGGCCCATGTATTCAATCATGGTTTTTTTTTTTTTTTTTTTTTTTTTATTTTTTTATTTTTTTACAATCACTAACACAATAATATATATATATATACACTTGATATACCACAATTTAATAATTAATAACTTATAAATTCCTAAAAAATAACTTATTAATTTTTAATAAATTATAAATTTGTTTAATCATTAATAACTTTTAATTAATTTAAATTGTTGTAATTGTTAATTAATAATTTTTTTTGAAGGGAAAATATTATAAAACACAAATCAATTTTTAATTAATTTATTTTTTTGTTAATATTTATATATAATTAAAAAATAATTATTTTTACTTTAAAAATGTATTGAAAATATATTTTAAAAACAATTTCACTAAATACATATTACAATATTAAACTCTTTTTTTTTTTATATATATATAATACTATTTTCAATTATTACTACTAGACGCTTTTTCGACTTACAAAAATATGAAAATATATTAAATAGAAAAACAAATTAAAAAAAAGAAAAAACATTACTGAACCAACTTTTAATTTTCGGTAAAATTCAACATTTTTCGGTTTACACTCTTCGGATGAAAAAGAAAATGCAACATAGTTAAAAAACTGATAATGTACAAATTAAGTGTAATTAAATTAAAATGTAAGGGCTATGTAGTAATTATACTATAATAAAAAAAGGCACAAAATCTATCTTTTTCTCTCTTCCACCGTCGAAGACCTGACCACCTCCTCCTAATTTTCACCAAACCGAAACTCCTCTCTCTCTCTCTCTAGACTTTCATCACTCGAAATCTCTCATCCGGCAAACATCAACCGTTGATTCGAATCCGTACTGTCTCGATCTACAATTCTCACCTCCAAGTTTCCCCTCTCATTTGTGCGTTTTCTGCCACCGTCCCGATCCGTGTATGTTGCCCTTGATCGACTACGTTTCTATTTTTCTTCGGTTTCAGGTTTTTTTATTCTTTTTGGCTCTTGAATTATGACTTTCCTCATCTTATTTTGATTTTTCAGGGTTTTAGTTCATTTTTGGAACTGGGTTTTTAAGCTTTTTAATTTTTAATTTTTTATTTTATATATATATATAAATTAAAAGTTTTCTATCTTTAGTTTTTTGTATTGCCAAAAAAAAAAAAAAAAAAAAGTAAAAAAAAAAATGGAGCCAGAATCACAGAAGAGAAAGCTAGATGAGACAAGTCACGAGTCACAAAACACTCCGATTCTATGTGTAAATAACTGCGGATTTTTTGGGAATGCAAACACTAATAATCTTTGTTCAAAGTGTTACAAAGATTATCTTCTCAAACAATCCAAGAACCCCATTGAAGAAGAGAAGAAAACTAACAAAGTGAGCATCGATCAGATCGAATCCAACTCGCCTCAAGCTGTTGTTGTTCAAGAGACCAACAACAACAATAATAATGATGATAATGTTATTGATAACAATATAAATGATGCTGATGAAGGCGCTTCTTCGGAGAACCCGGAGAAGCGGCCTGCCAACAGGTGCAGCTTTTGCAGGAAGCGGATTGGATTGACAGGGTTTAAGTGCAGGTGCGAGCAGACATTTTGCTCCCTGCATCGATACTCCGATAAGCACAATTGCGTGTTTGATTACAAGAGCGCGGCACAGGATGCTATCGCCAAGGCAAATCCAGTCGTGAAGGCTGATAAGGTCGAAAAGATATGATGGGGTTTTAGTGATTTGGTGTATGAACTATTATATGGTTTTTAGGCAATAAGTTTCTACTGTTATTTGGATATTTATTTGTCTCTATGTACAGTTTGGTTGCTTTGTCATTGCATAATGAATTTGATGTGAAAACATTTCGTTTATATATTATTTTAAAGTTCTCCTACTGAATTGATTTTGTTGTCTTTATGTTTAATTGCTTTTTTGTAGTAGTTCATGTGTTTGTTAATTGTGATGTTTCTAAAATATATTTTTGAATGTTCAGAAGATGCAAGTTAGATTTGAAATTGTAAGGTATCACATCTTGAGCTTGGTTTACAACTGATTTCTTTTAGTTAGTAACACGTTAGGATTGCGACTGCAGTTCAAGGATCGGAAACCTCTTAATGCCCTTCACTAATTTAAATCAGGGACATGGTTACGTTGCTATCTTTGTTACTCTGTCTAATTGTGCTCATTTTTCACTTGGTGGTCCGACAAGTATTTGTTTTGCGAGGCAGGGTCTTCTGTGATGTGGGTTCTGCAAGTTGCTTCTGCTTTTGAATTGAAGTGGTTGTATATGTTTCATTGCTTTTCTAAAGTAGTTTGATTGATTTAGCTTGGTTGTTCTTGATTTAGTGTTAGCTCATTGCCCTGTCTCTGAAATATATTTTCCATGCACTGTGAAGAGGTAAGTTTTATTTGAAAAATGATAGTAATTGTGGATGAAATTGTACCATATTACATATGGAACTTGGTATACTGCTGGGTTCTTTCAATAAGTAGCATTTTACGACCACAACTTGTGTTCAAGATTGGGATCCTCTCGATGCCTGTTAACTAGAATTTCTTAGGAACATGGTTGCATTGCAAGCCACAATCATGTTTAAGAATCTAAAAATGTGTTTCCAGTCAGCATATGATGATTTATGTATTGACATGTAAAATGAACTTCCTGGTTGTTTCTTGGTTACATATTTCTGTCTCGTACACTTTTACAGTGGAGTGATCGGATCATTACTATAATTTTCGGTTTTTGGCAATCTTTGACTGGTGGTGCTCTCTGTTTCCCAGGCGGTGTTGATTAATCTTTGTTCTGGGTTCCAAGGTTTGACCAGTTGATCATAGCTTATGATTGTTTCTTGATCAACTGTGGCACTCCATTGAATAATTGTATCGGGAAATGGATGATTATGCAATTGAAAACGACCCAAAGTTTTCAAGTTGTTCGTCGTCATTGAAGGCAGTTGTCAGATGCAACACCAATTGATAGTTCCTTACAAGTTTGTTTTGTTTTTTTGTTGGGATTCGAGGACGGAGACGAGACTCGAGTTTACAATCTCTATGGTGTAGCTTCAGACTGTTCTCTTCATTCAAAGATATCCACTGTTTGAATGAATTCTTTTACCTATCTTGTATACAGGTTTATATAGTTTTAACAAACTACGGATGCTAATAAATGAAACTTTACTTGTTCTATTATATTAAGGTTTAAAATTTGCTACTATTAGACATGACACCGGTTCGGTTCCAACCGTGGAACCAAACCAGAACCGCTCTCTTCAGAACTGAACCTTGAACTTGAACTAGGGAGGTTTTGTTTCCGGTTCCTAAAAATGACGAACCAGATTGGAACAGTCGGTTCGGTTCCAATTCTGGAACCGATGGTTCCAGTCCTTAATTTCTTTTTTAATTTTTTAATTTTTTAAATTGTTGTGTGAGCCGTTGGGCCCAACGATATACTGACGTCAGTAGGCCGTTGGATCTCCAACGGCTCACTGTTTTTATTTTATTTTTTTTCCTTTTCTTTTCTATAAATCCCCGCCATTCAATTTTCCCCACTCCAATTTTCTCCCAATTATCTCTAATTCTTTCTTTCTCAATTCTCAATTCTTCAAGTTTCCAATTCTCTCTCAATCACTAAGTTATAAAAATTTATTTTATTTGCAATTAGTAAGTTTCCAATTTATTTTATTTGCAATTTATATTATTTCCAATTTATTTTATTTGCAATTACTAAGTTTCCAATTCTCTCTCAAATTTATTTCCAAGTTCCAACCATTTATTTCCATCAATATTTTCACACTTTTTCTTCAAAGATTTTTACAATTCAATTTTTTAAATGGCAAGTGGAAGTGGAGACGGTCCAAGACGTTCCATTTCAATGAAAGGTAAGGGTTGTATGCCGGACTATCTGGACAATGTTGGTTATGATGACACCGCCTATCATGAGTTCTTGCAAGCCCAAGCCTATGTAGAATCCCTAGACCATCCTCATCCCAGTCATCCCCCTCTAATAATTTCCGAACCCGATCCTGATGCCACTCTTCATTTCACAAGCCAATTAGAAAATATGCCTATTCACCCCCCCTCTAGGTATATTTTGCACTACTACTTAAGGGAAATTTCACATGTAATACAATATAGACCTTGCATGAATGATTATTGATGTATGTGTCTTTATTCAAGGTTTTAGACTATCCTAGGTGCTAAATAGAAATCAACTAATTGATTGGGTGATTGCACTTGTACACCAATATCCTAACATCCCATCTCTCATTACCACTCTTGCAAGACCATTGCATAAGATGGTAATTAGTTTAGTTAGTTAGTTAGTGTAATTTAGATAAAAGCAATCTTAGTATAATTTAGTTGTAGTTCATTTATGCCATCTTAGTATAATCTTAGTTTAATTACTTGCTTGCCATCCTCCACCATTTACTTTTCTTGAATGTAAATATGTTGTAATTAGTGTATATAATATATAAGACTAGAACCGATAAAAGGTACCTCGCCTCCTTGTGGGAACGAACCGTACTTGCCGCTATGCGATCGTAACGATCCGTGCGCTTACGGATAAACTCACACGCCCCGTCATTTACCGACAGTTTATAGAACTATCACGTACCATGTTTGCAGAGCGCATCAAGTTTTTGGCGCCGCTGCCGGGGAAGGCGTATTACCTTTTGTTGATTTTATTCGTAGTTTTATTTTCGTATTTTTAGTGTTATTTTTGTGTTTAGAGTCTTGAGTCTCTTAATTATCCACTAACCATATTGCAAATATGCTATAAGCTGCGTAGAATTAGATAGGTTTGGGGGTTTTTGGACTCCTTGCTTATTACTTGTATAGCATGTGCTTGTGATAGTTTTTGGCGTGATTTTTATGTGTGCAGGGGTAGGAATCAAGAAGAAAAGCCTACCGCGGGAATGAGCCCGCCCAACAAAGCCACGGGGTTCTCTTGAACCCTTGCGCGAAATAAAGCTGCGGGAAAGAACCAGCGGAGCAGAAGGAAAGAACTCGCAGAGTTCACCGCGACCTCAGATTCGCGGGAGAGTGCCCGCCTTGCTCCATGTATGAACTCGTGGGAAAGCTCCAAGATTCACCGCGAAATCAGATCAGCAAGCAGTAGCCCACTGGACAGAAGAACCAGAACCCGCGGAATGCTCTGGAGGAAGTCCGCGACTTCATGTTGCGGGAATAAACCCGCGGAACAAGGAATCAAAGCTCGCGGAGGATTCCAGAGAGTTGTCCGTGAGAAGAGCCCGCAGGACATAAACCGCCAGCCAGAGGGAATGAACCCGCGAAATTCTCTAGAGGAGTCCGCGACTTCATATCTGCCGGAATAATCCCGCTGGCCAGAAGACACGAAGCCGCGGCGTCATCTGGAGGAATCACCGCGACTTCATCCCGCGGGAATAAACTTGCTGCACAAACCCGCGGCACACACCATGCACGACACACCATACCACGAAGCCACACCATCCTACGAATGCTAAATCTCAAGTCCAATCTCGTACTTTTAAGCTTTTACTTCAAGTTGATATGTTTTATTTAGCTTAAGAGTGTGAATTGATTGTGTTACCTAGTGACTAGGATTGGTTGTGTGATATGATTAGTGGTGGATAATTAGGATTGTAAATATGTGTTTACGTGTTAGTTGTAGATATTAGGATTGTATATATATGATTTTATTGTATTTTTGTTGTTGTTTTTCAAACCTTGTGAAAATGCCCTGTTTTGAATTTTTGAGCCAAAATGTTTCTTTAAAACTGTACTAATCGGTGAAGAAATAATTTTTTCTGCCCATGCTGTGTTAATCCTTTTTTCGATACGGTTCCAACGGTATAAAGAACGTAAAGTTCTGAGCGGTGGTTTAAACGTTATGAGTGTTTCTTCGACCGAAGGTCATGAACGTGCCCTGGTTTCAAAATTCTGCACATGACCTGTTTTCGATGTCTGTTTTCACACTTTTTCGATTTGAATTTTGAAATATTTTCTACATGAAATGTGTTCCTTTGCATGTCTATATTATTTTCTCAAACAATGAGCAAGTTCTATGGAGTATTTTTAAAAATATGCATGGAAAAATAGACGTTGTTCGAATTTCAAAAGTTGACAGTTTTGTTGAAATATTGTCCTCTATGTTTAGAAGCATTTTTCACATGGTATTTTTGTTGTTTTGATTTAATTGTGTGTTTTACTGTACGTCTTGTATATATGTGTCGTTGTAGTATAGTGGTAGGTGATCAGTCTAATTCTATGCTTATATTTCGCCCATTTTGCCTATGTATATGCTTGTTTCTTGGGTCCTTTTGGTGGGTTGATGTGTTTGTTAAGCCTTTGCAGGTCTCTTTCCATAGAAGTATTGATCGGATCTTATTTCGGAGAAGATGGAGTTAGAAGATGAAGAAAAAGGCTAAAACTGCCATTTACCGCGGCGTAGGCCGCTCATCAGGCGAATGCACCATCGGCGGTACGCTAGGCGGTCGAGAAGAGCTGATTTACCGCGTCCCATGCCGCTCAGTAGGCAAGTGCCTCTTAAGCGACCTCTCCAGCGAGCCAGATCAGATTGTTGCCGTTTGAATTTCCGCTGCCCATGCAAGTGCCCACTCAGCGGCACGGGCAGCGGTAGTCCGCCTTCCTCGTTTTCTCAGGACAGGGCAGAAGACCTAATTAAAAAAAGAGAATATAAAGAGGGCTGACTTTTTGGGAAAGGAGGGGGACAAGAAAACACACCACCATCACATTAATATTCATTCTTTCATTCATTGAATTCCATCCATCATTGGAAGATTATTTGGAAACAAGAAGACGACGGAGATTTCAAGACAAGAGCATCTCACCATAATGGGTTTTCTCTTCATCTCTTTTATGTCTTTATTCTCTCCATTGATGTGTAACTAAACCTTTATTAGGGGATTGATGTAACCAATTTTGGACAACTCTATGTAATCAATTAGTCTATCTTTTGTTAATCAATTGGGTTTTAGTCTTGTCTATTGAATTAATTGCTCTACATTACTTATTCATATTATTTTGTGGCCTCAATTGATATGGGTTTATGATTTAGTTTATCCATGAGATTTAAGGTTTAGATGTGAATGGCCTTTTCCATTTAAACCATGATCATAAGCTTAATAGATTTTGAAAGTTAATGTTTGCATGGCCTTGTTGCATTGATTTGGCTTAGAGTTTTGTTCTAAAGGATTTCGTTACTATCACTTGATACATGGCCTTTGTGCGAGTGGTAGGAAAGAGATTTGTTCTTAATTGTTTATCAAAACAAGCCCTAAACTCTATTGAAGTGTTTATTGAGACTGATTGAGAGCATTGAGTGTCTAAGAAAGGTGCATCGATTCCCTAGTATTTCTTTCCATATATTCATCCCTTGTGTGTGATCTTTGATTTGATTTGATTCGATTTTAGTCTTTAGTTCAAGTAGTCATAATTTAGGTTAATTTTAGAATTAAACAAATTTCCAAAGCAAAGCATTATGCAATTTTAGTTTTCGCATTTAGAGTAACCTTGCTAGATTAATTGGCATTCGACCGATAGAATCACCGATCCCAATGAACGAACTTTTTTAGTAAATTGAACACAGATTTTACTATATCAGTAGGTATTGTATATATGTGTTAGAATGTTTTGTGCCCAGATTTTCAAACCGATAAACTCTTTGTCCATGTACTTCAATTTTTCAACATTGAGGACAAGGTCGAGTTTAGGTTTAGGGGTGTGGACACTTTAGTGCCATTTTTGTCATTTTTGTTTTTATTTTTTGTTTTTTATTTTTGTTTTTGTGAATATTTAATTTTTTGTCAAAACTTTTGAAATTTTTGCGAATCGAGCCATCTTTGAACAAATTGTTTGAATGAGATGTTTTGAGTAGTGCCGTTGAAGAGTTTTCCGCATGTGTTAGTTGCTGAGTCCTAGATAACTTTTTGTCACTCTAGGAATTTTTTGCGCATAATGTGAATTTAGTCTCTTTTTCTTAATGTCTAAGTGGACGAGACTCCGTACTCGATTGTTAGGATTAATAGTGGAGACTACCTGTGAGTTTTGTGCCTTAGCGTTCATTTCTGAGGGTAATTATGTTTCTATCCTTAAACACTCTTTGAATATGTTTTTCATTGTGATCTCATTGTATCATTTGCATTGTTTGCCATAGAACACTCATAAATGTGGATAACATGTTGGAATTTGTATTCCCATGATAGACGGACTTCTAGAAATGATATTAGGACTTTTGTTAGTGTTTCATCTCTAATTCTAAACACATCCGTATCCCTATTATGTGTGCTTTGTTGTTGAATTATGGCCAAAACACTTACCCTAAACACATAAACCTACCACATCACCATCACAAACCACTAACCTAAACACTTAGCCTTACCTAAGTTATTAATCTTGTCAAGTTGTACAGATTAGAAGATTCAATTGATAAGCTCTAAAAGTTATAAAAGCGTGTACTGAGGCGTATTTTATGTTTGTGCTAAAAGAAAGGCTTTCAAAAATTAAGTATTGAAAATTGAGCACTTAAAGCCTTTGTACTTCAATGCAATGTTACTCAAAATTTGAGTAACCAATTAGCACAAATCAAAATTAAAATTGTAGCATAGACACTTGTTTGAAAATATAAAGTTTAAAATTAAATAGAGCTTAGAATTCTAAAATGTATTGTATAAACACCTTGGCTTGATTAGTAATTTTTCGTACCCTATCCCTACCATTCCATACACCACATATCACCCGTGGCCAATGCAAATTAGGGAGAGTCCGATTGATCTTTTAGGAAGTCTATTTCGGGAATGCAAATTTAATATGCTCTACCACGTTCATGGCATTCAATTCTTTCATGAGATCAATTCACATAAAATGTGCTTTATTTCGATACTCACATACGTTATATATTTGATTTCCATTTACATAACTTCCAAATTGTATGTGTTTGATAGAGAGTATGCCTAGGACTCTAAGAGAAAAACAGAGTGAAATCCAGTGAGGATTAGAGTCGAGGTGAATTACATCCGAAGCATGAGAGTATGTTGTATTTAATGCTATGCCATTAAGAGTGTGGGATTTGCATTATGTGTTTCATTCAAATTGAATAACTTTGGGTTATCCTCCACTCAGCGGTTCTCACGTGTGTGACTCCTTACATGCACAACTCTTTTGTTATCTCATTTTGTATGGTTTTGCTTTCGCAATTTGTTTTTAAATTGTAGTTTTTAATTTTTAGCTTTATGTTTGTGGGTATCGTAGCGGTAAACCCTCAAGAGACTTCACTCCTCCTACTAGGGACACCTAGGGGTTTAAAAGGCTTGTAGCATATGTTAAGTGCCATCGTTTCTCCCACGACAGTGGACTAATTAGTTTCTATGTTTATTGCTTTAGTGTTTTAGTTTGTTAATTTGTTTTGTTTTTCGTTTTTAGTTTTGCTCGAGGACGAGCAAAAGTTAGGTTTGGGGATTTGATCACGCTCTAAATGTTCACATTTAGCACTCCCATTTCCCATCTTCTGTGTTTGTTTCTGAGCACTTTTGTGTATATAATGTGTATTTTAGCTATGTGCATGTAAATATCCCATATAGAAGGTGTTTGTACTGAAAATGGGCAAAACAGGGAAATTATGTGTGAAGAAGACCATGGCTAGTTCGTGCCGCTGGAATGAACCCGCGGAGCACCATGGCTAGTTCAGACCTTCTGGCTCGCTAGATATGTCCCGCAAAACCGAAGTTGCTAGGATTCTCGCTAGCTTGTACCTTCTGGCTAGCTAGACATTACCTACGGCACGAACCCGCCAGGATTCTGGCTAGTTCGTGTGGCTAGACATGTCCCGCAGCATGAACCCGCCATACCTTTTCCGAGCTAAAATGAAGATATTTTGCAGGGGTAATTCGGTCTTTTCACACCCCATTCCTGCCCAAATTTGCCCAACTATATATACACCTCTTTAGCTTCTCTTTCAAAGTGTGAACCTAGTGACCAACCAAAGAACCAACACCTAGAGCTTTTGCTCTTACATCCCAAAAGAGAGAGAGCAACTCCAAGCCTTCCATGGGGGATTTTCCTCCATGGAAAGCCTTCTATGGAGGAAAACCAAGCCATAGGAGTTTCATAGATAGGGAGAGCTTTTGGAGGCTTGTCTTCAAGGGTGATTTATTTACTTCTCGTCTCTTTGTATGTCTATTGATGTGTAACTTATGTGGGATTATTGTAAACCAACACTTATGCTATAATATATGTTTGTATTGTTATTAGATTTGAATCATGTATTGTTCTATTCTATGCTATTCATTTATAATCTCTTATTATGATATTTATGTGTATGTAGAGTTGTATATTTATATGTATGTATGGATGAGATTAGGAGTAGATTAACTAAATGATTAGGAGTAGTTGTAATCAAATATCTCATTTATGTATGTATGTTGGTAGAAGATTCATCATGCTATGCTTAGAGTGATTAGAGAGATTGAGAGTTGAGTTTGTGCTCGGATTACCATTCCGGGTATAAGCTTGGCTATTAGCTCTATAGAATGGAAATAGCTTGTGTGTGCATAACTTGCCACTTTAGCTTTGGTTCATATGTTCTTGTGCTTAATGGGTCTAAACCCTAGACAATCACTCTTCCGATTGGAGAGTGATGACATGATTTCGGTAATTCCCTAATTAATAGAACGAACCCTTTACTGGATTAATTGGATTCACATGTTAAACAATCGACATAAATTGCATATTGTGTTTGGTAAACCGATGTCCCATATGTGTTTCGTATCTTGCTTATCTCCAAGCCACCATTATTTTCGTAGCTAGGGTGTCTTGCCTCTAGGAGTAGATTAACTTAATTAGGAGTGGATTAATTAGATAGCCAAGACACCTGGCTACATTTCTATCCTAGTTAGTTGCATCTCCACACACACACACCACACACGCATTTCCTTTTACATTGCTTTAATAAACACTAGAACTAGATACAGTTGACGGATTCCGTCTCCCTGTGGAACGAAGCGTACTTGCTGCTACGCGATCTAATGATTCGTGCACTTGCAGATAAACCCACATGCCCCATCATTTACGATAGTTTATAGAACTATCCCGTGCGTGTCAAAAATTACCAAAACAACCCCTAGACTTTGCAATATTGCCACTTTAGCCCCTCAAGGGGGCTATTCTATAATTTTCGTGCCAAAATCCACCAATCAAAGATGACATAGTGGACTGTCGCTACTTTTCAATGGCGACCCAAATAGTGACATCATTTGGAGCCAAAATCAACTCCTTATTACCATGGTGACATCGAACGAGAAGTGGCGACAATTTTCAAGGCATTGTCACCATGAGAAGTGGCAACAAATGGAGGAGAGATTGGCGACATGACTAGAGCTGGTCGCTTGGATTTCGGTAGCTTTGGGACCCCGAAAAGATTGCGATTGAGTTGCCACTGACATGGCAATCGTTTTGGCACTGGAATCGACCGGCGGTAGCTCATTTCCCGGCAACGGCAGAGCTAGGGTTTGAAGCTTGAAGGTCATCCATGGCTACTGGCGTGAGGAAGAAGATGAAGATTTGAAGGTGGGTGTATTCAGCAGTGGAGTGGGGTGCACGTAGCAACGTCTTCTTTGCCTATTGTGGGGGGCACTTAACAGAGAGGTAGGGTGCGTTCAGAGGCTGAGTTCTTTGACTCATATGAGGCGAGTTTGGAAGTGGCTTGAGGTGCGCTTAGAAGCCACACCCATATCAAAGTGCACCGTTTCACTTAAGTGATGCGGCGCCTACTTGCCTCTTTACTCGATAAATTACAATTAGGCCCCCTGATCTCTCACCTATTCGCGATAATTTCAAACCTTCCCTCACATTTTACACTTTTGCCCCTAATTGACCAAAATTACTCAAATGCCTTGAACTTCGTAAATACCTGAAAACACTTAATTTACACCATTAAATCACGGGATAATGCCCAAGAATCAAGCATAAAGAGAAGGAAGTGAGGGCCAAAATCGTACAAATTTTGGTCCGATCAAATATCCCAAAACCTATCTTTTGCTCATCCTCGAGCAAAACAAACATAAGCACTCATGGACATGTTTCAACTATCAAACAATAAACAATAAAGCACCGACTTTTTGTAAAAGACTCAAAAGTCAAAATTCGACTTGCAAAACCAAAAGTGAAAAGATTTTTACCAGCGTTGTGCTCATTAGGAAATATATACATGTAAGATATGCTAAATAAAGAATAAAGTCATGCCACTCTAAGTACACATTGCACGCAACATGATCCTACATTCAAGATGCTAAAACTTCAAAACTAGAGTGCCATTAGGAAAATAATGTAATTCGCCTCGAGATCTAATCCTCACCGGATTCTCTCATTTTCACATAGATTCCTAGGTTTCACTCATAATTCATATGCAATATGAGTTTATGTTCAATATATCAAATATAATTGAACATGATCATTTAAAAACACAATTTCTGAAAATTTGTCTCATGAATGGAATTGAAAACCATGAACTGAAAAGAACATGCATCAACCAAAATTTCCAAAGTGGACATTCCTAAAGATCAAATAGGTCTTTCATTTGGTTGTAATGGGGCCTAAGGTGAATGGTGAGTCAATAAATGGGAAGAATTGATTGCAAACACCCAAAGGTCACACTAAGGCATACATTCTAAATTAAGCACACTTTGCTCATTACAACTTTACATATTCCACACTTTGGCGTCCAGGCTTACAATTTATTTTGTGCATTTTCTACTCTTAATTTTCATTTAGTAGCTCATTTAATTCCATATAATTCATCTAGGCACTTAGTGCCTCATTCATCTTTTCTTTTTTTTTCTTTTGCATTGCTTTTCTTTTCTTTGATTTTCTTTTTCTTTTCAAGCATTGCATTTCATCTTTTAAATGTGTTTGCACATACATATTTGCCTAGGTACACGCCTTACATTTTCATACTCCTCAAAGCTTACATTCAACCCATAAGACTTAGCAAACCATTTGGTACAAGGTAAGTCTAGTGTATAGGCTATATGGTTTATGTTTATGTGGTTCATGAATGAAAAACTTAATTGTGTTTGGCTTCAAATGGGCAATGGAGCACACACATAAAGGGATTGGAAGTATTTAAGCCAATTTGGTGGTTTTTCACATGCATTACCTAAAATCATCTCTAGAGGTTGTCCACAAAGTCAATTAAGGCATCCACAAGCAGTCCATATGTTCTATGGCAAACAACATTTAAGTACGAATGTGACATTTTAAATATGCTTAACATGTGTGTTTGAGTGAGTGTTTAAAGAGTGAAAACATTCCCTCAAAATAAGCTTTTTAGGCCGTGTTTGTGAATCTCACGAGAAGTCTCCACTATTAATTCCTACCCTTCAAGCACAATTGAATATTCACTCCAACATCAAGAGAAAAGAACTAGCGTGCTTTGCTCAATGCAACCCTAAATGGCATGAAGTTAATCTAAACTAAGCACGGCAAAGATGCACAATTCCTTACTCGCACACACAATGGCACAATCTCAACAAGCAAAATATGCTCAAGCATGGTATTATCACAAGATTTTCGAAATTTTTCAAAATTAAGGCTCAAAACATTTTCACACAATTGCAAACAAGTGATGGTGTTGCGCACACACCCCTAAACCTAAATTAGACATTGTCTTCAATGTCTTTGGGGCATATAAACCGATAAACACGGTGTAACACATATCCACAATCAAAGAGTCAAAACAACATCAATGTCCATTTTAAAATTTATCCCAAATAATAGAATCAAGTGTTGCGTTCATTAACATCCTAAATATTCATCATCAACTCAAGAGATATGGCAATGTAAAATCATTAAGAGTTACCATCACTATCCATGTGGAAAAAATATGTGATCATTCAAGCCTAAATCCACTATCACAAACAATTCTCACCCTTATTCTAAACAAGAAACTAAAAAGCAAGAAATAAAACAAATTAAAAAGCAAGAAAAGAAATTGTACCAAGGTGGGTTGCCTCCCACCAAGCGCTTGGTTTTACGTCCCCACTAGACATGCTACTTGAATCGGTCAACTGAATTCCAAGGCTTCAAATATGCACCTATATGCGATTAGGTCTTAAAAGTATTTGTCGCCCGCCGACGTGTTCCTAATCACATAAAGCAAAGGCAAGTAAAAATGCACTTGAAAAAGTGGTTTAATAAGCTTAGGAAACAACCTATACCAAATGCTTTTGATTAGGCGGCTTTGAGAAATAGTAGGAGGGACATAAGGCTTTGATTCCTTCATTTCATCGTTTGTCTCCACTTCTCCTACTTCTTCACCTGAAATATTAGAAGACTCATTAGCAAAATTGTGAAAATAATTGTGCTCTACCTTCTCACCATTCCAAGGGATGGTGGTAGCTTCTTCTAGCATCGGTGGACTTGGGAACTCTTGGCTCTCTTTCCCTTGCATGTCTTCCATGATAGCTCTAAGGTGCACTTCCATTCTTCTCAACGAAGCTTCTAAACTCGAAAACCTAATTGCACTTGCCTCCAAACATCCGTTCAAAGCTTGCTCGTATGACATTTGTGATGCTCGGATGGCCTCTAGCATTTCTTCCACGGGATTCTCATCCTTTGGCCCCGTATTGAAAGAATTCGAGTCATGAGCTCTTTTTTCCCTCGAGTGCCTTGAGGCAAATAACTCCATGTCCCGATTGAATTTTGCCAATTGCAAGCCAAAAGGATCCATTGTTCCTTAAAAGAAAACAAAAAGAAAAACGAAAGCAAGACGCAAAAGAAACAAAATTAGAAAAACTAAAAATAACAAAAATGACATATTACCTAAAAAAAAAAAATCTAACAACAAAAAGAAATAACACAAATCAACAAATCTAAACTGTTAGGACCCCGGTTTACCAATCACGCAGCAGAAAGTTTTTTTTTTAAAATTATTTCATAAAGAAATACTACGATTGATAAACCCTAGGATCTATTTTTCGGAACAGTAAAACAAAAGAATTGAAATCAAAACATATAAACAAGAAGAGAAGAAACAATTTTCTTCATACCTACGTATGAGGCTCCTTCACTTTAATACGATCTGCTCCTGATTTGAACCACTTGATCTTCCTCGCTATCTCTCGGAACTGGTAACAGTGTGTGGGCGCGTCACGGTATTCAGGAACCTGTATGGAAGAAGAAGAAGAGAAGAACACACAAAAACAACTCTTGTTGTTTGTATGTCTTAGGTTAGGCCAAAAAAAAAAAAAAAAAAAAAAAAAAAAAAAAAAAACTTTAAAAATATATATATTTTTTCTTTTGATTCTTCTTGACCGCCACCTACTTTTGTTTCTCTTCAACTTTTTTTTTTACGTGTGTTGCCAAGACACTCTTTAGTTATTAAATATATCATATATATATATTTTAGCTAAAAACCCTTTCTTTAATTATCCTTTTCAAATATATCTAATATATTAAGAAAGGGATAATAAGTATTTTAAATTCAAACTTAAATTCAAATACTTAGATAATTGATTTAGTAAAAATAAAATAATCCTATTATTTTATCTTCACATAAATCTAAATATCAACTAACACCCTCAATTTAATGATTAATTGCATAATTAAATAATCTAATTATTTAATTAATTTAATCATTAATATTTATTAATTAAATAATCTCATTATTCAATTAATTCCCAAATATATACGTGTCACTTACGTAATACAATTAATCGGACAATCCAATTAATTAACTGTAACCCTTGTTACCTAAATCGATTGGGCTAGCAAGGGGACCTAATGGACCCACAGTATTTTAAGCTCCAATAATCCTTAGAAATTATTAATTAAACTCTTTAATTAATATTTCATGATTATTAACTTCGGTGTTATTCCACTAAAAACCCGAAGCTGCACTCTCTCAACTGTAGATGTTTTTACACAAACCAATAACTTTCGGTGTCCATCGATATAGCTATTACATATGGTATAATCCTCCACAAGTAGTTCATAATTAGAGCTGAGTCATAATGTCCGTTATACCCCTCTAATTATATCTTTCCTTTAAGTACTATTGATTCTCTAATGAACAATAAATCCTACATTCCTTACGGAATTAGGAGAGTGCTCATATTGTTCAAGCCCTAAATCAACCCTTAAGGGAATTACCATTTACTTCTCGCAAGAAGGAGTGGATTTCACTATTGTGTACAAACCTTCCCAACCATAAGCCAAACCGCGATCCCAATATACGGAGCATATTGATCAGGAATGTAACTCTGACCTCACCCATGGTATATCAAAGACCACGATCTAACCTGAAGGAGTCGATAAGACACACAGGATTAAGATCACCCATATATAGCCATCATTAGTTGATATATATGAATCTCATCGTTAAACGGATCTTAGAGAGAGATTCATATAGATCATGGCCCAGTCCTATATGATCACATCATATAAGGTGCCTCCGTTCTCATATCTCCATGTGAATGATCCAGGATAGGATCACCGTACATTACGAAATAGACCGCAGCTGTAGATTAACCACAAATAAAGTACCCAGCTTTATTTGCTATCTACGAACTCTTTAGATTGCTCGTTTCAAACTACATCCATTTATATATGACACTCATATACTCAGTTCGAAATTACATCTGGCAACCTTGGATGTTAAGTACACATGTTATATATATAGAGTATGACACAAAATGAATGAATGTACTACTTCTTTTATTTATGTTCAAATCATATTTACAAATTGTAAGCTTTAGGGCAAAAACCCCAACAATCTCCCACTTGCACTAAAGCATGTGAGTCATGTCTCATAACCCTAGACCTTCTAGGTGACCTTCAAACACTTTAGCTGGTAAGGTCTTCGTAAATGGATCAGCATGATTGTCTTGTGAGGCTATCTTGGTGACGATCACATCTCCTCTCTGCACTATCTCTCTAATGAGATGATACTTTCTCTCTATATGCTTACCTCTCTTGTGGCTTCTTAGTTCTTTGGAATTAGCCGCAGCACCACTGTTATCACAATAAAGTGTGATTGGCTTATCCAGATATGGAACAACTTCTAGATCGCTCAAGAACTTACAGAGCCAAACAGCCTCTTTAGCAGCGTCACAAGAGCCTACATATTCGGCTTCCATGGTGGAATTAGCAATACAAGATTGCTTAATACTCCTCCACACAATGGCTCCACCACCAATGGTGAATACTGATCTAGACGTGGATTTCCTAGAATCCCTATCTGACTGAAAATCAGAATCCGTATATCCTAACGGGATCAAATCCTGTCCAGAATACACCAGCATATAGTTTTTCGTTCTCCGAAGATACTTGAGAATAGTCTTAACAGCAACCCAATGATCCAATCCTAGGTTGGACTGGTATCTGCTGGTTTCTCCCATTACGAAACAGAAGTCCGATCTTGTGAATAACATAGCATACATGAGATTACCTACTGCTGACGCATAGGGAACACGTCTCATATCCTCAACTTCTTGAGGTGTCTTAGGACACTGTTCCTTAGACAAGTGAACTCCATGTCTGGAAGGTAAATTACCTTTCTTGGAATTCTGCATGGAAAATCGCACAAGAATCTTATTGATGTACGATGCTTGAGACAGTGCTATGAGTTTGTTCTTACGATCCCTTATAAGTTGGATTCCAAGAACATAACTCGCCTCTCTCTAATCTTTCATTTGAAATTGGCTAGCCAGCCAGCCCTTTACTTCAGATAATACCCCTACATCATTCCCAATGAGTAGGATATCATCTACGTAAAGAACTAAGAAAACTACCTTCTTGTCAATGATGCGCTTGTAGACACAAGGCTCATCAACGTTTTGCTCGAAGCCATAGGTTTTGATCACATAATCAAACCTTATGTTCCAAGATCTAGATGCTTGCTTAAGTCCATAAATAGATCTTTGCAACTTGCAAACTTTTTGCTCTTGATCTGAAGACACGAATCCCTCTGGTTGCATCATGTAGATGCTCTCTTCAAGATTGCCATTCAATAATGCAGTCTTGACGTCCATTTGCCAAATTCCGTAATCAAAATAGACAGCAATGGATAAGAGAATCCGAATAGACTTAAACATGGCTACTGGTGAGAAGGTCTCTTCATAATCGACCCCCTCTTTCTAGGTATAACCCTTAGCCACTAGCCTTGCCTTGAAGGTCTCTACCTTCCTATCTACTCCTCTCTTTCTCTTGTAGATCCACTTACACCCTATGGGTTTCACCCCATCCGGTAAGTCTACAAGTTCCTAGACTAAGTTAGAGTACATGGACTCTATCTCTAGATTCATGGCTTTAAGTCATTCCTCTTTATCAGGATCTTCCATTGCATTCTTAAATGTCAATGGATCATCCACACTATCAGCAGAGACAACATCTTGTCCCTCACTTAAATCCAAATAGTGTTCAGGCTGTCTCACAACCCTCTCACTACGCCTAGGTGGTAGTGTATCCTGAATAGGAATCATCTGACTCTCAGATGTTAATGGATCAACAACTCCTGTTGACTGAGTACTGGTCTCACCAAGCTCCAACTCATTCAATACAATTTTAGAACGAGGTTTATGGTCACTAATATAGTTATCCTCAAGAAACGTTGCATTTGTCGATACAAATACTTTGTTATCTTTAGGACTATAGAAGTATCCACCTCTGGTCTCGTTGGAGTATCCTACAAACAAGCAGACCACAGACTTGGGATCTAGCTTTCCAGTTCTGTTCTTTAACACGTGTGCTGGACACCCCCATACACGGAAATGTCGCAAACTAACTTTACGACCATTCCACAACTCTAGGGGAGTCTCAGGAATAGATTTGGATGGCATTACATTCAAAATGTATGCCGCTGTTTGTAACGCATATCCCCAAAATGAATTTGGTAATGATGAGAAACTAATCATAGATCTCACCATTTCCATTAGGGTTCTATTTCTCCTCTCCGCGACACCATTCTGTTGTGGTGTACCAGGAGCTGTGAGTTGGGATACTATCCCATACTCAACCATAAAGTCTTCAAACTCTTGGTCAAGGTACTTACCTCCACAGTCAGATCGTAGAGACTTGATAGTCTTTCTTAACTGGTTCTCAACTTCAGCTCGGAATTCTTTGAACTTTTCAAAAGTTTCCAACTTCCGTTGCATTAGGTAGACATATCCGTATCTCGAGTAGTCATCTATAAAGGTGACATAATACTCATAACCACCCCTTGCTTTAACATTCATCAGTCTACAGACGTCTGAATGTATAAGCTCAAGTGGTTCTTTAGCTCTAAACCCTTTTCCAATAAAATGTCTCTTGGTCATTTTACCTTCTAAACAGAATTCGCAGATAGGTAAGATGCCAACCTTTAACTCACTTAAAGATCAGTTTTTAACTAGTATGTTTATCCGGTCAAGGTTAATATGACCAAGCCTTAGATGCCAGAGATACGTTTCATTTTCCGGAGAAATCTTATGTCGTTTCCTTTTTGGTTTTTCAACCTTAAACATTTCGGTGTTGAGCAGTATTGTATGTATTAACGGTCTTAACACATACAAATTGTTTTCATTAATTCCTGAACAAATATTCAGACCATTCTTTGCAATAATAATTGATTTATTATCAAAAGAAACATAATATAATTGTTCTAACAACTTAGAAACGGAAATTAAATTCCGTGTAAATCCAGGAATGAAAAATACATTGTCCAATAATATAAAATTATTATTACAAAAACGCAATCTAATTACACCCACTGCTCATGCCGACACGACATCCCCTGACCCCACACGCATAAAGAAGGATCCCTCCTCAAGCTGTGTCCAAGAATCAGTCCACTGCAAAGAAGAACAAATATGGTTAGTAGCCCCCGCATCAACTATCCAAGGTGAAGAATCATTTTCCACTAAACATGACTCAATAACAAGTAAATCATATTTACCTTTCGTTTTCTTCTTTTTGGCTACCTCCTCTAGATACTGAGGACAGTTCCTCTTCCAGTGCTCGACCTTATCGCAATGGAAACATTTTCCCTTTCTCTTGTCTATGGAGGCGCCTTTCTTTTTGCTCTGGGCTTTCTTGGGTTTGGGCTTACCCTTCGCCTTCCCAGTAGACCTCTTCCTTTTCTTATTATTGGAGGAAGATGGTTCGACAACATTTGCCTCACCGATCTTGCCCTTACTGTCCTTAGTCAAGGGCTCAAAGGTAGTGAGCTCATTGAGCAACTGTGTGAGACTGAACCTAAGCTTGTTCATCCCATAGTTGCTCTTGAACTGATCGAAACTCTTTGGAAGAGTCGTCAATATGATGCTCACCTAACTGGGTTCATCAATGGCCCCGCCATTGATTTCTGCCGTGTTGAAGTAGGATATCATGTTTAGGACATGTTCCCGAATTGATGTACCCTCCTTTATACGAGCGAGCATAGCGGAACGAACAGTTTCGTGTCGCTTTTGCTCAAAGGGTTGCCCAAACATAGCCTGCATTGACTCCATTATTTCAAATTTGCTTCGTGCTTTGTGACAAGCACGTCTGTCATACTAGCTAACAGATATGTTTGGGCCTTCTCATCAAATGAGACCCATTTCTCGTATGCCTCACGAACTCTTTGTGCGGCATGGGCAGTAGGCGTTGGAGGACATTCCTCCGTAAGCACAAACTTAAGGTCCTTGGTGACCAAAATTGCATTGATATTGTGTTTCCATTTAGTGTAGTTATCACCAGTTAATTTTTCATTGGCTATGATTTGTAATAGTGCAGTTGACATGGCTGAAAAAACATAATTAAGAATTCATTCAGTCATACATTCAAAACATGTGTGAATGTTCGGCATAAAATTAAACATGATGCATGAAAATGTTTAATGAACAAGAACAACCCTAAGAAAACAATGTTTCTATGCCACGACAATCCAGCATACCACAAGTAAGTGCCGCCTTAGGGTCGGTCAAATTATTGCATGTTGGATCGAGAAATTCTCAATCAAATGTTATACCAGAATAACTCTTATTCCTCTAACCTTCAACCATCGTTTATTTCAGTCAGGTTTATAATTAACCAATTTAATAGAAACCTTGTGAGCATAACCCATCATTTCAGATCTGTAGAGTTTAACTCGAGAGTTGCTGCCTTAGGGTCGGTCAATCCCGAAATCCCCTCAGAAATCCTATCCGTTAGGAAGTCAACCTTGGTATTGATTTTTATGGAAACCCTCCATAGGGAGGATGAAAGCAAAGCCGTCACAAGGCCCCACTCGAATCTCACGGTGTTGAACTAATGATGGAGACTGTGGGATATAATGTCATATATCCCTCTCCCACTCACTATTTTATAATAAGGGTTTTCTATAGTAGTTAATGCACCTAGATATTTACAAGATTAAATGGCTAACTTCAATCTAGTCGTCTAGCGCATTAACCTTTGTTTATTAGAATATAATTCTAATTAACTAATAAATTATTATGATTTTTAACTCTTAAAAAAAAAAAATCTATTAGTAATAATTCTAATCTATGTGAATAATATACTAAGGCTAGAATTATTCAACATATGTTACCAAGTTTTAACTATTAAAACTAAACACATTATTAGGCCCATTAATAAGGGATTTAATCGAATTAATCTAATATTATTAAAAAAGGCCCTATTAATCTAACTAATTTAACTCTTAAAAATTAGATTAATAATTAATGAGAATTTACCAAATTTTAACTATTAAAACTAATCTCATTAATCTGTAGCCATTTATGTGTATTGCCCATTTTAATCACATTAAAACTAAAACACATAATAAAAAATAGGCTAACATGCATGTATGATATATCAACATATATTTATGTGTAGGCACAACTAGTCTAAATGACATTTGTATGCATGGCAATGCTTAATCATCACATAATTAAAAGCATACATGAGTTGACCGAGTATCGTGGATTATTTAACCTACAATAATAAGAATCTAATTACAAAATATACCCAAGGCATTCCTTGGTCTTCAAGTAATCTCCAAGATTCTTCAAGTCTTTAGGGTTCTTATTTATTTTGGGCTTTTAACCAAGTCCAACTTGATAAAAAAATTAAATTATTTTATTATTGTGACCCATCTCATGAATCAAACCTAAAGCCCAAAATCTTTTAGCAAATTCGAAAACCCTAACGTTGCGAATTTTCAGCCCATAACGCTTTCGCGCATAGCCGTCATTCGTGCACGTAGGCTGCCCGCACCAGTACCGTGTGAACAGTACCGCATGAATAGTGTTCGTGAACAGTGCTATCACACATGTTTCCGATTTCGCTCTTTCACCATTCGCTTCTTCGTCGGATTTCTTCTTACTATTTTATAATAAAAGTACATAACAGAAAAAAAAAAATACAAGAAAATACAGTAGAAAAATAAAATAAAATATTAAAATTACATCCCGGGATTAATATTACAAAAATATTACAACCTTTTTAAAAAGAACCCTAAATCCACGACACCATACAATTAACGATCAACTATATTTTAAAATTAAACCATTTAATTAAAAACAACATATAGTCAATTAAAATAGTGCCTACACATTCATACATATCAGGAGCATTGAAATCGATTCTCCTATTCCGAAAAAATTGGCTTTGATACCAATTGTTGGGACCCCGTTTTTTTATTGATCGCGCAGCGGAAGGAACTTTTTAAAAATTTTATTTTATAAAGAAATACTGCGATTAATAAACCCTAGGAACTATTTTTCGGAATAGTAAAACAAAAGAATCGAAATCGAAACATATAAACAAGAAGAGAAGAAACAATTTTCTTCATACCTACGTAGGAGGCTCCTTCACTTTAATACGATCTACTTATGATTTGAACCACTTGATCTTTCTCGCTATCTCCCAGGAATGGCAACGACGTATGGGCGCATCACGGTATTCAAGAACTTGTATGGAGGAAGAAGAGAAGAACACACAAAAACAACTCTTGTTGTTTGTATCTCTTAGGTTAGGCCACACAAAAAGAAAGCTTTAATATATATATATATATATTTATCTTTGATTCTTGTTGGCCGACACACCACTTTGTTTCTCTTCTCTTTTAGTGTGTTTTGTCAGGTATCTCATTTTAGTTACAAAAATATATCATATATATTTTCAACTAAAAACTTTTTAATTATCCTTTTCAAATATATCTAATATATTAAAAGGGATAATAAGTATTTTAAATTTAAACTTAAATTCAAATACTTAGATAATTGATTTAGTAAAAATAAAATAATTCTATTATTTTATCTTCACCTAAATCCAAATATCAACTAACACCCTCCATTTAATGATTAATCGCATAATTAAATAATCTAATTATTTAATTAATTTAATCATTAATATTTATTAATTAAATAATCTCATTATTCAATTAATTCTCAAATATATACGTGTCACTTTCGTAACATAATTAATCGGACAATCCAATTAATTAACCATGACCTTTGTTACCTAAATCGATCAGGCTAGCAAGAGAACCTAATGGACCCACAGTATTTTGAGCTTCAATAATCCTTAGAAATAATTAATTAAACCCTTTAATTAATATTTCATGATTATTAACTTTGGTGTTATTCCTCTAAAAACCCGAAGCTGCACTTTCTCAACTATAGACGTTTTTACACAAACCAATAACTCTTGGTGTCCATCAATGTAGCTATTATATATGGTATGACCTCCACAAGTAGTTCATAATTAAAGCTGGGTCATAATGTCCGTTATACCCCTCTAATTAAATCTTTCCATTAAGTACCATTGATTCTCTAATGAACAATAAATTCTACATTCCTTACAGAATTAGGAGAGTGCTCATATTGTTCAAGCCTCGAATCAACCTTTAAGGGAACTACCATTTACTTCTCGCAAGAAGGAGTGGATTCCACTATTGTGTACAAACCTTCCCAGCCACAAGCCAAACCGTGATCCCAACATATAGAGCATATTGATCAGGAATGCAACTCCGACCTCACTCATGGTATATCAAAGACCACGATCTAACCTGAAGGAGTCGATAAGACACTCAGGATTAAGATCACCCACATATAGCCATCATTAGTTGATATATATGAATCTCATCGTTAAACGGATCTTAGTGAGAGATTCATATAGATCATGACCTAGTCTTATATGATCACATCATACAAAGTGCCTCCATTCTCATATCTCCATATGAATGATCCAGGATAGGATCACCATACATTATGAAATAGACCGCAGCTGTAGATTAACCACAAATAAAGTACCCAGCTTTATTTGCTATCTACGGACTCTTTAGATTGCTCATTTCAAAGTACATCCATCTGTATATGACACTCATATACTTAGTTCGAAATTACATCTGGTAATCTTGGATGTTAAATGCACATGTTATATATATAAAGTATGATACAAAATGAATGAATGTACTACTTCTTTTATTTATGTTCAAATCATATTTACAAATTACAAGCTTTAGGGTAAAAGCCCCAACAGTTTAGACACACGTTTATATATAGTTTTAGGTAGGAATCTCCTAACGGTTATCCCGCCTAAAAAATAAGTCTCCCACCGACCTACTCGATCGCCAAGTCAGCCCTAGGGCATAACTGGAGCCATCATGACCCTCCGAGGCATGTGCCACGGTGGGCCCAGAACAAAGGGGTGGTGAGGATCATGCCGATGGACTCCCACGTAAGAGGATCCTCCTTACCTACCACATTCATGACACTCTATAAATATCCCAACCCTAAAAGAGTTAAGGGTTGGACTCTTGTTAGTCTTTTTGAGAGAAAATTAGAATATCTTGCTACTATAGAACCACTAGCTTCTTAAATGGTGTAACTTCCTACTATAGAATGATTGGTTCCCTCAATAGGAACCTCCATTCTGTGTGAGAGAGAGAGATGTAGGGAAAAATAACAAAAGTAGTACACGCAGCGGAAGCGATACTAAGATTAGATTTAGTGACTTTTAAAAAAATTTTCCTTTATGAACCTTAAACCCTTTTAATCAATAAACATGCATATACATTAACAAAAAGTAGATTACCTTTTGTCGCGTGATCCGATTGACTTACGTCGATGGTAATCCGCAAGACCTTCAATCCGAGCACGAACGTGGATCACCTAGGAGCGTGGTCTCCCTTTTCTTTGAATTGCAAACCTATGAATGGACCAGACAAAACTTTTCTTTTCTTTGTTAGTCACAAAACAATCAAAAGAATGTCTAAGATTATTCCGGTCACTTTTGAGTTCTCAATCTAATGATCGAAACTCGCGTGAACCTAGATCGATATCGTATACACAAGCTTATTGATGATTAAGCAATAGTATACTATCAAAGAATAATCTAACACTCCTTTTTGTCTTTTTAGAATAAAAACTCTCTATGAATTAAGAAGAAGAAGAAAAAATAAAATCTCAAGCACCAAGCATTTTGTTGGCCGAAATCTATAAGAGCACTTATATAGGTGGCCAAATTTTCTTCCTTCTTTCCTTTAGGGTGGCCGAATTCTTCATGTGATACTACTAGGGTTGCCGCAATTTTCCTCTACAAAAGAGGAGTTGTGTTGCACCCAAATACACATGTCTTTTAAGACTTCAAACCCTAATCCAACTCATTAATTTTTATTCTTTTATTTTGACTAAATAAAAAGACTCCTTATTTGATTAAATAAATAAAACTAATTTATTTATTTCCTTATCAAACAAGTCTTTTACTTTTAGGAAAGATTTGTTTCTTTAATTAAACAATTAATCAATAAATTAATTAATTCTTATTTAATTAAAACAAATGAAACAAAATAATATTTTAGGTTAAAACATTAACCTTGCCGCCCCACTTGTATAAGATTGGGCCTAATATTATTTTCTTATTTCATTTAATCCATTGGACTTTAAATAAAAAGCCCACATGTGAACCAGACCCATTCTTACTAAAAGAAACAAGCCCACATGTCTTTCATTAATATATTAATATAATTGAGCAGCCCATTACTTAAATGTGCAAATTATATTCTTAATATATTAAATGCAATTCTAGATGGACCCTTAAATTGGTCCGGTAGAATATATCAAGTGATCCATGCAAGTCCGTGTGGATTGGAGATCTTGGCGGGCCATCTAAATTTAAGCTTCAATAGACATAACCTAATCACAATCAACAAATGATTCACTTAGGTCCGATCCATTAATTTTAACTCATTCCACTAAAGAGCTAAAACTGAACTCTTAAATAAAGATAGAAAAGGAAGATGCTCCTCATTCATACCATAGACAATCATATTGGAGATAGTGTATCCTCGTGATTAATATCAGTAATCGCCAAGAGTTCATAGACCGCCTATAACTCTCCAAGTTACCATATTTACTCATATGACCACGTTTTGAACTTGGATATTTTGACTTGTCCAGAAGTCATGTTTTCAATAGACACTATCGAAAACTCAACGTTGAGATTTAATATCCAATTACCTCAAAACATCCATATGATGATATTATACTCTCATTTAATTAAATGGAGCCACGATGTCCATATCTATAAATGAAGTCCTCTATCGATTAACAAATGAATATCACCAAACTATCGAGGATAGACTATGCGATATAATCGTACTCATTGATAACTCAAATGATATCACTTGCAACCATAAGTCCATCATTTATCTCAGGATTAAGATAGACTCTCCGATTGTCCTGATAATGAAAAGACTATTATCTACTGACGGTTCTAGATAAAGCTTTTCATTGTGATCCAGTTCAATGCACCCAGTGCACTAGATCCTTTTGCTCGAAGACACTCCGATGATTTTAGACTCATCATATCTCATTTGATCCCACTCAAATGTTAGCAAAAGAATTCTACAACTTTAACAAGATAAAGGTGCCCAACCTTTAACTTAAGTTGTGAACATTATTCAAGACTAACTAAAGAATTGTGTCTACCTCATACATATCCAGATGTACGAACAATTCTTCTTTTCCCATAGTCTTTAGACCTTATGATTATTTACTTTGACAATTATAATATAAACTATAAATGCTATATGATTTGTTAAACCAGAAATCACTTTATTAATATGAAAAAGATTGTTAATTACAACATTACACTCTTGCTATTGAGCATAATCCTAACAAGAGAGAGAAAGAGAGAGAGAGAGAGAGAGAATTGTACCCCCTCATAATGAGAGTTGTAATCTGATGCCATTAATGATAAGAACCATGGTTTATTCATTCATGCATGAGTTGATACCTTGTTGATATAGCCTATTTCGTGTTATGCCCATAATCGGTCACGACTGATACCAGCACTCTTAGGAACTGATCCCGGATAGCAACCGGTATAGCCTAGTACATTCATTTAGTAACCCCGATATCTACGTCCGACCCCGGTACCTTTACTGTGCCCAAACCGCAGCCAAGCTCTCTGGTCCATGCTTGGGCCCTTTCGATCGCAGAGTACCAGTTCGTCTAGTCTAAACGTTATCCAAAAGTCAATACCCGATTTTTAGGATAACAGAAGTATTTATATTTGTTAACTGGAAAAATAGGCAATTAATTCAAGGAAGAGCTTTTCCATTAAAGAGCCTCATCACTCCCTAGTACCCACTGCGGAAACATCCCCGATCGCCCTAAATCGCCTAATGAGAAGAAAGGCCCGGTCCATCACGTACCTCGCCTCCCCCCTAAGCACACCGGGTCTAAGCACGGCTCATCAAGGGACCGGGCTACCCCAAGAACGCCTATTAAGAAGGGGGACCTGGCTCCCCTAGAGCGCCTAATAAGAGGAAGGACATGGTTCAATAGAGGACCCGCTCCTAGCCAGCAACTCGGCCAAGAGCTATCCTAAGCAGTGCTTACCTAGTCATGCATAATCCACTCTTACAACTAAAACGACCCCCTAGAGAAAAATTCCTTGGAACACTCTAGCAACCCCCCGTTCCAAATGGCTGATGTCGGTCATAGTAACCAACAGGCCACAACCCTTCCAAGAGCTGATGCCAGCCCTCACCCTATCTTACATGGGATAAAGAAGGGACTGGAAACAACCTGCAAAGCTTCAGCACCAGCCCATTAATGTGAGGCAGCAAGCACAAGTGGGGGAAGATAAGCAGCCTACGGTCGAGATCATCTGCTGGCCACATTGCATCAACGGTTGAACCTCACTCCATCTCAGCCCTAGCTGGAGGTCAACTATCTCATGCATGAAAGGGGATACTATGTTTCCCCAGTAAAATATTCACAGGAACCCAGAAAGCATGAAGAAGGAAATGGTGGAGGAGAGTGCTTGATAGTGTGCAGTGGGACAGGCGCCGACACTGTCCCTCACTAGGCCAAATTTTGATAACGACCTTCCATTGTTGCAATGACCCCATCTAACCAATCAAAACCCCTGGAAACACCATATGTTCGCCATATCAGCCCTACAGAGACGCCTATATAGACCTAAGGCCTAGATGGAGCGATCAAGGCCCTCCAGGGCGTGTGGTCACCATAGCCCTGCTTAAAAGTAAGGGCTAGGATCAGCCTCGCCAATTTCACCCTAGAGACTAGGGCTCCCACCTACCAAAACCAAGGCCCCAGCAAAGGAGGAGCCCGGTGGCACGATCCTAACCCTCAATTCTTTACTACCGCGATCATTGGTAGGAAGGAACGGTGGAGATGGAATCAAGGATTCTTGCCTAAATGAGCTACTCCCACCTACCCCCTTACCAGAGACGCTATAAATACCCTTACATTCCAAGAATAAGGGGTTGGCCTTTGAAAATAAAAACATCTACTTGGCTACTACCTCGCCTAGCCCAAGCTCCTATGCGTGATCTACTTGGCTACTACCTCGCCAACCCAAGCTCCTATGTGTTATCCTACTTGACCACTACCCCGCCTAGTCCAGACTCCAATATGTTTACTCCATTTAGCTATCGTCCCATTTAGTTTAAGCTCCTATGTATGATAATGTCCCTCACATTTGTTCTATTTTCTTTCGTTGTAATAGTTGGCCCTAGCATGCGAAGCAGCCCATAATGTACCCCGTCCTAAAATAATAAAAAGTCCCCCCCTTTACTATAGCAAGATATCCCTGTCACACTCCCCAAATACCCTAAATGTATTATCTCAACCTCATTCCTCTTTACAGGACCGGTCCTATTGCATTATATCGGTCCCTGGCAACCGGACCAAGGGTCTCCTCCGGTATCTATTTCGGGAGGAGAGCAGCCACCCCCTACCCGGTCCGGACCAATCGCGACACACTTGTACGTCGTGGTCCAGGTTGTCCCGGGAAACTCCCGATGGATTTTTCAGGATAACAATATTTATTTTTGGATTTCTTTAAACCAATCATATATTTTAGAACGGATACTTTTTTATTACTCTTTGGATTTGATATTGTAACAAGGTCAAACTAGAGATTGAGATAGCTGAATTCCAAATTCCGAACTCTTATTTTTAGATTAGAAATTGAGAATTTTGAATTGAAAATGAAAAGAAATGGGGAAAATGGGGTTTGGGGGGAGGGGGGAAGGAACTTCGGCCAGATTTGGGTTGCATAAATTTTATTTCAAGTAACCCAAACCAAACCTATTTTGGTATTGGTTTGTTAGAATTTTTTTTTTTTTTTTTTTTTTTAATTTTTAAATTTTTTTTTTTTTTTTAAATCGAACAACCCATAAAATTTGAGTTTGGACTGTTTGGTTGGGCAAGATGGATCGGTTAGTCGGTTACACAGTTTTTTGCACATCCCTACGTCAGACCCAACTCGGATAAAAAAACATGAATTTACCATAACGCCCTCGCTCGGCTATTCCTTTGTAAGAGCATCTCCAATGGTATAAGTAAATTTGGATCCTCAAAAGTTGCCACCTCAACATTTGAGGATTGTTTTTAGGGTTTGCTAAATTTAATGATTGTATAGTCCACAATGGTACACTTGTAATGGTACTACAATAGTATATTAGTTTTTTTTGCTAAAAAGTAAAAATAATTATAAAAAACAAGAGAAGGTATATGATATGGGTATTGATCAATTCGTAATGAAGAGACGAATTTTACCTGATTGAAATTTTTGGGGTTGAAACAATGATGAAATACATAGATGATCGGAGAAAAAAAGAGGAAAAAAAAAGTAACAGAAGAGAGAGAAGGAATAAAATTATAACAGTTAATTTGGGTTAAGATTGTATTTGATGATTAAAAGTCAATCTCCAAATTTGATTATTGAAGAGACAATTTGATTATTGATAATTGCTATTTCTAATGCTAAATTTTAATGACTCCATTGGACAGTGTTTTTTGATAAAATAATCAAATTTTGATTACTCCCCTATTTTTGAAGATACGATTGGAGATGCTCTTACATAATTACACTTCAATCCTCAAAAACCGACCTGACCTGCTCTCACTTCATCGATAAAAAAATATTTCTCTCACTTCACAGAATCTTCAGAGGAAATTAATTTTTATTTTATTTATTTATTAAAAAAACACAGAAACATTGAGAGAGAAAGCAACTGGAAAAAAGAAAAAAATCTAGAAAGAGAAAGTGAGATAGAGCACTGGAGACGATTTGCAGAGATGAATTTCTTCGATTAAACGATTCAGGTATTCTATCGCGAATCTTCTCTCGCATTTCCGGATTTTGAATTTTAATGTTCTGTGACTTTTTAGGGTTTTGATCAGTTCTGTTTTTTGATTTTTCCTTATCATTTTCTTTTTCATGTCTACTAGTTTGAATCTTTTAATATATATATATATATATATATATATATATGTTATTATGAGCTGATGTAACTGCAGTTTGATTAGACTCCTATTTGTTTTAAATTTTTTATTTTTGGCTTTTTAACTGTTCTATTAAGTTCTTACTAGCTTCGTTGTTGCATATATATATATATATATTGTTGTTGATGTGTATATATTTGCTCTGTTTGGTTACCTAGAAAAACTGAGGGAAAGTTTAATTGGATGATGTTTAGTAGATGATGATGTCTTTAACTTCTTATTGTTTCTTGATTATCAATTAGTGAATGTGAATTAATTTGTAGTGGAGTTGTTTGATTGTTGTACTATTAATTGAAATTTGTCATTGTAACTAGAACGATTTGAATATTGGAAATTTAACAAAACATGCTCAGGCCTTAAAACATCCAAAAGATTCCGCATCGCATTGGGCCTATTTTCGATGAAATTTCAATGGCAAGTAATTTCTTATATCAAGTCAAACTGATTTAATTATGAAGTATAATGAATTAGTCCAGTGGCAGAATTCATATAATTCAATTGTTACTAAATTGATTCTCCATTATGTCCTAATATTCTATTATGAATGATTTCATTAGTAGGGAAGCTTCTAATTGATAGCTTTTTTCTTTTTAACCTTTTTATTGCTTATTGATTGCCAAGTCTTGCATATGTGCTTAATGAGTTACGACTCCAATCGAATGGATTTAATTCTACCTGTGTACAATCTGCATATGGAATTATGGATTCACCTTACTTATCTCTCTGTACAGTATGGTTTTTGCCTTATCTTACTACTGGGGTTTTTTATTTTATTTTTCATCTCTCCTCCCTGTCCAGAATTGTTAACTAACTTAATGCTGGCTCTGATGTCTGAACTTCTCATATATTAAATTTCTGGTTCCTTTCTATGTGTAGGATCAAAATGGATTGTTCTTTTAGTGGTGAGGGACCTGCAATACTGCAGTTGCACAAATGGCCCCCCTCTCAACTCCAGTTTGACCTGTCAGAATTCCGTGAAGCCTTTATTTCTCCAACAAGAGAGCTAATATTACTGCTCTCATATCAATGTGAAGCTTTACTGCTTCCTTTGATTACCGGTGAGTCTTACCTGATTTTTATCTCCCATAATGGCGCTTTTGGCTCTTCCAGAATGTCAACATTTGGTTATATTTGTTTCTGGTGAATATGTACCTGTCCATGTATTTTTTTTTCCTGATAGGATCTGTCCATGCATGGTTACCTCATTTACTCTGTTACCATGATTGTTTATTTTGTTGATGAATTTTCTGTCTGCAGGGGATTCTGTAGATAGTAACATTGCAGAAAATAGTTATGATGGAAGTCTTCAAGATCCGTATTCATATGATCCAAGTAGGTCAGATCCAAGGAACAATACCCCATGCACTTCTGGATCAGTAACGGATTTTGATAATGGTTTTTCTCTTGAACATAATTTTTCAAGATCTAATAATTACCCTTTTCTTTGTGATGTAAACTCACTGGCTTGGGGTGTATGCGGGGATACTTATAGCCAGCACGAAGATGCTTTGTTTAGAGAGCTCCTTTTTGTGTCTGGCGACCACCATGTGACAGTCCATGCCTTTTGTCATTCTAATGATACCGGTCCATTGACCAGACCTGCAATGCAGGCTGACTTTGGGCAAGGGAGGTGGGTGGAGTGGGGGCCTTCTTCTACATCAGCTCATAATATGGAGGCAGAAGGGACTTCTAGTTTGGCTTGTGAAGCTGAAGTCCCTGGAAATGTTGAGGATGTATACAGGACCAATGGAAATGAGGAAAGTTCACATAGTATTCACACAGAATCTGGGGATGATGAGTCATCAAGAGGTGTTGGTTCGAGGAGGTGGTTACGATCTTTTTTCACTAAAGCTGAAACTATCAAATCTGATGGTGACATTTGGACTAGATTTCCACAGAAGTCATCATTTCCTTGCTCAGCAAAGGTTGTTTCGTTTACCATTTTTGATAGTAATTTACCACTTCAGGAGGTCCCTGCTGATGGTAACTCTGTGTTAGATAAGGAGAACAGACAAGGAACTGTCCTGGATATGAAGACAGATTCGCCTATGAATTCTCATTTGGCTTCATCTAACCTAAATTTTCAGCCTGATCTGTTTGCCAATTATTTAGGTGTTGACATTAACAGTTCATACAAATGCACTAGAGTGTTTTCCAGCAGTTCACATTACTTAATTGGATTCGTGTTAACATCTGTGGGTCCTTTGTCTGTAAATATTGGTGGCGAAAGTGAGACGAGCAAAAATGTTGTTCTTGTTGCTAGGTTGAATGGTTGGGGAATGAAGTGGGTTTCTGCTGTGAAGCTTGAGGAAAGTTTAAACATGGGCTTGGTGTTTGAGTGGACAGATTTTTGCTTTTCTGATAATCTTCTTGTTTGTCTGAACTCTTCTGGCCTAATATTTTGTTATGCTGCTATGTCTGGCGACTATGTGACGCATCTCAATATCTTACATACCTGTGGGATTGACCCAGGCAAAAATTTGCAGGAGCAAAATAAATTGTCAATAGGTGCTGATATGGAAGTAAAACATGTTAATGAAGTCCATGGCAGGTCGTCAACTCATGAACAAGGTGGTCTCTCTGGTGGAAAAAAGTTTAAAAGGTTGATTGCGGCTTCATTTACATCCCTCTTAGCTGTGGTTGATGAATTTGGTGTAATATATGTTGTATGTGTTGGTGATCATCATGTTCTACAGAAGTACAATCCATTTGTGAAATTGCTTCCACATTTTCCTCATTTGGGACTTGGGGTGTTGGTTGGTTGGAAGGTTGGTGGTTCTGATATTGACCACCAAAGGGGGGATTCTAATTTTTCAGTTACTTCTGATCATAGTTTAGGTATTTCTTCTGAAAGGAATGGAAATGTTTCTTTATCTAACAGTATTGGAGATAATGTGCCTCACGAATGGCAAGAGCAAAACCTTCATGGAAAATGGGTGCAGCATGACTTGTCTTTGAATGGATTTTCTGCTGCATCAAAGATATCAGAACATAGCTTTCATGATTCTGAAGTTAAGTTGCACCTCACGAGAAAATTTTTTCTTCCTACAGGTAGATTTGGTGAGGATGATTGCATTTGTTTTTCGCCTTTGGGAATCACTCGTCTCATAAAAAATAATAATATTAAGGCGAAAAAGAATGCTCAAATTGTTCACTTTGATCTGCATACAAATTCAGCAGTTTATGATGACAGTTGTTTAAATTCTGGTTCTGAAACATTTTCTCTACAAGGGAGGAAAGAAACTTCTGTTGGAGTTGCAGTTGGTTGCTCTTTCCAGGGTTGTTTTTATTTGGTAACTGAGGGTGGTCTTTCGGTAGTGCTCCCTGCTGTTGCAGTTTCATCAAATTTTATCCCAGTTGAAACTATTGGATATCGGCAGCCATGTTTGAGTACAAGCATAGGATGTCAAGGAAAAGGCAATGTGGAAATGAATGAACTAAAACAGCCCTGGTCACCTTGGAAAGTTGAAATTTTGGATAGAGTTCTTGTGTATGAAGGCCCTGAAGAGGCAGATCGCTTATGTTTGGAAAATGGTGAGAATTTTTCTTCAGTTTTCTTTATATTAATCATCTTTGATTTTGTTGGTGTCTATACTAGTGTGTAGGATCAATAACTTATTTTTTATCTATTTGTTTTCTATCTCGCAATTTTCAATTTTTTTTGAGAACCCTAAGTTAGGGATCCGAAGTATCGGTGCTGATGTTAATGCATTAAATGCAAACTTAACTCTGATACTGATGAAGTATAAGAAACATCAGCCTTTTATAGATGCGATACAAAAGTAATGGACACTCTGTAGTGATGATTCATGGACACAATTTTGACTTGTGCTTGTTTGGGTAGGTGTGTGAGTAGAGGATCTGGAGAATATCTCAGAGGATGATTATTATGCTAAAATAGGTTTTCTATGAAAATCACTTAGTTTGTTCCTTGATACAAATTGGCTCAAAGAAGATGAAGTAAACAATCGTTCAAACTAGTATTATATGGAGATTTAATTGACAAAGTCTGATTTGCTGTTTGCTTATTTAGTCATGGGTCATATCTGTCCTAATTTTAATATTTAGGTATACAAAAAAATGGCTAGGATCGTTAATGCAGCTTTGTGGTAGTGTTGAATGCAAGTTGGCAATTTTGATTTTCCCATTTAGTTTATTGCACATCACTTTCAGTTTACATGTTAAATGACAAGTCCTTCTATTTACCCAGAGATCATAGGAATGAAATAATTGGCCTCTCCCGCTGGTCTTTATGATTTCATCCTGTTCAAATCAAATGTAATTTGGATTTTCTTTCATAGTGTTTGATGCTAGCTTATTGGGTTGTAAGTCTCATTTGTATACCATCCAGTTTGTATATTAACCATTCTTTTTATGTTTACTTTTTCAATGTAGGAATTTGTTCCACACATGATTCCCAACACTCACCCAAATACATGATTTGGGTTTGTTTTGGTCATCTTTTTCATTTTTGTATTCTTTGGGAGTTTCTTTTTGTCAGAGTTTTTGAGGAGATACCTTTCTTGGTAGAGTTTTGAGTCCTTTTTTTTTTTTTTTCTCTGGCCAGAGTTTATGTCAGCAGTAGTCTTAATCTGACAAATTTTTTTTGAAATCCACTAGATCAAAATCCCTCACTTATATAATATTGAAAATTATTAATTTGGAATGGGTTAATAATATATATTGGAGTATAACCCATAAAGCTAGTTTATTAGGTTGCAAGTCCAATTTATTTATTAATTGTTCTTCTTATGTGTATTTTTTTTTAATGTGGGATTTTGTTCTCACGTAATTTTCAGCACGCAGTTTCTAAATGTAATCTTGACCTTTGTATTATTGTAATCTCAGGGTGGGACCTGAGAATTTCTCGGAAGCGTCGGCTGCAAATGGCACTGGAGTACTTGAAATTTGATGAAATAAAGCAGTAAGAATCTGTACGCACTAACACCCACACATTCACACGCCCCATTCTTGTATATGCATAGTATGTATATGCGTTTCAATTTGCTTTGTCTGCTTAAAAAAAAAGAGGAATTTCTACGAAAAACAAATTGCATTAATCTGGTTTCTTGAATTATCAAGGAGCTTAGTTGTTCAGTTCTTAAGGTTTTTTCTTTCCTTTATATATATATATATATGATAATAAAGCTTATACGGATTCCCATAAAAAGGTGGGACAAAAGTTTTCGATGTGACAGGATAGTGCACATTCTCTCTGTAACTTGACCTTGTCAATTGAATGATTTGGATAGGTGTTATCTTTGAGGCTTGTTATCTCAGGGAGTACACTGGTATGAGTTGATTAATGAATAAATTACACCAATGCTTTTCCCTTTTGTATAAATATTTTGTTTGATAATAAATATTGTGATCTTGTTCATCCTGCAATTTTTTTCCTACACCCTACGAATTATAAAAACCTTGGAATTGATTTTTGAGACAAATTTTGTTCCTGTCTTCTGAAATCATAAGCATTTCTTTCCTTTGTATACTACATAATGAACATCTTGTGTGTCGTGTCAAACTGAGGTATAGATCCGTTGACAATTTTGTTCTGGTTGATGAACAGATCTTTAGAAATGCTGCAGGATGTCAATCTGGTTGAAGAAGGCATTCTGAGATTACTCTTTGCTGCTGTTTATCTGATGTCTCATAGAACGGGCAGTGATAACGAGGTTTCTGCTGCATCAAGGTTAAGATCTATTTTCCAATTTTCATTCATTGCTGTATTTGTTTTCCATTTCTGATAAATGTTAGAAGAACACCTCCTCAAGATGACCTTATTATTATTTTTTTGTGACAAAGTATATCAACTACTCCGGATCTAGAAATCTCAATTAGTCTTAATTTTCTGTTGAATTTGTGGTAGATAGATATTCTATCTCCAGATAAAATAAAAGTACGATTTATTGATGTTTGAACTAATTTCCTTTATCATATTATTTTGTTACTGCCTTCTGCCTTATAGGTTCTACGAGGTTGTCTCTGAAGGTATGCAGTATGCTTACTTGCAGAGTTAGGATATAGTCAATAAAAACTCTCATCTGGGGATTTTTTCCAACCTTTAGATCTAGGCTAAGCAAATAATCAACTTGTTTGCAGGAGACTCTGCTTTCATCTTTTTCTTTACTCTATACATAAAAATTTTCTTCTCAATGCGCATTGATTAATAAAGTCACTGTGAGGCTTATGAGTCACTCATTAAGCAGAAAAAGATGTTTATGAAGCAGAAGTAGATGAAGATAACGGCTTATAGCCGAGGAACTGACTTGATAATGTCAGTGTGCACTGAGGAGAAAAAGACTGCTTGTATATATGTATATATATAATCCGAGATCTGTTCTCAGGTGTATATGCAAGTAGTGTCTGCTAATGATCTATGAGTTTGTATGTCGTAACTCGTAATTGAGTAACTTATTGAATGTTAGGAGTTTGTCTCATTTAGACAATCATAAGGTATATAATTTCAAATGCCAGTCAACTGTGGTTATTATTTCTAAAAGCAGTTTTTAGTCTTTTAAGTGCTAAAAATGTTGTATTTAATTTGATTAGTTGAGAATACTTGCATATTTTCAAGTACTTTTTTTTTTCTTTTCTCGCACTTATTATTTTATTTCTTGTTACCAATTTTAATTCCATATTACAGGCTTCTTGCATTGGCCTCCGGCTTTGCAACAAAAATGATTCGGAAATATGGATTTCAACAACATGAAAACAATGCATACTTACTACGGGGCCTTAATGGAACTGGGATACTTTCTCTTCCATCGATTTTACCTGACAAAGTACACACTGAGATGGAAACTTCTAGAAGGCTTCATGAGATGGCTCACTTCTTGGAGATTATTCGAAATTTGCAGTGCCGGCTTAATGCAAAATTTAAAAAGCCGGGCCAAGGATTGGTATGCTGTGGTTTGATTTTGTTTCTCTGCACACTGCAGTAATTCTTGCATGTTATCATTAGATTGAATCAATGGCTTTGAACTATGGTACAGGTGGATGTTAGGGAGGAATTAAGCTTGATGGATCCAAATTTATCACAGAATGAATCTCAGCTGTCAGCTGATGTGGTATTATTGGAGACTGTAAATGAACATGAACCGTCATTTTCTTTGTCTACCGTGGGCTCCAATGACACTGAGAAGCTTGCTTTGATGCCTAAGGATTCCTTGAACTCTAAAGCTCAAGTGGATCCAGAGGATTCTGGTGAATTATCTGTCCTCATGCCCCAATCAGCTGTTTTAAGAAGTAAAGTTCTTCCCTTGGAAAATCCCAAGGAGATGATTGCACGCTGGAAAATAGATAATTTGGACCTTAAGACTGTAGTCAGAGATGCTCTCCTCTCTGGTCGTCTCCCTTTAGCAGTTCTTCAGCTGCATCTTCATCGATCAACAGAACTTTCCCCTGATGAAGAGCATCACGATACCTTTGCTGAAGTTCATGACATTGGAAGAGGGATTGCTTATGATTTATTTTTAAAGGTAGTTTATTATTGGCTTTTAAACATAACAAGTTATTTGTGTTTCTGCACTTATCTTACTTGAACAATAGGGTGAAATTGGGCTTGCTGTAGCAACATTGCAAAGGCTTGGAGAGGACATTGAAATCTGTCTTAAAGAGTTGGTATTTGGCACGGTGAGGAGATCCCTGCGAATGCAAATCGCTGAGGAGATGAGAAGATATGATTACCTGGGACCATATGAGTGGAAGATCTTGGAGAGGATGTCACTCCTTGAGGTATGCAAAATTTATATTTCTTTTGTTCCAAGAAAGCATGTTCTGATTTTGAGTTCATAGTCTGATGATTTTTCTGATCCTTGCACTCTCTATGGTGGAAAGAGGCTTTATCCTAGTTGTAGCTTCTGGAAAACATTTCTTGGCCGACAACACGGATTTTCAACTTCAAATTCTTCAGGAGGAATATGTTTGCACCTATTGAATTCACATTTATTTGGTAATCTTATCATCAAGTGTGGTGAGATTGATGGTGTTGTTTCGGGTTCATGGACAACTGTCAATGAAAGTTCGTCTGACCCAGTGGTTGATGAAGATAATGCTCATACTGGATATTGGGCTGCTGCAGCAGTGTGGTCTAATGCGTGGGATCAAAGAACCGTTGATCGTGTAAGTTAATACTCATGCTTATCTATTCATTTATTTTTCTCCTGATAGGAAACTAAATGAATTTTATTTCAAAAAATAAAAGAAGTTGTTTTTCTTTTTGTCCTGCCTTTTAAAAAACAACATGCTGTGTTGTCTAACAAAAAAAAAAAAGCATAAAGAAGATAATTTGTGTTTGTATGCCTATGTAGCATAAAGAAGATAATTTGTGTTCGTATGCTTATGTCTTAAAAGATAAATAAATAAATTTTATGTACTGTGCGGTCATAAATTGCTAACCAATAATGTGTTATTGGTTTCTTTCCCTTCATCTTTACTTGTGCTCCCTATGGGTACATTTTTTTTTTTTTATTGGTCTTAATTGAACTTTTGGAATTGTTTCTCTAATGGATTTCTCACTGTGCAGATAGTGTTGGATCAGCCCTTCCTCATGGGTGTTCACGTATTGTGGGAATCGCAACTGGAGTACCACATATGTCATAATGACTGGGAAGAAGTTTTGAAGCTTTTGGATGTTATTCCTGCAGTTGTGTTATCAGATGGAAGCCTCCAGATTGCTTTGGATGGTTTGCCACCTGCTTCAACTTTCGGTTGCAATAGTGAATTTGTTTACTCCAGCAATTATTTATGTTCTGCTGAAGAATTGGATGCCGTGTGCATGGATGTACCTGATATAAAAATATTAAGGTTGCCTGCTAATGTCATGTGCTCCATGTGGTTAAGGATGCTCTTGGAGCAGGAGCTTGCAAAGAAATTTATCTTTTTGAAGGAATACTGGGAAGGCACCACAGAGATAGTAACTCTTCTGGCCTGTTCAGGCTTCATTACTAGCAGAAATAAAATCTCACTTGAGTATGATTCCACTGAGAGTTTATCAGGTCTGAATTTATCAAATATTGATGGTCGATCTCCTACTGATAACATGCAAGCTTTGCATAAATTATTTATACATCACTGTGTTCAACATAACTTACCAAACCTTTTGGATCTTTACCTTGATCATCACAAGTTGGTTCTCGACAGTGATTCACTTTATTCATTACAAGAAGCGGCAGTAAGTTTTCTATCATCCAATGAGTGTTATTGTTCTTTACGTTGGGTGTTTGTTTTCCTTGGTCACAGATTTGTATCCGCATTATTCATTGGATAAGTTTGCTTTCAATTATCTGATTCTTGTTGGTGATTTTATATGGAATTATATACCTTTGTGGCATGAAAAGTCAAAATCCGCGTAGAAGGGATTAATCTCATTGTTTGTTAATATATGCAAGTACACAACCGTATTGTTTCTCTATATCTGTATAACAGTGGTTTGTCAGAAAGCCTAAATGACGAAGCTGTTGCATTGTATAAAAGGATTCTGTGTATTGATTTTAAGATAGTTTATGATTCATGCAACCTGCATCCTTTTATGATATAAGTTCACATTTTTGTCCTTAATGCTAAACTGTTCTAGAACAAGTTTTGAAATTCTACAACTGTTATTCCAAGTTATTTTTTTAGGTTATATCAATTACTCTTCCTTAATCACCTCCGAACTTGATTTTTTTTTCTTGGTTATGATGCCATTAAAGCTTAAATTAATCTGCACTAAGGAGTAATGGCCAATTCCTCCAGCCTGGAGAGAAAGTCTAGCTGACCATAGCAGTGGTCATAAAACTTGCAGTTTCCAATAAACTGATAACGAAAAGCTATGGTTTTCTGACTTAACTGCATGTTTTTTAGAATGGTTCTAGATTTTTTTTTTTTCCAATCGTTTTTGGCCAAGCAAGCTCATAATTTCAAATTTTTTTTTTTAAAATTTTTTAATTTTTTTTTTTTTTTTTATGGAACATAAACCAATTGTTATGTATTAAAAGTCAATTCAGCTTTAGTGAAGAGATTTCTCAGTTCTTCAGTTCTTATTGCACTTAATCTGAACTATGGAAGTTCTCTGACTAATTAACTATGCTATGAGAGGAATCTTACAGAATGCTGCCTTAAATGAAATCAGTTTTGCCGTCCCACTTGATGCCAATTTTCTTGCTGAATGGTACTCTGAAACTAAACTTCCAACGCAGGACTAACTCCAGTTTTTTCACACATCCAAATGTACTGTTTGATATTTTTTATCTTGAATGTGTGATCTCAACTCCTTAGTCAAATCAGGCATGGCATAAGCTCTTCACCCTTGTTTTATCTACAGATCATGCTCTGTTTATATATATATATATATATCATATGTCCGTCATGCTTTGAGCTCTCTGATATTATAAAATGTTTTGCTATTCTATCTTATAGATACGGCCAATTTGATACAGTGAATAGTTTGTCCTTGCACTTACTTGTGGTTTGTTTTATATGATTCACCTGTCCAGGGAGATTGTCAATGGGCAAGATGGTTGCTTTTATCTAGGATAAAGGGGCACGAATATGATGCATCATTTTCTAATGCACGTTCAATAATGTCGCATAATTCAGTTTCTGGTAGCAACCTGAGTGTTCTGGAAATTGATGATATAATCCGTACTGTTGATGACATTGCGGAAGGAGCAGGAGAATTGGCGGCTTTAGCAACTTTAATGTATGCTCCTTCCCCAATTCAAACTTGCTTAAGTAGTGGTGGTGTCAACAGGCATAGTAGTTCTTCTGCTCAGTGCACATTGGAGAATCTGAGACCCTCCCTGCAACGCTTTCCTACATTGTGGCGCACACTTGTAGCTGCATGTTTCGGACAAGATGCAGCTTGCAATATTTTAGGCCCTAAAGTAAAGAGTGGTTAGTTTTTAATTTACTATTTTCTGTGCTTATTTATACGTGTACACATAAAAATCAGTCCTAGGGTAATAATTTCTCACCATGTATTGTAATTCAGCTTTATCAGACTACCTTAATTGGCGTGACAAAATCTTCTTCTCTTCTGGACGTGATGCTTCACTTTCACAAATCCTACCATGCTGGTTTCCAAAGGCTGTGAGGAGATTAATTCAGATTTACGTCCAGGTCTCTCTTTCTTTCTCTTCCTTATGTATTATTGCTCTAGTAGAGCTATTGTTTTTCAAAAATTCTTTTAGCTTTTTCCTTTGGTCAAATATTGGTATGATATTAGGTTTCCAAAAACCTGGAAACAAAAATGTTGATTTCACCCTCCTTATATAATAGGGAAAATTGCACGAATCATCCCCAAGTTTAGGTCTAATTACAGTTAGATGGACCTTTTACTCGAAATTGCACAGACCTCCCCCACCGTTACTTGTCCTTCGTTAAAAATTAAATGCTCATGGGCAAAATCATCAATTATGATCCTTAACCATTTAACTATTAAATTATGAATAAATAAAGAAATGGATGGTGGAGATGAAGAGATCAGATCTCTTCATCAAGTGGATAGGGGAGATCAGATCTCTTTGTCAAATGGATGGAGGAGATTTGATCTCCTAAATCATTTAATTTTTTCATTTTTTTTATAAAAAAAACTTATTAAACCAACTGAAAAATTAAAAGAAAAAAAATTAGAAGATCGTCACCATGGAGCGATTTGGAGCAAATGATCATCTGCCAGGAATATCCTCCACCGGCCGGTTAATTTTTTATATTGGGGATGAATTGATAGATTTTTTTGTTTGGATGATAAATGAATTGATGTATTGTTTGGGACCAGGTGATGAATGGATTCAAACTCAGTTGTTTGGGTGGACAAAAGAAAACAAAAAATTGTTTGGGTGGATTGAATCTCTGAAGAAAAAAAAAATGAAAAGGATATCTCCATATTTTTTGTATTAAAATTTTAATTTTTTATTATATATATCATATAATATTTATTGAATTATCTATTTTAGGTAATAAAATAAAGTGTAAAATAATTCAAATTAGGGCATTTAAGGCATTTTACTCTAAAGGTTTGGTCAAATGTTAAGTTTGACACAAGTCAACTAACAGCCGCTGCAATTAGGCATAAACTCGGGGAAGCTTTGTGCAATTTCCCATATATAATAAATGTGTGGAAGTGGTTTTATCTATTTCTACATATGAACTTTATTTTTGTAATATTATATTTATGTGTTATCTTCTTGGACAATTGAAATAGTGTTTTCATGGAATCACAGGGTCCTCTTGGATGGCAATCATTTTCAGGTCTGCCTACAGAATCTTTGCTACATCGAGACATTGATTTTTTCATAAATACGGATACTGAGGTCAATGCCCTCTCATGGGAAGCAACTATCCAGAAGCTTGTTGAAGAGGAATTTTATGACTTTTCACTCCAGGTATGCATGCATGTTTTTCCATAGGGAAATTTGTCTGGGTTGCAATTCTATTTGTATACTTTATTGAATATATTGTATGTATTTTGCTGTCATATCAAGGTGAATCATAGGATAAGCCTAACAAAATTTGACATGCTTGCATTGCCCCCATTGGTTATCACTTGAAGATATGACAACATAAAACCTAAATTGCCACCATCGGTTGCTACATAAATAGACAACTAGATTATCTTTGTGCATTATTATTGTTGAAGTCCTTAAATACCATTGTTGGGCCCTTTCCTACCGGCTTAAGCTTTTGGGTGTGATGGTTACTAACATGGTATTAGAGCTTTGATTGTCTCAGGAGTCCTAGGTTTAAGTCCCTCCACATGCATTTGTTTTTGTCTTTGTTCTGCATATGTATTTGGGCTTGGTCCACATGTCAAGCCCGTCGGGTCTGGCACGTGAGGGGGTGTGTTGGGTGCGTAAATACTATTGTTGGACCCTTTCCTATCAACTTATACTTTTGGGTTTGATGATTATTAACAATTATTATAATGTTTATGGCTGCTATGATATTATCTGGATAGTATTGGCATTAGTTAAAGTTGCTCGTTAGCTGTCTGCTTGTTGCTGGAATTCCATATGTGACTTAATGTACTGTCCGTTTGTATTAACCTTAGGAAACTGGACTTGGACTTGAGCATCACCTGCATCGTGGTCGTGCACTGGCAGCTTTTAACCATCTTCTTGGTGTTAGAGTTCGAAAGTTAAAATCAGAAGGTCGATCCAGTTCTTTAGTGCATGGACAAGCAAATGTTCAATCAGATGTTCAAACACTTCTTGCACCCATTGTGGAAAGCGAAGCATCTCTTCTTTCATCTGTAAGGATCAATTTATCTATCAGTTACGCTTAAATATAACTAGTGCACTTCAGTTGGATTAAGTTTTTATTTTAAATGCTATTAAAGAGTTAATTTTTATGTTGATGATTATCATGAAGTCAAGATTTCTTTCGTTAGTTTTTTCTAATTGATAGTTTGTTAATATCTCATGGCACTTAAATTTTTAGGTTGTGCCACTCGCTGTATCGCGTTTTGAAGATTCTGTGTTGGTTGCTTCATGTGCTTTTCTGCTAGACCTTTGTGGTCTATCTGCCAGCATGCTTCGTGTAGATATATCAGCCTTGAGAAGGATTTCTTTTTTCTACAAATCTAGTGAAAGTAATGAAAATCTTAGGCAACTTTCACCTAAGGGTTCTGCATTTCATGCATTATCCCAAGAAGGTGATATAACAGAGTCTTTAGCTCAAGCACTGGCAGATGAATATTTGCATGAGGATATTACTATCAATGCTAAGCAAAAGGGGACACGAAATTTGGTGTCTGGCACACGGCCTTCCAGAGCTCTCATGCTTGTACTACAGCATTTGGAAAAGACTAGTCTTCCAGTAACGATAGATGGAAAGACGTGTGGATCTTGGCTATTGACTGGTAATGGTGATGGAACTGAATTGAGATCTCAACAAAAAGCTGCAAGCCAGCACTGGAATTTAGTTACAGTTTTTTGTCAGATGCATCAGCTTCCTTTAAGCACAAAATACCTTGCTGTATTAGCACGAGATAATGATTGGGTATGTCTCTCTGTTCTTCCCTGTTTTGCTGTATGACTAACACTTTCCTGACTTAAAATCACACGGTGCCTGTCTTCTGTAAGGTTGGATTTTTGTGTGAAGCTCAAGTTGGAGGATACCCTTTTGAAACAGTGGTACAGGTGGTAAGTCTTCCCCCCCACCCCCACCCCCCACCTTAATATTATTATTTTTACATTATTCCTTGTTCGGATCAATATAAATCATAATTTAATACCCATTTTATATTCAGGCAGCAAAAGAATTTAGTGATTCACGACTCAAGATTCACATATTAACAGTTTTGAGAGGCATGCAGTCAAGAAAAAAGGCTAGCTCTTCCTACGCAGATGCTACTGAAAGGAATGAAAGTTCCCTTTTAGATGAAAATTTATATATTCCTGTTGAGCTCTTTAGAATTTTAGCAGATTGTGAGAAGCATAAAAATCCTGGACAGGCCCTCTTGGTTAAAGCAAAGGACTTATCCTGGTCCTTATTGGCAATGATTGCTTCATGCTTTCCAGATGTGACTCCATTGTCTTGCCTCACGGTTTGGCTGGAAATTACTGCAGCCAGGTTAGCACTAATTAGTCGAGATGATGCTTCTTAGATCTAATATATTACTGCCTTTTCAAAGTTTGAGATACTTGAGCTTTTGTACTGCAGTCAGTCAATGATTATTTGACATTTTATATCAATATGAAATTTCTCTGTTATCTTGGAGCATCTGTAGTCTTTATGAATTCATTACATTGCACACTACTTAGGCTTGGATCTGATTATAGAGATTTGTTAACAGGGAAACTTCTTCCATAAAGGTGAACGATTTTGCTTCCCAGATTGCTGATAATGTTGCAGCAGCTGTTAAAGCTACTAATTCCTTGCAAGAAGGTGGCAGAGCAGTTTCATTCCATTACAACCGACGAAATCCAAAACGTAGGAGGCTTATGGAGACCATATTCGCAGATCCCTTGGGTGCCTCAACTGATGTTTCACTTACTTATTCTAGTGGAAGAACTTCTATGCACCAAATCATTACTGGGGAGGATGGAAATATAGAAGCCAGTCAACATATTAATGTTTCAAGTGATTCAGTTGAAGGGCCTGTTTCTTTGTCCAAGATGGTTGCGGTGCTCTGTGGACAACGCTTGTTTCTGCCTTTGCTAAGGGCATTTGAAATGTTCCTTCCCTCCTGTTCTTTGTTACCTTTTATCCGTGCTCTCCAGGTTTGTGAACAAAATGAAGACATGACTTTTTTCCATTCGTCTCTATGATCCTTTTGACTTCTGCTTTTTCTGTATTATGAGTTTCATTGATGGCAGATAGAACTTAGACCCTTTCTTATCTTCCTCTCTGGGCACTCCTCTCTGACCACCACTGGGATATGCATCCTGGTTTCTTGGGAGGCAGGTTGATGGTTCTGTTCCTGCCACTGCCATTAAGTCTGAACCATGCATACCACTATCAAATGGCCCCAAACATAAACATACATGAACATGCCTATGAAGTGAATATTAAATTAAAAGTACATTGTCAAAGAAATAAAGGTTGAAGAATAGGGATGCCTCGAAAGGATTTTACTCATTTTTTTTTCTTTACAGATTTCTGCCTCCTGGAACATTGCAATATATTTTTCTATGCAGGAAAAGGAAGTTTTATTAGGCTCATTGTCTTGTTCTTTTGGATTTTAAATGATGGATACAAAAGTTTTGATAAGCTATTGAAGGACCAAGTTCCTGCCGACATGAGCCAAACTTTAGACTTCATGTTTAAGTTTGGTCATTTCCAACATTATTGAAGTTGTGTTACATTTTCCTTTTGATTAGTATGGATGGAGCATTTTGAATGTTATGTTAAGTTTTGAACAGATCCAATTTATGGGGTTTAAAGAATAAATGGAAAAGCTTCAATGTTGTCTAATGTTTTACAAACCAACTACTGCATACTTTCTGTCCCATGCTCCCTCTCTCAATAAATTTTAGTCGAATATTGGAGTCAAGTTATAGTACACTCTGGATTGATATTGACTTGGTTGAGTTATGAAATTTTTATATTGTGATTAATTTGATTTTGGATTTATATTTGAGACTGAGAAAATCATTTTCTGACTTCAATTTCTCTTCAGGCATTTTCACAAATGCGCCTGTCTGAAGCATCAGCACATCTGGGTTCCTTCTCTGCCAGAATAAAGGAAGAACCAAATCATTTACAAGCAAATCTGGGAAAAGAAGGGCAGATTGGGACTTCGTGGGTCAGCTCAACTGCTGTAAAAGCTGCTGATGCAATGCTTTCAACTTGTCCATCACCTTATGAAAAAAGATGCTTACTGCAACTTCTTGCTGCTACTGATTTCGGTGACGGAGGATCTGCATCCACTTACTATCGACGACTGTACTGGAAAATTAATTTAGCTGAGCCCTCATTGCGAAAAGATGATGGTCTACAACTAGGGAATGAGACTTTAGATGATGCTTCACTCTTGACAGCATTAGAAAAGAATGGGCATTGGGAACAAGCGCGTAACTGGGCCAAGCAGTTGGAGGCCAGTGGCGGACCATGGAAATATACTGTTCACCATGTTACAGAAACTCAGGTAATATATATGGAATATGTTTTTCTGCTCTTATTGGATTATTGAATTTTCCTTACTCAGGGATGATTCCTGGTATATGAGTTGAAGTAATAGAAAGAAACTGTTTTAATGTTCTGAACTGTCAAGTCTACATAAGCTGAGAAGCGTTAATTTGATGAATTCATTTAAATTGTCTAATTACTAGATGAAGGTCTACTTAGACATTTCTCTAGAATATGAAATAACTGATGTTTTCGGTAGTTTGCAGTTGCATATTTAAAGAGAATTGCTTAGTTAGCTGTCTGGGAAATATTAAAAGTAAAATGTGTATTGGAAATATAATATCGTTGACGTTCAAGTTGCTGTTGAGGCCTGCCTCTTACATGCTTAACTTATTCTAAAAACTGGAAGTAGCGTTCTTGGATGTATATTATTATAATTTATTAAAATAGATAGTTCTGTTTTAATGAGCTTAGATAATTTTCTAATACATTGTAGCTGAGTTTTCTATGCAAAGGTGTCTTCTCCATATTTTAGATTTTGTTGGTACTAGGTAGCTTGTATGTATTTCTATTCTTGAAGCTGCCCTTAGGGGATAAAGTGAAAAATCTGTGTCAATAAATATTACAGCTTTTTAGATGGCATGTTGAAGTAAATCCCAATGTTAATCTTGGGACGTGCCTTTCTTGTCCATAAGCTCTGCATGATTGGTTGATACTAAGTTATAATAGATTGATAGCATTATCATTTACATTTAACTTTGAGTTTGGGCAATGTTTGAGGGAAACTCTTTTTTCTTTGTTCATCATTCTGAATTGTTCACTTTTGAATGCCTCCTGTGCTAATATTGTCTGCCATATGTTCTCTGTGTATGCATTTCTCCAAAATAATAATAATAAGAAAATTTATGCATGATGACATGAATCCTTCAAACCTGCCGTAGGTTCTAGGCGTCTGCAGGTGGTATTATTTTTACTTCTCAATGCCAAGTTTTTGTTTCTTTTTTCCCCACTTTTAGGCTGAATCCATGGTGGCTGAATGGAGAGAGTTCCTTTGGGATGTCCCTGAAGAGAGAGTTGCTTTATGGGGCCACTGTCAGACACTTTTCATCAGATATTCTTTTCCTCCACTAAGGGTATGATTATTAATCAGTAAACGCTACTAAGCGGAAACTGTTGAAAAAGATCTCAGCAACATGCTTGCTTATGTTTTCAGATGATCCATTGTCATATGATTTGCAGGCTGGATTGTTTTTCCTTAAACATGCAGAAGCTGTGGAGAAAGATCTTCCAGCTAGAGAGCTTCATGAAATGTTGCTGCTTTCACTACAATGGTTAAGTGGGATGATAACGCAGTCTAATCCGTAAGTGATTTTAAAGCAGAGCCAGTTGTTGCTATGTGTTGTACTCTATCAACATCTTTTCTGACCTCTGTAATGGTTTTACCAGAGTTTATCCATTGCATCTTCTGCGAGAAATTGAGACTAGAGTGTGGCTCTTGGCAGTAGAATCAGAAGCTCAAGTGAAGAGTGAAGGAGACTTTAGTTTGATCAGCTCCAACCGGGAAAATACTGTTAATATTATTGACCGGACAGCAAATTTAATAACAAAAATGGATAACCATACTAATACAATGAGGTGTAGAATTGCAGATAAACATGATGCAAGAGAAATTAATCATGCACATTACAAAAACCAGGTATTGGATGCTGTCTCTTCAACCACAGCTGGAGGAAGTACAAAGGCAAAAAGGAGGGCCAAAGGATATGTGCCTCCAAGACGACACTTAGGGGACATGGTAGATAAAAACAATGATCCTGAGGATAGTTCCAGCACTCTCAACTTTAGAAATGATTCGCAGTTGCAAGACGATAGCTCAACTATAGAGATGTCATTTCCAAAGTGGGAGGAAAGAGTTGCACCTGCAGAGCTGGAAAGGGCTGTTCTTTCACTTCTGGAGTTTGGACAAATAACAGCTGCCAAGCAGCTCCAACATAAGCTGTCTCCAGCTCACATACCATCTGAATTCAGACTTGTGGATGCTGCTTTGAAGCTTGCAAAAATCTCGACTCCTAGTATTGAAGTATCATTATGTATGTGTGACAATGAAGTACTTTCGATTATCCAGTCATACAATATAGTGACTGACCAACGTTCTATCTATCCATTGCAGGTTATTACCAAAGCCTCTCTTAGTTTCTTCTTTTCACTGAGATTGTCTTATATTTAAATTATACTATGTTTTGAATAGTAGAAGTCAAATAAAGTCTTCATATTTATCTATAGTTTCTCCTTTCTTCCCTTCTATTGGCAATTTCCTTGTGTCTCTTTGTTGGGTTTTAATGCTTGTAATATGTGAATTTAGCTGCTGGAGAGTTTAGCAACATTTTTCACTGAAGGCAGTGGGCGGGGTCTCTGTAAGCGAATAATAGCAGTTGTGAAAGCAGCAAATGTCTTGGGCCTTCCATTTTTGGAGGCATTTGACAAGCAGCCAGTTGAATTGCTACAGCTTCTTTCTCTTAAAGCACAAGAGTCTTTTGAGGAAGCATATATGCTTGTCCAAACTCATTCTATCCCAGCTGCAAGCATTGCTCAAATTCTAGCAGAATCCTTTCTAAAGGTGTGCCATGTTAATTTCATTTTCACTGGGATTTCAATACTTTGAATTAATATTATAGGTTTTTGGCATTTCCAATAATAACCCGTGATTTGGCATGGACAAATAAGGTGAATGTGTTTAGTACTTAATAGATTGGATGCATCCCATACCCAAAGTTGGATCAGAAACTCATTACTTTTAATCTATTATATTTTTTAGCAAACTCAAACCCAAGTCGGTGGAACTTGGGGGAAAATGCTACTAGTCTACGATAAGTTGTTATTAAACATCTTCCATTTACTCCCAGGGTTTATTGGCTGCACATCGTGGGGGATATATGGATTCTCAGAAAGAGGAAGGACCAGCTCCTCTATTGTGGCGATTTTCAGACTTCTTGAAGTGGGCAGAGCTTTGTCCTTCTGAACCAGAAATTGGCCATGCACTGATGCGGTTGGTGATTACTGGGCAAGAAATCCCACACGCATGTGAGGTATCATAATTATTATTATTACTACTATTACTATTACTAGTATTACTACTACTGATACTAATGTTCCCCTACACATCTTATATAATACAACTTTTAAAAAGCCTTAAAAACTGCTTTAGGATTCTGAGAATTGTATTTTGGAACCAAATCTGTTTATGCGATCATTGTGCTGGTGAGGATCATCATCATCTCTGTTTCATATAAAGGAAAACCAACTCATGTGCACTCCACTAAATTATCTTCGCAGGTTGAGCTTCTTATTCTCTCCCACCACTTCTACAAATCGTCAGCTTGCCTTGATGGAGTTGATGTTCTTGTAGCCCTTGCTGCAACAAGGGTTGAAGCTTATGTGTCTGAGGGTGATTTTCCATGTTTGGCTCGCCTGATAACTGGAGTTGGAAACTTCCATGCCCTTAATTTTATTCTTGGCATTCTTATAGAAAATGGTCAGCTGGATCTACTTCTTCAGAAGTATTCTGCTGCTGCAGATACAGATACTAGCACTGCTGAGGCTGTCAGAGGATTCCGAATGGCTGTCCTCACATCATTGAAGCAATTCAACCCCAATGACCTCGATGCATTTGCCATGGTTTGTATATGTTTTCTAGATATCCGTTTATTATCTTAACTTTATAACTCAAGTTTATATTTGTTATAAAGCTGAAACATCAAATTAATGTCTTTTTTGCCCCTGATGTATGTGTTTTTTTTCCTTACAGGTCTACAACCATTTTGACATGAAGCATGAAACAGCTGCTCTGTTAGAGTCGCGGGCAGAGCAGTCCTCCCAGCAATGGTTTTACCGTGCTGACAAGGACCAAAATGAAGACCTCCTAGAATCCATGCTGTATTACATTGAAGCTGCTGAAGCTCACTCTTCTCTTGATGCTGGCAATAAAACACGCAGAGCTTGTGCCCAGGCTTCTCTTGTTTCTCTACAGATTCGTATGCCAGATTCAAAGTGGCTGAACCTGACTGAAACTAATGCCAGGCGAGCATTAGTTGATCAATCTCGTTTTCAGGAAGCTTTAATCGTTGCAGAAGCCTATGGTCTTAACCAGGCAAGTGAGTGGGCATTGGTTCTTTGGAATCAAATGCTGAATCCAGAGCTAACAGAAGAGTTTGTGGCTGAGTTTGTAGCCGTACTTCCCCTTCAGGCTTCTATGCTTGGTGAACTGGCGAAATTCTATAGGGCTGAGGTGGCAGCAAGGGGTGACCAGTCCCAGTTCTCAGTCTGGCTAACGGGTGGTGGCTTACCAGCAGAATGGGCTAAATATCTGGGGAGATCATTTAGATGCTTGTTGAAGAGAACTAGGGATCTCAGATTACGGTTGCAGCTGGCTACTGTGGCAACAGGGTTTAGCGATGTTGTTGACATGTGTACCAAGGCATTGGATAAGGTTCCTGAAACTGCTGGGCCACTTGTACTGAGGAAAGGGCACGGCGGGGCTTACCTCCCACTGATGTGATGGTAATGTTAAGTTCTGGTAATCTGTTTTGAAGAAATAACAAGCAACAAGATGCACAGTTGTAGATTAGTTGAAGAGTTGGAAATTTTGATTTATTCTTGGGACTTTATTGGACACACAGCACCAGTGGGGATTGAAGAATTTGTTGAGATTAGGTGCTCAATTAGTTGAAGGTGTAAAATGGTTGGTGTGGTTTTTTTTATTTATTTTTATTTTTATTTTTTTTTAACGGTTGGATATACTTTCCATTCAATGAATGTCAATTTTGTAAGAAATGTACAATATCAATATGTAAATATTTTTTAATATAAAAAAATTCATTTGAGTTTTCCAAGACAAGATATTTTAGAAAATTTTGCAACTAAAACCATTTTGTAAACATTTTATGAGGGCCCTCTATTCTATTGTGCTTTATTTATTTTAAGAAACTGTTTTTAAAAGCACTACAAAAAATGCTTTAAAAAACAGATTTTCAGAAGATTTTTTTTTTTTTTTTTTTTTTTTTTTTTTTTTGCTAAATGCTTTGTTGGGAATATGTGAAGGTCACGTGGAACTGATGGAAGCGTACGTCTAATATTTACCCATAACAAATAATGTATACTAGTAAAAAGATAAAATAGAATTTAATTATATAACACAAGAATTTAAGTGGAAAACCTAAAATAGAATAACATCACCTGAATAACGCCATTCAATCACACAACATAAGAATAATGCCACATGAATTGCAATCATCTGAATCCGTTTTGACCGCTTTCGCATTAATTGAATACATGGAAATACAAGCCAAATACTAACATGCTTTGCCAGCAAATATTCTTCAATATCATGGGCAATACATAAAGTTTCTTTACAAAAGCTAAGGGGTTGTTCGATTAAGTTTTCAGAACCCATTTTTCAATTTTCAAATTGAATGATTTTTCACTTTTAGTGTATGAAAAGTTGAAAACATGGAGAACAATGAGTTTTTCTTAGGGATGGCAATAGGGTGGGTTTGGGGTGAGGTGGCCTTCCCCGCACCCCACCCCATTTATTTTTTGAAAACCCATCCCCTCATAAAACCTCACCATAGATGGAGCGGGTTGGGGCAAGGTGGGGAACAACAGGGAGTGCTTTCCCCATCCCCACTCATTTACCCCATTTATAATTTTTTATTATTATTTAAATAATAAATATATAACCATTGAATATGATATAATATATAAAGTAGTAAATAATTCCAAGAAACTATTAAAAAACATCTAATAAACATAATTCTCACAAGTAAATTCAATCATTTTCAAATATAAACATAAAGTATTAAGTCAAAATGTTCGAAAATCGTAACGCTAATCATCTAATAGTTGCATTTATTTATCTAGTTCTCTCTTCTTTAGTTTGTTTCCACCCTATGTTGTTCTTGTACATATGTTTATACAATTTTCTGTTGATAACACCAGTATTGGGTCTTCACTTTCTAGTGCATCTGTAGACATAGTTGTGCCTACCTGAAGTAGTGATAAATGAATTAAATTTAATTCAAGAGTTTAGAATTAAATTTAATTCAAGAGTTTAGAATTAAAAAAATAAAAAATAAAAAAAATAAAAAAAACAAAAAAAAACCCTTGTTATTAAACTTTTAATTTTAAAAGTTATTTGAGAAAGAAACTTATTGTATATCCTCTTATGTTTGAGGTTGAAGTTTGAACGGTGAACTTCGAGTTGTTTGAGGATTAGAGACTTAGAGTTAAAGTTAGCGGCTAGAGTTTTTTTAATAGTATTTTGTTTTGTTACTTTATGTTAAGTAATGGTGAAGAGATGTAAAGTTAGGGTTAATGTATATATATATATATATATATATATATATATATTAGATATATTTATTTTCTTTGAAACTGCGTAGTTTAACTAAATATTATTTTAAGCAGGGTATGGTGGGGTGGGTAGTATAAAACCCATCCCTGCTCCATACCCATTACGGGTTAGACTATCTATCCCCATCCCCGTCCCCGTCCCATCCCCACCAAATTAAAACCCATCCCCATCCCAAAAGTGTGGGTCCCCGCGGGGAATTTTGCCATCCCTAGTTTTTCTCTAGTAGACACACACCTGTAAATATGCTTATAGCACACTTATCTATGTTATCACTTTTTGCCATGTAAGCATTATTTGATCTAATTGCATTGCCTTTCTGACAAAAAGTGATGAGGTGGATAAAATGTGCTATAAGTATACTAACAAGAAAAACTCAGAAGGACACCTTCGGTAATGTTTTCAGATTTTGTTTTATGTTTTATCAATTTCCAACTGAAAACAAAAAAATTGAATTTTATATTTTATGATAAAAAAAAATGTGTATGTCGGTAATTATTGAAAACGGTATCTTTAAAAACAATGAGATAATTACCGATGAAAATATTAAAATTATATAAGGTTCTATCATTTTTTTTCTTAAAATTTTGCTAATTATTATTATTATTATTATTATTATTATATAAGCACTCAAAAATTAATACTAGGAATTATTATAACATTATATATATATTTTTTAATATTCAATTGTGTATAAATTAATAAACAAATTATTAGAAAAATCATTAAACAAATGAACGCAATTAATTTGTATATGCTTCCATCAATACTTATCATTTTCTGTCTATCATCTTCCAGTGATTTACAAAGAGAAATTTCAACAAGCCTAGTCCTTTTATTTTATTACTTTTTCAGAGAGAAAAATATCATACTTTGTTAAACATTCCAAACTGGTAGATCTTTCAAAACAATTGGATTTTTTACGGTCCATAGATTTTGTTTTCTAACCAGAGACTCCACTAAAACAACCTTTAAATCTAACAAACACTCTTTTATTGCAAAAGGGCTAATCGGACCAAGGGTATATGCCTTTTCAAGTACAGTTTTTTTTTTTAAGTAGATCTTAAAAGAGCTTCACATAAAAAAATAAAAATAAATAATTAAATAAAAAATAAAAAATAAAAACTCTTTTGACTAGTAGAGAAATTATACCAAACACACAACACCCCTAAGGTTAGGTAATATTGTACATAGCAGCAATCTTTGACATAATTATACGAATTTTCCATTGACTAACAGTTGACTAACTATTGACTTGAAGATTTAAGGATAAAAAGGTCTTTTTGCACAACAATAAATAATTAAAACAATATCTCCAATGAAGATGGCGGAGGAGATCGCACAATCTCCTCCATGGTATAGAATTTTCTTTTCCATCTTCATTTTATCCTGTTTTAGCAATGCACTGCTTCTTGGCAGATTCAACCCATGTAATAATGTAAAGCTTTGTCTAAAAGGTGAAAAATGAAGACTTAACAAAAAGGAACAAATTGCTGGAAGCAGATTGCATGTCCTAGACAGGAAGTTGTTTCTCTACAAAGAATCAACCCGACCAGTACATATACCTCTCTCAAGTCTCAACTGTTTAACTCAATACTCCATTAGGGATGAGTCTCGATGTCAATCGTGATCCAGAGGGACTTATCTGATCCTTTTTCTCCAGAAGTAAATGAAACTTGCTATGTGTGAAAGCTAACCATGCCAAGACATCGTGAGTAGCAGCAGGAATCATTTAGTTTCAGATTCTAAGTGATGTTGAAGGAATTGAAAAACGAGCATTGTAAAAGGGATCCAGGGATGTAGAATTTCGTCCTACTCTGAGCAAGCATTCGTTATGTGCATTCCAAATTTTTGTCCTGCTTTGGCTGTTGACTATGCGAAGGACGCCTTTGAGCAAGCATTCGCTTTGTGCGTTCAAGAACACCAAAGAAGATTGAACCACCAATTCCTATCCAGAGTACCCTTGGCCCAATGCCCTGTAGTATGCAGAGACAATTGTAGAATCATCAACACACTTGATCCCCTAAAATCGTATTTGAATGCTTACAATAGTTTCTTTATACATGTATATATGTTACTGACCTTGGGTTACTCAAGTTTGTCAAAATCTAATTTTTTAGAGATCAAATAATAAGGTAGGGCCGAGCCTTGGCTCTATTATAGTTATCTCACACAGTGATGACAGTGATATTAATAATTAACTTTAACCGAAAATAAAACTATTGCACTCACACTACTAACTCGAAACTCTCAAATGTGTCTTAAAGAAATTTGAAAAATCACAACCAACTCAAAGTTTAATTCCTTTTACTTCTTTCATTCTTTGAATGGCCAAATATATACTAATCTGCCATTGTAGGTTCTGGCAGAGTCATCTAATGATGAGAGCCTACCTTTATTACCATTTATTGATAAACTCCAATATATCCTCCTCAAGTGCATGGAGCCATGTAAGCTAAAGGTTTTCTTAGCACCAACTGAAAATTTTCAACTGCTTGTGTCATACCGGATAGAAACCAAGTAATAGTCATACTAACTGGGATTGAAGTTCAACCCCCTATTGTCTCTCTTTGTAATATGAGTAAAAAATCTGGAAATTATGCATACACATACAGAATACATTGCACTGAAGCTCTACTACAGAGAGAATGAAGAATGAAAAATAAAGGAAATACGGAAGATTACTACCTTCAGAAGAGCAGGAGGTCCTTCTTCTCTAACAATGGTTTGAACACAATCAATGATCCCCTTGTACTGGTTTGCTGATCCCTACAAAGGAATAAAAAGGAGTTGCATAACACCCTGCTTATATTGAGAAGAATGGCAGAAAAAGGATTGGCCATACCTGAACCATTAACCTGGTCTTAATCACATCGAGAGGAGTAGTCATAGCTCCAGTTAGTGCACCTATAAAAAAGAGAGAGAGAGAACACACAAGACACCATCATACACAATAAAACCAACACTCTTTATTACTTCTTTTAAAACTCTATTAGCTTAAATTTTTGGGTTATATTTCTTAGCATTGTATCTCAAACCAAGTGAATTTGTATTTCTCCATCCGGTTACCATGGTTTGGTTCTATTTCAGGTGCACATGCAAGGCACATTAGATATCTGAAACAAGTGTGTTCATTCAACCTGCATGTGAGTGTTGAAGTACTCCACTTGGATCAAACTAAGAGTTCAATATATCTGCTTATATACATTTGGGTCCTCAAACCGAATTGTTTAGGCTTTTTAGTTGGATTCTCTTACAAACTCTCAAACTAATTAATTTTCTATTTATTAATTATTATTAATATCACCATCATTATCAAAATTATTACAATAATTTCTATTATTATTGTTTTTCTTCGGAACTGTGCCATACTTTGATGAAGCAGCCTAGCACTAAGTTCAACAATCTAGTCAGCATTAAGTAAACCAAATTTAGTGTATGCAGTTTAGATAATGGAGTAACAAAATTTTACATATTTATGTGTGGCTGCAAATGACATGAATCTAAAGTTGAAGAATGCAAAGTAGTATCTTGTAAAACGTCATTGTGAGAATAACTCAATCATTGATAAGATGTCATTACCAGCAAAAGCACCAATGACAGCATTCTCAGGATCATTCAGATCTCTACATGCCTACCAGGAAAAAAGAAAACATAAAAATTTATCAACTCAACAAAATTTGTCAAGACAACTACTAGTGTGGAGGACAGCGTGTAGCTTGACTGCCGCATTAAGTTCCTCCCTAACTAGGCAATAATTAAATGTTTTTTGTGATTATCTACATTCGTGTAGTGCTTGTGATTAATAATGTGTTTTACTTTGTTCTGTCAGTAATAGATAATGGAAACTCATATTATTACAATTTCTCAGATTAAAGATAACCGAAATTAATGACCGTTAGGGAATTGAACATTTAACTAAATTATGGGATATAACTTTGTGTAACTGTTGGTCTTTTTCACTTTTTAAGCTTTTGGGTACCAGTCTCCATCATGGTATCAAAGCATGTCCCTATTTGGCCCTCTAGTAGATCCTCCTCATCCGATTCATATACTATACATAACCAGTTATTCTGAAGGGGCTGGGCTGCATATGAAGGAGTATTAGGGGATTTTAAATTTACCTAAACTTTTATTGGTTTCATATACTTCCCGGTTCCCCCAAAAGAACTAGAATAATTGGACTCAGCTCTGCATAATTACATATGTTAAGAATGATAATCTTAGTATTGAGTTTGGTCTTTTGATTTAAAATGCCAAATTTGTTACATATGGAGTTATAAATTCAATGAATTCAAAGATACAGGACCATTGGATTTGGCAGAGTAAACCACATGTTAAAATAAAATAATATGCTTGATACTAAGTTACAATACTATTGATGACAAGGTTAGAATTGTTCTAGGTAAAGAATATCGGCATTATGGATTTCACAGTACATAAGGTAATGGAATTGCTAAGGAGAATACAGAGTTCTTATAGAAAACTTAAATTCTATGTACATAAAACATAGCAAACAATATAAATCCGAAATTCTCCATCAAAAAAACTTGCCTACCTAGATTAGAACTCATAGATAGATATCAGGCTTGGTCCAGCTTTGATTTGATTATGTTTAAGGATGTACACTGAACTTAAAATGCAAAATCATCTAACTATATAGCTCATGCCTCCCAGGTTTAAACTAGTTTTAATTTCAAGAGTGTTCTTCTTATATAACATTCAAGATTTTCTATAATTCATTAATTCTAATATCACCTACTGCTTTGCAGCTAATATTCTGTGCACAAGGATTTATATGAAAGGAACTCCCAGATCCTAAACACATGGAACTGCAATTAAATCACCCCCTGTATAGAATCATTTAAGCAACATTTTCTATATTTGAGGAAATGGTAAATTCATAAAATAATTAATAGAAATAAGAAATAAAATAAAAATCCATCAAAGAGTTAAATATACAATTGTTAAAAAGCAATGATGCATGGCAAGGAGCTTACTGCTGCCTTATAGCCAATCCGAAGCTGCTCATAAATGCAGAATTGAATTGCATCAAAGGGCAAATCCCGCAATAGAAACGATCCATATCCCTGCAATCTCAGAGAAGACAGTCAAGTCACATTTACAAAATAATTAACTAAATGCAATGACTACAAGCTTGCAGTTAAGAATTAAGGCCTTAGAAGATCTCAAACTAAAAAGCAAGATTAGATTCATAATCTAATATGCCACATGCCTACATCAAGTAACAGAGCTCAGAATAGATACTAAAAAAATGTGAGCATGACAGGTGGTGGGACAGAGAGACATGGTGATCACATACTGCGTAAAGACCCTTAAGTCCTTCCTTAGCAACAATAAGACGGACAGCATCAGGAGCTGAAGCAAACTGCCCAGTCTGCATCCTTTGCTTAACAACCTATGGATTGTTGAAGGGAAAAATTTATCAAACAACTAATAGCTAGTTAAGTATTCTTGATATGAAATTGTTTAGGCAAAGAATCTACCTCTGTTGGAACACGGATAAGAGAAGCAGCAAGCCCTCCTATGGCACCCGCTGTCTGCATAAAATTCAACAGCCTTATTGCAAGAAAAGGAAATTAATAAAGAGGGAAAAAAAAAAAGGATAAATTTTGGGTAAAGTTAGAATCGTTCAAGATGATAGATGGGATGGTTCAGTTGGGGGCTGATGCAACAGGAAAATGAAGATTATTAAGATAGATTCAAAATATGGAATTTTGATTCCATAGGAAAAGTTTGGAGACAACATATTATTTGTGCATCTAAATGTACATGGAGACTTCAAACACCTTACTTAAAGAACAATATTTTTGTTATGATAAGCATTAATACATGGATTTACAAAATTATAAGATTACTTTTAGAGCAACCATCAGCAACATGCCCAGGACAAAAAAGGAGGAAATTGAAGACCGCTTACCAGATGAGCAACAGCGCTAAGATTTTCGGGAAACATCTTCAACAATTTCTGTTTCGTAGGCTCATACACACCAACAAATAAGGCAGAAGCTCTGTACATAAAAGAAGAATGGTTATAACCAGCCAACCAAATGAAAAAGAACTCATATCACTATTGTAACACATATACAGTAATAAGACTACCAGATATTGGTGAACAAGATGCAATGAAAATAATTTATAGATATATCTCTTACCAAATAATTTTAATCATTGACAACATTCCTTATCTTCCACATATTCTTTGATAATACTTCATGAACTCACCAAAAAAAAAAAATGTACTTGTTTCTTGCATCTGCTATCCACAAGTCTCTACATGCCAAGGAATTAATAGAACTTAGAGCTTGAAAGGGAGCACACTTCTAAACTAGTACCGTGGCAATTTTAAGCCATGATCACCAAGAAACTTCCACTACTTGTACATTACAAACCTACTGAATCAGACACATAGCTAAGTAGCAAACAAAGGAATAAACAACGAGAAATCATCCAAAACCCTGAAAGATGAATGTGAAGCCACCAAGCTTGTGACCTTGAAAGCGCAAAATATGCAGATGTTAATTCTCAAAGCTTCATTATTGTAACAACATGCTAGATAATTTTACTCCATGGTATATAAGACAACATATTAATGGGACCATCTGGTCACAGTCTACTTTATTATAGGGTATAGAACCTACTCATCAATAAACTTTCATACAGTATATACATCCAAAATAAAACAGAGGGGGGGGGGGGGGGGGGGGGGGGGGGGGGGGTGGGGTGGGTGGGGGTGGGGGAGAGATCCAACAAAGAACAAAACTGAGTAATTTGGTACTTAAAATTTGATTAATAATGCTTCAGGACCATTTCCACATTTATAACATAAAAAAGAGGCTGTATTATGACTCCTCGCATGATTCCTGAAAAATTAAAGGTACTTACGGTAAGACACCAGCAATATTTCCAGCCAATCCAGAATAAAGGCCCTTCAAATCTATTTTTCCTCCACCACGAACAGCCTACGGTATAAATGGGAAAGTTTCAGAAAGTGGGCTTGTCACTAGGTTGTGGGATTTAATAATTTACAGGACAAAAGGAAGTATTAGATTCACCATTTATGGGGTTTCTGGTGCATTATATGTATGACTTAGAATAAAATGCATCTCAATGTAAACTAAAATGAAGAGAAAAAAAGAAAATAGTACGCATTAATAGTCAGTAAAGAAGAGGCAATTTTTCATCAAGTTGGGCTGATTTGTATAGAACTCAATTTTGATCACTGCCCTAGTTGAAATATAAGAGGCAAGTAGTAGCAATTGTTTAACGTACCCACAGGCCAAAAAAAAAAAATCTCACAAAAGAAGCCAACATTAGCCTCAGGAAAACGCTGGAAAGTAAGCAGTTATATAGAGAACTTTCCAATAATCTTCCTTTTGGTAACAAACAAAAAATCATTGAGAAGCAAAGAACCCCCCTATCTAGTAATAAAAATAGAAGAATCTCTCGACGAGACCATCCATATCATATAAATTATTATGTAGCTGCATGGTTGACCTACCTGCAGCCGGGTCTTTATGGTATCAATTGGGTATAAAGCTGTTTCCACAACAACACCAGCTGTACCTCCAGCTATAACTCCCTCTGCAAATTTTGGCTTACTAATAAGAATATATGAAAATTACATGTTATAAAACCAAATTCAGAATAATTTTACAAGAACAAATGTAGAACTACCAGATTTTTAGTTTCACTCATTTGAAGGAACAAAGGAGTTACAAACTCTGTAGATATTGGCCGTCAACGTTATTAATTAACAGAAAAGATACAATTTTTTTCCACCAAGATCCCCTCTTTTGCACTTGCACATGGAAATAGTATAATGAACTTTTACTTAATATTCTTTCAGTTTTGGTTGAATACTCAATTTTCTAATGCAGGACTAAGGACCAAGCCAATTAATTTAGATTCTTAGAAGCAGCACTTCAGCAGTAAAATTCATTACCACTCAAGGATAGAAATATTTGCAATTGATTAAAGTTTTAGCATTGCTTTTCTACCCAAACTAAGACTTGCTACCATACATCCACCTTGGTAAGTTTACTCTACAGCATTTAAGATTTAACAAACACATGAAGATGCAAAAGCTGAAAGCTCCATAATAAGAGCATCTCCAATGCAAATATACATTTTTGAGTTTCTAAAATTCATTACCACTCAAGGATAGAAATATTTGCAATTGATTAAAGTTTTAGCATTGCTTTTCTACCCAAACTAAGACTTGCTACCATACATCCACCTCGGTAAGTTTACTCTACAGCTTTTAAGATTTAACAAACACATGAAGATGCAAAAGCTGAAAGCTCCATAATAAGAGCATCTCCAATGCAAATATACATTTTTGAGTTTCTAAATAGTGCCACATCAGCATTTCTATTTATTATGGGTCCACTTTTAAAAAAAAATTAGAGAAATGCATATTCACATCTCCAATACAATTATCTAAAGTCAAATATGCATCCATTTTATGTCCAATCATAATAAAACAATTATTACACTCTCTCTCCTCTTTTATTTTACAATTAAATGAGGTTTAATCTTATTGGTGGAAAGAGTAGAAAGCTTTAATCTTATTGGTGGAATGAGTTAGAAATCCTAGTCGGCATTTCTAGGAGAGTTTCTAGAATTAGAAACCCAACTCCATATTCTCTAACTTTTTTTTGGCCACATCATCTCCATATTCAACTTAGATAATAGCATTGGAGAGAGTTTTTCTAACTTTTTTAATATCTATCATATGTGGCGCTTCATTTTCTCTAAATGCATAATAGCATTGGAGATGCTCTAAGAATATCTGAGTAAATCTATCTAAAAAAAAAAAACTAAAACAGGAACAAAAATCTGTCATAAAGATACGGAATAATCTTTATAGCTCAAGGTTTTTGGAGCTATCTAGCATAGCAGCCACAAAGTAAAACCCCATACATTGTGACTTACCCAGCTTCAGTAGTAATTTATATTCATCACAGGACACTTAAAGGTAAACTGCACATACCGAATAGAATACGAAAGAAATCAAAAGGCTTTTCTTCTCCCATGCTAACTGATGCGAAAGCCTTTCTCGTTTCCAGTTGCAAATTTTGCATTCTCCTATTAGATAAATCTGCAAAAACACATCACCTTTTCAAAGAATAAACAACAGTGTGCAAACAAAAGTATAGAAGTAACATAGAATAACTCTCCCAACAGATTTTATGACAAAGCATTTCAAGAGAGGCACAGCAAGTTCATTTAATCCAAAAAAATAAAGCAAGAATATGCGGCAAAACTTAGGGCCATAATTGAAATTAAAAAAGTAATACATGAAACTTAGGGCCAATTTGGTATTACTTTTAAAAAGTTAAAATCAGATTATTTTATAATTTTAATATTAAATGATGTTTAGTAAAACTTCCAAAAGTGAATCTGGCAAGTTTTGACAGTGATTTTGAGAAGTAGGTGAGGGGTTACTTTTTGAAAGTGATTATGGAATAATCTATTTCAGTATTTAATGAATCTTTTAAAATATCATTATTATCCTTATGAAATCAAGTTAAAATAATTTATATACCTTATTTCTTCTCAAAATTAAATATTCTACTTAAATATTGATTCGATTTATAAAATCTTTTAAAAATATTTTTATTGTTCTTATATATATATATATATATATATATATATATATATTTATTTAATTTAAATATTCTATTTAAATATTGATTTAATATTTATAATTAATGAAAAAAATGAAATAGGGTCATAAACTCATGTATATTTTAGTCATTGTAACTAATCTCAGCACTTTTACAATAAAATTACCAAACACATGTATACTGATTTTGAGCTATATAGTAGTTTTAACAATACAATTAACCAAATATCCGCTGATTAACTTTACAGCTGATTATTTCTTCAAGCTAACAGTGATTATTATAAAAGTTACAGTAATACCAAACTAGCCATTAACCATGAAGTTATCCTTTACAAGAAAAATGAACAAACATAAAACAAAATTGAAATAGTATAGTTTTTTTTTTTTTTTCTTTTCTGAAAGCGAATTGGTTTTCATTCTTAATAAGTTCATACACAAAGCATATCGTTATCGTCATCATGCATAATTAAAACAATAGAATATAAATTGTACCCTGTCTAAATCCAAACTAATGACAATAATCAACACAAATTAACCTTCATATACAATTAATATTACATTTTAACACTTAAAACTAACCCAAAATAAGGCTACTAAAATCATTTACAAAAATGTCTACAAAGTGATTACGGTAAAACACACATAAACAATAATAATAATAAATTAATAAATTTAAAGCATAGGCCATTGTTGATTATATGCAGAAAAAAATGACCTGAACGAGCTGCAGAGGAGGTTTTGGCATCGTCGGATAGCGTTAGAGGACCCATTTGAGGTCCAATACCAAGCAACTGAAGCGCAAAGTTAATTAAATTGACAACAAAATTGCTCAAAAAATAATCCTGATAATCTAATAAAAAAATCAATGTAATAATTAAACATTTTGTAAATATGAAAAAGAAGCAAAGTAACAGGTAGAAAACAATGTGAAGAGTTGGTGACTTACCAGTCAGTTGCAGAGCGGAATTCGGTAGTGTCGTCCAAGGAAGAGATAGAGACTAGAGAGACCCTTTTGATTATATAGATATGGGCCGGGTCTTCAATCTGATCAAGGCCCAACCAAATACCAAACTACAACAAAAGGTTGATTACAGCGGATTAGGGTTAATATCAAATTGGCCCTAGACTTAGTCGATATCATGACAAGACCCTTAACCCTAATCCGCTGTAATCCAATTAAACATCCATCCTGCAAAAGGGGTTTCATTGTCATCACTAAATAAAATTCACACTTTAAATACAGAAGCTTATCTCAAATTCAAGAAGAAACACATAAGAAAAACGAAATAAAGAGTCCATCATGAAAATATACTGACAAATATTTATAATATATATATATATATATATATTATAATCTATTTTAGACTTTTCTTTACCATGTCTGCAAGTAGTTCTAGGACTGAGATAGAGCCTGACGATAATAATAGTATTGCATGTCAATCTGTGGCTAATTATGAAACAAATTGGGACGATAGAGACTTAGTAAACTGGCAATTGCCCAATATTCAACAATATAGCATCTATAGGAAGAGTAGGACCCTAGATTTTAGATCTATTTTAGGACAAAAGACTAAAGAGATTAATGTCAAATTCCATAATAATACATTTAGCACAAATTTATTGAATAAAAATAGTTTGAACCATTATCATAAAATTGGTTATAATGACTTGCATATAGGAAGTGTTCAAATTGGGTTGAAACCCTTAGCCAAAATTGGTCTTAATAATTCCATTTTAGTTGTTCTCCGAGACAAAAGGATCACCAATTATAAAGAATCTATTTTAGGAATTGCTGAAACCAGTTTGACTTATGGACCTATTTATTTCCAATGTTATCCAAATTTCACTATTGCTTTAAATTCAGATGAGCATAAAGAAAAATGTCTTGCTATTGATATTCAGACTCATAATTATCAATTTTTAAGAGGATCCAGCCCTTATAAACTCATTTACAGAATTCATTATCGTGTACTAACCACTGGTCTTATCCCTAGTTATATTCCTCCTGTTGTTCCTGCTGGACAAACTATATGTTATAATGCTTGTCCTACAGTTAACCTGATGGTTCCCACACCAGTTAGATGGGAAGATATCAACTTCCCTGAAAATTGGTTGAAGGAACATGCTGATAGACCCACTTATCGAATACCCATGAGAGATCTCAGAGATTGTATATCGGACCTAGATGGGACTCTTCGAATCTCTTTCAGAGATCGATCACTATCATCCAGAGAACCTTCACTACAGATTCCACGATCACTATCATCAAGAGAACCTCCACTACAAATTCCGAATTATGATGATGATCTCCAGTCAGCAAGAAACTCCCTATCTAGCCTATCCAGACTTAATATCAGAAACCAAATTCCTAGCCTGGTGGAACAATACCAATATCAACCAAATCCAAATACTAGAAACCAGTTACCTAGCCTTGAAAACAGATACAAACCAGGTACTAGTGAATCATCTGAACCTATAAACTTGATACCCAGACAAAGACGTCCACCTATTCCTACTACTATTGAAATACCAGAAATACCCACTCATATCTCCAGAGTCCATAAAACCCCAGAACAAGTTGCTCTTCCTATCCATACATATGACCAAGAAGGACCAAGCTCTCCCACTCCATCACAAGTCCTCACAGAAATACCTGACATAGAACCACAAATTAGAACTATAAATGTTCTTGACACCAATCCTATCAACTATGAAATCCTTATAGCAGAGTACCTTAGCCACAAATCCAGAACCAAATATGAATCCAGTTATAGCCAGAAAAAGCAAGACCAGTTCCGGATAAGATGGCTTCAGAACATTGAGACCCTCAATAAGAGTATACCTTTCTTCGAATGGTATGCTAACAGAAAAAGCATAGAGAATGATTGTCAATGCCTGGTTATGGACCGATCAACATTCAGGACCTATAAAACCAAGAAGGGCGAAGAGACACTTCCCCATCCTCCTCCAAGAACGTGTGAAATAGAGATAGAGAATGAAGATCGAGAGGTTCCGGGTGGAGCCCCTGAAATTATGACCTGCTCCCCTTACATCCTCATTGACTCATCTCTATCCAACACTGTTCCAGCATCTTCACAGCAAATGGGTATAATCATGAAGCAGAACAACTACACAAATGCATATCTAAAAACTGTTGGAGACCAGCTTGATAGATTTGAGATCAGCCAATACCAATCTCTGACCAGATCCGTGCTTGAAAGCGTGTCCCAAGATCCCCAGTCTTCATATCAACCTGGTGTCCTCTTATTTCCTGATACCACAGGAATTGAGAAATGTTTTGACAACCACAATCTTCTTGACACAGAAGAACTTTTGAAACTCCTAGAAGAAAGGTTATCACAAATTCCTCAAATTCCTAAACCAGAAAACCAACCAGAAATCCGAACCTTAGACACATATATTGACACCTCCGAACCTAGCAACAGTGAACCTACCAAAGAATTCGACCAGATGATCTATAAATTAACCAACCAAAACACAGCCGACAACAATAGCTATACCCGATTTTACCATGGCACAAAACCCTATTATCCAAAACCTACACCCCCTGACCTCCAATATGAAGAAACTGTTCCTTACAGAGCATACAGTGGCAATGCTTGCTATCAATTTAACATTGATGGTCTGTCAGAATACCAAATTATGACTATCGTTAGACAGATTCACACTGTTGGCTACATCTATATCAAGAAACAAAGCATGACCCATGCTGATGCTGTTACAGCACTGACCGGTGGTTTTGAAGGCCAATTGCTCGGATGGTGGACGCATACCCTATCTCTAACTGCCAGAGCAAACATTATCAACCACACAAAAACCATATCAGTTCCCTCTACATCTACCACCCCAGGCTCTTTCCTACCCACTGCCACTACCACTACCTCCCAGCCTGATGGAATAGATGTGCTTTGTTATACCATCGTTTTACATTTTATCGGAAACCCAAACCGATTCCAAGATAAAGACTATTCCAAACTCCAGAACTTGAAGTGCAAGAAACTGAGTGATTTCAAATGGTACAAGGACATATTCTTGACCAGAGTATTACAAAGAGAAGACAATGCCAAAGCATATTGGAAAGAAAAATTCATATCAGGACTACCGTCTCTTTTTGCCAACAAAGTCCGAGACAAGATGAGAGAACAGATGGCCAGTTCAGATTGGTCTCAGATCGACTTAGAGACATGGACTTATGGAGAAATCATTGCAACCATCAATATTGTAGCTCTACAACTATGCAATGATATCAGACTAAAGAGCCAACTCAAACAGCAAAAGTTAACTACCAGAAGAGAACTTGGCTCGTGGTGTGAACAGTTCAGATTTGATAAGCTCCCGAACCAGAAACATCGGCAGTCTCACAAATCCAACTATCAACCCTCCAAAAGAAAGAAGCGTCCTAGTAAAGATAGATCACACAACAAGGAGAAAGCAGAGAAGAGAAGCAAGAAACCTTTCCAAAGGCCCTTCACCAGAAATAATAAAACCTGCTATGGGTGTGGAAAAAGGGGACATTTTGCTAACAAATGTCCTGAGCTTAAAAATAAGATCAAGTCTTTGAATATTGAAAAAGAATTCAAAGACAGACTTATCCAAGTTATTTTCGAACAACAGTATACCTCGGATGAAGATTCAACGAGTTCCGAGGAAGAGCTTCTAATCATCGGCCAATCCAGCACAGAAACTTCAACGCAACAAGAATCAGATCGCATTCAGGCCTGTCTATGCAATCAAGTCAATGTCTTAGATCAATCCGACTATTCCATGCTAATTAGCATGATTGATAGTATCAGTGATCCTATTCTTAAAGCAAACTATATCAAACAGATCCAGGAAAAAAATATCCACCCAAGATACCAATAAACCATCAACCAGCCCAAAAATCCCAGATTTCGAAGAAAATGTGATGAAACTATTTTCCCCCAAACAAAGAAAAGTGACCATCCCTGACCTACAGAATGAAATCAAGCAGGTCAAAGAGGAAATAAAAGATTTAAAGCTCACAACCCAGAAGCTTCAAGCACAATTGCTAGAACAATCTTCAAAGACAAAAAGAAAATCATCTACACAAAGCAGCTTCAAAAGTTCTGATGATTCAGACGCAGAAGCACAAGGAGGGGATCAACCGCAAGGAGGGAATCAACCTAACAATGAATTGGCCAGCCTCCTCCATCCTGACTTTATCCGACAACATGGGACCTTCATTGGCAGCGAAATCAGGGTCCAGAAATGGTACACTGAAGTAAACATACGCATTTCTTCCAACTTCCACCTAAGAGTCCATGTGTTGATCAACTCAGGAGCTGATCTCAACTGCATACGGGAAGCCCTTGTTCCCACCAAATATTTCGAGAAAACCACAGAAACCCTTTATGGTGCCAACAAACAACAGCTTAATATCCAATACAAATTGACCAATGCCAAAGTTTGCAATGATGGAGTCTGCTACAACACTAGTTTCCTTTTGGTCAAAAATCTTTCCCAAAATGTAATCCTTGGCTTACCCTTCATTCATCTTATATCCCCTTTTAAAGTTACCTCAGAAGGACTTATTTCAGAATACCTAGGAAGGGAAATACTTTTCCCTTTCACCTTCCCTATTCTCGTTCGAGATCTAAATACCCTCAAAGACAAGTCAGTCTTCTTAGAAAACCAAATTGCCAACATTAACATAAAGCAGGATTATTTATCTTTCTTAAAAGACGACCTGCATTTTGAGAGACAAAAGAAACACCTAGAAGATCCCAAACTCCAACAAAAAATCCAAACCTTTAAAAGAAAACTCGAAAGTGAAGTTTGTGCCTCTTTTCCAAATGCCTTCTGGAACAGAAAAAGACATATCGTCTCTCTTCCTTACAACAAGGAATTCTCCGAAAGAGGAATTCCCACCAAAGCCAGACCTATCCAAATGTCCTCATCCCTCCTAGAACACTACAAAAAAGAAATTGCCGACTTATTGCAAAAGGGTCTGATTAGGCCTTCTAAATCCCCTTGGAGTTGCCCAGCTTTCTATGTTCAAAAGAATGCTGAAATCGAAAGAAGAGTCCCCAGACTGGTCATCAATTACAAATCTCTGAATGATGCTCTTCAATGGATTCGGTATCCTATCCCTAATAAATCTGACTTATTGAAAAGACTTTATAATTCTAACATTTTTTCTAAGTTTGACATGAAATCAGGTTTTTGGCAAATACAGATTGATGAGAAGGACCGCTATAAAACTGCTTTTACTGTGCCTTTTGGCCAGTATGAGTGGAATGTCATGCCTTTTGGTCTTAAAAATGCCCCTAGTGAATTTCAATCCATCATGAACGAGATTTTCAACCCTTATACTGAATTTTCTATTGTCTACATAGATGATGTCCTAATCTTTTCTGATAACATTGACCAACACTGGAAACACTTAGATATTTTCCTCCAAACAGCCAAACACCAAGGTCTAGTTGTCTCAGCACCCAAAATTGTTTTATACCAAACCAAAATCCGATTCCTAGGTCATAACATCGAAAGAGGAACTATTTTACCCATCCAAAGAAGTCTTGAGTTTTCTGACAAATTCCCGGATGTCATCAAAGACAAAACCCAGCTACAACGATTCTTAGGATGCCTCAATTATATAGCTAACTTCTGTCAACAACTACGTATCATATGCAAACCCCTTTTCCAAAGACTAAAGAAAAATCTAGCACCTTGGACCGAGGAGCACACTTTAGCCGTCAAAAAAATAAAAGCCCAAGTCAAAAGTCTTCAATGTCTTGTTATCTGTCATCCCACGGCTCCTAAAATAGTCGAAACAGATGCCTCTGAGCTTGGTTATGGTGGCATCTTAAAACAAGTCATCAATAACCAAGAATGCCTTGTTAGATATGTTTCTGGTGTTTGGAATGATACACAACAAAAGTACTCCACTGTCAAAAAAGAAATCCTGGCTATTGTTCTAACTATTCAAAAATTCCAAGATGATCTAATCAACCAAAAATTTGTCTTGAAAGTTGATTGTCAATCAGCAAAATTCATTTTGAAAAATGATGTTAAAAATCTTGCTTTCAAACAAATATTTGCTAGATGGCAAGCTTTACTATCTGCATTTGATTTTACTATTGAACATATTAAAGGATCAAATAATAGTTTACCAGATTTTTTGACCAGAGAATTTTTGCAGGGAAGTCCATGAGTAGCAGCAAAAAGAAGACACAGGGCCTCAGGCCCACTATAAGCCCATCCTCATCCAGGCCCGACTTATCAACTGACCTATCAAGTGGACATAGTGCTTTGGTGACTTATCGTGGCAACAATACTGCTGCTATTATGACTTATGATGACCAAAAATCTAGCCCAGAAAGAAAGCCCAGTCATAAAGACAAATACTCTATTGCTTCCAGCCATCTGGCCATTTCAACCCAATCACCAAGACCTACCATACCAACCCCACTACAAATCACCAATAGTTTCTCCCCTTTAAAATCAGATTCTTCATCCTTTAAAACAGTAGCATCATCCCATATCAGCCCACATTCAGTAAAACAAGACAAAATTGTTGAAAAGCAAAAGGCTTATGCTCCCTCCACATCATCCTTCCCTAGAGTCAACAACCCGACTTATCATTATCATGAAAAACCCTATTTTGACAAATTTTTTGTAGTAGAAACCCCACTACTACTCGAGACTTATTTCAAGGAACCTAAAAAACTGGCGGATGCAATCATTGATCCACTGTTTTGTAGGATTCTTGAGGACATATTAAAAAGACATATTTTTTATGAATTCATCCTTGTGGATACAGATTCAATCTATATTTCAGGATGTTTTTGACAAAATTAACACAAAGAAATTGATTTTTAGAAAAATAAAGTTTTGCAAAATCATTACTTTAGAACAATGGGGTAATGACCCAAATAAGAAAAGAAGTTTTTCTAGACCCTTCCACGTTTCTGAATTTTCCTATTGGGATTATATTGACGCATGGACTTATGTTTTATATGGCCAAAATCCTGGAAATTCTTTATCTTGGTTTATTTACTTTGACAAAGATTTTCCTCTTGACATACCATTTTGGTTTCTGGATTGGTGGGACAAATATGGGCCAAATATTGATTTCCTTCCAACCATCATTAAAGAAGGTTACCAGTATTGGGTCACACATGTTGATAAACCCAAAGATTGGGATTTTATTCCTGACTTATTAATCTTTTTCAGGATTTTCAGTCTTACCTGGATTTTAATGCTTGATTATAAGATTCAAGAAATACTTATTGGCAATGTCAATGTTCCTTATTTTGGGAGGCAAACGAAGATCAAATGGTGGAGTGGCATGAACATGTCTGACCATGGGAAAAATAGAGTAGCAAGATGGTTTAACGAAAACCCTAGCTTCTGTAACTCAAGCAAAGACCAATCCCAGTTCTTAATGGCCAAATCCCAGAATCAAGCTAGAATTGCAGCTGCAAAGACTCCCGAAGAACTATTAGCCATCGCTGATGAAATGAGAAAATCTATGACAGCCATTTCCCAAAAAGACTCAGATTCTGACAACCATGATGATTTCCTTAGTGAAGATGACCCCACCGAAGGTAACAGCTCTTCCCAACAACATTGTGAAAGCATTTTCAGCCATGACTTATCACAGTTTCAGGGGCTTTAGCCCCATAGAATTCACCAGACTTATTCTTAGAGAGCATGGAATCCTCTATTAGCATTTATTACCATTATAATCATATATTATCCATCCTGAGTAAAGAGTGTCGGCAGAGAAAAAAAAAAAAAAAGTAAAAGAGTAAAAGTGTGTCGGCAGAAAAAACAAATTACTTACTTTCACCCGTGACTAAGTTCCAGCAGCAATCATCAAACTTCAGCAACAATCATTCCTCCACTATCAGACCCATGTGACCAGCTTTGGAATCATCCAGCACGATCATTGCTTCAGCATCAATTATTCGCCCATGTGACTAGCTTGTAGAGTCTTCAATGTCCATTATTATGTTTTATAACCAGAGTTAGTCTTTACCTTGGTTATCACTACCATGGTAATTGGTCTAGTCTATATAAAGAACTCTTCTCTGGTTGAGAAGGCAAGTTCTGGTTTTCAGGTTCTTTTCCTACTTTGTAATCTTCCTCTCTTAGTTTTGTAACCGTCCTCTCTTAACCTTCCCTTCTTTTGTAAAAACAAGTTTGAATAAATAAAGAGTGCGACTTATTTGTGTGCATCTACATTGCTGTCAGACTAATACTGATTGCAGTAAGTTTATGTTAATTTTATTTTCTATTATTCAAGTTGGAATCCGTTTCAATTTCATGTTTTATTATTTTCTGCATTTTGTCTTGTGCATTCTGTTAGCTTTGTTGGTCCTCCGTTATATATATATATATATATATATATATATTCAATTTAGAATGGACAATTTATAGAGAATTAAAGCATATAAACATGTCAAATCCCCAATCATAATACGATTCAATATTACATCTAAATTTTCTTGAAGATAACAGCAAGTGACAACGTATCATGACATGAAATTCTTCAAACAAAAACCAAATCGCAAACACGAATATTTAATAAATTGTGAAAAATTGCAAGAATAACAGAAACTCAGATGAGATCTGAGCTGAGAAATCGATCTCTCACCTGAATCGATCTCTCATCCAATTAAAAGGATGCGCAGAAGATTGCTTTTTGATCGATGGAATGGAATATTATCGATCTCTCACCTGAAATCGCAAACACAAAAGTTGCTTTTGGTATGAAATTTGAGATAAGGAAATTAGAACGGAAATTAAAAAATACCTTGGATAGCTCGAATCGAATTCAGAGGTTGCTAGAGAAGAGAGAGAGGGATAGAGAGAGAGATGAGAATAGGAGATAAGGTGAGAAATGAAGGTCAAATGATCGTGGCTGCTAGTTGGAAATTTCATGAAAGGCAAGGATAAAATAGTAAAGTGGCTAAAATTTCATTAAAAATCACTGTAATGCGTTTTTGAGAAGCAGAAGCGGAAATCTAAAAGCATGTATTTGTAACTTCTCAAAAACTTAGTTGGGAGAAGCTAAAAGTAGCCAAAAGCAGCCAAAAGCACTTCCCTATAATTTTACCAAACACTTTATCATTGGTCCAGAATCACTTTTGGCCCCAAAAGCAGCTGGGAAAGCAATGCCAAACTGGGCCTAACTAGTTCGGTTGTCGTGGACCTGTGGTGGTGGATGCTTTTCAATATATATATATATATATATATATATATATATTGAGTAAGGCTAGATATCACATTTACACATTTACAATAATAACTTTTCAATCACAACACATGTGGCTGCTGATGTGTCAATTGGTGAATAGATACAAATTAATAACGATTTATCTCACTTACCCATGTATCCACTTAGAGCATCTCCAATGCTGTACTAAAGCTAAAATTTAGCACAAGATGCAAAAACCATTCTCCAATGCAATGCCAAATGATGTGTCAAATTTGGCATATGTTATATTGTGTGACAAATTTGACACAACAATAAATGCTCCCTTTTTAATTATAAAAATACCATTATATATATATTTTAAATGAAATAATAAATGCATTAATAGAACTTTGTATTGGAACATTAAAAGAAATAATGAATGCATTAATGGTAAGTGTTTACTTTTATAATTTTAATTAATAAAATAATAAAAATAACATTTTAAATATAATTGTGCATTGGAGCACAATATTAAATTGATGTGTCAAATATAGCATTTTACTCTTTTTTGTGCCAAATTTGGCTTTGGCATTGGCATTGGCATATGCATTAGAAATGATCTTACAAATTAACACATCAGTTGCCACATGTGTTGTGACTGAAAAGTTGTGATCGTATGTGTGATATCTAGCATTACTCATATATTTTTTGTTATTTTATTGACATCTGTCTTTTTGTTTTTTAATTTAATTTAGAGCATTAATTATTATATATTAAAGACGTAAATTTGACTCAATGTTGTTGGCTTACTGGTATATCCCTCACACTTATACCATGAGATTGTGGGTTCTAGTCGCATCCTCTCCCAAAGCCCTGAATTATTGTAATATTTTGAAAAAAAAAAATGTAAATTTTGTTATTAAATCAGAAAAGGTTAATTAAGTTAAATAAAACAATATTATAATGTTTATACCCTATATTATCTTTTTTTTTTTGGTTGTACAAAATAATAAAGAGAAAATATATATATATATATATATATATATAATTGTATCTCGTATTATAATATTAATTTTTTTATTTAGTTCTCGATATATTTTTTTCATTTTAAAGTATTGCTACTAGACACATTTTAATGATTTTTTTTGTCGGAATATTGTTTTCAATCATTGTTACCAGATGTATTTTCAGATTCTAAAAATATAAAAATCAATTTCTTATTCTCATCTGAAAATTAGTAAAATAGAAAACTTTACCGAACAATCCCTAAATAACTTGTTCGGTTTTAATATTTTTTTTCATTTTAAAGTATTGATTTCTTTTTGTTTTTGTGTGCTAAATTAGTTTAGTTAGCGAATTCTTCTATTATAGAGTGATACACTTTAATGGACATAAATTGACAACATTGAATGCCCTTTTTGTTTATAACTTTATATGCTTATGTTTTTTTTTTTTTTTTTTAGAGTATTTTAACAAACTTAAATTTAACATGTTAATTTCAATATATGAAAGTAATAATAATTAACTAGAATATAAGCTTGTCAATATCTAATAAAATATAAAATTAAAATAAATATCATTTCAACTAACTAATTAATTAAAACTCAAGTCTTTTTTTTTTTTTTTTTAGTATTTCAAGAACTATTACAAAATTGAGACTGCCGATATCAAATAATACATGTGAGGTCCAAATATCTACTCTCATAATCCGGGAAGAAAACTCCTTATACATGCTTGTAAAATGTGTATGATGAGATTTGAACCCCTCACCACTTATATGGAAGGGATGTGCACTATTAGCTCTACTAAGAGGTGATTGCTTAATCAATCTTCATCATTGAAGCGATACGATTCATAATTCAAACTCAACTTGATTAAACTGATCAAAACCAACTTAATGGAGTAATAATTCAAAGTTAAGCTTAATTTAAGTAAATAAAATTTAATCATTATCGATATGATCGGTTATATAAAATTTAATCATCACCAAATTATTTTCTAAATTGTGAATTTTAGAATAGAAAAATTCTTAGAATAGCCAATTGACCGTTAACAGAGCAATATTGGAGGCCTTTTGTTCACCAACAATAAACTAAAAAAAAAAAATGATGAAAAAGTTGTTCAAGAACACAAAAATATGAAACAGCCCTTGTCTAAATCATCGCATAGCCTCCTATTTTCAAACAATAAATATATTTGTAAATTTGAAGATTGAGTTGTAGTTTGTAAATTCTCGCACACGGCTCAACAAAGATGGGTCGAGCCGTGTTCGTGCTATGCTGCTGGTGGTGTATGCTGGTGGTCCTAGCCAATGGCTCAATAGACCTCGGTGTCAACTGGGGGAACATCGCCACCCACCCATTGCCACCCAAGACAGTAGTCCAGTTGCTCAAGGATAACGGAATCCGAAAGGTGAAGCTCTTCGACTGCGATCCGAAAACATTACTTGCCCTGGAAGGTTCAGGGATGGAGGTCATGGTTGCAATTCCTAATCTCCAACTTGCAACTATGGCTGATAGTCTTGTTAATGCAGAAGATTGGGTTAGCGAAAATCTCTTGGACTTCGTCGATAAGGTCAAAATCAGGTAAGTAGAGCCTTGTTTTTCCATATATTTTTTTTTCCCTAGTTCAAATACAATTCATTGTTTTTCATATTCAATGTGATTGTATTTAACTGGAAACACAAAAGGGTAAATATACTGATCTCCCTAAAGTTTGACATAAATATAGTTAAAGATTAAGTACATATTTATCTATCCAAACCTTCCCTACTCTTAAAATAGAATAAAAAACCAAAGTAATTGCCCTTATTTAATAAAATTTAAAAATGAAGATAATCTTTTCATAAAAAAAATAATTAAATTAAATCAATTGAAGATAATCCTTTAAATGAAATATAAATGGAAGAATAATTTTAAAATAGAAAAATAAAAACTATTTTCAAAATTTAAAATTATCTTCATTTTTAAATATATATATATATATATATATATATATATATATAATATACTATTTTGAAGTAAATAAAAAAATGTTTTTTTTTAAAATTATCTTTATTTTTAAATTAATTTTTTTTCTTACTGCTATATAAATTTAAAATTTATAATAAAAAAATTCTCTAAATTCAAAATTATTTATACTAGCTTTTACTATTTTTTTAAATAAAAAATTATCTTCATTTTTAAATTTTAATAACTAAGAGTAATTTGGTATTTTTATTAATTTAATTTTAAGAGTAGAGGAGGTCAAAGTAGATAAATGCATACTTGATCTCTAACTGCATTTATACCAAACGTCAAGGTATTTCAGTGTAATTACCCTAAACACAAATGAAATCAATGATAAACCCGAAAACAATAGAAATCTTGTGTTTCAAAATTTTGATTAATTTCAAAATTATATTCGGAAGCTGATTTTGAACATGGACCAATCCTAGCATTTGAAGAAACTGATTAGAAGAACCTTCTTTTTGATATCTCTCAAATTATGCAAACTAATTAAAATCAAAATTATATTCAATTTCTTAATTTCTTGAATTGATTAGGTTTAATTAGGTCGCATGATCCGTTGTGTTTGCATGTATGCAGGCACGTAGCCGTTGGAAATGAACCATTCTTGAAATCGTACAATGGTTCGTTCGTGAAGCACACATTCCCAGCTTTGAGAAACATTCAAAAGGCTTTGGACAAGGCAAATCTCGGCAAACAAATCAAAGCCACCGTACCCCTCAATGCTGATGTCTACGAATCCAATTCGTCCAAGCCCTCCGACGGAAACTTCCGCTCAGACATTAAAAATTTAATTATCCAAATCGTCAAATTCCTCAAAGATAACGGAGCCCCTTTTGTTGTCAACATCTACCCTTTCCTCAGTCTCTACCAAGACGACAACTTCCCCATTGAATTCGCCTTCTTTGAACGCGGTGCCAAGTCGGTGGACGACAAAAACTATCACTACACAAATGTGCTCGATGCCAACTACGATACTCTCCTTTGGTCGCTCAAGAAGATCGGTGTGGATGATATAAAGATAATCATCGGAGAAATCGGGTGGCCTACCGATGGACACAAGCACGCTACAACCAAAGATGCACAAAAATTCTACGATGGTTTGTTCAGAAGATTGAACGAAAACAAAGGAACCCCACTTCGACCCTCAGCTAAATTCGATGTGTATCTCTTCGGTTTGCTAGATGAGGACCAGAAAAGTATCGAGCCGGGTTTTTTCGAGAGGTATTGGGGGATTTTCCGGTTCGATGGAAAGCCAAAGTTTCCTCTTGATTTTACGGGTAAAGGGCAGAACAAGATGCCGATAGGCGCGAAGAATGTGAAGTATATGGAAAAAAAGTGGTGCGTATTAGATACGAGTATCGTGAACCACAATATAACCTGGATGGTTCAAAAGCAAACAGATTTGGCTTGTAGGGATGGAGATTGTTCCAGCTTGACGCCAGGATCGTCATGTAGCAGTATAAGCAACATCTCGCATGCGTCGTATGCGTTTAACATGTATTATCAGATGAGGAATCAGAAGAAAGACGCCTGCGATTTCGAGGGTTTGGGCATGATTGTCGATAAGAATGCATCGCAGGGACAGTGCCTGTTTCCTATAATGATTGATGTTGGTGCTGGGGAGAGGCTCAGCTTTGGATTTGGAGGGATCATTGCTGCCATTTTAACCATGTTCTTCATGTTAATGTAAGGACAAGTTTTCTGGGTGAGACGACTGTGAGTGCTGTCTTTCCATCTAGTGTTCATACCATGTAACAATACATGTGGAATAAATGTTCTCTAATGTACTGGGGTGGGGTTTTTTGAATGATTAAACACACTACTAGCCTACTATATTGTTCAGAACTTCAAATATATGAGTTAGAGGTCTCTCTGCGTTTGTTATTTTATGAATTAAGTAACATTTGAAACCATATTATACCTAATAAAAAAAGGAAATCTATATACACTCAAGAAAGAGTTTATATATGTAATGAATAAGAAGGTTTATATATCAAAGGGAGAGATGGAAATATGATTTTTTTTTTTTTATAAATTTGTACCTTTAAAATTACAACAAGACAGATTGCTTTTGAATGTTGAAATCATCAGTACCTTCATTATGTATATGTAATTTAATTGTATTTAATTGCATGTTTCTCAATAAAATTTCTAGATATGAGTGCGGTTGTCCAATTTCAAATTAAACAATGCAAATTATTATTTTATTGTGGAAATTAGCAAAAATAGCCTCCCCCAACATTCACTTTCTAGGAAATAGCACCTTGGATAAAAAATTGCATATACAGCCGCTTTGGGAACCCTATTTACCACTATGCCCTTAAGAGGCCCTCACATGGAAATTCCCTAAATACCCTCCTTAAATGTTTGAACAAATAAAAATTGATCACATTTACTAAATTACCCTCCCCATTCACATTCCCCATAAAATGACTAAATTGGCCTCTGATTTCCCACAAAACTAACAGTTTACAGCACAATTGAAAACAAATTCAAACTTTGGTCTGTGTGATTACGCGTAAACCCAAACCCAAACCACGTTGTCGTTGCCATGACGCAGAGATACAGTGACGCACAAGCCCAAACGATGAAACTCTACTCTACGTGAAATCGCAAACCCAAACAACAACAAACCAGAAATAGAGAGAGGTAGGAGAAGCATGAGGTCGTCGTCGTCGTTGTCCTTGTCATCGTTGTCCTGGTCTTCGTTATCCTCGTCGCCGTTGCCCTCGTCGCCGTCGCCGTCGCCGTCGCCATAGGCATTGAAAGAAGCACCCAAACCTTAGACGAAACGCAAACCAATTTCCAAGGTACTAATTTGTTCAAATTTGTGTTTTTATTGTAGTTTGTTCTTGTTTGTGTTTTGGAATGGTAATTTGTGTTTTTGACTTGTTGTATGTGTATTTGGAAGTTGTGTGTTTTTATGGTAATTTGTGTTGTGAACACTACACTGGAAATTTATAGTGGGAGGGAGGGAGGGAAGAAAGAAATATGTTTGTAGAGTAAATGACCGTTGCATGTAATGGTAAATGCATATGTTGAGCCTATGAATGATTGTCATAAGCCTAGGGCCGATGGATGGATGATGCATGTATTATTTTGAGCCTATGACTGATGTTCAATGTGTATTATTTGAATTATTTTCATAAGCCTAGTACTGATGTTGAGCCTGGGACTGATAATACATGCATAATTGTGAGCCTAGGACATATTTTCATAAGCCTGGGACTGAAAATGACTTATCTTGCACGGAGAGAGCCTAGGTATAATGGTGAATGTATATGTTGAGCCTATGAGTGATTTTCATAAGCCTAAGGGTGATGGATTGACTAGTCTCTTTATGACTCTCGCAATAGTACGAGGTCGAAGAATAGCACAATGGTAAATAAAAGTTCGTTCCCACAGGGACCGAGTGACCGATTACCGAAATTGATTAGTTTAAGAGCTATTCAAACAAGCAACAATTTAATGATGGAATTATACTACTCAACTTCAACTAAATTAAACATAAAACTAAAATGTAATGATTTAAACTAAACAAATAAGCAAATTTAAGCAAAGGCAAACACAAGCAAGTGATTTTATCTCTTATGGGAAATTAGGCTAAGACTTTGAATCCGCCTATCCAATTCTCATTAATTTTAGGCACATCATTAAGGTAAAGTATGCAAGTGTGTGTGTAGATTCGTGATGCCCTCCATTTGTCTCTAACCTCTCTCAAGTGATAAAGACAACATTTATATGCACCAACAACCTATTTCTCAATGGTTATCCGAACTACATATAAATTCATTAAGTCATGGCACACAAATTGAATCCTTCAAGCTAGCATCGCATATTTCTATCTTATTAGACTTGTATCGGGCATTTCATCGAGCACGTTGTGTGCTTCTCCTCTCGGTGCTTCACACAACAACCAAATATCAACCAAGTGCTAGCTAGACACCTAGAAGCATTAAGCAATTGAAATACACATACACAACACAAGCAGTCATGATAAAGTAATGGCCTTTACTAATAATTCATGGAAAAGGTTTCATCTTGGCCTTAGCCAAGATGAATTTAGTTCATATTACAAGGAATGGCAACAAAAGATATGATATTTGTGTAAGCCATAACAAATTACAAATGAAAATAAAGAGAGAAAGGTGTAGAGAAAACTATATGTGAAGCTCTCCTCCTCTCTTGGTGTGTTGGTGTGTTGGTGTGCTTGGCTTGCTTGCTTCTTCTCTCTTAGTTCCCTTCTATGCTCCAAGGTTGGGTTTTTATGGTGGGAAATGGTATGAAAGTTGGATATTTGATGTTTGGTAGAGTGGATTTGAAGTTTAGGTGATGGATTGAAGGTTGGATGTAGTGATTTTGTGGATTTGGAGAGTAAAAATGTGTTCTTAAAGTGTTTTGGAGTGGAAGGGTTGTGCAAGAGGTGTGAAAAATGAGAGGAAAAAGGGGTATTTAAAGAGTGGAGAGGTTAGGGCAAGAATTTGGGGTCAAAGGAAAAGAAAACCCCTCAAATTCGGACAAAAAAACACAAAACGGATGCCCAGGGCGCTGTACGAAAGCGCTGTATGTACAGTGCCCAACTGCTGTCCAACATTCCAGAGAATTGGCGCTGTACGGGCACTGTACGGGCGCTGTACAAAAGCGCTTTATGTAAAGCGCCTCTTGTTCTTCAGTGTCTTCCAACAGCACGCACTGTTACGGAAATGGGCATAACTTTCTCTAAAAATATCGGAATCGTGATCCCTAAAAACCGTTGGAAAGTAGACAGCTGGGGCTTTCCGAAAATAGGTAGCACGAAATCTAGTTCAATCTGAGGTGAGAGATATGGCCCCCGAAACATAGGTGTACTGCACAAGTCTTTCCCATTTTTGCCCTTTTAACTTCAAAAACTCATCAATTAAGCTCAAGTGCCTTATTTATAGCAAATAACCTACAAAATGCTCACCAAACACATTAAATATACAAATACGCTCGAAAACGAGTACAATTGATAAGAAATGGGGGCTATACCGAGTGTACAAATAGGCACTATCAAATACCCCCAAACCTATCTTTTGCTCGTCCCCGAGCAAAACCAAAGCAAACAAAATTAAGATTATCCTACTAAAAACTAAAGAAATGAAAACACCACTTTCATGGGTGACACGATGGCACTTGGCATGTGCCACAAGCCTTTTAAACCCCTAGGCGATCTAGTGGACGAGTGAAGTCTCGTGAGGGCCCACAGAACGGTACCCACAAACATATTTTCTACCGAGTCAATGAAAGATGAGATGCGACATTGAGTGAACCGTAAAGTAGACACAAGCATGCCAAGATCATTGAGTGCAATCTAGAGGTGTGATAGCCAAGGTGCTACAACACTAATGATTGCAATTTCGGACTTCTTAGTGAATTTAGTATCCAAAGCATCAAACACAAGAGTCATTGATAACATTTCGCTTTGACTCTAAGCCTCTCTTGGTTTCTCTTATTATTTTATCACACCAAACCTAGGCTCACTCATCAAACATATGCGAGTTGGAGTTTATGCACAATGAAATTTTCAAAGTTAAAACACATATGAAAAGTTAATAAGAACACTCATACTTTCATGCAAATGAACCTCAAGAATGGAATCAAGCATTAAGAACACCCATGTTTTCAAGCTAGACTCTCCCTAAAGATCAATTAGGACTTCTTTTAAGTGCAAGTGGAATTTATGGTTGGATGGTGATGTATAAGCCGGGTGGATATGGAATTATTGGTGAGCCAATGATCATGCTAGAGTTTTCTACTTAGCACACTTTGTAATCCCTTCTTAGCGTCTAGGCATTTTATTGACTTTAATAACTTTGTACAATTGTGGTTGCTTAGTATTTGAGCAACTTTTTCTCTCTTTTTTTTTATTTTAATTTATTTATTTATTTTGATAAAGTAAATTTACAAAAATGCCTAAGTACACGCTACTTGGATGGTACATTTCTTTTTGAGCTTCAATTTCTCTCTTAGTGTTTTCTAGCCATGATCAATGTTATGAGATGGTTAAGTGTTTGGGTTTAATGTGGTGTAAATGTAAGATGGGTGGATATGGTGATTGAGTTTAGTGTGAAGGTCTACATTCTTTGGACATTCAAGCACACACACACAAGGCTTAAGGATGTGTTTGGGTCATTTTGAGTGACTAACACACATTGCCTACGTCATCTCTAAAGGTATGAGTCTAGCAAACCAACAAGGGAAACACATGAGGTAAAAATACTAAAGATATTGAAAGGAATAATGCACGGTGTGTATAATATTAATCTAGATGGGGGGTGAATAGATTTTAATCGATTTTATCCAATTTTTCGTGTAAGGTCAAGATTACGAAAATGCCCCTGACTAGTCAATTTATATAACAAGTGTAATATGTGCGAAATTTAAATAACACTTGATATTTACGTGGAAACCCTCACGGGAAAAACCACGGGCTGGTAAGTGCGCCACACTCGAACCTCGAATCCACTAATGATAATGAAGATTACAACCTAATCCCGGTATGTAACTCACTACCACTACCTACTCCCGGTATGAGTGAACCTAGTCCAATTGCTTATGTGAACACCTAATCCCGGTGTACGACCTAATCCCGGTCATCACACAAGACTTACAATTGCTTGTGACATAAGGCAACCTAATCTCGGAAGCCACACAAGTCTTACTTCTCAATGAAGAGATTAACACCCTAAGTGAATATATGAATATCCAAAATGCAACATAGAGCAAGGGAAACCCTATATGCTTATCTAAGATGATAATATGACAATTAATACAATCCTAGATATCAAGAGCTAAATGACATGTCATAAAACTTAGCTATGTAGAGGATAACCAATCCTAGATACAATAGCTATAAAAAACAATCTCAAACATTTCAATGAGATTAATTAGCTAGATGTATATATCAATCATGAAATCCTAGCTATCAAAAAACAATCTCAATCATGTAATGAGATTAATTAGCTAGATGGCATATAAACAATAAAACCTAGCTATCACAAAATAACCCAATCAACACATAATCTCAATCTTGTATGTAGAAATTACTCTTAGAACATACAAATAATAAATGAGATAAATTGATAAGTAAAAACACTAATTATATAAGATAATAGTGTTCAACATATCATACCATGTGTGTTGAAGAAGACCCATGCTTTAAAGATGCTTAGAGATGCATGAAGATGATGGGTTTTGGGTTTGGAGAGTTAAAGAAGCAAGCTTGGTGCTTTCTCTCTCAAGAATCTCTCTTTCTCTCTCAAGAATATCTCTTTCTCTTTCTAGAAAGTGAAATCTCTCTCTAGGGTTTCAGTTGGGAGAGTTATGTTGAAGAAGGAGAGATAAGAGGGTATTTATAGGTGCCAAATGAAGCTACGATGTTTTGAGAATGTTAAAAAGACGTCACTGGGCATTTTGCGGCCAAATCGGCGGCCAGGCAGCAGAATCATGCGACAACACTTCAGCTCCAAATTCGAGCGCACCGAAACATGACCAAACGACATCAAAACCTTTCATATAATATATCGTTGGAAAGGTATGGAAGTCTACTTTCTACTCCAATTTATGGAATTACATTTTGATGTCTGTAGAAAAGTTATGGTCAATAGAGTGACCAATGGTCAGAAACAGACAACAACATAGTTACCCTGTTTTGGTGGTCACTTTGGAGAATTCAAAACCAATCCAAACGGTCATGAAATATTACGAATAATATACCGTTGGAAAGGTATGGGTGTCTAGTTTGTACAGAAATTTTCAAAACTCATTTTGAAGCTTTGTGTAAAAAGTTATGGTCACAAGACCATGCAAAGGTCAGTTTTGAAAACACTTAAAACATTGAAATCCAATCTTTTGAAACTAGACACCTTACTCCAATCAACCAAACCAAAACTACCACTTTTCCAAGAGAAGAATGAGATCTTCTCAAGTGGTCAACCATCGCACTAAGACAAGCACACCATCGTGCAAGCACGGACGTTTCCGATCACATAAACGGAAACGAATTACACCACACTTAAGACTAATTATGAAGTGCAAGTGTGGGTATTGAATGCATCCTAATGCCTAACATGTCATGGCATTATCATTGAACAAGATGCACTCAATTCAAACATGCATGAATAAAATTCATGACTTTGCATCCTAATGCCTAAACATGTCATGGCATTCCAATAAACTAGATGCAATTAAATAAACATGCATGAAGAGATATTCAACAATTATGAATGCACACATATGAAAACACACAACATATAAGTATAAGAAATATGCATGAGTTGTGAGTGTGTGCAACTATGATCTCTTCAAAGCATGTAAGCACTAGAATTTACCTTTGGTGCTTCTTCTCTTGAGGTCTTGAGAGGACCATTGAACTTTCACCAATTCCTAAGCTACCCTTACAACAAGCCCCACATGTGGTTTGTCCACGAAATAAGCCAATCAATAATTGGGAATCCTTACAGATATGATCTTTAATGCTCAATGCAATGAAAAGAGGTTCTTTTTATTATTATTATGCCTAATATCTACTTGATGAGTGTATAGAGAATAGAAATAAAAGTCACTCTTGTGGACGCAATATTTGGGCAATGAAGCTCACATGGGTTGTCTCCACTAATGATCTAGACATCTCAAGCGCGCTATCTCATTAACTAAAACACAAAATGAGTCCAGTAGAATGTGTGCAAGCAATGTGATGCAACTTTGGCCAACACGGCCTCCCTTAATAATGCATGGCATGCAAAAAGTGCCTACAACGGCTCAACCCAAATGCATCTCAACAAGCAGCTCTTACTGCTCTAGATTTTGACTCGAAATGGTAGAATATTGACAAAATTTGGCTCTAAGCCCACATAATCATGCAAAATTTTTTTTGTTTTGTATATATAATAGCACGCAAAACACTCATGCAAGAAAAAATAAAATGAAAGACGCGAGAGGGTCACTAGATAGCCGTACCCCCAAACTTAAATGAAACATTGTCTCCAATGTTTGCACATAAAAAAGATTGGACAATGTAAGCTTAGAAGTGGGAGAGAAGCCAAAATGCAACCCTAACACAAACAAAACCTAAAAACTATGCACAATACAACGCCACACACTTAATCTAAGCAAGAAAAATAAGACTCAACAAAAACAAAATTAAAATAAAATAAAATAAACTTAAAATTAGAAGAGTTACCTAGGTGGGTTACCTCCTACCAAGCGCTTGATTTAACGTCTCGGCTAGACGCATTACGCTCCTCTCATCAATCTGGATCAACAGTTGGTGCCACATCATCGCCACCTTCCTTTCTCAACTTATGTGAGGCATAGAACATCCTCACACAAAATCCGTTCACTATTCTTGTTTGGTCCACCATGAAAGCTTTCTTCCTTTTGTCCCTTTTGTCCAATTTCTTCTCAATTTTATCCGGGGGAGTTACTTGGGTTTTGTTCATAATTCCATGGGAGCCCAGTTTGTGGACACCTTTCATCCTCTTTCTTGGAACATCTTGAACCACAAAAGAATTAGGCGGCTCTTTCGAAATTCCCCTATGGGAGGATCAACAACCTCGACCATCAAACACCTATCTACTTCCACCGACCTCTTAGTCGCCTTTTTCAAGTCAAACACCACATGTTCTTCTCCTACCCTCAATGTCAACTTGTCCTCTTTGTGATCAACCAATGCTCCACTAGTCTTCAAGAATGGCCTCCCAAGAATCAATGGAACCTCAAAATCTTCCTCCATCTCCAAAATGATGAAATCCACCTGAAAGTATAGGCTATCCACCTTCACTAGGACATCTTCCATCACGCCTCTAGGATATTTGATTGACCGGTCCGCCAATTGGAGAGTGATATAGGTGGGCTTCACTTCTCCAACATTTAGCTTTTTGAACACCGAGTAGGGCATCAAGTTTATGCTTGCCCCTGGATCGATCAAGGCTTTGCTAAATTTCGAGGTTCCAATGGTGAATGGTATTGTAAATTTGCCCGGATCCTTCAACTTAGGAGGGAGCTTGTTTTGCAAAATAGCACTACATTCCTCTGTTAGTGCCACCGTTTCGAAATCTTCAAGCTTCCGTTTGTTGGAAAGTAAGTCATTCAAAAACTTTACATAAGTGGGCATTTGTGCTAGGGCTTCGGCAAATGGAATATTAATATGGAGCTTCTTAAACACCTCCAAGAACTTTGCAAATTGATGAGCATCCTTGTGTTTCCTCAACCTTTGGGGGTATGGGATTGGAGGAACATAGGCTTTGACTTGGGGTTGTGGAGGAGGATCTTGTGATGTGGTAGGCACGTTATCATGACTAGAATTCTTCTTTTCTTCTACAACCTCTTTTTCTACAACAATTTCTTTTCCCATCCCAAAGTTTTCCGGTAACTCAACCTCTTTCCCACTTCTTAATGAAATGGCATTGCATTGCTCTTTGGGGTTGAACATCGTGTTGCTTGGTAGTGCCCCTTGTTGCCTCCATTGGATTTCTCTTGCCAATTGCCCAGTTTCCAAGTTTTGGATTGAGGCTTTTGAGTGTTAAGCAACTTGGTCAATCTTCGTGTCAAGCTTCCTCAAAGCTAAGTCTTGGGCCTCTATTCTATTGTCCAACTTACCCATATACTTGGTGAGGATATCCTCTAAGTTAGATCTTATCTCCCCTTGATTGTTTGGGACTTGGTTAGGGTAGTTTTGTTGGTGAGATTGTTGGAATCCGGGAGGTTGTCTTTGGTTGAGGTTTTATTGTTGTTGGGGTTGGTTGTCCTTCCCTGACAAGTTTTGGTTGTTTCTTCATGCCAGGTTATATGTGTTTGAGTAGGGATTGTTTTAGGGATTTTGGGGTTGATTTTGGAAGTTTCGGTTGTAGTTTACAAAGGAAACTTGTTCTTGTGAACTTGAAGCAAATGGGTTTCCAACTTGACAATCCATGCTAGAGTGTGGCCCCAAACACCATTCACATTGAGCTACTTGCACATTACTAGACCCTGCACTCATCTTGCTCATTTGATTTTGAAGAGCCGCTAGTTGAGCCTTCACACTTGTCAACTCATCTACTTCTAATTTATCTAGAATCTTCTTCGGTACTTGCCTCTGGTTTCCCCACTGGCTATTGTTGAGTGCCATTTCTTCTAGGAGAGCATTGGCCGCATCCATTGACTTGCTCATTAGAGAACCTCCAGTCGCCGCATCCACTAAGTTCTTTGTTGACACCATAATCCCTTGGTAGAAAGCTTGCAAAGTCTGCCAGCTTGCAAGACCATTGTGAGGAATTCTCCTTTGAAGGTCCTTAAACCTTTCCCAAGCTTCGTAGAGACTCTCATTCTCAAATTGTTGGAAAGAAAGGATTTCATTCCTAAGACGAGCGGCCTTCCCTGGTAGAAAAAATCTATTCAAGAATGCTTGAGCCAATTGATCAAAGGTATTGATCGAGTTTGGTGGTTGAGAGTTCAACCATATCTTCGCGTCATTTCCCAAAGAGAATGGGAATAACTTCAACTTGATAAACTCGTCGAGAATCCCGTTGTACTTAAAGGTGTCACAAATCTCGTTGAAGTTTTGAAGGTGCAAGTTTGGATCATCATTTGCCAAGCCATTGAACATACACGTAGTGCCAATCATTTGAATCACCGAAGGCTTAATCTCAAAGGAATTTGCCGCAATTGTTTGCCGGCGAATAGAAGACATATTCTGCTTGAATCTAGGCATCGTGTAATCCCGTAGAGTACATTCATCTTCAACATGAGGCAAACCTTCTTGCACTGGAATGGCTTCAGGAGGTGCTTCCCCTTGAATTTGATTTGCCACAGGAGGCAAACCCATATCTCCTAACTGTGCATTCCGATCACCCATTTTTGCTCTTCTTAACCTTGCCTCACGTCTATTTCTTCGAGCTATTTTCTCAATCTCCGGATTAAAATTCAAGAAGTGAAGATTTTGGCTCCTTGTACGTGGGTGCATGCAAGAGCAATGGTACCTATGAAAAGAAACACACAAACTAAATTAAAAGGTTCAAATTAGCAATAAACTAACTAGTATCGATATCAATCATCCGCTCAATCCCCGGCAGTGGCGCCAAAAATTGACTAGTCTCTTTATGACTCTCGCAATAGTACGAGGTCGAAGAGTAGCACAATGGTAAATAAAAGTTCGTTCCCATAGGGACATAGTGACCGATTACCGAAATTGATTAGTTTAAGAGCTATTCAAACAAGCAACAATTTAATGATGGAATTATACTACTCAAATTCAACTAAATTAAACATAAAACTAAAATGTAATGATTTAAACTAAACAAATAAGCAAATTTAAGCAAAGGCAAACACAAGCAAGTGATTTTATCTCTTATGGGAAATTAGGCTAAGACTTTGAATCCACCTATCCAATTCTCATTAATTTTAGGCACATCATTAAGGTAAAGTATGCAAGTGTGTGTGTAGATTCGTGATGCCCTCCATTTGTCTCTAACCTCTCTCAAGTGATAAAGACAACATTTATATGCACCAACAACCTATTTCTCAATGGTTATCCGAACTACATATAAATTCATTAAGTTCATGGCACACAAATTGAATCCTACAAGCTAGCATCGCATATTTCTATCTTATTAGACTTGTATCGGGCATTTCATCGAGCACGTTGTGTGCTTCTCCTCTCGGTGCTTCACACAACAACCAAATATCAACCAAGTGCTAGCTAGACACCTAGAAGCATTAAGCAATTGAAATACACATACACAACACAAGCAGTCATGATAAAGTAATGGCCTTTACTAATAATTCATGGAAAAGGTTTCATCTTGGCCTTAGCCAAGATGAATTTAGTTCATATTACAAGGAATGGCAACAAAAGATATGATATTTGTGTAAGCCATAACAAATTACAAATGAAAATAAAAAGAGAAAGGTGTAGAGAAACCTATATGTGAAGCTCTCCTCCTCTCTTGGTGTGTTGGTGTGTTGGTGTGCTTGGCTTGCTTGGCTTGCTTCTTCTCTCTTAGTTCCCTTCTATGCTCCAAGGTTGGGTTTTTATGGTGGGAAATGGTATGAAAGTTGGATATTTGATGTTTGGTAGAGTGGATTTGAAGTTTAGGTGATGGATTGAAGGTTGTATGTAGTGATTTTGTGGATTTGGAGAGTAAAAATGTGTTCTTGAAGTGTTTTGGAGTGGAGGGTGTTAGGATTATGCTCAATAGCAAGAGTGTAATAGTGTTTTTGACAATCTATTCATATTAATAATGTGATTTCTGGTTTAACAAATCTTATAGCATTTATAGTTTAATTATTATAATTGTCAAAAGTAAATAATCATAAGGTCAAAAGACTATGAGAAAAGAAGAATTGTTCGTACATCTGGATATGTATGAGGTAGACACAATTTTTTAATTAGTCTTGAATAATGTTCACAATTTAAGTTAAAGGTTGGGCACCTTTATCTTGTTAAAGTTGTAGATTCTTTTACTGGCATTTGAGTGGGATCAAATGTGTTATGATGAGTCTAAAATCATCAAAGTGGCTTTGAGTAAAAGATCTAGTGCACTAGGTGCATTGAACTGGATCACAATGAAATACTTTATCTAGAACCGTCAGTAGATAAAAGTCTTTTCATTATTAGGACAATCGGAGAGTCTACCTTAATCCTGAGATAAATGATGGACTTATGGTTGCAAGTGTTATCATTTGAGTTATCAATGAGTACGATTATATAGCATAGTCTATCCTCGATAGTTTGGTGGTATTCATTTGTTAATCGATAGAAGACTTCATTTATAGATATGGACATCGTGGCTCCATTTATTAAATGAGAGTAGAATATCATCATATGGATATTTTGAGGTATTGGATATTAAATCTTAACGTTAAGTTTTCAATAGTGTCTATTGAAACATGGCTTCTGGACAAGTCAAAATATCCAAGTTCAAAATGTGGTCATATGAGGAAATATGGTAACTTGAAGAGCTATAGGCGGTCTATGAGCTCTTGGCGATTACTGATATTCTTCACGAGGATACACCATCTCCAATAAGATTGTCTAGGGTACGAATGAGAAACATTTACTTATTCTATCTTTATTTAAGAGTTCAATTTTAGCTATTTAGTGGAATGAATTAAAATTAATAGATCGGACCTAAGTGAATCATTTATTGATTGTGATTAGGTTATGTCTATTGAAGCTTAAATTTAGATAGCCCGCCATATATTCTACCGAACCAATTTATAGGTCCATCTAGAATTGTATTTAATATATTAAGAATATAATTTGCACATTATTTATTTAATGGGCTGATCAATTATATTAATATATTAATGAAAGGCATGTGGACTTGTTTCTTTTAGTAAGAATGAGTCTGGTTCACATGTGGGCTTTTTAATTAAAGTCTAATGGATTAAATAAAATAAGAAAATAATATTAGGCCCATGGATATGGTGTGGGCGGCAAGACTAGAATAATAGTCTAAAATATTATTTTATTTTATTGATTGATTAAATGGAAATTAATTAATTTATTAGTTAATCATTTAATTGAGAATCAAAATCTTTTTCTGATCAGGAAATATGTTTCCTAGAGTCATACTATTGGTAGTAGTATATTAAAGATAGAAGACTTATTTGGTAAGAAGATAAATAATAAGGTTTATTTATCTAATCAAATAAGGAAGTCTTTTAATAAGTCATAATAGGATTAAACACTTATGAGTTGTATTAGGGTTAGGATTCTAAGGTTGATAGGAATTAGGGTAAAGCACAAATCCTCTTTGGGAGAGAATTCGGCCAACCCTAAATCCTAATACAAGAAGAATTCAGCCACCCTATATATTTGATAGGATAGTATTCGGCCACCTCTTCTTCTTCTCCTAGCTTGAGTGAATTATTTCTTTTGCTTAGAAAAATAATTCATACTCTAGACAAGTGTTTAATTTCGGCCAAGAGAGAGATAGAGAAAGAGAGTTCTAATTTCGATAGTGCACTTGTAAGCTTGAATATCAAAAAGCTTTGTGCACAACTTCGAATTAGGTTCATGCGAGTTTCAATCTTAACGGTTGTTAAATTCAAAAGTGACTAGAACACACTTTCTAGTTTCTTGGATTTTATTGTAACTAACGATCAGGAGGAGAGATTTTGTTTTCCATCCTTAGGTATGCAATTCAAAGAAAGGGAGACCACGCTCCAAGGTGATTCACGTTCATGATAGGATTGGAGGATCTTGCGGATTACCATCGACGCAAAGTCAATCGGATCACGCGACAAAAGGTATTTTACTTTTTAGTATATATATATGTTTAATTAATTTAAGGGTTAAGGTTCATAATATGAAAAAATTTTAAAATATACTAAACCGTTTTTAGTCTCGCTTCCGCTGCGCAACCGTATTTTTACCTACAAGGAGGATGTTGAAGAACATGGTGACCAACAAGATGTTGAGGAGGATGTTGAAGAAGTGTGTGAGCAGTAAGATGTTGCTTTTGTTCGTATGGCTGGTGAGCAAGATTCTCTTGGTAAGGGTGTTAAGCGTGGTAAGGGTGTTGAGGAAGATGAGGCTGTTGTTCAGGGTGTTAAGGTTGTTGGATCTATTGCAATCGAGGGTGATGGGACGGTCGAGGTATGATTTTGTCATGTATACTATCTATAACTGTTAGGATTATGCTCAATAGCAAGAGTGTAATATTGTAATTGACAATCTTTTCATATTAATAAAGTGATTTCGGGTTTAACAAATCTTATAGCATTTATAGTTTAATATTATAATTGTCAAAGTAAATAATCATAAGGTCTAAAGACTATGAGAAAAGAAGAATTGTTTATACATCTGGATATGTATGAGGAATACACAATTCTTTAGTTAGTATTGAATAATGTTCACAACTTAAGTTAAAGGTTAGGCACCTTTATCTTGTTAAAGTTGTAGAATTCTTTTGCTAGCATTTGAGTGGGATCAAATGAGTTATGATGAGTCTGAAATCATCGGAGGGTCTTTGAGTAAAAGAATCTAGTGCACTGGGTGCATTGAACTGGATCACAATGAAAAGCTTTATCTAGAACCGTTAATAGATAATAGTCTTTTCATTATCAGGACAATCGGAGAGTCTATCTTAATCCTGAGATAAATGATGGACTTATGGTTACAAGTGGTATCATTTGAGTTATCAATGAGTACGATTATATAGCATAGTCTATCCTCGATAGTTTGGTGATATTCATTTGTTAATCGATAGAGGACTTCATTTATAGATATGGACATCGTTGCTCCATTTATTAAATGAGACTATAATATCATCATATGGATGTTTTGAGGTAATTGGATATTAAATCTCAACGTTGAGTTTTCGAGAGCGACTATTGAAAACATGACTTTTGGATAAGTCAAAGTATCCAAGTTCAAAATGTGGTCATATGAGTAAATATGGTAACTTGGAGAGTTATAGGCAGTCTATGAACTCTTGGCGATTACTGATATTAATCACGAGGATACACTATCTCTAATATGATTGTCTAGGGTATGAATAAGGAACATCTTCTTATTCTATCTTTATTTAAGAGTTCAATTTTAGCTCTTTAGTAGAATGAGTTAAAATTAATGGATCGGACCTAAGTGAATCATTTGTTGATTGTGATTAGGTTATGTCTATTGAAGTTTAAATTTAGATAGCCCGCCAAGATCCCTAATCCACACGGACTTGCATGGATCACTTGATATATTCTACCAGACCAATTTATGGGTCCATCTAGGATTGCATTTAATATATTAAGAATATAATTTGCACATTATTTATTTAATGGGCTGATCAATTATATTAATATATTAATGAAAGGCATGTGGGCTTGTTTCTTTTAGTAAGAATGCGTCTGGTTCACATGTGGGCTTTTTATTTAAAGTCTAATGGATTAAATAAAATAAGAAAAATAATATTAGGCCCATATTTAATGGTGTGGGCGGCAAGACTAGAAAATAGTCTAAAAATATTATTTTATTTTATTGTTTGATTAAATGGAGATTAATTAATTTATTAGTTAATCATTTAATTGAGAATCAAAATCTTTTTCTGATCAGGAAATATGTTTCCTAGGTTAAATACTATTGGTAGTAGTATACTAAAAATAAAAGACTTATTTGGTAAGAAAATAAATAATAAGGTTTATTTATTTAATCAAATAAGGAAGTCTTTTATTAAGTCAAAAAAAGAATTAAACACTTATGAGTTGAATTAGGGTTAGGATTCTAAAGTTGATAGGAATTAGGGTAAAGCACAAATCCTCTTTAGTAGAGATTTCGGCCAACCCTAATTAAATCATAAGGAGAATTCGGCCAACCCTAATAATACACATTATAGGGTTCGGCCACTGACTCCCTCAATTTGATTCACTTGATCAACTTCTTCTTCTTCGAGCTTGAATCATACTCATAGACAAGTGTTTTAATTTTCGGCCAAGACACAAGAGAGAAGAGATTATTCTATTTCGATAGTACACTAATAGCTTATACATCAATAGGCTTTTGTGTACAACTTCGAATAAGGTTCACGCGAGTTTCGATCATTAGATTGAGAACTCAAAAGTGACCGGAATAATCTTTGTAGCCTTTTGGACGTTTTGTGACTAACGATAAGAAAAAGAGATTTTGTTTATCCATCCTCAGGTACGCAATTCAAAGAAAAGGGAGACCACGCTCCTTGGTGATTCACGTTCGTGATAGGATTGAAGATCTTGCGGATTACCATCGACGAAAGTCAATCGGATCACGCGACAAAAGGTATTCTACTTTTATTAGTATATATATATATGTTTAATTAATTTAAAGGGTTAAGGTTCATCAAAGGAAAATTTTTAAATATACTAAACTCGTTTTTAGTCTCGTTTCCACTGCATGACCGTATTTTTCCCTACAATAACATATAGTGTTTATGTTATGTATATGGTCGAGGCCTGGGAACAATTCTGTTCGGCATGGGAACAATTCTACGAGGCCTAGGAATAATTTTTCAGGGCTGGGAACAATTCTTCTAGGCCTGGGAACAATTTTTCAGGGCTGGGAATAATTTATCAGGCCTGGGAATAATTATGTTCGGCCTGGGAACAAATTGTTAGGCCTGGGAACAATTCTTCCAGGCTTAGGAACAAATTCCCTTAGGCTTGGGAACAATTATATAATATTTTCTTGTCATGTATATGAGTATATCAATGGTTTGTACTTTACCTATTACATATTTAATTTTATGTAGGACTCAGGGGAAAAAACTATCCTTGACTTGGAAGAACATCCATCCCCGTCCGTGTGTTTTATTGGCCAAAACCTCCCCAGTAGTGTGGTAGCACTTATTGAGGCCGACCCGCATGTTAAATACAGAGTCGTCGACAAACAGAGGGCTCAAAAGCGGTTAAGGTATCTCAAAAGCCTGTACACAGATCCGATGCCCAAGAAGACAAAGAAATCAAAGTCAAACGAGGAAGATATAGACTTAGTTGAGTTCACGTCTTTCCTGAAGAACAACGACCAAGTTAGGTAATATTCCATTCTTGTACTCTGTTATATTGCCATGATTTTCATTGTATTCATTTTTGAATATCTGTCCTAATGTTATTTATTCATATTTTAATAGTTTTTATACGGGTCAAATCCTTCCCATGACGCGTCAACTTTTTCAAGAGTTGGTCAACGTCGACAAGTGGATATCAGATATGGTAACATAATTAACTACCTATTTCTTCCTGGTTATTAAGGCTTTATGTTACTTATTCACCTTAAGGTACATCACTGCATTTACACTGCACATTCATAGTTACTTTGATATCCTATGGAGGAGGCGATCGAGCAGTGAGCTTAGCTACATGCAAAATATTGGATTTGTCAACACATCTTTCTTCGTAAGTATCACCCTAGTTATATGATATGCTATATGAAAATGTGTTATAATGCATGTATTTTTGAGGTCTAGGACTAGTTGCAATGAAGTCTAAGAATTATCTCAATAAATGTATTTTTTGATGACAGACAAGCATAAACAGAAAGTAGGAAACTAAAATGAAATCGCTAGACAGCTTGAGGGAGAAAGCAAAGTCTCTGAAGGATAACTAGGAAAGAAGTAAGCCGAAACAAACTACTTATCCTCAACAGAAAAAAGATCGCAAAAAAAGGGTCAAGAAGACCAACGATGCTTCTCCTAAAGCAATCAATGTCTGGGAAGAGTACCTCGAATTTGTTCCTTTAGATTACCAGCCCAGTACAGACGTCCTTAGACATATTACAGGGCATGAACTTCTATACCCTCAACCTTGGTGGCAACTGGATTCAGTAAGTTGTTGGAAATGACGTTGCGTTGTCATTATCTATTTCCTTAAATAAATTTTATCTATTGCATATACAGGTGCTCATTTTGTGCCACATTCACGGGCATTGGATGTTATGCCATGTACTTCTCAAGGAAGGAAAAGTTAAATTATTTGAATCATTGAATGAACGGAAGAGCGGACTTAGTAATCGGCTAAAAGACATTCGTGGCCTGCTTTACCTATTGCCATCTATGTTGAAGCATGCCGGTTACTACCAACAAATGAAGATCGATTCTCATGCCACCCCGTTCACATCTGAAAGCATGCACAGTGATCTCATTCCACAACAAGATGATGGGTATGTTTGACATATTTATATACTTTTTATTTACTTTATTTACTTTCCTTAAGATACTTATGTTTGACATATCCCATCATTTAACAGAAGCAGTTGTGGTGCCTTTTTAATGAAGTATGCTGAGTTGATTATGGTTGGAGTACCAACTCCATGGAAATCAATTTTGGACTTAAGAATATCAAAAACGTTCATAAGGCCATTGCAATTGACATTTTCACCAATGGTCAAATCCGTAATTCCCCATAGACTTGTATAGCTTGGGAATCATGTATTTAGGCTGAGAATGTTATGTGTACTTCAAATGGGAATGTTTATGATGTATTTTGTACTGTGAAAAATTCTGTTAGGCCTGGGAACCACTCTTCTAGGCCTAGGAGATTTCTTCCCAAGCTTAGTCGACTTGTAGTCATCAACAATGGTCCCAGTCACCATTTTTGTTACTTGATCCTATTTATCCAATAACTCTGAAAATCAATACTGAAAATGATCTTGACTGTAATGAGAGACTCATTCATATTAGATGCATATATATATATATATATATATAAACTCATTGTTAATTTGATTCAACATGCAACAATGTCTATAATTACACGCTGAAAACTGGGGTCAGAGATGAAACTATGACAAAGATTACACAATGGAAAATAATCTTCCTTACACGATACATTAACTGTAGCGTGTAACCATGATTACTTATCAGCGTGTAATTATTGACCAGTTGCATGTTCAATGTCCGAGGTCAAAAAATAAATGACACCTTTTTAAGATGGGTTTACAAGAATGTCACCGTTTTATTTAATTTATTTGTTGTGAACAATGCTGTGTTTTTTATGATTGATTTCTTATTTTGACATTCAAATTACCTAGAATGGTTACACGCTAAAATGAGTTTAAGATTGAGCGTGTAAACCCTAGTACAAGTATTCATGTAAAGAAGATTGTTATTCAGTGTGTAAGGATTCTGGGTTCGATTGCGGAACTTGTAAATTTCCCAGAATGGTTACATGCTACTTTACATCTGAGTGTGTAAACCCTTGTACAAATCGTCGTGTAACGAATATTGTTATACAGCGTGTAAGGATTCTGGATTTGATTTATTGAACTTTGTATTACCCGAAATGGTTAGTGAATAACACAATTCACACAATGAGAGGCACACTTGAAACATATATAGGCAACTACACAATGAAAAGTAACCATGATTACAAGTAAAATGGTCACAGCATGAATGATTTCATGTCACTTTGAAAACATGATTACACGATGAAAAGTAAGCATTCTTACACGATTCATTTATTATATCGTGTAATATTGATTACTTTTCATCGTGTTATCATTCACACTGTTGATCACAATTCAACAGTCTAAAAGATTACACGATGAAAACTAATAAAGCTTACAAGATATATTGAATATATCGTGTAAGGATGCTTTGTTTTACATAGTGAAATCTTTAACACTGTTGATTTTTGATCAACAGTGTGAATTTAAACTTTCTGGGCTTAGTTCCTTTTTATCAGCCTCAATAGCAAAGTAATCCAAAAACTTTGGAAGCAAAGCAAAGTAGGTCATAAGTAATCAATATTTCTAACATGGAAGGAATGATTAAATCCAAAAACTTTTCATGTATATACCAACAGTAAGGACATAATATCATTTTCTCAGTGCTTCCATTACATCAAAGTACGTAAAATCTATACATCTATGTATGTAAACCTAGTAGTTTTAAGGCATATAATCAAGATAATGGCAATTCAGCATGGCAAGATGATGAACGGCAGCAAGTTGATAAAAACTGGGAGTATGAATTAGACGTCATTCTTGCACTTGGAGAGGATGATGAACTATGTTTGAAGGCTGTTTGTGCCCTCAACTCTCACTCTGGTTGAGCAATATATTAATTAAAATATGATTTCATGGTTGAGTGAGAGTGTTTGTTTATATTTCCAGCCATATAATCATCTTCTCAGTGCTTCCATAGAGAAGGCTGATCTCTCCAATAATGACATCGACACCGTCACCGCCACAACCTTAATATAATTGGACAGAACAATCAGGGTCAAGTCTACTAGTGCGGATGAGTTCTTCGTTAGTTGGCTAGAGATTTCTCTCTTGGTAACCCCGAAAAAAGGGAAACTGAAAGTATACAAACGAAGTTAAATTGCTTAAAGCATACCTAGAGGGGGGGGGGGGGGGGGGGTGAATAGGTTTTTACACCTTTTTCAATCCCTTGAACAAACTTTTGTTTGTCCCTCAAGGTAGCCTTACACACAACACAATAAGCCAAGGAAGACATACATAGACAATACAATAATACAATCATAAGAGCAAAGTCTAAGTATATCAACAAGTTATGTGAGGTATAAGAACAAATAAACACAACAACAAAGTAAGCTTGTATTTCAATAAATGTTCAATGAGTTACAAGAGTGATCAAAATGTCACTATACAAAAATTACAATATATAAAAGAATCATAGATATAAAATTGATCAATAGAATGAATTCACTAATCACACTATACAAAGTCTTGCTTCATAATACACCACATGTGAATATTATGAATCAAGATAATAAAATATACAATTAAAATATAAGAGAAAGAGATAGGAAGAATTAACACAAGAGATTTTTTAACGTGGTAAAACCTCCAAGGAGGAAACATCCACGGGTTGAACTACAACCATTGGGTACTATATTATTGGAAAGTAAACATAGAACATTTACAAAGTGACCAATCTTTAGCTCACCCAACCTAGTGAAGTCTAAGCCTACCCAATCCTATTGGAAAGTGTGAAATCCCTCAATGATGCGAAACCACCATATATTGGACACCACACACAACCAACATCGATGGTAGATTAGAAATTCCTCAAGAGTGCATACACCTCCCGTGTACCCCGCTCTATCGGAGTCTATGTCTAACCATACGCCTAGGCCTACCAATACAATAGTCAACTCCCTATCGAAGGCACTCTTGCCTCTAGGGAGCCTCCCATGCATGACTATCCGAGTCCTCCCGACTCTAGCCATGACTCCTTGCTTACCTATCCGAGTCATCCCGACTCTAGGCAAGACTTCTTGCTTGGCTATCCGAGTCACCCCGACTCTAACCAAGACTTCATGCCTTTTACAAGAACTTCCTAGTGTGATCATGTGAATGCAAATGATGCAAATAATCAATACAACATAGAACATGTTATTAATCCATTCTATGGCACAAATAGGCCTAAACATGTGATATCACAAGTAATCAAGTCTAGATGCAAAATACGGGAATAAAAACCTAAGCATGTGAAACACCAAACACATACGCTCAAAGTCTCATTCACATATACAACACTTGAATCAAAATATATTCATGAAGTACAAATTCAAGATGCTATCAATATACAATTAAATACTAGATATATGAGATTAAAATCAATCAATATTCTAGTCAAAAATATAGAGCAAGGATTTGAGATTTTCATCAATCAAAACATAGATTCTCTAAATCACAAACAAATACACAAATCCTAGATTTCATCAATCAAAGGATCAAATCAAATCTCAAGGTCATTTAACACAAAATTAATTCAATTAAGTTCCAAACAACCTAAGATGCCATTCTAATCACAATACAACTCACAAACATATGTAAAACCTAGAATCATAGAAACTAGTCAACATTAGTCCACAAATTGACTTTCAATTAGAATGATAATCAAGCTATCTTTCTCAATAGCTTTACCAAACATAAACATAGATATAGAAGAAGAAACCCCAAGCAAATGGAAGGTCAAAAAGAAAGAAATCCCAAAGTTAAGTCCAATACCTTGGATTCTATAGCTGGTTCGGAAATCAGTGTGTGACCACAAGAAATCTCGATCAAACAGCCACCAAACCACTTGGAGATGATGGAGGACTCAAATACGAACACTCTCCAACTTGAATCACTCAAATCCGACTCCGGATGAGGAAGATATGGTGTTTTGAAAATCTGAAATCTGGAGAGAAAATTCTTACGGGAAAACTGAAATTTTCTTCTTAAAATTTCAAATGGAGAGAGAGAGGGAAGAAATAGGAGGAGAGAGAAGGCCAAACCGACCAATTGTGTGAGGCCACGTCACCCCCTGGCCGTGGGGGGCGCGTGGCCCACACGGGGGCAGAGGCCCCTCAAGGCCGTGGGGCCCACGGCCACACCAACGGCCAGCCCAAGTGGCCTCACGGCCTGGGCTATCTCCTCGTGCGCTCCCTCGGTTCTTCAGCCCATATCTTGGGCATCCGAACTCCGATTTCGAATCCGTTTCTAGATTACAAACCATGACTCTCTCACGCACGATAACAACTATACAACTTTGAAAATTGATTGAGAAATCATCTCGGAAAACGTCAATGAAGTCAACTCAACGAATGAGAACGAAAAGTAGCGTAGCTACATCGTTTGGACTCGAAACTACATGAATGAGTAACCGAAACGATCGGAACTCAATAAGGAATCGTAATAGAGCATGTTCAAGTCCAAATACAAAAATACGGAAACATACAAACACAAAGACACACACATATGCTAGTTTCCGGACATAGTCTTAGAAAATGCAAAACACAAAGTTTATCAACATAATATGAATGCATGAGCATATTTTGCCAAGTGTGTGAAAATGATATATAAATGAAATTAAATCATGAAGGAACACACAAGAATGATATGTGTGTGTGTGTGCCTAGCCTTGTAAGAGATATGAGGTCCTTTAATACCTTTGTTGACCAATGATGCACGAATCTCTTAAAAGCCGGCTTCTTGAACGAATTGTGGTTGAGACGTCCTTCGTCTTCTTAATTCTTCAATATACTAACCACTAAACATTACAAGATAAACACGTTTTGATATGGAATTGATGCCAACACTAACTATAAATCTTACAGAAACTATTAACAATATCACAAAACTAAAGAGTTGGATTGATATTGATATTTTGTTACAGAACTAAGAACAAAACAGAAAAGAAAATATTTGTATTTTAAAGGCTCATTCTTTTTTGTCATTCAACTTCATGGGTATGGAAGATTACACACAATACAATATGTTGTTTGCTATATATATTGCTTTACAAATAACACATTGAAATAATCAAAGGACACTTGGAAATAAAACAAAGGACTTTTAAACTTTCTAGGTACATTGACACAGTACTTTAATCTCCCAAGATTCATAAATAAAGTTCAACTTTCCACGGTTCATAAATCTTGGAATATGGAAAGTTGATTTAACTTTTCAACAAGTGAAAACAATACAGGAAAAAAAAAATACAATTTATCGACTGCCCGTATACCGGCACTGAATTGCCTGCAACAAGCAATTTGAAGTTTGGAAATTTGATTTTCAAAAAGAACTAACAAGTACAAGAAACAATAAAAAAATATGTTACAAGAATTAAAAAGATAGGAGAGCTGGAGAGGAAAAAGTTTTTTTGAGAACTTCTTAATTTGTATGCAACAAGTACCACAACCCAGTCTAATGAATGGGACTGTCTCATTGAAGTGGCAATGGGACCGTCCAATGAATGTATGCCATATATACAGTGATATCAATGAGACCGTCCCATGCAAGAAGACTCGGGACGGTCTGACCCTCTCACTTAAGAAAATAATTTTTAATATATCACTTCTAATCTTGTCTCATCAATGAAACCGCCTTTCACTTATCTAAATAAAAAAGTTTCACATGCGAATCTCTGTAGAATCTACATCATATCCAGTCTTCCTCCCTCATGTCCCCTCAATCAAACAGTGAAACACTTATCCAAAAAAAAATAGTTTCCCATGCGAATATCTGCACAATCTACATTTAGACTGGCAATATCTGCCAATAGTTGAACGAGCCGTTGTATAATATCTTTGACTCTGTTGCATGTTCATTCATTCAAAAAGCAACAGTGTGATTGGTTACACGCTAAAAAACTAAACATCATTACACGACCCTTCATATGTAGCATGTAATAATGATTAGTTTCCATCGTGTAACCATTCACACTGTTGCATGTTCAATCATTCAACAAGCAACAGTGTGAATGCTCACAAGGTCAGACCAGCTGCACAGAGCACTCTATCCATACCATCATTCCATCAAGTGTTGTAATTTTATTTCTGTGGATTCTAGACATTGTAATTTCCAAAAGTGCTATTATCAGAAACGTAATTTACACTTTACATATTGATGTAAATTTGGTATATGATGTTGTCATTTATCAGGCATAGCTAACAGGTATATATTTACATGATAACTGGGAACACTCTGATTACACGTAAAATAGTCACATTATGAAAGATTACACGCCATTTTCTAAACATGATTACATGATACATTCAATGTATCGTGTAATCATGGTTACTTTAAATCATTTAATCATTGACCAATTGCATGTTCAATCATTCATAATGCAATTACACGATGAAAAGTAACCATGCTTACATTAAATGTATCATGTAAGCATGGTTAGCTCTCATCGTGTAATCATTGATACTGTTGCATTTTCAATCATTACGCGATGAAAACTTGATTCAACATGCAACAATGTCAATAATTACACGCTGAAAATTTGATTCAGATGATACAATGACAAAGAATACACGATGGAAAGTTATCATCCTTACACGATACATTAATTGTAGCGTGTACCCATGCTTACTTTTCAGCTTGTAATCATAGACCAGTTGCATGTTGAATCATTAATATTGCAATTACACGATGAAAAGTGACCATGCTTACATGCAACATTAAATGTCTTCTTTGAAATTGTTACGAGTCTGATACAGTAATTCACATTTCATTCTTTATATTAAAGTAGGTTTAATATTTTTGTGTATATTTACATTTCATTTGCAGCATTAATGTTTTTTTTTTTTTTTTTAGAAATAAAATCTTATTTCTAACTTGGAAGGAAAGCAAGCAACATCAATGGTGGTCGGTGGAATGATTAAATATTTAAATCCAAAAACATATAATATACATATCAACAGTGACATAAAATCATCTTCTTAGTGCTTCCATGACATAAAAGTCAGTCAAAATCTATATATTTCCTTATATAAACCTATTAACTACACAAAATGCCATTAAGATGATGGCAAGTTTGGGAAGATGATGAACTACCTGTTTGAAGGTTGTTTGTGCTCTCGAGTCTCACTCTGACAGTGATTCATCAGTATATGGAGTCTCAGTCGTGTTTCATTTTGATTTAGTAGTAGTGACACTGTTTGGAAGCTCAGCCAGCTAACCTAGTACATATTATATTACCTGGCATATAATCATCTTCTCAGTGCTTCCATGGAGAAGGCTCATCTCTCCGATTATCAAGACCTGAAGACACCGCCACCACCTCCTCTACACATTTTCGTTTAATTAGACAGAACAATCAGGGTCAAGTCGATTAGTGGCCATGAGTTCTTCATTAGTTGGCCAGAGATTTGTCTCATGTTCCTCAAAAAAAAAAAAAAAATAATTTGTTAACACCATAAGAAAACAACACAGAACAAAAATAAAGACATTTATTCAAGCAAAAACAAAATTTATTACCAAGACGCCGTGAGTCGAATTTGAAGTCTGGATATTTGATTTTCAAAGAGAACTAACAAGTACAAGAAAATAGATTATAATAAATAAATAAAAAAGATTTTTCTAAGAGAACAACTGTTTTGTCTACAACAAGCACCACAATGGCACAAACAATATATTTTCACTTGATCCAGACTTGCTCCCTGTTGTCCCATCAATCAAACAGTGAAACACGTATCGAAAATGAAAAAAGTTTCACATGCGTATCTCTGTACAATCTAGATCCAGACTGGCAATATCTGGCAATAGTGGCACGACCCAACGTGTAATCATAACGTGTAGCATGTTCGTTGATCTAAAATCAACAGTGTCAAAGGTTACACGATGAAATTAACCATGATTACTTTTCATCGTGTAAGGATGCTTACTTTTAATCGTGTAATATTTGACAATGTTGATTTTGGATCAACAGTGTCAACGATTACACGATGAAAAGTAATAAACCTTAAACGATATAATAAATGAATCATGTAATAATGCTTACTTTACATCGTGTAATCTTTGACACTATTGATCCAAAACAACAGTGTCAAATATTACACGATTAAAAGTAAGCATCCTTACACGATGAAAAGTAATATATCGTGTAACGATGGTTACTTGTCATCATGTAATCATCGATCAATAAGTGTGTAATGATCATTCATTCAAACACACAATATTCAAACACATTTCTTTGAGAGTGTTGCATGGCTGATTCACGATTCACATTTGATTCTTTATATTTATTTTCTTTTATGAAAAATATATATATTTATTTGTTTTCATCGTGTAATCTTTGATAGTGTTGGATGGCTGATACAGTGATTGACTCTTTATATGAAAGTAGGTTTAATTAGTGTAATTTTACATTTCATTCTTTTTGTTAATGTTATTTATTTATTTTTTTACAAATAAAATCATATTTCTAATATGGAATGAACTTCCAACACAGCAAGCAACATCAATGGTGGTCGGTGGAATGTTTAAATATTTAAATCCATATAACATATAATATACATATCAACAGTGACATAAAATCATCTTCTTAGTGCTTCCATGACATAAAAGTCAGTCAAAATCTATACATCTCCGTATATAAACCTATTAAACTTACACAAAATGCAATTGGTTTATACTTACACAAAATGCAATTACGATGATGGTAAGTTTGTGCAGATGATGAACTGGCTGTTTGAAGGCAAGTTTGTGCAGATGATGAACTAGCTGTTTGAAGGCTGTTTGTGCTCTCGAGTCTCACTCTGATAATGATTCATAAGTGTATGGAGTCTCGATCGTGTCTCTATCAGTCCCATCATTCTCAACACGACGCCCTCTACACCTTTCAGTATATTTGGACAGAACAATCAAGGTCAAGTCGACTAGTGCGGATGAGTTCTTCATTAGTTGGCTACAGATTTCTCTCCTGGTAACCCCCAAAACAAGGAAAATTGTTAACAATATCACAAAACTGTAAGAATTGGATAGATATTGATATTTTCTTACAGAACTAAGAACAAAATAGAGAAGAAAATATTTTAAAGGCTCATTCTTTTTTATCATTCAACTTCATGCCTTGAAAAATTACACACAATTTGTTGTTTGCTATATATATTGCTTTACAAATGACACATTGAAATAATCAAAGGACACTTAGAAATTAAACAAAGGACTTTTAAACTTTCTAGGTACATTGACACAGTACTTTAATCTCCCAAGATTCATAAATAAAGTTCAAATTTCCAAGGTTCATGAATCTTGGAATATGCAAAGTTGATTTAACATAGAGTGAAAACAACATAGGAAAAAAAATAAAAACATTTATTGAGTGGCTGTAGACGGTCACCGAATTACTTGCAACAATCAATTTGAAGTCTGGAAATTTGATTTTCAAAATGAACTAACAAGTACAAGATACCAAAAAAAAAAAGTTACAAGAATATAAACAAGAGAGGAGAGCAAGAAGTTATTTTTTGAGAACTTATTAATTTGTCTACAACAATCACCACAACACAGTCTATATAAGGAGACTTAGGACGGTCCGACCCTCTCACTTTAAAAAATAATTTTTAATATATCACTTGTAATGATGTCCCATCAATGAAACAACCTTTTACTTATCCAAATAAAAAAGTATGTATCCTTGCGAATCTCTGTAGAATCTACATCATATCCAGACTTCCTCCCTCTTGTCCCCTCAATCAAACAGTGAAACACTTATCCAAAAGAAAAAAGTTTCCCATGCAAATCTTTGCACAATTTACATCTAGACTGGCAATACCTGCCAATAGTAGAATGAGCCATTGTATAATCTTTAACTCTGTTGCATGTTCAATCCTTCAACAAGCAACAGTGTGAATGGTTACACGCTGCAAACATATCATCATTACATGATTCTTCATATGTAGCGTGTAATAACGTTTAGTTTCCATCGTGTAACCATTCACACTGTTGCATGTTCAATCATTCAACAAGCAACAGTGTGAATGCCCACAAATTCAGACAAGCAACACATAGCACTCTATTCCTACTATCATTCCATAAGTGTTGTAAATTTATTTCTCTGTGGTTTCTAGACATTGTAATTTCCAAAAGTTTTGTATTTGTGCTATACTATCAGAAACGTTATTTATATATTAACGTAAATTTGGTATATGATGTGGTCGTTTATCAGGCATAGCTATTTAACAGTTATATGTTTACATGATAACTGGGAACACTCTGATTATAAGTAAAATTGTCACAGTCTGAATGATTACATGCCAATTTGTTACCATGAGTACACGATATATTAAATGTATCGTGTAATCATGGTTACTTTAAATCGTGTAACCATTGACCAAATTGCATGTTGAATCATTAATATTGCAATTACACGATTAAAAGTGACCATGCTTACACGCAACATTAAATGTCTTCTTTGAAATTGTTGCGAGGCTGATACAGTGATTCACATTTCATTCTTTATATTAAAGTAGGTTTAATATTTTTGTGTATATTTACATTTCATTCATAGTATTAATGATTATGTTTTTCATTTTTTTTTTTTTTTTTAGAAGTAAAATCTTATTTCTAACTTGGAAGGAAAGCAAGCAACATCAATGGTGGTCGGTGGAATGATTAAATATTTAAATCCAAAAAGATATAATATACATATCAACAGTGACATAAAATCATCTTCTTAGTGCTTCCATGACATAAAAGTCAGTCAAAATCTATACATTTCCTTATATAAACCTATTAACTACACAAAATGCCATTAAGATGATGGCAAGTTTGGGAAGATGATGAAATGCATGTTTGAAGGTTGTTTGTGCTCTCGAGTCTCTCTCTGACAGTGATTCATCAGTATATGGAGTCTCTGTCGTGTCTCATTTTGACTCTTACTCTGACAGTGATTCATAAGTGTATGTAGTCTCGGTCGTGTCTCAATAAGTCCCATCATTCTCAAGACAACGCCCTCCACACATTTCAGTATAATTGGACAGAACAATCAGGATCAAGTCGACTAGTGCGGATGAGTTCTTCGTTAGTTGGCTACAGATTTCTCTCCTGGTAACCCTCGAAACAAGGAAAATTGTTAACAATATCACAAAACTATAAGAATTGGATTGATATTGATATTTTGTTACATAACTAAGAACAAAATAGAGAAGAAAATATTTTAAAGGCTCATTCTTTTTTGTCATTCAACTTCATGCCTTGAAACATTACACACAATTTGTTGTTTGCTATATATATATTGCTTTACAGATGACACATTGAAATAATCAAAGGACACTTAGAAATTAAACAAAGGACTTTTAAACTTTCTAGGTACATTGACATAATACTTTAATCTCCCAAGATTCATAAATAAAGTTCAAATTTCCAAGGTTCATGAATCTTGGAATATGCAAAGTTGATTTAACCTCAAGTGAAAACAACATAGGAAAAAAAATAAAAACATTTATTAAGTGGCTATAGACGGCCACTGAATTACCTACAACAATCAATTTGAAGTCTGAAAATTTGATTTTCAAAATGAACTAACAAGTACAAGATACCAAAAAAAAAAAAAAGTTACAAGAATATAAAAAAGAGGGGAGAGCAAGAAGTTATTTTTTGAGAACTTATTAATTTGTCTGCAACAAGCACCACAACATAGTCTATATAAGGAGACTCAGGACGGTCCGACCCTCTCACTTTAAAAAATAATTTTTAATATATCACATGTAATGATGTCCCATCAATGAAACAACATTTCACTTATCCAAATAAAAAAGTATGTATCCTTGCGAATCTCTGTAGAATCTACATCATATCCAGACTTCCTCCCTCTTGTCCCCTCAATCAAACAGTTAAACACTTATCCAAAAGAAAAAAGTTTCCCATGCGAATCTCTGCACAGTCTACATCGAGACTGGCAATACCTGCCAATAGTAGAACGAGCCATTGTATAATCTTCGACTCTGTTGCATGTTCAATCCTTCAACAAGCAACAGTGTGAATGGTTACACGCTGCAAACATATCATCATTACACGATTCTTCATATGTAGCATGTAATAACGTTTAGTTTCCATCCTGTAACCATTCACACTATTGCATGTTCAATCATTCAACAAGCAACAGTGTGAATGCCCACAAGGTCAGATAAGCAACACATAGCACTCTATTCCTACTATCATTCCATAAGTGTTGTAAATTTATTTCTCTGTGGTTTCTAGACATTGTAATTTCCAAAAGTTTTGTATTTGTGCTATACTATTAGAAACGTTATTTACATATTGATGTAAATTTGGTATATGATGTGGTTGTTTATCAAGCATAGCTATTTAACAGTTATATGTTTACATGATAACTTGGAACACTCTGATTACACGTAAAATGGTCACAGTCTGAATGATTACACGCCAATTTGTTACCATGAGTACATGATATATTAAATGTATCGTGTAATCATGGTTACTTTAAATCGTGTAACCATTGACCAAATTGTATGTTGAATCATTAATAATGCAATTACACGATGAAAAGTAACTATGCTTACACGCTACATTAAATGTAATCTTTGAAATTGTTGCGTGGCTGATACAGCGATTCACATTTCATTCTTTATATTAAAGTAGGTTTAATATATTTGATGTATATTTACATTTCATTCGCAGTGTTGATTTTTAAAATTTTTTTTTTTTTTACAAATAAAATCATATTTCTAACATGGAAGGAACTTCCAGCACAACAAGCAACATCAAATGGGAATTGCTCTTGGAAATCCAGTGGGTGTGACTCCGCATGTGTATTTGTTTCGGTAGGTGGAGATGGTTGTTGGGCACGCCATGCGGACTGGGGATAAACTGGGGACCTTTGGATAGATTAACGTTAATGTCCGCCCAATAATCTTGTTCCGCCTCATGCCTCGTGGGGTGCAGCTCTTCTAATCCAGTAAGCTTTAAAAAATTGTACAAATTTAGTAAGGTTACTAGTCGCAAACAACACTAATGCCAACTTAAGAGCATCACCCTGGTGCTTAAACCTCTCCACCAAAGACGTATCAAGAACTTCCGTTTAATTGGACAAAACAATCAAGGTCAAGTCGACAACTGTCGATGAGTTATTCGTTAGTTGGCCAGAGATTTCTCTCCTGTTCCCCCATATAAAAAAGGAAATTATTAACACCGTCAGACATTAGTTGGACAAAGATTTCTCTCCTACAACCAATCTCACATTTACAAGATTGCAAGTTACATTTCAACAATATATTGTTTGTTTGACAACGGAAGAATGAGAATGCTTAGTAGTAGAATTTGAAGTCTGAAAATTTGAAACTATCAAAGAGACCTACCAAGTACATGAAAATAGATCTATTAAAAGCAAAAAAAAAAAAAAAGGAAAAAGATTAGACGATGAACTTTTTCATTTCTGAAAACAACCACTTTGCCTACAACAACCACCACAGCCCAGTGTATATAAGAATCTCTTGGACGGTCCCACCCTTACTTAAAAAACAATATATTTTCACTTGATCTCTTGTCGATAAAATCTTCCATGCAGCCGATGCAATGCACCATAGCCAATGGATGCATGCCACGTGGCACACTAACCTATGGGTGTATGCCATAGGTCCACTCTGTGCCACGTGGCATGCACCCATTGGCTAGGGTGCATTGCACCGGGTGCATACAAGATTTGCCGTTCACTTGTTGGAAAGATAAATCAACTTTGCATATTCCAAGATTCATGAACCGTGGATAGTTGAACTTTATTTATGAATCTTGGGAGATTAAAGTCCTGTGTCAACGTACCTAGAAAGTTTAAAAGTCCTTTGTTTTATTTCGAAGTGTCCTTCGATTATTTCAATAGGTCATCTGTAATACTATATACTTTTCAGCGTGTAATCATTGACTAGTTGCATGTTCAAATATCCAGATGAAACTATGTCAAAGATTGCACGATGTAAAGTAATCATTCTTACATGATACATTAATATTAGCGTGTAAACATGATTACTTTTCAGCGTGTAATCATGGACCAGTTGAATGTTCAAATATCCAGATGAAACTATGTCAAAGATTACAAGATGTAAAGTAATCATCCTTACACGATACATTAATATTAGCGTGTAAACATGATTACTTTTCAGCGTGTAATCATGGACCAGTTGAATGTTCAAATATCCAGATGAAACTATGTCAAAGATTACAAGATGTAAAGTAATCATCCTTACACGATACATTAATATTAGCGTGTAAACATGATTGCTTTTCAGCGTGTAATCATGGACCAATTGCATGTTCAAATATCCAGATGAAACTATGTCAAAGATTACACGATGTAAAGTAATCATCCTTACACGATGCATTAGTATTAGCGTGTAACGATGATTACTTTTCAGCATGTAATCATGTTTTTCCTTCGCCACGTCATCAGTATTGGGGATGATAAGAAGGAACTAAGCCTAGGATATTAAAGGCCTTGGAATAGGTACTGTAAGCCTAGGAACAACTCCTAGGCCCATGGTGGATTTAATTTCGATTTAAATAAAATTTTTAAATATTTAATTTATTTATTCCGATTGCACGGGATGTCTTAAGAAGGCGGTGTGCACCCATCAAACTCGATTTCGGAAGTGTAAATCTAATACGGGAGATCGATTCAAGCAACTAGAACAACTTACAAGGTTGTGAAAAAACTCTTAGGCACTTAGGGGTTAATATTTGAAAGGGTTGTTTGGTATATCTAATGTAATGGGTATGGACGTACTTGTTCAACCATTGATTATCTCGAAACTCCACGTACATATTTCCATTGATACCCCTTCATCGTAGGACGATGCCGATCGTTGAGATTTTAGTGGGGCCCCCATAATTTCATCAACGGGTAAAATCTGTAAGGCCTAAGAAGAATTACTAGGCCCAATATAATTTGTTCCTAGGCCTGTAACATCTTTCCTAGGCTGAAGGGTTTTTCTTTTGCCACGTCATCAGTATTGGGGATGATAAGAAGGAACTAAGCCTAGGATGTTAAAGGCCTTGGAATAGGTATTGTAAGCCTAGGAACAACTCTTAGGCCTATGGTGGAAATTTATTTCGATTTAAATAAATTTTTTAAATATTTAATTTATTTATTCCGATTGCACGGGATGTTTTAAAAAGGCGGTGTGCACCCATCAAACTCGATTTCGGAAGTGTAAATCTAATACGAGAGATCGATTCAAGCAACTAGAACAACTTACAAGATTGTGAAAAAAACTCTTAGGCACTTAGGGGTTTATATTTGAAAGGGTTGTTTGGTATATCTAGTGTAATGGGTATGGACATACTTGTTCGACCGTTTGATTATCTCGAAACTCCACGTACATATTTCCATTGATACCCCTTCATCGTAGGATGGTGCCGATCGTTGAGATTTTTACGGGGCCCCCATAATTTCATCAACGGGTAAAATCTATAAGGCCTAAGAAGAATTCCTAGGCCCAATATAATTTGTTCCTAGGCCTGTAACATCTTTCCTAGGCGCAGGTGTTTTTCGTCGGCACCGTTCATTTGTGACACGTGTCACGAAGGATCCCACATACCGTCTCGCCATGACATCAATTGTTAGTGGATTACAGATGGATCCCAACAAATATTCTTCTTCTGTTTATAGTGTGGATCCCATGTTTCCTTCATCTTCGTCCTTAGTCAAACGTAACCCATCTTCTTCTTCTTCTTCTTCACATGTTCCAAAACAAGCAAACTTAGGGTTCTTCATCTTTTTTCGGTTTGTATACCTGTTGAAGGCCAACCTGATTGCTTCTCCCATACCCCAACTCTTCCACATGTCCACTGAAAGGGTTTTGCCTGATTTACACAACAAGGTTTTGCCTGATTTCCTTCCTCACTTTTTTTCGATTTACAGATATTTGTAAACTGTGAGAACACCAATGGGGAAGAATTCTGTTTATGTGGTTTTCAAAGGAAGGAAAACAGGTGTGTTTAGTTCTTGGCCTGAATGTCATAAACATGTAGATGGTTTTCCAGGAGCATCTTACAAGAAGTTTAACTCAACTGATGAAGCATATAAAGCGATAAGTAGCCGTTCCGGACATTCAAGCCATTCTTGTCTTCAATCTTCTGTGAATGTTGCTGAGAAGGTATCTGGGAAGAGTGAAAGCACTGGTGTGATGTTGTTTTTATTTGTATTCGTGTTTATTTTGTGAGTTTTAGTGGGCAAGATTATTTGAAAGATCTTGGTTGTTCTGTTCTGTTTTGCTGGTATGAGTAATGAATGAGCATTTTATTTGTTCTGTTCTGCTTGTATGAGTAATGAAGGACCATTTTATTTGTTCTGTTATACTGGTATGAGTAATGAAGGAATATAATGACAGTATGTGAAATGTGTAAAGCATGTGAAAACAAAACCATTAAACATTAAAAACATTAAACCATTAAACCATTAAACTTCCATTTATATGCATAGATGGGGGGTACAGCATGTGAAAAAACATTAAAAAAAACATTGAGTTCAGGGTGATGGTGGAATGTTGAAGTCCATCAACTTCTTCTGCATTTGTTCAACAAGTTGGTAGAGTCCATTGAGTTCGTTGTCCCTTGCTTCAATCTCAACGTTTAAGTTGATGATTTCAGCTTCCAGATTCTGAAATTTCCTTATCAGAACAGTATAATCATCACGTAGCCATTTTGCATTTTCACGCTCCTTGATGATGGTCTCCTCAACCTTTGCAACCCTTTCACGCATCACTTCTGTAATGGCATTCATCCTGTGACTGCTCCTGCCGTTTGCTTCCATTTCCACTTGTAAGCTTCAAGACTTTTCTGACCAATATATAACTTAGCAATTGACATTTTTATAGTGGAAGAATATGACCCATATCAGTGAAAACTAAAGAGTCACCTCTTACATTAATTTCATTGAAGAATGAACCATTGTGCCTTAATTGAACCATTAAACTTATCTTAAATGAACATTTATTTTGTTATTGTAAACTGAACGGTCGGTACACTAGGGAAAGCCACCAGTCTATTATTCAGCTCTTTCTGAAAATGAAAAGCAACGACTTATTTACGGGCCTTGGAACAATTCTCCTAAGCCTGAGATCAAATCTCATAGGCCTACGTACAATTCTGTTAAGCCTGGGAACAATTCTCCTAAGCCTGGGAACAAATCTCCTAGGCCTACGTACAAGTGGAACGAGATGACCATACTAGGGAAAAGTGAAAAGTCACCTTTACTAATGGGCCTTTGTGAAACTGTCACATCTTAATAAGTTAACTTTTTTTATCCAAGAGAAAGTTTCTTAGACTAGTATACCCTTACTGCAATTCCAATGTGGCACTTGATTACGGCTAATTTTGAAATTTGAAAACAATAAAATACATAAAACTCAAATGAAATTAAAAACCTTTTTGGCCTTTAAACTTTGAAAAGGATATCTGAGAAAGAGGTTTTCAGGAAGTTGTATTGTTGAGTGGGAAAGTGGTTTTGAGAAAGTGAATATTTGTTTATCGCCGACGAACTGTTCATCAACAACTTCGCCGAATAACTGTTCATCAATAAACTGTAGGTACCAACTTTGGATTACAGATTGTTGAGCTTTTGGTTTTATTTAATTTATTTGTTGTGAACAATGCTGTGTTTTTTATGATTGATTTCTTATTTAGACATTCAAATTACACAAAATGGTTACACGCTAAAATGAGTTTAAGATTGAGCATGTAAACCCTAGTACAAGTATTCATGTAAAGAAGATTGTTATTCTGCGTGTAAGGATTCTGGGTTCGATTGCGGAACTTGTAAATTACCCAGAATGGTTACACGCTACTTTACATTTTAGCGTGTAAACCCTTGTACAAATAATCGTGTAACGAAGTTTGTTATACAGCGTGTAAGGAATCTGGATTCCACTTTCATTTATTGAACTTTGTATTACCCAGAATGGTTACACGTTACTTTACATTTGAGCGTGTAAACCCTTGTACAAATTATCGTGTAATGAAGTTTGTTATACAGCGTGTAAGGATTCTGGATTTCATTTATTGAACTTTGTATTATCTAGAATGGTTACACGATAAAATTACTTTAGAATTAGCGTGTAAACCCTTTTATATCATCATGTAACTATGTTGTTTATACAGCGTGTAAGGAATCTGGGTTTGATTGTTATGTTGGAAATTATCCAGAATGGTTACACGCTAAAATGACGTTGCAATTGAGCGGTTAAAAACTTGTATAGCTCATCTTGTAAAGAATTTTATACTATAGCGTGTAAAGATTAATGGTTTCATTTTTATTTACTTTGTATGTGTGTCATTGTGTAACGAAGTTTGTAATAATCCTGGAAATATTTTCAGTTTGTAAGCAGATAATGAGAACATACAAGAGAGTGAGAACGAACCAGGCAATGGCAGAGAATGAAGACCTTGAACAGAACCAAAATGTAACAGAGAATGTGAATGTACCAGAAGCTAAGAACCAACCAGAGAATGTGAACGTAGCAGAGAATGTAGCAGAGACTGACAACCTAGTAGTGGTAAGCTACGTAACACAAAACGACGAACATATACAACAGACTGAAAACGTAGTACAGATTGAACATGCATCAGAGAACAAAGACCTAGATCAGTATTTGGTATACCCGAGGAATACGTGGACGTATGACATAACCATAACAGTGCATTGCAAACTAAAATTTATTGCTGACATCAGGAGGATGTTGGATGAAGAAGGTGAGTTGGCACATTTCAAGAGAGGATGTTTCGGGCATTACTTGGATCTACCAGGACACATGCAGGCTTTATTTCAAGCGCAGTACATACATAACCTATTGCTCCGCCAAATTCGGTTCCCAGGTGCCAGTGAGGATGAGATGTGGTTTGCTTTGGGTAAGAACAAGGTTAGACTAGGAAAGAGAGAGTTTTGTTTGTGCACTGGGTTGAAGTTTGGTGTTTTGCCGGATATCTTTTTGAGAGATTACGTACTAGTGCCGGATGGGATCCACATCCGATATTTTGGTGGATAGGGAGGTTTATTATTGCAAGATGTGTTGTCCAGGTTCTTGAGTGGGAGTTTTAAGAGAGAGGGTGATGCTTTAAAGATGGCACTTGTGTTGTTTGGGAATAACATTCTCTTCGGCCAGGATTACAGGAGACAAGTTACGTACTGGCTAATGACATTGGTTAAGGACATAAAGGCATTCAATTCGTTCCCATAGGGTCATTACGTATTCAAGATGACATTGCACTACATCCGAAGTGGTTTTAAGGTGCCGGAGCCGTTGGGTCCTATAAGAAGATACAACCTATACGGTTTTGTTTGGGGAGTTCAGGTATCGTGCAAAGTTGACAATATGTCGAACTATTCTTATAGTTTTTAAAAATATCATCTTATTCATCTAATAAACTGGTTTTTTTCCTTGGTAGTTCTGGGCAATGGAGGCCATCCCATCGATGCGGAGAAAATTGGGCAACAGGTTTGCTAATCACGGATGCCCCCATTTTAAAAAATGGGAATTTATCAAACGGGGATCAACTATGTCTCAAACATGGTTGGAGAAAGAGGCTGACAGAACGGTAAATGTAGAATTGGTAGATTTTTTTGAATTTGTTTGCTATTTTGTTACTAATTGAAAGGGTAATATTTTACAGCTCACTGGATTAGCCGAGATCTGGCTTACTTGAAGGGAGGAAAAAGAGCACTACTGGTAGGGCATTGACGATGACATATCTAAAGGACCTCAGTTTGTACCGTTGAAGGATTTCGTCGGCAAAGAGGACAGAGCGGAGCCATCATCGAAACAACTCCATAAGAATAAACGAAAGCAGTACCATGGTCCTGATGATCCAATTAAAAGACGACGGAACTTTTATAATGCATCACCACGTATGTGCACCACTCGGTATTAGGATTATGCTCAATAACAAGAGTGTAATGTTGTAATTAACAATCTTTTTCATATTAATAAAGTGATTTTTGGTTTAACAAATCGTATAGCATTTATAGTTTAATATTATAATTGTCAAAGTAAATAATCATAAGGTCTAAAGACTATAAGAAAAGAAGAATTGTTCGTACATCTGGATATGTATGTGGTAGACACAATTCTTTAGTTAGTCTTGAATAATGTTCACAACTTAAGTTAAAGGTTGGGCACCTTTATCTTGTTAAAGTTGTAGAATTCTTTTGCTAGCATTTGAGTGGGATCAAATGAGATATGATGAGTCTAAAATCATCGGAGTGTCTTCGAGCAAAAGGATCTAGTGCACTGGGTGCATTGAACTGGATCACAATGAAATACTTTATCTATAACCGTCAATAGATAATAGTCTTTTCATTATCAGGACAATCGGAGAGTCTATCTTAATCCTGAGATAAATGATGGACTTATGGTTGCAAGTGATATCATTTGAGTTATCAATGAGTACGATTATATCGCATAGTCTATCCTCGATAGTTTGGTGATATTCATTTGTTAATCGATAGAGGACTTCATTTATAGATATGGACATCGTGGCTCCATTTAATTAAATGAGAGTATAATATCATCATATGGATGTTTTGAGGTAATTGGATATTAAATCTCAACGTTGAGTTTTCGATAGTGTCTATTGAAAACATGGCTTCTGGACAAGTCAAAATATCCAAGTTCAAAACGTGGTCATATGAGTAAATATGGTAACTTGGAGAGTTATAGGTGGTCTATGAACTCTTGGCGATTACTGATATTAATCACGAGGATACACTATCTCCAATATGATTGTCTAGGGTATGAATGAGGAGCATCTTCCTTTTCTATCTTTATTTAAGAGTTTAGTTTTAGCTCTTTAGTGGAATGAGTTAAAATTAATGGATCGGACCTAAGTGAATCATTTGTTGATTGTGATTAGGTTATGTCTATTGAAGCTTAAATTTAGATGGCCCGCCAAGATCCCCAATCCACACGGACTTGCATGGATCACTTGATATATTCTACCGGACCAATTTAAGGGTCTATCTAGAATTGCATTTAATATATTAAGAATATAATTTGCACATTATTTATGTAATGGGCTGCTCAATTATATTAATGAATGACATGTGGGCTTGTTTCTTTTAGTAAGAATGGGTCTGGTTCACATGTGGGCTTTTTATTTAAAGTCCAATGGATTAAATGAAATAAGAAAATAATAATTGGCCCATTTATTCTAAGTGGGGCGGCAAGGGTTAATTTTAACCTAATATATTATTTTGTTTCATTGTTTTAATTAAATAAGAATTAATTAATTTCTTAATTAATTGTTTAATTAAGAAACAAACCTTTTCTGATCAGGAAATATATTTCCTAAAAGTAAAAGTAAAAGACTTGTTTGATAAGGAAATAAATAATTAGTTTTATTTATTTAATCAAATAAGAAGTCTTTTTTATTTAGTCAAATAAAAGAATAAAAGATTTATGAATTAAATTAGGGTTTGAAGTCTAAAACTAGATGGGAATTAGGGTGCAACACAAACTCTTTTAAGCTTGTATGTTGCGGCAACCCTAGTCCATTTAGGGTAGAGAATTCGGCAACCCTAAAAGAAAGAAGGAAAGAAAATTTGGCCACCTATATATTCACTCTTATAGATTTCGGCCAACCTAAGGCTTGGTGCTTGAGATTCTATTTTCTTCTTCTTCTCAATTCATAGAGAGATTATTGTATTCTACTAAAACATAAAAGAGTGTTAGATTATTCTTTGATGGTATACTATTTGCTTATTCATCAATAAGCTTGTGTGTACGACATCGATCTAGGTTCATGCGAGTTTCGATCATTAGATTGAGAACTCAAAAGTGACCGGAATAATCTTAGTATTCTTTTGATTGTTTTTGTGACTAACAAAGAAAAGAAAAGTTTGTTTGTCCATTCACAGGTTTGCAATTCAAAGAAAAGGGAGACCACGCTCCTAGGTGATCCACGTTCGTGCTAGGATTGAAGATCTTGCGGATTACCATCGACGTAAGTCAATCGGATCACGCGACAAAAGGTATTATTCTTTTGTTAGATAATATATATGTTTAATTGATTAAAGGGTTTAAGGTTCATAAAAGGAAAATTTTTTTTAAAAGTCACTAAATCTATTTTTAGTCTCGCTTCCGCTGCGTGTACTTCTTGGTATTTTTCCCTACACTCGGCATGTCCGTGACAGACCTGATCTGTTACCCCCACCTCTTGACGAGACACACTCGCCTCTCCGTCATCCATCCTCAGGAGGGACACAGAACGGATTGCTATCATCTGGCGATAAACACAGGACTTCATCTCCTACTCGTCAGCGTCAACCTTAACCTCCACCTCCACCTCCACCAGTTGATCATAGACAGCAATCAAAGAGATCAGAGGTGATTATTTTCATTATGTTATTGTCTTTAAATAACGATCATTTTCATGACAATTAATATTGTTTAGGGATCGACCTCTACTACAATTCCGAATCAACTACTTGACCAAATGCGCATCATCGTACGTGAGGAAGTCCAAAGCGCGATGCGATCCGAGTTTGAAACTCTTCGAACCGAATTGTTTGCTTTTGCAGGTATTCCGATATGTATAACTCCACTACATCATTTTGTAGTAGTTTAAATTTGGTTATATTATCAACTCATTTTGAATAAACATTTTCCTTTTCACAGAGACATTCCCGTGGAAAGGATCGTGTAGAATAGGTCTTGAACCCATATTCACCTTCAGATCCTTTCGAGGTAGCCACTCGAGGTTTGGATGCAGTCCACACTGAAGGATCCACCCACACCGAGACACCCCTCGTATCCCTCACACACACTGAGACACGTCTAGTATCCCCCGCCCAAACCGAGACACCCCTCATATCCCTCACCCACACCGAGACATCCCCCACAAACCCCACCCACACCGAGACACCCCTTGTATCCCTTACCCATACTAAGACATGTCTCGCATCCCCCGCCTAAACCAAGACACCCCCCACATCCCCCGCAGACCCCAAGACAGCCCCCACAGACCCCACCCACACCGAGACACCCCTCGTATCCCTCACCCACACCGAGACAACCCCCACAGACACCAACCACACCGAGACACCCCTTGTATCCCTCACCCACACCGAGACAGCCCCCGTAGACCCCACTCACACCAAGACACCCCCAGAAGCCCCCACAGACCCCTCGCAGCCCTCAGTCACCCCGAGACAGCGCCCCAGACAGACCCTATATACCCCAAGACAGCCCTCACCGACCCCACCGACATTGAGACTCCCCTCGTATCCCTCACCCATGCCGAGAAAGCCCCTGTAACCCCCGCCCACACCGAGACACCCCCCCGCCCACACCGAGACAACCCCTACCTACACCGAGACGGATGACATACATACCTCTCTACCACCCTCACATGACGTACATACCCCTCCCCTACCATCTAAAAGAACTCAACCCGAACCCGATGTCTTTGAATTTGGATTGCTCGATGAATCCACTTTCAATCGAGGGAATCCCAGAGCTGGTCTTCCACCACGTGACCCAACAGAAATTGCTAGGGAGCGATGGGTGTCAAAGTGGTTAAGAAGTCCATACACAGATCCCTCCAGAGCAATGAAGAAGATGGAAGTAAACAGGAAATATAATGCCTTTGTGAATGATCCAAACCTGTTGTTGTAAGTGTTTTTAAAAGTTCTTTGTGTAGCATGTCATTTAACATTTTGTACAATGCCACTAATCGTACTCACATGTTTTTTAATGCAGTCGTTACATTGGCATTGAAGCTTGTGTTTCACAATCATTTTTCAAAGAGTTAGAAGATCCCACGGAATGGTTGGGCATTGAGCATGTGGATGCGTACATAAACCTGCTTTGTAAGTGGAAAAATGACCCAATGGAGAAAAAACAATTTAAACGCAAAGTAGCTGTAGTTGATTGCGCTTTCTTTGTAAGTAGACTTCATTGCAGGATTCATTCCACTTAATACAGTTTTCTACTATATTTAAAGCCCCCACTGACCCGTTTTGTTACTTCGTTGCAAAATGAACTTACACTTATTTGGCGTCAATTTCAACCAGATTTCCACGCACCATTGACGAAACCGTTCTACCCGGGAGAATTTGATGTCCCATTAGACTAAATAGAATACGTTATCGATAACAAACCAGCCTAGGGGACGGCATGGGCTAGTGTTGATGATGTAAGATAGTTGACTTACTCAATTGAATACATACTCACTTCAATATGCTGAAACAACTTTATTTGTAACAGGTTATAGTCCCTTGCGTCGTGGGAGGCAGCCATTGAGTATTTTGTGTAGTTCATCTCCACAATTGGGATATTACAATTTATGACTCAAACGCACATCTACTGCCGGACAAACCAAAGTATAGAAAACAGCAGGTATTGCCTCTACGCCGATTATTCCCACTCATTTGCAAAAAGTCTGGTTACTACGACGATAGTAAACGCAAGAAACAAGGTCTGACTTGTATGAAGGCTGTGAGATTGGCCCCCTATCAATTCCCATGTCAGGTGGACGGTAGCAGTTGTGGTGCTTTCATGCTAAAGGGAATAAAGTATGTAATGATAGGGAAAGAACCCAACTTCAATTTTGTCCAGCAGGACATCCCAGCCTTTAGAAAACAAGCTGCTAGGGATATCTTTGCCAACTCTATGGAATTGAGTAGCATGTAAAATTTTTTTTGATGGATAATTACAATTTTGATGTTTTTTGGATATATTTTGAAATGTGTTTGAATGAATGATCATTACACACTAAATGGTAAAAGATTACACGATGAAAAATAACCATACTTACACGATATACTTACACGATATATTTAATATATCGTGTAAGGTTTATTACTTTTTATCATGTAATCTTTTAGACTGTTGATTTTGGATCAACAGTGTGAATGATTACACGATCAAAAGTAAGCATTCTTACACGATTCATTTATTATATCGTGTAATCTTGATTACTTTTCATCGTATTATCATTCACACTGTTGATCCCAATTCAACAGTCTAAAAGATTACACGATGAAAAGTAATAAACCTTACACGATATATTTAATATATCGTGTAAGGATGCTTTGTTTGCATCGTGAAATCTTTGACATTGTTGATTTTGGATCAACAGTGTCAATGATTACACGATGAAAAGTAAGCATTCTTACACGATTCATTTATTATATCGTGTAATGTTGATTACTTTTCATCGTGTTATCATTCACACTGTTGATCCCAATTCAACAATCTAAAAAATTACACGATGAAAAGTAATAAACCTTACACGACATATTAAATATATCGTGTAAGAATGCTTTGTTTGCATCGTGAAATCTTTTACACTGTTGATTTTTGATCAACAGTGTGAATTTAAACTTCCTAGGCTTAGTATCAACTCCAATACTGATGACGTGGCAACGAAAAACACCTGAGCCTAGGAAAGATTTTATAGGCCTAGAAACAAATTAGATTGGGCCACAGGTTGAAATATAAACATTTTTACATGGTGACTACATGTTTACAAGCTGAAATTGCAAAATGATTACACGCTAGTATTGTTATTGTTAGAGAATATAATAAAAATTGATTACACACTGAATGCATCTTATTTCTTTTTTGGTTTGTATTAAACCAGACAACTGTCTAGTGATGGTGGATTTCAAGTATTGTTATTCCTCCAATATACATATCTATAGTTTCACAAATGATACATAAACCTATTAAGGTTGGTTCAACAGTGTTTAACACAAACAAATGTACATACACCATAAATCAATAAAGGTAGGTTCAACAGGTTGGTCCAGCGGCATTCTCTTCGTTCGTGTCAAGCAAAGTAGGTTCAGGTGGCTTGTCTGGGCACTTCAGTCTGTTGTGTCCCTCTTTCTTACAAATGCTACATGATCGAGGTTTTTTGGCTGGTTTGCATGTGCTAGATGATGGTTCCGGGCAACTTGTTTTATTGTGTCCTTTTTTTCCACAATTTGAACAAGAATGTAACTTTCTTTTCTCCCCAGCTGACGGTATCCTCAACTTCTTTGGTCTTCCTGGCAGAATCTTTTTCTTCCATGGCAATACAATACGGTTCCGGATTACATCGGGAACGTCCCAAATATCGGGATCCGGAATAGGGTTGACACCAATTTCATAAGCATGTTTAAGAAATCCTGTTGTGTATAGGTCAGAAGCTAGTGCGTTGATTGACATACCTTTGTACCTAGGCCATAACACACCAACAAACCAGATTACTCCAAGTTTGTAAAATAAACCACAACAGATAAATGTACAGAGTTAAAATACCGGCAAGCATACCTAGCAACCGCCATTGCATGAGAACACGGCAACTCATCTAAATCCCATTGATGGCATGAGCAAGAATGTTCGTCAAGGTCGATTGTTCTAGGAATCCATTTGTCGTCTACCTTAAATTTCATGTAGTGAATGGGGTGAATCGCAGACCGATCCACTGTTTCTGTCCTCTGTTTGATGTGTTCATCTGCAAACGCTGTCAAGTATATAAACATTTCACGTGCATTTGTCCAACGATCGTAGAACCACCTTTGCAACAAATCTCTGATACATTCCGCAATTGCTGTGATAGGCAATTTTCAGACCGTAAGTAGATAAGAATTCATTGACTCAGCAATGTTGGTGGTCATCAAAAAGTACCTCTTTTTAGGGCTATGTACATGTAAAAACTTCTCTACCCCAACGCCCATGAGCTCATTGTAAACCTTAGGGCAGGTTTCTTTCAACTCACCCATTGCACGACCAAAATCCTCGATACGATATGCATACGTAGCACGGTAGTAAAGCCAAATCGCATCATTCCTCTGCTTGCAAAATCTTTTAAGATTTTGTGCCAAGTGGTATGCACAAACGCCATGTGCTGGATCTGGGAATATGGCTTCCATTGCATTAAATATACCATTGTGCCGATCTGAAACTAACATCACACGATTCAGATTTTGGATCACTTTACGGAGTTTCTTCAAAAACCAAGTCCACAACTTTATGCATTCAAAGTTTGCAAACCCAAATGCCAAAGGGTATATCATCGCGTTTTCGTCTTTGCACACCGCAACTAACAAAACACCCCTAGTCCTAGCCTTCAAGTGGGTAGCATCGGTGCAGATAACCAGCCTAATAATAGAATTGAACCCCTCAATAGAGGCTCTAATTGACATGAATCCATATTTCAATCGGTTTTTCGAGTTGGTCTTGATCTTTGTCATAGTCCCCAGGTTTGCTTATTCCAATACATAAAAATAAGACGGCAACCTCTGAAAGGATTCCCATGGATCGCCGAATACCTGACTCAAAGCGTGCTCCTTAGACCTATAGGCTTTGTTGTACGAGAGGTGTATGCCATGTTGCTCCCTCATCTCAAAAACTATATCTTTAGGACGGATGATGTGCCCGAGATCGCGATATTTACTTGCATACAAATCCCCAATCATGGCGGCACTTACACGTTTAAATTCAACGTTGTAGTTGTTATTTCTCTCACATGTGTGCTCATTAACGAACGCCTTAACATGCTAATAAGTCCCCCTATTCGACTTCCATGCCCGAAGAACCCATCCACAACTTCTCTGTGTACATTCGGCAGTGAATCGTGTATTAGAAGATCGTGAAATCCTATGCTTAAACCTTTCTGCAAATGCATACGACCCTACAGCTTGCTTCAATGTAGGCTTGTCCTTGAACATTTGTCCTTTGTATAATGGACCTTGGTCACCTGGATTTTGAAACACATCCACTGATCGAACGGCTGGTATTGAGTAAAGCTCTGAACCTGATATTGTCCACCGTGTGTTTAGGGACGGTGAAGAACTGTTGGGTGTTCCACTCACCCCTCGTTCTTCTGTTACAAGAACTGTTGCCGCTAGCCCACCATCATCATCCCCACCACTCTCATCTTCTGTATCACTGGTTTTAGAACTATCAGACCTTCCAGAAGTATCTATGCTTTCAGAATTATCCACAACTATATTGTTAGGATTCCCGTTGTTTTTAATTGGCTTATTTCGTGATCAAACCACATGTGGGGATACTTTGTAAGGGTAGCTTAGATGTTTGTTATTGCTTAGGCCCTTTTGAAGATCTCACCATTGTCAAGCACCAAAGGTAATATTCTAAGTGCTTACTTGTCTTGAAGAGATAGATGCACACACTCACAACTCATGCATATGTTTAATCCTTATATGTTGTGTGTCTTTTATGTGTGCCTTAATGCTCATGAACATCTCTTCTTGCATGTTAGTTTGATTGCATCTTGCATATCCAATTGCCTTGTCATGCTTAGACTTAGGATTGCATTTTTGCACTGGGCGCCCCCAAAAGCGCTGTACAGAAGCGCTGTACGAACAGCGCCCATTGAGCGCTGTTCAGACCTGATCGATTTAATCGGTCGCTGTTGGGTCGCTGTTGGGGCGCTGTACGTGGCGCGGTACAGAGCGCTGTACGTACAGCGCCACTCTGTTTCCTCGTGAAAACAGAGCAAGGGCGCTGTACAGGCGCTGTACAATGGCGCTCTACGTACAGCGCCCATGGCAAATAGTGGGCAAACTTATCAAAACGACCACACTTTGTTTTGGCCCCCTATATATATGCCACTTTGACTTTAGGTCAATAACAAGAGTTCATATTCAGATTCCATACTTAGGAGATTTTTCAAAGAGAAGAAAAATTCCAAAGAACTCATTTTTAATTACTCAAACACTTGTTCCATGATCATCAATCATCATCTAGCATCATCTTAGATCATCTAGATGACATCTTGCATGGATTCTTCATCATACTTTGCTTGGTAAGCTTTTCACTAATATCTTACATATTTTGTGTTTCTCTTATCTAGCAATCTCAATTTAATTACTTGTATGTGATTTTATATTTGTTGAATACAAGATTGAGATTAGTATGATGTATGTTTGAGAAGTTGTATTGTGCTAGCATATTAGGTTTTTGTGCTTGATATTGATTAGCTAAACTATTTGACATGTCATTTAGTTTTGATATCTAGGATTGTTCTTAATTGCATATTAATCATCTTAGATAAGCATATAGGGTTTCCCTTGCTCTATGTTGCATTTTGGATATTTTCACATATTCACTTAGGGTTGTATTCTCTTCAAGAGAAGCTAAGTCTTGTGTGTAGCAATCGGGATTAGGTTGCTTAGATCGCAAGCAAAATCGGACTAGGTTCACTCATACCGGGATTAGGTAGGTGTGTGATTACTACCGGGATTAGGTTGTAATCGTTTGCACATTTAGTGGGTTCGAGGTTCGAGTGTGGCTTACTTACATAGCCCGTGGTTTTTCCCGTGAGGGTTTCCACGTAAAAATCAAGTGTCAATTTAATTTCCGCACCATATTACACTTGCTTGGTTATTTTATCTTGAGGGTAATTTCGTAATTTTGACTAACACGAAAAATTGGGTAAAAAGCGTAAAATCTATTCACCCCCCCTCTAGATAGTTTTATACACACCGTGCATTAATTAGTTTCATATATGCTTGGTAGTAGATGTTGGCGTCGCTTGGTCATTGCCTGCTGACGTAAATCCGGGTGTAGCCTGGGATGCAAGCGGATTATTACTGCCACTAACTGATTTATAGTTTGGAGTACCCCCCGGAGACCATGGAATATCGGTGGGTTTAACAGGTGAGACCGTACATTCTGATTGGATTGGATTTGGTGGAGGTCGAAATTCATGTTTGTTGACAAATTCAACATCAATTGCGGCCCAACCTTTTTCCTTATTAATAATCACAAACTCTACATCGTTGTCACTCATAACAGACAATGTAACTTTATCAACCCCCGTTTCCATATGCGAAGTTAGCTTGAACTGAATTTGGTCTCTACTAACTGTTAGGATTATGCTCAATAGCAAGAGTGTAATGTTGTAATTAACAATCTTTTTCATATTAATAAAGTGATTTCTGGTTTAACAAATCGTATAGCATTTATAGTTTATATTATAATTGTCAAAGTAAATAATCATAAGGTCTAAAGACTATGGGAAAAGAAGAATTGTTCGTACATCTGGATATGTATGTGGTAGACACAATTCTTTAGTTAGTCTTGAATAATGTTCACAACTTAAGTTAAAGGTTGGGCACCTTTATCTTGTTAAAGTTGTAGAATTCTTTTGCTAGCATTTGAGTGGGATCAAATGAGATATGATGAGTCTAAAATCATCGGAGTGTCTTCGAGCAAAAGGATCTAGTGCACTGGGTGCATTGAACTGGATCACAATGAAAAGCTTTATCTAGAACCGTCAATAGATAATAGTCTTTTCATTATCAGGACAATCGGAGAGTCTATCTTAATCCTGAGATAAATGATGGACTTATGGTTGCAAGTGATATCATTTGAGTTATCAATGAGTACGATTATATCGCATAGTCTATCCTCGATAGTTTGGTGATATTCATTTGTTAATCGATAGAGGAATTCATTTATAGATATGGACATCGTGGCTCCATTTAATTAAATGAGAGTATAATATCATCATATGGATGTTTTGAGGTAATTGGATATTAAATCTCAACGTTGAGTTTTCAATAGTGTCTATTGAAAACATGGCTTCTGGACAAGTCAAAATATCCAAGTTCAAAACGTGGTCATATGAGTAAATATGGTAACTTGGAGAGTTATAGGCGGTCTATGAACTCTTGGCGATTACTGATATTAATCACGAGGATACACTATCTCCAATATGATTGTCTAGGGTATGAATGAGGAGCATCTTCCTTTTCTATCTTTATTTAAGAGTTCAGTTTTAGCTCTTTAGTGGAATGAGTTAAAATTAATGGATCGGACCTAAGTGAATCATTTGTTGATTGTAATTAGGTTATGTCTATTGAAGCTTAAATTTAGATGGCCCGCCAAGATCCCCAATCCACACGGACTTGCATGGATCACTTGATATATTCTACCGGACCAATTTAAGGGTCTATCTAGAATTGCATTTAATATATTAAGAATATAATTTGCACATTATTTAAGTAATGGGCTGCTCAATTATATTAATATATTAATGAAAGACATGTGGGCTTGTTTCTTTTAGTAAGAATGGGTCTGGTTCACATGTGGGCTTTTTATTTAAAGTCCAATGGATTAAATGAAATAAGAAAATAATGTTAGGCCCAATCTTATACAAGTGGGGCGGCAAGGTTAAAATTTTAACCTAAAATATTATTTTGTTTCATTTGTTTTAATTAAATAAGAATTAATTAATTTATTGATTAATTGTTTAATTAAAGAAACAAATCTTTCCTAAAAGTAAAAGACTTGTTTGACAAGGAAATAAATAAATTAGTTTTATTTATTTAATCAAATAAGGAGTCTTTTTATTTAGTCAAAATAAAAGAATAAAAATCAAGGAGTTGGATTAGGGTTTGAAGTCTATAAAGTTGAAAAGAATTAGGGTTGAATTTTAGTCACCCTATATAAGTGACATGATGAAATTCGGCCAACCCTAATCTAAGACTACATAGAATTCGGCAACCCTAAAGGAAAAAGAAGAAAAAATTCGGCCAACCTATATAAGGGTTCTTATAGGGTTCGGCCACCACAAGTTTTGGTGCTTGAGTTTTTTATTTCTTTCTTCTTCTTCTTAATTCTAAGAGAGTTTTTATTCTAGAAAGACAAAAAAGGAGTGTGAAATTATTCTTTGATAGTATACTATTGCTTAATCATCAATAAGCTTGTGTATACGATGTCGATCTAGGTTCACGCGAGTTTCGATCATAAGATTGAGAACTCAAAAGTGACCGGAATAATTTTGACATTCTTTTGATTGTTTTGTGACTAACAAAGAAAAGAAAGTTTTTGTTTGGTCCATTCACAGGTTTGCAATTTAAAGAAAAGAGAGACCACGCTCCTAGGTGATCCACGTTCGTGCTCGGATTGAAGGTCTTGCGGATTACCATCGACGTAAGTCAATCGGATCACGCGACAAAAGGTAATTTACTTTTGTTAATATATATGCATGTTTATTGATTAAAAGGGTTTAAGGTTCATAAAGGAAAAAATTTTAAAAGTCACAAAATCTAATTTTTAGTCTCACTTCCGCTGCGTGTACTACTTTTGGTATTTTTCCCTACACTAACCCCTGTCCGCTGGTATATCGTTTCCACCAATTCATCGTACGCTCCGTTGTGTTTTTTTGTTAGACGTACTGAAAACGAAATAGGACGGGTAAATGCATTACCCTTCCAATGCTCACCGCAATGAACTAACACCCAAGACATGGTATCCTTAGACCTTGGAAAAAAAAAATTCAGTCAAAACAGTATAACAATTATTGTCATTCAATTCAAGTCAGTGCCTAGGAACAATTCTTTTAGGCCTAGGAATAGTTCCCAGGACTACAACATTCCTCCCGGGCTTAGCTCATCTTTAAGTTTTTCAAAATCAATAACAATAGCCTTTCAAAATCAATAACACCAGCCAAGCCAATAACAAAACCAAAAGGAATCAATAACAACGCCTGTTTTGGTTCAACCAACCAACAAAAACAAATATACATACACCATCAACCAACAACAATAGCAAAATCCTAAACCTATTTTGGTTCAGTAGCGATCAACTCAAACAAATATACATACACCATCAATCCTCACAAAATCACATACAAATTCCCTAAACCTTTCCCCACCAAACCATACAACACAATAAATGTGAAAACAAACTGTTAGTGTAAGGTTCCCCTTTGTTGATTGGCTCATTTCGTGGACAAACCACTTGTTGGGGATTCTTTGTAAGGGTAGCTTAGATGTTGTTGTTATTGCTCAAGCCCTTTGAAGACCTCATTCTTGATAAGCACCGAAGGTATATTTCTATGTGCTTACTTGTCTTGAAGAGATAGTTGCACACACTCATAACTCATGCATATGTTTAATCCTTGTATGTTGTGTTTCTTATTGTTGTGCATTAATGCTAATTTTCATCTCTTCTTGCATGTTAGTTTGATTGCTTACTGCATTGTCCATTGCCTTGTCATGCATAGCCTTGGATTTCTTGCATTGTAAAGGGCACTGTTCAAAGCGCTCTACAAAGCGCTGTTCTGAACAGCGCCCACAAGACCTGATGCAAAAATGGTTTTTAAATGCATCAGGTCTGATGCATTTTGGATGGGCGCTGTACGAGTGCTGTACAGAAGCACTGTTCGTACAGCGCCACTCTGTTTTCTCGAGAGAACAGAGTTGGGGCACTGTACAGAAGCGCTCTACATACAGCGCCCAAGGCAAATTTCAGGCTAACTTATCAAAACGACCACACTTTGATTTGGCCCCCTATATATATGCCACTTTGACTTTAGGTCAATTAAGAGAGTTCATATTCAGATTTCATACTTAGGATATTTTTCAAAGAGAAGAAAAATTCCAAGAACTCATTTTTAATTACTCAAACACTTTTTTCATGATCATCAATCATCATCTAGCATCATCTTTGATCATCTAGATGTCTCTTTGCATGGATTCTTCATCATACTTTGCTTGGTAAGCTTTTCACTAATATCTTACATATTTTGTGTTTTTCTTAACAAGCAATCTCAATTTATTACTTGTATGATTTTCATATATCTTTCGATACAAGATTGAGATTAGTGTGATGTATGTTTGAGAAGTTGTATTGTGATAGCTAATTAGGTTTTGTGCTTAATCTTGATTAGCTAAACTATTTGACATGTCATTTAGTTTTTAATATCTAGGATTGCTTTAATTGCAAATTCATCATCTTAGATAAGCATATAGGGTTTCCCTTGCTCTATGTTGCATTTGGATATTCATATATTCACTTAGGGTGTTATTCTCTTCATTGAGAAAGTAAGTCTTGTGTGTAGCTTTCGGGATTAGGTTGCTTAGATCGTAAGCAAATTGGACTAGGTTCACTCATACCGGGATTAGGTAGGTGTGTGATTACTTCCGAGATTAGGTTGTAATCGTTTTACACATATAGTGGATTCAAGGTTCGAGTGTTGCTTACTTACTAGCCCGTGGTTTTTCCCGTGAGGGTTTCCACGTAAAAATCAAGTGTTATTTAATTTCTGCATTTTATACTTGATTTATTGCTTTATCTAGTTAGGGGTAATTTCGTAATATTGGCTTAACACGAAAAATTGGGTAATAAGTTTAAAATCTATTCACCCCCTAGATAGTTTTATACAAACCGTGCTATAATTTGTTTCAATTGGTATCAGAGCGGGTTCCTAGATATACTTAGGTGATCTTTGCTTATTTTGGTGTGTTTTGCATTTTGTGTGATTTTTGATCATTCATACATTTGTATTCATTTCATTCATTCATAAACACTATGAGTGGAAACGGTGGAAATGGTGGTGGCAACGAAGGTGCTTCTAGCACAAGGCCTCCACTTCTTACCATATTGAACTATTCCCAATAGAAAGGGAAGATGGAATCTTACATATGTCAAATTCATGACCGTGCATGGATGACGGTGGAAGACGGATATGATCTACCCAAGATGACTCCCGGTGGTGGAGGAGAAGAAGTATTGAAGCCTAAGGCGCAATGGAATGCGCAAGAGTTTGAGGCTTCAAAGTGGAATAGGAAGGCGATGCATGCCATCCTATGTGCAATGGACGAAAATCAATATAAATTGATTCAAAATACTAGGATAGCTAAGGAGGCATGGGACATTCTAGAGATTGCACATGAGGGAACCGAAGTGGTGAAGGACTCTAAGCTTCAAGTCCTCCAAACTCAATTCGAGATGCTTAAGATGGAGGAGAATGAGTGCTTCAACGACTTTGAGATCAAGTTGATGGACATAGTCAACCAAAGTCATCAACTTGGTGATCCATATTCGGATAGGAGAATCAAGCAAAAAATTATGAGATCTCTCCCCGATAGGTTCGAATCGAAGGTGACAGCTTTAGAAGAAAATAGTGGATATAAGGATATGAAGCCGAGTGAGGTGATTGGGAGACTTCTAGCTTATGAGTCTAGGAAAGGTCCTATCTCCACAACTCCTAAAAAGCAAAAAGGAATTGCTTTGAAAACCTCCAAGGATGAAAAGGAGGCAAAGAAGATTGACTCGGATGAAGACCTTGCCTTGTTTGTAAAAAGGTTTAGCAAGGTTATGAAGTTTAGGAGAAAGGGCTTTGGATCAAAAGGTCAAGATTTGAAGAAAATGAGTCCTTTCAAGAAGTTTGAACCTAGGTAAGAAAGGACCAAAAGGAAAGGGGTCCGATGTTTCGAGTGTTGTGGCATAGGTCACTTTGCTCCCGAATGTGCAAATCACAATGAGAAGAAAAAGGGAAAAGTGATGGCCGCCACTTGGAGTGGAAGTAGTGATGACTCCATTGAGGGAGATGAATCTTCGGATGATGAAGAGCTCATGGCTAATCTCCTAGCTTTTGCCTCCTCCCATAAAAGCAAAAGTGCTAGTGAGAGAGAGGAAATGAGTCAAGAGGAAAATGACTCAAGTGGAGAAGAAAGTGATTCCTCTTCTAACTCCATAAATGGTTTTGTGGAGAAAAAGGTGCTTGCTAAATACCATGCCGAGTTTAATGATTTAGCAATCAAGAGCACAAGAAAGATCAAGATGTTGAGAGAAGAAAATCTTGAGCTTTCATCTCATAATGACTACTTATGTGAACAAATGGAAAAATTCAAGAAGATGGAAGATAAGCTAAGAGAGGAGTTAATCTTATCTAGGAGGAATAAAGAAAGTCTAAAGAGGGAGCTTGAAGAATTAAGAGAGTCTATGACTAGGATGGATTCTAGCACCAAGAAGCTTGACCATATGCTTGGTGTTGGAAAGAGTCCATGTGACAAGAGGGGTCTTGGGTATTAATATGGCAAGAAGATCTCAACCTCTAACAACACTGTGTTTGTCAAGAGTTTGAGGAACGAAGAAACTTCATTTGTGCAAATTCCTAGGAAGAAGTTAGAAATAGGACAATGTTCAAATGCACAAGTGAAGATGGGGCCAAGAAGGCAACCTCAAGCTCAACCCCCTAGGGTCTCTCAAGCCAACATTCCTCCAAAATTGGCTCACAAAGGAAAGAGACCAATCATGCAACCTCAAGCTAGGAAGCAATCTAGACCGGTTCAACAACGAAGATGGATTGAACCCATTCATCCACAAAGACAAGGACAAGGTATGATTCCTTATTTTACTCCTATATGTCACTTTTGTGGATTTGATGGTCATATTAGACCACATTGCTTTCGATATATTAAAATGTGCAAAACTAGAAGCATGATTGAGAAGAAAAAGAAAAGAGCCATGATGCATGTTCCTAGGAATAATGATATTGTTATGCATGATCCTAGAACATCTAGAGCCCATGTACCAAAAACCACTAAGAAAGCTAAGATTGTTTCTAGGTGGATTAGAAAGAATGAAAATGTTTGCCATGTTGCTCAAATAGCCTTGAAGGCAAATTCTTCTAATTTTTGGTATTTAGATAGTGGGTGCTCTAGGCACATGACGGGAAATAAGAGTTTCTTCGAGACTCTTGTTATGGAGGAAGGAGGATATGTCACTTTTGGTGATGGATCCAAAAAGAAAGTTGTAGGGAAAGGAACCATTTCTGTTCCCGGATTACCTTCCTTATCCGATGCTTTATTTGTTGATGGCTTGAAAGCCAATTTAATAAGCATTTCACATCTAAGTGATGAAGGATATTCCGTCTTGTTTAGTAAAGATGATTGCTCAATCCTAAAGCCCGATGGACAAACCTTGTTGAAAGGTATGAGATCTAGTGACAATTGTTATTGTCTTGAAGCTAGAATAGTCTTAAACATTGTGTCCATGGATGAGCAACTAGAGTTGTGGCATGAAAGACTTGGCCACATGAACTTTAGGGATTTAAGAACCCTTGGAAAGTTCAATTATGTGCGTGGCCTCCCTAAGCTTGGGAAGAAAGCCAATGGTATTTGTGGACCTTGCCAACAAGGAAAACAAACCAAAAGCATGCACAAAAAGGGCAAGTATCTCTCCACCAAGAAGCCCCTAGAGCTTCTCCATATGGATCTCATGGGTCCTATGCAAACCGAGAGTTTAGGTGGAAAGAGATACATTTTTGTTTGTGTTGATGATTTCTCTAGATTTACATGGACATATTTTCTTAGAGAAAAATCCGAAACTTTTGATAAGTTTAAAATGCTTTGTACTAAAATACAAAATGAAATGAATTCTAACATTAAAAGCATTAAACGGATTAGAAGTGACCATGGGAGGGAATTTGAGAATGCCTCTTTTGAAAGCTATTGCAATAGCTTAGGCATCTCCCATGAGTTCTCGGCTCCTAGTAGACCTCAACAAAATGGAGTTGTTGAGAGGAAGAATAGGGTCCTTCAAGAGATGGCCCGAGTGATGTTGCTTAGCAACAATGTCCCTAGGAACCTATGGGCCGAAGCCGTCAATACGGCTTGCTATATAGGGAATCGTGTGTTCCTAAGGCTCGGATCTAGAAACACCTCCTATGAGTTATGGAAGGGTAGGAAGCCAAATGTTAGCTACTTCCACACATTTGGAAGCAAATGCTACATTTTAAATGACCGTGATCAACTTGGCAAGTTTGATTGTTAGGTTGATAATTAGTGTTGGCATTAATTCCATATCAAAACGTGTTTTACTTGTAATGTTTAGTGGTTAGAAAATGAAGGATTTCGAAGACGAAGGACGTCTCAACCATTATTCGTTCAAGTTGCCGGCTTTTAAGAGTTTCGGACATTATCGGTCTACAAAGGTATACATGACCTCTTATCTCTTACAAGGCTAGGCACACACCCACACATATCATTTTTGTGTGTCCCTTCATGATTTTATTTCATTTACATTTCACTTTCACACACTTGGCAAAATATGCTCATGCATTCACTTTTAGTTAATAAACTTTGTGTTTTGCATTTTCTAGGACTATGTCCGGAAACTAGCATATGTGTGTGTATTTGTGTTTATATGTTTCCATATTTTGTGTTTAGGACTTGAACATGTTCTTATTCAATGCCTTATTGAGTTCCGGTCGTTTCGGTTACTCATTCATAAGGTTTCGAGTCCAAACGTGTTGACTATGCCACTTTACGTTCTCTTACGTTATGTTGACTTCATCGATGATTTCCGAGATGATTTCTCAACCGTTTTTCAAAGTTGTATAGTCGTTTTTGTGTGTGAGAGAGTCACGGTTCATAATCCGAAAATGGATTCGAATTCGGAGTTCGAACGCTCGAGATACGGGCCGACGAACCGAGAGTGCGCGGGAGAGGACAGCCCAGGCCGTGGGCCACATGGGCTGGCCGTGGTTGAGGCCGTGGGCCCCACGGCCTGGAGCCCCTTCTGCTCCCGTGTGGGCCACGCGCCCCCCACGGCCTGGGGGTGACGTGGCACCACAAGATTGGTCGAAATGTTCTCTCTCTCTCCTCCTATTTCTTCCCTCTCTCTCTCATTTTGAATTTCCAAGCAAAAAATTTCAGAATTCCCGTATACACTTCTCTCCAATTTTTCCAAACTTCAAAACACCATATCTTCCTCATCCAGAGTCGGATTTGAGTGATTCAAGTTGGAGAGTGTTCGTATTTGAGTCCTCTAACATCTCCAAGTGATTTGGTGGCTGATTGATCGTGATTTCAAGTGGTTGGACACTGAAATTCGTACCAGCTGCAGAATTTGAGGTTTGAGTCTCAACTTTGGGATTTCTTGTTATTTCACCTTCCATTTGCTTGGGGTTTCTTCTTCTATATATATGTTATTGTTTTATGAAAGCTATTTGAAAAGGTAGCTTGATTATCATTCCAATTGAAACTCAATTTGTGGACTTATGTTGACTAGATTTTATGATTCTAGGTTTTACATTTGTTTGTGAGTTGTATTGTGATTAGAATGGCATCTTAGGTTGTTTGATACTTAATTGAATTAATTTTGTGTTAAAATGACTTTGAGATTTGATTTGGTCCTTTGATTGAAGAAATCAAGGATTTGTGTATTTGTTTGTGATTTAGAGAATATAGGTTTTGATTGATGTAAATCTCAAAACCTTGCTCTATATTTTTTGTCTAGTATATTGATTGATTTTAATCTCATATATCTAGACTTTGATTGTATATTGATAGCATCTTGAATTAGGACTTAATGAACATTTTGTGATTCAAGTGTTATATGTGTGAATGAGACTTTGAGTATATGTGTTAGGTGTTTCACATGTTTAGGTTTCTATTCATGGATTTTTGCATCTAGACTTGATTAATTGTGTTTTCACATGTTTAGGTCTATTTGTGCCATAGAATGTATTGATCACATGTTCTATGTTGAAATGAATGTTTGCATCATTTGCATTCACATGATCACACTAGGAAGTCCTTGTAAAAGGCATGAAGTCTTGGTTAGAGTCGGGATGACTCGGATAGCCAAGCAAGAAGTCTTGCCTAGAGTCGGGATGACTCGGATAGGTAAGCAAGAAGTCATGGCTAGAGTCAGGAGGACTCGGATAGTCATGCATGGGAGGCTCCCTAGAGGCAAGAGTGCCTTGGATAGGGAGTTGGCTAACATATTGGTAGGCCTAGGCGTATGGTTAGACATAGACTCCGATAGAGCGGGGTACACGGGATGTGTATGCACTCTTGAGGAATTTCTAATCTACCATCGATGTTGGTTGAGTGTGTTGTCCAATATATGGTGGTTCCGCATCATTGAGGGATTTCATACTTTCCAATAGGGTTGGGTAGGCTTAGACTTCACTAGGTTGGGTGAGCTAAAGATTGGTCACTTTGTGAATGTTCTATGTTTACTTTCCAATAATATAGTACCCAATGGTTGTAATTCAACCCGTGGATGTTTCCTCCTTGGAGGTTTTACCACGTTAAAAAATCCCTTGTGTTAATTCTTTCTATCTCTTCTCTTATATTTTAATTGTATATTTTATTGTCTTGACTCATAATATTGACTTGTGACGTATTTTGAATCAAGTCTTTGTATAGTGTGATTAGTGTATTCATTCTATAGATCAATTTGTATCTTTGATTCTTTTGTATATTGTAATATTTGTTTAGTGACATTTTGCTCACTCTTGTAACACATTGAACATCTTATGAAATACAAGTTTATTTTGTTGTTATGATTATTTGATATTTTACCTCACATGACTTGTTGATATACTTAGACATTTCAATTATGATTGTGTCATCATATTGTCGATGTATGTCTATCTTGGATTATAGTGTTGTGTGTAAGGCTACCTTGAGGGACAAACGGATGTTTGTTCAAGGGTTTGAAAAAAGGTGTAAAAACCTATTCACCCCCCCTCTAGGTATGCTTTAAGCAATTTAACTTCGTTTGTGTACATTCATTGATGTTAAGAGTGATGAGGGTATCTTTATTGGCTATGTCTTGAATAGTAGAGCCTATAGAGTTTTCAACTTGAAGACTCGAACCATCATGGAATCATCGAATGTTGTCATTGATGATACAAGGCTCAAGTCTAATGACCATGAGGAGGAGGAAGTTTTAGAGGATGACTCTTCTTTGGAGAGGGTTGTGGTGACTCCCAATGTTGGGACGTGCAATGACAATAATGAGGTCACACAACCTATTACTAGAGTCCCTCTCTTGGACTCTAATGAACCCACTACATGGGTTAGAAGACTCTATAACAAAGAGGATGTTATTGGAGATGTGAATGAGGGTGTTAGGACTAGGAGTCAAATAGCTAATCTCATTAGCTTTACATGCTACACCTCTCAAATTGAGCCCAAAAAGGTTGATGAAGCCTTGAATGATGAATTTTGGGTTCTTGCCATGCAAGAAGAGCTAAACCAATTCGAAAGGAATGAGGTTTGGACTCTAGTTCCTAGGCCTAAAAACGCTCATGTGATAAGCACTAAGTGGATTTATAGGAACAAATCCGATGAGGATGGCAACATAGTGCGGATCAAGGCTAGACTTGTAGCACAAGGGTACTCTCAAATTGAGGGTATCGACTTTGAGGAGACTTTTGCTCTCGTTGCCCGTTTAGAGTCCATTAGGCTTCTCTTGTCCATTTCTTGTGTGCACAAGTTCAAATTGCACCAAATGGACGTCAAGAGTGCCTTCCTCAATGGCTTCTTGCAAGAGGAAGTGTTTGTTGAACAACCTAAGGGGTTTGTGGATGCACACCACCCCAACCATGTCTATCGCCTCAAGAAGGCACTATATGGGTTGAAACAAGCACCGAGGGCTTGGTATGAGCGCCTCACTCAATTTCTTGTTGACAATAACTACACTAGGGGTAATGTTGACAAGACACTATTCATCAAGAAAGACAATGATGAGCTTTTCATAGCTCAAATATATGTTGATGACATAGTGTTTGGCTCCACCAACAACACCAAAGTCCAACAATTTGTTGATGTCATGTCTCATGAATTTGAGATGAGTCTTGTTGGTGAGCTTAGTTACTTCCTAGGTTTGCAAATTAGGCAATTAGATGATGGGATCTTTATTACCCAAGCCAAATATGCCAAAAACCTAGTGAAGAAATTTGTTTTAGAAAATGCCAAACATTGTGATACACCCATGAGTACCACTTTGAAGCTAAGCTAGGATGCTAGTGGTAAAAGTGTGGAACAAACGTTATATCGTGGCATGATAGGAAGCTTGCTTTATTTAACCGCAAGTAGGCCCGATATCTCCTTTAGTGTGGGTGTGTGTGCTAGGTACTAAGCGGATCCTAAGGAGTCCCATCTCTCTTCCATAAAGAGAATCATTCACTATGTGAATGGGACATCCAACTATGGGATTTGGTACTCTTTTGACACTAATGCTAGTCTTGTAGGCTTTAGTGATGCGGATTGGGCAGGAAATTGTGATGATAGGAAGAGCACATCGGGCGGTTGCTTCTTTCTAGGCAACAACTTGGTGTCTTGGTTTTGTAAGAAGCAAAACTCGATTTCCTTGTCCACGGTCGAGGCCGAGTACATAGTCGCGGGGAGTGGATGCACACAACTCCTATGGATGAAACAAATGCTAGTAGACTACGGATTCAACCAAGGTACACTCACTCTCTTTTGTGATAATATGAGTGCCATTAATATTTCCAAGAATCCGGTCCAACATTCTAGAACTAAGCATATTGACATCCGTCATCATTTCATTAGAGAGCTTGTTGAAAATAAATGCATAGTACTTGAACATGTAGGTACTAATGATCAACTTGCGGACTTATTTACCAAACCCTTAGATTCTACTCGATTTAAAACTCTTAGTAGATCTATTGGGATATGTCTTATGGAGTGATGTGATTTGTGATTGACCCCATATAGGGAACTCAAGCAAAGAGAGCTATTTTGCATTCTTGTCACTTGCAAAAATTTTGAAATATCTTATGCCTCTTCTTTTAATTGCTTGAGTAAGCTTTGTTGCACATATTTATATATGTTTTCATTTCAATAAGTGTGAACCTTACTTGTTTACAATCCATGTCATATTTATGTTCAAACATGCATTTTTGGACTATAAGATGTTCATAGGAAGTATGATTTGAATGACCTATAGTTATCTCCATGACATGATGATTCTTTAATAACATGCTAATGACAAATGAAAAAGCATGAAATTCATATAACATGCTCACATGAAAAGCATGAATTGATGATTGCATGTTCTTAAAATGCAAAACTTGTGTGAAAACTTATAAGACTCAAAATGAATAAAGGATCTTGTATCCGTTCAAAGGAATTTATATTCCAAATGTCTCTCTTTCTTTATTAGTTGAACATGGCTACTATCACACGGATATCTTATCCGAAAAAATCAAATAGGGTGCAAAGTCGGTCATGCCATGTTTCGCTTATAAAGTTGGATATAGTTGCTCATAAATTAAAATCAATGAAAACTCTATATCCTTGCTTTTCTCATGACAATGGTGAAATTGGTTTGAATTCTTATTAGAAACCTTTGTCATTTGCTTTGCCAAATACCATTGTATTTTGAACTTGAATGCTATATGTCTTGTATGCAAAGCATGTTTGATTCACACATTTTCTCAAATAAATTTCCTTGTTTCTCTCCAATTAATTGAGATGCATAAAGTGACTTATATTGATTATGCAAATATCTCGCATGCTACTATCTCTCGTTGCTATGAGTGACCCGGTTGGGGACTACTCCTTTGCCTATATCATGACAAAAAGGGGGAGTAGGATATTGTAAGGGGAGTTGCAAATTGTGCTTGTTGGGGAGAATATACATTGAGGGGGAGTAACCCGTTGAGGGGGAGCATTGCATATACATTCATTGCATAATGTTGTGCCTAATCTTTTAATATGCAAATGCCTATTTTTTGTTCTCACTTGATTAATCTCACTCTTACTTGGATTGGAAATGTTATAAACTTTATTTTCAGGGATTGATTATTCTACAAGAGGTTGAAGACTTCAAGTTGCATTTTCTTATCTCTTTGTAATGTAGAATATCACTGTAGTCCCATAGTTTCTATTTCTTTGTGAGGAATCAATGTGAGTGGTGGTTTTGTCACGAAATAGCCAAAGGGTGAGATTGTAAGGTTCCCTTTTGTTGATTGTCTCATTTCGTGGACAAACCACTTGTTGGGGATTCTTTGTAAGGGTAGCTTAGATGTTGTTGTTATTGCTCAAGCCCTTTGAAGACCTCATTCTTGATAAGCACCAAAGGTATATTTCTATGTGCTTACTTGTCTTGAAGAGATAGTTGCACACACTCACAACTCATGCATATGTTTAATCCTTGTATGTTATGTTTCTTATTATTGTGCATTAATGCTAATTTTCATCTCTTCTTGCATGTTAGTTTGATTGCTTATTGCATTGTCCATTGCCTTGTCATGCATAGCCTTGGATTTCTTGCATTGCAAATGGCGCTGTTCAAAGCGCTGTTCTAAACAGCGCCCACAAGACCTGATGCAAAAATGGTTTTTAAATGCATCAGGTCTGATGCATTTTGGATGGGCGCTGTTCGTACAGCGCCACTCTGTTTTCCCGAGAGAACAGAGTTGGGGCGCTGCACAGAAGCGCTCTACATACAGCGCCCAAGGCAAATTTCAGGCCAACTTATCAAAACGACCACACTTTGATTTGGCCCCCTATATATATGCCACTTTGACTTTAGGTCAATTAAGAGAGTTCATATTCAGATTTCATACTTAGGATATTTTTCAAAGAGAAGAAAAATTCCAAGAACTCATTTTTAATTACTCAAACACTTTTTTCATGATCATCAATCATCATCTAGCATCATCTTTGATCATCTAGATGTCTCTTTGCATGGATTCTTCATCATACTTTGCTTGGTAAGCTTTTCACTAATATCTTACATATTTTGTGTTTTTCTTAACAAGCAATCTCAATTTATTACTTGTATGATTTTCATATATCTTTCGATACAAGATTGAGATTAGTGTGATGTATGTTTGAGAAGTTGTATTGTGATAGCTAATTAGGTTTTGTGCTTAATCTTGATTAGCTAAACTATTTGACATGTCATTTAGTTTTTAATATCTAGGATTGCTTTAATTGCAAATTCATCATCTTAGATAAGCATATAGGGTTTCCCTTGCTCTATGTTGCATTTGGATATTCATATATTCACTTAGGGTGTTATTCTCTTCATTGAGAAAGTAAGTCTTGTGTGTAGCTTTCGGGATTAGGTTGCTTAGATCGTAAGCAAATTGGACTAGGTTCACTCATACCGGGATTAGGTAGGTGTGTGATTACTTCCGGGATTAGGTTGTAATCGTTTTACACATTTAGTGGATTCGAGGTTCGAGTGTGACTTACTTACTAGCCCGTGGTTTTTCCCGTGAGGGTTTCCACGTAAAAATCAAGTGTTATTTAATTTCCGTATTTTATACTTGATTTATTGCTTTATCTAGTTAGGGGTAATTTCATAATATTGGCTTAACACGAAAAATTGGGTAATAAGTTTAAAATCTATTCACCCCCCCCCCCCCCCCCCCTAGATAGTTTTATACACACCGTGCTATAATTTGTTTCAGTTAGGTTTATAGTTTGTGTTGGCATGTATTCTATATCAAAACGTGTTTCTTTTGTAATGTTTAGTGGTCCATATGTTGAAGATTTATGAAGACGAAGAAAGTCTTGGCCACAATTCATGCAAAATGCCGGCTTCAAAGAGATATGTGCTTCATTGATCATCAAAGGTAATATAAGACCTCATATCTCTTACAAGGCTAGGCACGCACACACACACACATGGCATCCTTGTGTGTTCTTTCATGGTTAAACATCATTTATATATCACTTTCACACACTTGATAATATATGCTCATGTATTTATACTATCTTGACAAACTTTGCTTATTGCATGTTCTAGGACTATGTCTAGGAAATAGCATATGTGTGTGTCTTTGTATTTGTATGTTTCTGTATTTTTGTATTTGGACTTGAATATGCTCTATTATGATTCCTTATTGAGTTCCGGTCGTTTCGGTTACTCATTCATTTAATTTCGAGTCCAAACGATGTAGCTACGCTACTTTTCATTCTCATTCATTGAATTGACTTCATCGTTGTTTTCCGAGATGATTTCTCAACCATTTTTCAAAGTTGTATAGTCTTCGTTGTGCGTGAGGGAGTCACGGTTCGTAATCCAAAAACGGATTCGAAATCGGAGTTCGGATGCCCAAGATACGGCTGAAGAACGTGAGGGAGCGCTCGAGAGGAGAGCGTGGCCAAGAGGCCACGTGGCCCAAGCTGTGTGGGAGCCGTGGGACCCACGGCCAGAGGACCCCTCTGGTCTCGTGTGGCCCACGCGCCCCCCACGGGGTGGGTGATGTGGCCACCTCTGATTGGCCCGGAAAATCTCTCTCTCTCCTTCCTTTTAAATTCCCTCTATTCCCTCAATTTTGTTTTCAAGAAGAAAAGCTTAGAATTCCCGTCAGATTTTTTCTCCCAAATTTTCTCACCTTCCAAACACCATAACTTCTTCATACGAAGTCGGATTTGAGTGATTCAAGTTGGAGATCGTTCGTAATCGAGTCCTCTACCTTTTCCAATTGGTTTGGTGGCTGTTTGATCGATTTTTCTAGTGGTTCCACATAGAAATCCGAACCAGCTCTTGAATCCAAGGTATTGGTCTTATCTTTGGGGTTTCTTTCTTTTTAACCTTCAATTTGCTTGGGGTCTCTTCTTCTATATGTATGTTTATGTTTGGTGAATGCTATTGAGAAAGATAGCTTCATAATCATTCTAATCAAAAGTCTATTTAGAGATAAATGTGGACTAGTTTCTATGATTCTAGGTTTTTCACATGTTTGTGAGTTGTATTGTGATTAGAATGACATCTTAGGTTGTTTGTGACTTGATTGAATCAATTTTGTGATAAATGACCTTGAGATTTGATTTGATCCTTTGATTGATGAAATCTAGGATTATTGTATTTGTATGTGCATTAGAGCAATCTAGGATTTAATTGATTTATATCTTGAATCCTTGCTCTATATTTTTTTGGCTAGAATATTGATTGATTTAATCTCATGTATCTAGCATTTTATTGTATGTTGATAGCATCTTGAACTTGTACTTCATGAATATATTTTGTTCAAGTGTTGTATGTGTGAATGAGACTTTGAGCTTATTTGTTTGGTGTTTACACATGCTTTAGGTTTTATTCTTGTATTTTGCATCTAGACTTTTATTACTTGTGATATCACATGTTTAGGTCTATTTGTACCATGGAATGTATTGATCACATGTTCTATGTTGAATTGGTTGTTTGCATCATTTGCATTCACATGATCACACTAGGAAGTCCTTGTAAAAGGCATGAAGTCTTGGTTAGAGTTGGGATGACTCGGATAGCCAAGCAAGAAGACTTGTCTAGAGTCGGGATGACTCGGATAGGCAAGCAAGAAATCATGGCTAGAGTCGGGAGGACTCGGATAGTCATGCATGGGAGGCTCCCTAGAGGCATGAGTGCCTTGGGTAGGGAGTTGGCAATTATATTGGTAGGCCTAGGCGTATGATTAGACATAAATGTAGGGAAAAATACATGTACGCAGCGGAAGCGAGACTAAAATCGAGTTTAGTATAGTTTAAAATTTTTCCATAAGTTGAACCTTAACCCTCTAATTAATTAACATATAATACTAAAGATATCATACCTTTGTCGCGTGATCCGATAGACATTGCGTCGATGGTAATCCGCAAGATCTTCCAATCCAATCACGAACGTGAAAAACCTAGGAGCGTGGTCTCCCTTCTCTTTGAGTTGTGTACCTGAGGATGGATTAACAAAACTTTTTCTTTTTCGTTAGTCACAACAAATTCCAAGAGGCTACAAAGAATGTTTCGGTCACTTTTGAATTCACAATCGTTAGATCGAAACTCGCGTGAACCTTATTCGAAATTGTGCACAAAACCTTTTGATATAAAAGTTACTAGTGCACTATCGAAATAAGAACAAACTTTTCTCTCTTTTCCTCTTGGCCGAATTCTCACACTAATCTAAGAGTTGGAATCTATTTTTCTCTAGCAAAAGAAAAAACTCTCACCTAAAGAATTAGGGTTGCCGAAAATATACAAAGAATATATATATTATCTTGGGCGAATTCCTTGCTCAATGTAAATTATATATATTGGGCGAATTCTCCTTTCTTTTTGCCATATAAAATAATATATAAATATATTAGAATTCAACTTACCATATAAATCTATATATATATATGCGACCAATTCTATATGCCATATAAATAATATATTATCTCAAACATATAGATTACATATTCTGCATGCCTATATGTATATATATATTTTTCCGCATGAATTCCGCATGCATTCATGTATATATTTATTTCCATTCCTCATGCATATACGTATATATATATTTCCGCACGCATTCCGCATGCATTCATGCATATATTTATTTATATATTCCGCATGCATATATATTATATACAAACCATAATCTAACTCTTTAGTGTATTTGTGACTATATCAAAGACTTCCTAATTTGATTAGATAAATAAATCCCTTATTTATCTACTTACCAAATAAAGCCTTTTATATTTATTATACTACCACAATAGTATACTACTAAGAAACATATTTCCTAGTCAGAAAAAGATTTTGATTCTCAATTAAATGATTAACTAATAAATTAATTAATTTCCATTTAATCAATCAATAAAATAAAATAATATTTTAGATTATTATTCTAGTCTTGCCGCCCACACCATATACATGGGCCTAATATTATTTTCTTATTTTATTTAATCCATTAGACTTTAATTAAAAAGCCCACATGTGAACCAGACCCATTCTTACTAAAAGAAACAAGCCCACATGCCTTTCATTAATATATTAATATAATTGATCAGCCCATTAAATAAATAATGTGCAAATTATATTCTTCATATATTAAATACAATTCTAGATGGACCCATAAATTGGTCCGGTAGAATATATCAAGTGATCCATGCAAGTCCGTGTGGATTGGGGATCTTGGCAGGCTATCTAAATTTAAGCTTCAATAGACATAACCTAATCACAATCAACAAATGATTCACTTAGGTCCGATCTATTAATTTTAACTCATTCCACTAAAGAGCTAAAATTAAACTCTTAAATAAAGATAGAATAAGTAAATATTTCTCATTCGTACCCTAGACAATCTTATTGGAGATGGTGTATCCTCGTGAAGAATATCAGTAATCGCCAAGAGCTCATAGACCGCCTATAGCTCTCCAAGTTACCATATTTACTCATATGACCACATTTTGAACTTGGATATTTTGACTTGTCCAGAAGCCATGTTTCAATAGACTCTATCAAAAACTTAACGTTAAGATTCAATATCCAATACCTCAAAACATCCATATGATGATATTCTACTCTCATTTAATAAATGGAGCCACGATGTCCATATCTATAAATGAAGTCCTCTATCGATTAACAAATGAATATCACCAAACTATCGAGGATAGACTATGCTATATAATCGTACTCATTGATAACTCAAATGATACCACTTGCAACCATAAGTCCATCATTTATCTCAGGATTAAGATAGACTCTCCGATTGTCCTGATAATGAAAAGACTATTATCTATTGACGGTTCTAGATAAAGTATTTCATTGTGATCCAGTTCAATGCACCCAGTGCACTAGATTCTTTTACTCGAAGACCCTCCGATGATTTTAGACTCATCATAACTCATTTGATCCCACTCAAATGCTAGCAAAAGAATTCTACAACTTTAACAAGATAAAGGTGCCCAACCTTTAACTTAAGTTGTGAACATTATTCAAGACTAACTAAAGAATTGTGTCTACCTCATACATATCCAGATGTACGAACAATTCTTCTTTTCTCATAGTCTACTTAAGTTGTGAACATTATTCAAGACTAACTAAAGAATTGTGTCTACCTCATACATATCCAGATGTACGAACAATTCTTCTTTTCTCATAGTCTTTTGACCTTATGATTATTTACTTTTGACAATTATAATAATTAAACTATAAATGCTATAAGATTTGTTAAACCAGAAATCACATTATTAATATGAATAGATTGTCAAAAACACTATTACACTCTTGCTATTGAGCATAATCCTAACAATAGACTCTAAAAGAGCGGGGTACACGGGAGGTGTATGCACTCTTGAGGAATTTCTAATTTTCCATCGATGTTGGTTTTGTGTGTTGTCCAATATATGGTGGTTTCGCATCATTGAAGGATCTCATACTTTCCAATAGGGTTGGGTAGACTTAGACTCCACTAGGTTGGGTGAGCTAAAGATTGGTCACTTTGTGGATTCTCTATTTTTATCATCCAATATATAGTACCCTAATGGTTGTATTTCAACCCGTGGATGTTTCCTCCTTGGAGGTTTTACCACGTTAAAAAATCTCTTGTGTTAATTCTTCCTATCTCTATCTTTTATATTTTATTTGTGTATGCTATTATCTTGTTTCATATTATTCACTTGTGATGTATAGTGAAGCAAGTATTTGTAAAGTGTGATTTGTGGATTCATTCTTTTGATCATTTTTGTATATATGATTCTTTTGTATAGTGATATTTGATCACTCTTATAACTCATTGAACATCTATTGAAATACAAGCTTTCTTTGTTGTTGTGTTTATTTGTTCTTATACCTCACACAACTAGGTGATATACTTAGACCTTGTTCAATGATTATATTCTCATATTGTTTATGTATGTCTTTCTTGGTTTATTTTGTTGTGTGTAAGGCTACCTTAAGCAACAAACGAAAGTTTGTTCAAGGGATTGAAAAAAGGTGTAAAATCTATTCACCCCCCCCCCCCCCCTCTAGGTATGCCTTAAGCTATTTAACCACATTTGTATACTTTCAATTGGTAACAGAGCGGGTCGTCGGACGGCACTTGACGAGATCCGGTTTATACTTACGTGTGGATTGCTTAGGTTTTTGCTAGTGTGGTTTTCCAAGATGATGTGATGACCGAAGGGGCTTCGAATTCTAGGCCTCCTCTTCTCAAGGGTCACAACTATGGGTTTTGGAAATTAAGGATGAAGGCTTACATTCGATCTATTAATGAGAGAGCTTGGATGACCGTTGAAGAAGGTTACCTTGCTCCTAACAAGATTGAGAATGGAGTGACTGTTTCCAAGCCTAGGAGTGAGTGGTCTACTAATGAGTTTGAGTTAGCAAAATGGCATCATCGGGCGGTGAATGCTATTTTTGGAGGTGTTGATAGTAGGCAATTTTCCTACATTCAAAACCTAGAAACCGCAAAGGAGGCATGGGAAGCTCTCCAAGTCACCAATGAGGGGACTAAAGCGGTGAAGAAGTCTCGTCTTCAATTGCTCACTTCCCAATTTGGGGTTTTACAAATGGGTGAGGAAGACAAGTTTGTTGACTTCCAAGATAAGCTACTAGACATCGCCAACCAATGCCAAGCACTTGGTACTCCTATCTCTGGTGAGAGGCTAAATTGGAAGATTCTTAGATCATTTCCAAAGAGATTTAAAGCCAAGGTTACCGCCATTGAAGAGAGCAAAGACGTTGACGTCATGAGCTTAGATGAGTTGCTAGGATCTCTTCAAACTTTTGAGGCGTGCATGAAACCGAAGGCTAAGAACAAGGGTTTAACTCTCAAGGTTGTCAAGGAAGCTAGTAGTAGCAATGATGATGAGGAGATGGCTTTATTGGTTAGGAAGTTTAGGAAGTTCATGAGGAAAGGTGCCAAGCTAAGTGGCAAGTACTCAAGGGACAAGGAAGTCAAGAAGTCCTTTACTCCACCTCATGAGAGGAGTGGCCATGCTAAAAGCAATAGAAAGGTTCAATGCTTTAAGTGTAAGAAGTTTGGACATTATGCTTCGGAGTGTCTTAGTGGTTATTCCAAGAAGGACAAGAAGGGAAAAGCTATGGCGGCTACATGGAGTGAAGATGATGACTCTAGTGATGAGGAGAGCTCAAGTGATGAGTTTTCTAGTGAAGAAGAGCTAGTGAGCAACTTTGTTGCATTCATGGCTTCTCACTCTACTCTAGAGGATGTGAATCAAGATTCGTTGGATAAGAAGATTGATCCAAGTCATCAAGAGTGTTTAAATGATAATCCAACCTACATTGATCTTTTGGCTAAGGTGAAGTTTCTTGAGGAGAAGTTAAAGATAGCCTTAAGAGAGGTTGATGAGAAGGATGACTTGATTGATCGCGCTCCAAATGTTTACATTTAGCGCCCCTTTTACCTTGTTTTTGTAATCGTTTTCTAAGCATTCTATGTGTTTAATGTTGTAAATAAATCTTTTCAGGTAAAATAGGCATTTCAAGGGCATTTTTGTCCAAAGGAACGAAAAGAGGGCAAATTAGGAAGAAAACAGAAGAAAAGCTAGTAGGGGAGTTCATGCACTTAGACCGGCAGGCACAAAGTCGCCGGAAGGAGCATCTTGTCATTTGGCGAGTTCAGACACTCTGGCCGGCGAGCACAAAGTCGCTACACGAAGCTGCCGTCAGCTCTGGTGGGTTCATGCATGAGCCATAGTAGGATAAGTCCGGCGGAACAAGTCCGGCGGGTTCATGCAGCGGGCACAAAGCCGTCGCACATACCCGCCGGCAACTCTGATGAGCTACAAATGGTCAAAGCTCACCCCAAAGTCAATGAAAGCTGCCCCTTTTTCCACCTATTGTCCTTGGAAGGCCTTCTCTCTCATGCATACACACTTGCATTCAACAAGCTACTCAAGGAATGCTCTCAACATTAGAAAAGATATATAGACATTTACATTTAGAGATAGTTAGTTAGAGAGAAGATAGAGAGAAGTAGATATTAAGTAGATATTTTGTTCTTAGCAATCAAGAGAGATAGTTATTTTCTTGGCCACTTTCTAGGTAGCCAAACATCATATGTTGGTTACTTAGAGTGATCACTTCAAGTTGCCATAGAAGAATTAGTTGCTTGGATTGCAAGGAGGATCATTTCCACTTCTCAAGCTTGTCAATTGGTGATGCTTCCTTTGTTTGTATATCTATGTAATTGTGATACTATGTGTAACTAATTCCTCTTGTTAGGGGATTAAAGGTAATTCTTGTATTTCCTTTGTTATTTAATCAATCATATTGATATCATCCTCTCAAGTTATGCATTTGTACTTTAATGCTTGCATGAGTGGTGGTTGCAACCACCTATCTTCTTTATGGTGCAATAACTTGATGAAATTGTATGCATGTGACCAATTATTGCATATTACTAGTGTAGCATCTATGTGTAAAGATTACTAACTTGTAATTCTCTACTAACATTTGACTAATTTTCCTTTAATCACTCTCTAATCTTAGATTTCATTGTGATTAAGTAGAGAATTTAGTGCTTAATAATTCACATGAATAGATGCATGTTAGTAAATGAGGACTAAGCTTAATGAATGATTGATTAGAAACTAGGATTATACTTGAATGAATCTATTCCCTTAACAACTTTTAATCTAGAATTTGAATCAAGTAGTTGTAATTGTTACTTAGCCAATCAATCCTAGCATAGTTAATTTGTTAATCATTAGTTAATTTAATCAACCTTGTTTTAGCGTAATTAGAGGATTGTAGAATTAAGTAAATTTAAGCGTCTTTATATGCCTTCCTCGTGGGAACGATACCCTTACTTGCTCACCACACTAGTTCAACGACTTGTGCACTTGCAATAGGGTCACCAGACTCGTGCGTCCCTTTAATATAACCGAGGTAGAATAGGTTAATTTATAGTGACATTTGTAGAACCGGTTCGGGCGTGTCATTGATCAAGATACAAGTGGATGAGTTTGTTGCTACAACTCGTAGGCTCTTGGGTGAAAAGAATGCTCTTGCCAAGAAGCTTTGTGAAGTTGAGGGTATTGTCCTTGAAAAGGATAGGATCATCTCTAATTTGTCCTTAGGAAGCTCAAGTGACGCAGTAGTTGAGGAGAAGCTCATAGAAACATCACTTCCTACAAGCGAAGTCATTGTTGAAGAAAAAGCTCCTAAGAAGAGACGTTCCAAAAAGAAGAACAAGTTAAAGAATAAGGTACCCCTTGAAACTCCCATTGTGCTTCTCCAACTCCGGAAGGTAAAATCTCTCATTTTGTTCCCATATGTCATTTTTGCAATACCATAGGCCATATCAAGCCCAAGTGCTATAAATTCATTGAATATTGCAACATAGAAAATGCATCTAGGAATAGAGAGATTGGACCTCATTTTATGCATGCTAAAGCTTTTAAATATGGAAAGCATGATAACCTCTCAAAGCATGTTAAGAATGTCCGGAAGGTGAAGAATGTATATCCTTCAAAATTTGACAATGCATGTGTTGCTAACAATGTTGAGAAAAAGAGTATTAATGATATTATTGTGAATCAAGTTGTGGAAGAACTTTACTCTAGGTTCAACATTGTGGTCAAAGAGAATCTTGATAATGTTTGTATAGGTTCACCCAAGACTAAATTTATCAAGGGTGAGTGCTCTTACCATTAGTGTAAGTTGCACATGTGAGTTAGCTTTAAGACTAGTGTTGTTGTTAAATAGCTTAGCTTGTTTGCTTTGTATCTTTACAACTTGACATGAACTTAGCTATCTCATATTGGTTGTTATGATTGTAAAATTTGTTGATTAACTTTTGAGAAGTTTTTTTTTGGAATCTATATGGTGACAATCATGTTAAGGCTTTTAGAGAAAGTCATTTTTTTTGTTTGTTTGAGTTGGATTGCATTATCTTTAGTCTCTTGGAATCGACACACCTATAACTTGTAGTCATGAGGACTTACAAGCCAAGAGGACTCATAAAAAGGGTGAAGGCATTGTATTTGATGAAAATAGCTTGCTGTAGGGAAAAATAAACAAATAAAAGTGTTACACGCAGCGGAAGCGATACTAAAGACGATTTAGTGACTTTTAAAATTTTTTCTTTATGAACCTTAAACCCTTTTAATCAATAAACATGCATATATATCAACAAAAGTAAATTACCTCTTGTCGCGTGATCCGATTGACTTACGTCGATGGTAATCCGCAAGACCTTCAATCCGAGCACGAACGTGGATCACCTAAGAGCGTGGTCTCCCTTTCCTTTGAATTGCAAACCTGTGAATGGACCAAACAAATACTTTCTATTCTTTGTTAGTCACAAAACAATCAAAAGAATGTCAAAATTATTCCGGTCACTTTTGAGTTCTCAATCTTATGATCGAAACTCGCGTGAACCTAGATCGATATCGTATACACAAGCTTATTGATGTTTAAGCAATTGTATACTATCAAAGAATAATTTTTCACTCCTTTTTGTCTCTCTAGAATAAAAACTCTCTTAGAATTAAGAAGAAGAAGAAAGAAAATAAAAACTCAAGCACCAATTAATTGATGTGGCCGAACCCTATAAGAACATATATATAGGTTGGCCGAATTTTTCTTCTTTTTCCTTTAGGGTTGCCGAATTCTATGTAGTATATGATTAGGGTTGGCCGAATTTCATCATGTCACTTATATAGGGTGACTAAAATTCAACCCTAATTCTTTTTAACTTTATAGACTTCAAACCCTAATCCAACTCTTTTATTTTTATTCTTTTATTTGACTAAATAAAAAAGACTCCTTATTTGATTAAATAAATAAAACTAATTTATTTATTTACTTATCAAACAAGTCTTTTACTTTTAGGAAAGATTTGTTTCTTTAATTAAACAATTAATCAATAAATCAATTAATTCTTATTTAATTAAAACAAATGAAACAAAATAATATTTTTAGGTTAAAACCTTAACCTAGCCGCCCCACTTGTATAAGGTTGGGCCTAACATTATTTTCTTATTTCATTTAATCCATTGGACTTTAAATAAAAAGCCCACATGTGAACCAGACCCATTCTTACTAAAAGAAACAAGCCCACATGTCTTTCATTAATATATTAATATAATTGAGCAGCCCATTACTTAAATAATGTGCAAATTATATTCTTAATATATTAAATGCAATTCTAGATGGACCCTTAAATTGGTCCGGTAGAATATATCAAGTGATCCAAGCAAGTCCGTGTGGATTGGGGATCTTGGCGGGCCATCTAAATTTAAGCTTCAATAGACATAACCTAATCACAATCAACAAATGATTCACTTAGGTTCGATCCATTAATTTTAACTCATTCCACTAAAGAGCTAAAACTGAACTCTTAAATAAAGATAGAAAAGGAAGATGCTCCTCATTCATACCCTAGACAATCATATTGGAGATAGTGTATCCTCGTGATTAATATCAGTAATCGCCAAGAGTTCATAGACCGCCTATAACTCTCCAAGTTACCATATTTACTCATATGACCACGTTTTGAACTTGGATATTTTGACTTGTCCAGAAGCCATGTTTTCACTAGACACTATTGAAAACTCAACGTTGAGATTTAATATCCAATTACCTCAAAACATCCATATGATGATATTATACTCTCATTTAATTAAATGGAGCCACGATGTCCATATCTATAAATGAAGTCCTCTATCGATTAACAAATGAATATCACCAAATTATCGAGGATAGACTATGCGATATAATCGTACTCATTGATAACTCAAATGATATCACTTGCAACCATAAGTCCATCATTTATCTCAGTTGTAAGATAGACTCTCCGATTGTCCTGATAATGAAAAAACTATTATCTATTGACGGTTTTAGATAAAGCTTTTCATTGTGATCCAGTTCAATGCACCCAGTGCACTAGATCCTTTTGCTCGAAGACAGTCCGATGATTTTAGACTCATCATATCTCATTTGATCCCACTTAAATGCTAGCAAAAGAATTCTACAACTTTAACAAGATAAAGGTGCCCAACCTTTAACTTAAGTTGTGAACAATATTCAAGACTAACTAAAGAATTGTGTCTACCACATATATATCCAGATGTACGAACAATTCTTCTTTTCCCATAGTCTTTAGACCTTATGATTATTTACTTTGACAATTATAATATAAACTATAAATGCTATACGATTTGTTAAACCAGAAATCACTTTATTAATATGAAAAAGATTGTTAATTACAACATTACACTCTTGCTATTGAGCATAATCCTAACAATCTCCCACTTGCGCTATAGCAAATGTGTCATATCTCTCAAGCCCATATTCTCTAGATGCCCATCGAAACTCTTCTGAGGTAGAGCCTTTGTGAAGGGATCCGCTAGATTTTCTGCTGACGCGATTTTGGTAATCGTCACGTCACCTCTTTGAACAATCTCCCTTAAAAGATGATACTTTCTTTCAATGTGTTTACCTCTCTTGTGACTTCTTGGTTCTTTCGAATTAGCCACTGCTCCACTGTTGTCACAGTAGATAGTGATCTGCTTATTCGCACTAGGAACCACTTCTAAGTCAATCAAGAATTGGCGGAGCCAAACAGCCTCTTTGGCAGCTTCGCATGCAGCAACATACTCAGCTTCCATGGTGGAATCAGCAATACAAGATTGCTTGATACTCCTCCATATAACTGCTCCTCCTCCAATAGTAAACACAGCCCCTGATGTGGATTTTCTGGAGTCAGAATCTGATTGGAAATCAGAATCTGTATACCCAACGGGAACCAAATCCCCTCCAGAGTATACAAGCATATTATCTCTCGTTCTCTTAAGATACTTGAAAATATGCTTGACTGCCGTCCAGTGATCAGGTCCAGGTTTCGATTGAAACCTGCTAACTATGCCAACAGCAAAACAAATATCTGGTCTAGTACAGAGCATTGCATACATGAGACTTCCAACTGCCGAGGCATATGGAACTCTACTCATGAATTGCTCTTCATGCTCATTCTTAGGAACTTGTTCCTTAGAAAGCTTGATTCCATGTCTGAAAGGTAACATACCTTTCTTGGAATCCTGCATGGAAAACCTAGACAAGATTTTGTCTATGTATGAAGCTTGGGATAATGCAATCGTTCTATTCTTTCTATCCCTTATTACTTGGATACCTAGAATAAAACTTGCTTCTCCTAAGTCCTTCATATCAAATTGTTTTGCTAACCATTCTTTTACTGATGTCAATACACCTACATCGTTTCCAATGAGTAGTATATCATCAACATAAAGAATCAGGAAAACCAACTTGTCGCCTTTAATCCTCTTGTATACACAAGGTTCGTCAGAATTTTGAATAAATCCAAAACCTTTGACAGCTTGATCAAACCTTATGTTCCAGGATCTGGATGCTTGCTTTAATCCATATATGGATTTCTGCAACTTGCATACCTTATCCACTTGGCCTTTTTCAATGAATCCCTCTGGTTGCATCATGTAGATGCTTTCGTCAAGACTTCCATTTAGGAAAGCTGTCTTGACGTCCATTTGCCAAATCTCTAAATCTAAAGATGCTGCAATGGATAAGAGTATCCTAATGGATTTAAGCATGGCCACAGGAGAGAAGGTTTCCTCGTAATCGATACCTTCTTTCTGTGTATACCCTTTAGCTACCAATCTAGCTTTAAAGGTTTCCACCTTTCCATCCATACCTCTTTTCCTCTTGTATACCCACTTGCACCCAATGGGTTTTATCCCTTTAGGCAAGTCTACAAGGGACCAGACTTTGTTATCGAACATAGATTCAATCTCGGATTGCATTGCCTTTTGCCAATGGCGACTATCAACATCCTCCATAGCTTCCTTGTACGTATAGGGATCATCGTCGTCCGGGAGATTCTCCACTGATTCTCCCAGACCGATGTATCTTTCGGGTTGTGTTCTAACCCTCCCACTACGACGAGGAATGGTAGGTTGTTGATCTTGTGTTGGATCGGAACTTACAATTGGGTTAGGTTGTGTAACCTCTCGTGGAATTGTATCTCCTGACATCTCATTCAGGACAATTCTACTTCTAGGCACAAAATCATTCATATAGTCCTTTTCCAGAAATTTAGCATTTGTCGAAACAAATACTTTAAGATCTGAAGGACTATAGAAATAATATCCTTTAGTTTCTTTTGGATACCCTACAAATATACATGTTTCTGAACGGGACTCCATCTTTTCTGTCTTTCCTTTTAACACATGCGCAGGACAACCAAATATCCTTAAGTGTTGTAAACTAGGCTTGCGCCCAGTCCACAACTCATGCGGTGTTTTAGGAACAGACTTAGATGGTACATCGTTTAGAATGTATATAGCAGTTTGTAAAGCATATCCCCAAAAAGAAATAGGAAGCGTTGAATAACTCAACATAGACCTAACCATATCCAAAAGAGTTCTATTTCTCCTTTCTGCTACCCCATTCTGTTGAGGTGTACCTGGTGCAGAAAACTAAGAAACTATCCCATTATCAATAAGATATTGCTGAAACTCACCAGATAGATATTCTCCACCACGATCAGATCTCAAGATTTTTATGTGTTTCTCAAGCTGATTTTCCACTTCAGCTTTGAATGCTTTGAACATGTCAAAAGCATCCGACTTATGTCTCATGAGATACACATAACCAAATCTTGAGTAATCATCCGTGAAGGTGATGAAGTACTCATATCCACCTCTAGCTTGAATGCTCATAGGTCAACATACATCAGTGTGTATCAATCCTAAACATTCAGTGGCTCTTGCACCTTTGGCAGAGAATGTCCTTTTGGTCATTTTACCTTCCAAACAAGATTCACAAGTTGGTAGATCATCAACCTTTAAGTCACTTAAAGGTCCGTCACTTACCAATCTTTTAATCCTATTAAGGTTAATATGACCTAAGCGTAAATGCCAAAGGTAGGTTTCATCTGTTGATAATTTTACTCTTTTATGATTAGGTTCCGTTATTTCTGTGTCTAACGAGTGAGAGATATTTCTATGCAAAAAGTATAGACCGTTTTCCAATGTACCTTGGCAAATAATTTTGTCATTCTTACTAATAATAAAAACTTTATTAAAAGTAACCGAATATCCAAATTTATTCAAACAAGAAACTGAAATTAAATTCCTCTTGAATTGAGGTACATAATAAACGTCTATTAAATCTAAATGCCTTCTAGAATCCAAATAAACTCTAATATCTCCCACTGCACTTGCAGACACTAACGTTCCGTTGCCCAAGCGCAAATTGATTTCATTCTTACTCAGCTTTCTCCTTTCTTGAAACCCCTTCTTCCTTCTTGTTCTGGGACTTTGGGCAATTTCTCTTCCAATGTCCCTTTTCACCACAAAGGAAGCATTTCCCTTTGATCTTGGTTACTTTCTTGGTCTCCTTCTTGATAGGCCCAAGTTGCTTTTTCTTCTGTTGTTTCTTGACCTTTTGACGGGCCTTAACAGTAGCAACTTTACCAACCATATGAATCTCTTGACCTTTGCCTTTCACAAGGATCTTTTCAGCACTTTGAACATCTTGCATCAGGCCTTGTAAGGTGTATTCCTTTTTGTTCAAAGTGTAGTCCAATTTGAACTGATCAAAGGAATCTGACAATGAATTGACAACCATATCAATCTTTGTCTCACCATCTATCTCAGCGCCATGCAGTTCAGCAATGTTGAGATGTGCTATGACTTTCATCATGTGATCTTTCACAGCCTGTCCAGGTTTCATCCTAAGATTCATAAAAGCAGTCACTGCCTCTCTCTTAGTCGTCCTAGACTTCATAGCAAACATCTCCTCTAGAGACATCATTATATCAGCAGCGGACTCCATTCCTTCATGCTGCTGTTGCAACACGTCGGAGATAGTGGCCATAATGTAACATTTTGCCATATCATCTGAAGTCTTCCACTGCTCATACTCATCTCTACACATTATGCTAGATTCATTATTAGGAGCAGGTGGTTTAGGAGTAGTTAGAACAAACTTATGTTTTTCACTTTGCAGCAACAACCCAATTTTCCTTTTCCATGTGACATAATTATCTCCAGTTAAAGTGTTATCTTTCAGGATGTTCATAAGTGATGGGGTCATGATTTCTGAATAAAACAAAACATATATAAGTAAATAATCATGATAAAGCACTTTTAAATATTTATCTTGAATTAAATAAATAACTCAATCATAAAATTCAACGGTGATCTAACACCCATAAATGTTACGCCTCCTTTGGGAGTTCGCACCATTTACTAGTTAGACTAGGTCTCACCTAATTGTTAACATAACAACCAGCGTTTTCAATTTTAGCCTTGCAATTTTACTGACAAGAACTCTTGGGAGGATATCAATAAAATTACATTGAGTGTGTCACCAAGATATCGACCCTCAATTTTCTCTCACGAAAATCCCTCCTTGGGGAGTAGATCTCGTTTGAGTCCATTGTCTAGTCTATCCTTGTAAGGAAGTATGTTGCTAAATTCCATTCATGGACGCCCCTTGGGGGGATTACCAATAAATAATAAAGCTCAACTAACCTTGGAGGCCATAGGTGTTACCAAAACACCTTCTCCCACTCAATTATTTAAGGCGTGTGATTAAATCCCATAGAATGATTTACCGAGTTATCTAGATGCCAATTTAGATACCTAAATCATTCAATGCATGTTCATACCAAAAGAGATATATGCGTGGCACTCCTATTCTATATGTCATGTTATCATACAATAACAAATATTGTAATATTTAAGCATAAATTAAATAGCAACAATTTTGGCCCATCCTAGAAAAACAAGTAAATTACAATTTGTCAGGAATACAAGATCTTCAGGTGGCCCATCAACCATACGCTCATCCTTCGGCCTTCTCCCATGGGCGTGCGCAGCCCACAACCCCACAAAGGGGCTGCCATGCGCAGCCCATAGGGCCTTCAAGGCTGCCGTGCGCAGCCCACCTTGCAATGGGCTTGCCATGCGCAGCCCAATCAACTCCTAGGGTGCGCATGGTGCTCGTTCATGGTTCCGGTTGCTTCGTTTTGCTTCGTGTCTTCAAATCTCCAAGACCTAAATATATTACGGCAGTATATATATAATAAATACTGCAGTATTAAATTTTTTTTTTTTTTTTTTAGTCACTGTAGTATTTTTACAAACCAAAAACTGCACATACTAAAAATAAATAAAAAAAAACTGCAGTAACCCTAAAAAAAATACTGCACATATAAAAAAAATAAAACCTAGCAATCTACCAAGAAGGAATTATGGCGATAATAGACCACCCTTCTTGTTACAACTCCGAAACAAAAATTACATTGAAAGTCTAGGGCCAAAATCGAGCAATAACAAACCACATAAAATATATATAAATCCATACATCACATGTAATTATATATTTGAATACCTAGAGTGCCATCTCTTTCTAAACATGCATAATCACAATAAAAAGAAATAGATCCACGTATATATACGTTAATTAATTAAAAGGGTTCAACCTAGGCTCTGATACCAATTGTAGGGAAAAATAAACAAATAAAAGTGTTACACGCAGCGGAAGCGATACTAAAGACGATTTAGTGACTTTTAAAATTTTTTCTTTATGAACCTTAAACCCTTTTAATCAATAAACATGCATATATATCAACAAAAGTAAATTACCTCTTGTCGCGTGATCCGATTGACTTACGTCGATGGTAATCCGCAAGACCTTCAATCCGAGCACGAACGTGGATCACCTAGGAGCGTGGTCTCCCTTTCCTTTGAATTGCAAACCTGTGAATGGACCAAACAAATACTTTCTATTCTTTGTTAGTCACAAAACAATCAAAAGAATGTCAAAATTATTCCGGTCACTTTTGAGTTCTCAATCTTATGATCGAAACTCGCGTGAACCTAGATCGATATCATATACACAAGCTTATTGATGTTTAAGCAATTGTATACTATCAAAGAATAATTTTTCACTCCTTTTTGTCTCTCTAGAATAAAAACTCTCTTAGAATTAAGAAGAAGAAGAAAGAAAATAAAAACTCAAGCACCAATTAATTGATGTGGCCGAACCCTATAAGAACATATATATAGGTTGGCCGAATTTTTCTTCTTTTTCCTTTAGGGTTGCCGAATTCTATGTAGTATATGATTAGGGTTGGCCGAATTTCATCATGTCACTTATATAGGGTGACTAAAATTCAACCCTAATTCTTTTTAACTTTATAGACTTCAAACCCTAATCCAACTCTTTTATTTTTATTCTTTTATTTGACTAAATAAAAAAGACTCCTTATTTGATTAAATAAATAAAACTAATTTATTTATTTACTTATCAAACAAGTCTTTTACTTTTAGGAAAGATTTGTTTCTTTAATTAAACAATTAATCAATAAATCAATTAATTCTTATTTAATTAAAACAAATGAAACAAAATAATATTTTTAGGTTAAAACCTTAACCTAGCCGCCCCACTTGTATAAGGTTGGGCCTAACATTATTTTCTTATTTCATTTAATCCATTGGACTTTAAATAAAAAGCCCACATGTGAACCAGACCCATTCTTACTAAAAGAAACAAGCCCACATGTCTTTCATTAATATATTAATATAATTGAGCAGCCCATTACTTAAATAATGTGCAAATTATATTCTTAATATATTAAATGCAATTCTAGATGGACCCTTAAATTGGTCCGGTAGAATATATCAAGTGATCCATGCAAGTCCGTGTGGATTGGGGATCTTGGCGGGCCATCTAAATTTAAGCTTCAATAGACATAACCTAATCACAATCAACAAATGATTCACTTAGGTCCGATCCATTAATTTTAACTCATTCCACTAAAGAGCTAAAACTGAACTCTTAAATAAAGATAGAAAAGGAAGATGCTCCTCATTCATACCCTAGACAATCATATTGGAGATAGTGTATCCTCGTGATTAATATCAGTAATCGCCAAGAGTTCATAGACCGCCTATAACTCTCCAAGTTACCATATTTACTCATATGACCACGTTTTGAACTTGGATATTTTGACTTGTCCAGAAGCCATGTTTTCAATAGACACTATTGAAAACTCAACGTTGAGATTTAATATCCAATTACCTCAAAACATCCATATGATGATATTATACTCTCATTTAATTAAATGGAGCCACGATGTCCATATCTATAAATGAAGTCCTCTATCGATTAACAAATGAATATCACCAAATTATCGAGGATAGACTATGCGATATAATCGTACTCATTGATAACTCAAATGATATCACTTGCAACCATAAGTCCATCATTTATCTCAGGATTAAGATAGACTCTCCGATTGTCCTGATAATGAAAAAACTATTATCTATTGACGGTTTTAGATAAAGCTTTTCATTGTGATCCAGTTCAATGCACCCAGTGCACTAGATCCTTTTGCTCGAAGACAGTCCGATGATTTTAGACTCATCATATCTCATTTGATCCCACTCAAATGCTAGCAAAAGAATTCTACAACTTTAACAAGATAAAGGTGCCCAACCTTTAACTTAAGTTGTGAACAATATTCAAGACTAACTAAAGAATTGTGTCTACCACATACATATCCAGATGTACGAACAATTCTTCTTTTCCCATAGTCTTTAGACCTTATGATTATTTACTTTGACAATTATAATATAAACTATAAATGCTATACGATTTGTTAAACCAGAAATCACTTTATTAATATGAAAAAGATTGTTAATTATAACATTACACTCTTGCTATTGAGCATAATCCTAACACTGGCGAAGGTATTTCTATATCATATTGCTTGCTTACTTGATTTTTCATCTATTAACTCATTGTTTGTATCACATTCATGAAGCATGTCATAATTGAGAACTTGTATAGTGTTTATATGGTCCTCTTTGACATTTGCTGGTTTAAGATCTTTTGGTGATAAGTGTTCACATTGATCTTATTCATGATGTGTGTTGTTATTTGTATGATTGTTGAGTGGCTAATTTTTGAATAATGTGAGCTTCATATTATTTGATAGCTACTCTCTTAAGAAGTAGAGATCTTAAGTAAGTCTCTTTACTTGCTTCTTGATCATGTGCTTTTAAGCCTTAAATTTTGGTTTCAAAAATGCACTTTGCTTCTCTTGTATGTCTTGTCAAGTATGTTGAGCTTGATTGATGTTAGCTTTGGATACACCTTGAAGTCCTAAGGACTAGTACATTTAAAAATGACCAATGGTTGGTATCCATTTGCTTCGGCAACATAGAACTCAATGAGCACCCTTATGGAAAGGGCTACACACCTTGGTTGTGCAGCCGCCCAATGTAGGAAAGGGCTACGCCATTGTGATGAGTGAAAGCCGCCATGAGGAGTACATGTTTTTGTTAGAAAAATCAAAGAAATGTTGAATTGAATCATAAAAAAAAAATCTTTGATTAAAGCCTAAATATATATAAAAAAAAAAGGCTTATGGAGTATAGTTGAATAATCAAATGAGCTCGGGTTGACAAATAGAAATGGGTTGACGAGCCACATGCACACACACGCTCACATGTTGAAATCTATTCTCTTTATAAGCAAAATTTCGGATGATAACCGGTTTGACCTTTTTATGGAAAGGCCTAAGATGAATAGATGTTGAAATTGTTTGCATGCTTGATTATCAAACTACTTCTTTTCATATACTTGAAGCAAAATCTTCACACACTTTTGCTTATTTAGTATTTTGATACTTTAGCAATTTTTGAAGACATATGAGAGTGATTGAAAATCTTGATGTAACTCTATTGGATATGTGAAGCTTATTTGCAAATCTAATAAAATTGCTTGTGATGTGATTGTGTGGTGATTTTTGTGAACATTTGTCTATCTTGATTTTAGATTAGGCACTTGTCAAGGGGGAGCATAATATGCTAAATTTTTGTTCTCTTTTATGACATGTTCACATGTTCTTCAAGGTTGTTGTTTGTTGGCATTATTCTTATTTTTGATAAATCATGGAGATGCTATGATAAATTCTTATATGCATGATGATTTGTTGAATATAATGTTTTGCCTTTGTATATGTTTATTGGTTACTAATTTGTTTCTATGTTTCCTCTCACTTTTTGTTTTTAGTGTTTTTGTGTTACAAGATCATGGGTAAGGCGAAGAAGGTTGGTGGTAACGTTTCTTTTATTCCCGTTGACAAGTCTAAACCTTCACTTTCTTCCAAGGTTTCCAAAGCCAACAATGTGAAGGATTTGGGAATATTTGGTTGCAAGAAGATCATTCAAGAAAGAGGTATAGATTTGATCTCTTGTGATGGTTCTTATGTTTATAAGGTGCTTATGGATAGAAATTGGGGTTCTTGGATTGACATGTTAGGAGTTTCTTATGAGACCATGGTTAGAGAATTTTATTATGTTTACAAAGAAAGTTCTACCGTGACTAGTGCCATTTTGAACATAAGGAAAGTTGTTTTTAGAGTTTGTGCTAGGAAGTTGAATGAATTTCTAGACTTGCCCTATGATATTGAGTCGGATTTCCTTGATGTCGATGTCTTGGAAAACCTTGATTTAATGGGTAAAACTCTTTGTGATAATGTTAATTTTATGTGGGGGAAACATGCTTTTATTAGACAAGGCGAGCTAACCAAAGTGAGTGCTTTTTGGCATTTATTTGTTTGCTCCAATCTTGTTGTTTCTACTAATGCTTCTGAGCTTAATAGAGATAAAATCAAGATTGTGTATGCCTTGGTGACTAACAAACCTATAAATCTTGGTGAATTGCTTGTGGAACAAATTGAGATTGCGGCTTGCACAAGTCGATTGGATAAGAAATTAGCTTTTCCGGGATTTATTACTCAATTGTGCTTAGCTAAAGGAGTGAAGACTCTTGATAATGATGTGATACTTCCTCCCTTGGAAAAGTTAAGTGAGAAACGTGTGACAAGCATGTCATACAAAGAAAAAGGAAAGTCTTGTGATACTTTTAGGCTATTTAGTGAATCTCTTGATTCTAGCCATATTCCTTGTTCACCTACACTTCCAAGTTGGGCTACGCAATTGAAGATTGAGGTTGAAGAGTCACGAAGATTGATTGAGGCATCACAAAGGAAGATTGAAGATCTTAGTGCCAAAATTGTTGTACAAGATGAGAGGATCAAAGAATTGGAAAGAAAAGCAACTACAACAAAGCACTATGTGAGATCATCAAACTGTAATCCTTTCCTTGGTGGCACAAGTGGCTAGAGAGTTCCTTGAGGTATATTTTCTTACTCTTTCCCTTTGGCTTCATATCATGTCAAAAAGGGGGAGAAATATGAGAGATGTGGGAGATATCTAGCATGCTTAGTCTCATTTTATTTTTTTTGTTTTAAGTATATTTGATATCAAGTTTGAACTTTATGGCATGTAATATTTTTTTGTTGAATCTTGGCTAAGAATGCTTTGTTGGATAGTATGTATTAAGGGGGAACATACATGATCCATTTGAACTTAAATGTTTTATTTTCTTGCCTAAGATTGTATATTGCCATATGTGTTGTCTCTTGGATATTCTTGTGCTTTCAAGTTTATTTTAGGTGATATCAAGAGAAGACCAAGATGAAGTTCAAGACTTGTTGTTTTAATTTGTGTCTATATGTGTAACTCATTGTACTCATTGTGACCAAATTTTCTTTGTAATTGTTTTAGTATATGTTTAGGGGTTTTGACATGGAATTTGCCAAAGGGGGAGATTGTTAGATTTATAGTTTGTGTTGGCATGTATTCCATATCAAAACGTGTTTCTTTTGTAATGTTTAGTGGTCCATATGTTGAAGATTTATGAAGACGAAGAAAGTCTTGGCCACAATTCATGCAAAATGCTGGCTTTAAAGAGATATGTGCTTCATTGATCATCAAAGGTAATATAAGACCTCATATCTCTTACAAGGCTAGGCACACACACACACATGGCATCCTTATGTGTTCCTTCATGGTTAAACATCATTTATATATCACTTTCACACACTTGATAATATATGCTCATGCATTTATACTATCTAGACAAACGTTGCTTATTGCATGTTCTAGGACTATGTCTAGGAAATAGCATATGTGTGTGTCTTTGTGTTTGTATATTTCCGTATTTTTGTATTTGGACTTGAATATGCTCTATTATGATTCCTTATTGAGTTCCGATCGTTTCGGTTACTCATTCATTTAATTTCGAGTCCAAACGATGTAGCTAAGCTACTTTTCGTTCTCATTCGTTGAGTTGACTTCATTGTCGTTTTCCGAGATGATTTCTCAACCATTTTTTAAATTTGTGTATTCTTCATCATGCGTGAGGGAGTCACCGTTCGTAATCCAAAAAAGGATTCGAAATCGGAGTTCAGATGCCCAAGATACGGCTAAAGAACGTGAGGGAGCACGCAAGAGGAGAGCGTGGCCAAGAGGCCACATGGCCCAAGCCGTGTGGGAGCCATGGGACCCACGGCCAGAGGACCCCTCTGGTCCCGTGTGGCCCATGCACCCCCTATGAGATGGGTGATGTGGCCACCTCTGATTGGCCCAGAAAATCTCTCTCTCTCCTTTTTTTAAATTCCCTCTATTCCCTCCATTTTGTTTTCAAGAAGAAAAGCTTAGAATTCCCGTCAGATTTTTTCTCCCAAATTTTCTCACCTTCCAAACACCATAACTTCTTCATACGAAGTCGGATTTGAGTGATTCAAGTTGGAGATCATTCGTAATCGAGTCTTCTACCTTTTCCAATGGTTTGGTGGCTGTTTGATCGATTTTTCTAGTGGTTCCACACAGAAATCCGAACCAGCTCTTGAATCCAAGGTATTGGTCTTATCTTTGGGGTTTCTTTCTTTTTAACCTTCAATTTGCTTGGGGTTTCTTCTTCTATATGTATGTTTATGTTTGGTGAATGCTACTAAAAAAGATAGCTTCATAATCATTCTAATCAAAAGTCTATTTAGAGACAAATGTGGACTAGTTTCTATGATTCTAGGTTTTTCACATGTTTATGAGTTGTATTGTGATTAGAATGACATCTTAGGTTGTTTGTGACTTGATTGAATCAATTTTGTGATAAATGACCTTGAGATTTGATTTGATCCTTTGATTGATGAAATCTAAGATTATTGTATTTGTATGTGCATTAGAGCAATCTAGGATTTAATTGATTTATATCTTGAATCCTTGCTCTATATTTTTTGGCTAGAATATTGATTGATTTAATCTCATGTATCTAGCATTTTATTGTATGTTAATAGCATCTTGAACTTGTACTTCATGAATATATTTTGTTCAAGTGTTGTATGTGTGAATGAGACTTTGAGCTTATGTGTTTGGTGTTTACACATGCTTTATGTTTTATTCTTGTATTTTGCATCTAGACTTTTATTACTTGTGATATCACATGTTTAGGTCTATTTGTACCATGGAATGTATTGATCACATGTTCTATGTTGAATTGGTTGTTTGCATCATTTGCATTCACATGATCACACTAGGAAGTCCTTGTAAAAGGCATGAAGTCTTGGTTAGAATCGGGATGACTCGGATAGCTAAGCAAGAAGACTTGTCTAGAGTCGGGATGACTCGGATAGGCAAGCAAGAAGTCATGGCTAGAGTCGGGAGGACTTGGATAGTCATGCATGGGAGGCTCCCTAGAGGAATGAGTGTCTTGGATAGGGAGTTGGCTATTATATTGGTAGGCCTAGGCGTATGGTTAGACATAGACTCCAAAAAAGCGGGGTACACAGGAGGTGTATGCACTCTTGAGGAATTTCTAATCTTCCATCGATGTTGGTTTTGTGTGTTGTCCAATATATGGTGGTTTCGCATCATTGAGGGATCTCATACTTTCCAATAGGGTTGGGTAGACTTAGACTCCACTAGGTTGGGTGAGCTAAAGATTGGTCACTTTGTGGATTCTCTATTTTTATCATCCAATATATATATAGTACCCTAATGGTTGTATTTCAACCCATGGATGTTTCCTCCTTGGAGGTTTTACCACGTTAAAAAATCTCTTGTGTTAATTCTTCCTATCTCTATCTTTTATATTTTATTTGTGTATGTTATTATCTTGTTTCATATTATTCACTTGTGATGTATAGTGAAGCAAGTATTTGTAAAGTGTGATTTGTGGATTCATTCTTTTGATCATTTTTGTATATATGATTCTTTTGTATATTGTAATTTTTGTATAGTGATATTTGATCACTCTTATAACTCATTGAACATCTATTGAAATATAAGCTTTCTTTGTTGTTGTGTTTATTTGTTCTTATACCTCACACAACTAGATGATATACTTAGACCTTGTTCACATGATTATATTCTCATATTGTTTAGGGTTAATTAGCGAAAATAGCCCATCCCAATAACCACTCTCTAGGAAATAGCCCATTGGGAAAAAAAGTGCATATATAGCCGCTTGGCCAATCCCATTTACGACTATGCCCTTAAGTGGCCCTCAAGTGGAAATTCCCTAAATACCCTCGGTCAATGTTTGATTAAATAAAACTTGATTAAGTTTACTATATTGCCCCCCCCCCCCCCCCCCCCATTCTGATTCCCCACAAATGGACTAAATTATCCTCTAATTTCCCACAAAACTCTGCTCTGTGTGAATACAAACGGTTACAACAACAACCAGAAAACCCAAAGTGAGAGGAAGGAGAAGCAGAAGGTCACTGTTGCCGTGAAGGTCGTCGTTGCCCTCATCGCCGTCGCCGTCGCCGAAACTCTGCTCTGTGTGAAATCGCAAACCCAAAACTCAAAACTCTGCTCTGTGTGAAATCGCAAACTCAGACAACTTCAAACCAGAAATAGAGAGAGAAAGGAGAAGCACAAGGTCGTCGTTGTCACTGTCACGTCGCCATCGGCATTGAAGAAAGCACCCAAACCTAGACAACAACAAAGAAATCGCAAACCCAGACAATAACAAACCAGAAATTGAGAGAGGAAGGATAAGCAGAAGGTCGTCATTGTCCTCGTCGCCGTCGCTGTCGCCATCGGCATTGAAGGAAGCACCCAAACCCTAGAAAATGCAAACCAAATTAAAGGTACTAATTTGTTGAAAATTGTGTTTTTTATTGGAGTTTGTTCTTGTATGTGTTTTGGGATGGTAGATTGTTCTGTTGTTTATGTTTTTGGCGTGTTTGTATGTGTATTTAGAGCGTGTGTGTTATGTTTGAAGGGCAAGGATTATTGATTGATTGCTGTGAACTACACTAGAAATGTTTTGTTTTGGGTATTGGGAGGGAAGAAAAACGTTTGCAGACAGTAAATGACTTATTTTGCATGTAGAGAGTACACTTTAGATGGATGGGTGATGCATGTAATTTGTGTGCCTAGGATTGATTTATATAAGCCTAGGACTGGATGCATGTATGTATGTATTTTGTGAGCCTAGGAACCAACTGCTGATGTTGAATGAGAATGCATGTAATCTGTGAGCCTTGGACTGATGATAAATGCATAATTTTGAGCCTAGGACTTATTTTCATAAGCTTGGGACTGATGTTTTCCTTTTGTTTTCATTGTTTAGATGCCGAGGAGAAATCCGAATGCAAACTTGTGGCGGTTCCCAGACCATGAGAGCTGGGTAACAGTTAGAGTAAACAGTGGAAGTAAACAATATTTCATTACAAACTTGAAGGAAGTCCTACAGAAGTTTGGGTTGGAGGAAAAATTCAAGAAGGGCCCCTTCAGCATATATTTGAAGTTGGAAGAACCGTTGACACTTTACGGGCAACTTATTCACAATATTTTGAAAATAGAAATCAATCACCCGAAAGGACAAAGAGAAGATGAGATGTGGTTTGGGTTGGGGAAGTCGAAAGCCCGTTTCGGCCAAGAGGAATTTTGTTTATGCAGTGGGTTGAATATGGGACAGCTGCCCGAAGCTTTTCAAAACAACAACGAAGTATCAGAGGATTCGATGCTTAGAAGAATTTTCAGAGGAAAAAGGCCGACTGCAGAGGTATTGTACGCCACTTTGAGGAAAATGACAGTCGAACAGAGTGAAGATGCGTACAAGATGTTGAATATATATATGGTGAGCCAATTCTTTGGCACGGATGACGAACGGACCACAGCCATCCCGGGGTGGCTGTTTACATTAGCTAAAAAGGAAGAAGAATTCAAAAAATTTCCATAGGGTTCTTACATATTCAGTTTTACATTTTATTTTCTCAAGGGTGTACTGAAGGGACGGCTGGATCGACTGAGAGGTCAAGCAAAGAAGGAAGATAAGAAGGGGAAGCTGTAGAAAATTAAGAATACAATAGAAGAAGAAGAAGAAGAAGAAGAAGACAAGAAGAAAAAGAACAAGAAGAAGAACAAGAAGTTAGTAGAAGTGAAAGGGAAAGGGAAAGGGAAAGGGAAGCTGAAGAGTGTGGAAGATAAGAGTGGGGAACAGAAGAAAAATAAGAAATCGAAGTATTATACCTACAATTTGTCTGGGTTCCCTCCAGCACTTCAGGTAAGTTTTAAAAAAGGAAATATAGCATATTTTCAGCATAGCAAAACTGTTATTGTGTTTCCCATTTCATACTTTGTTGAATTTTTATTGTGTTTCCTATATTGATATTAGTTAGTTGAAATTGTATAGGTATGGGCCATGGAGAGGATAATTCGTTTTGATGATCGAGTCGGAAAGAGAGTTGGTACGGGGTATCCCCGGTTCACTAGATAGGCATTTGATGAAAAGATTCAAGATATTGAATCATCATTCAATACAACGGTAGGTACTTAATGACCCTTTCTTTTTAGTTATATAGGGATAATTATCTTCAAAAATTCAGTAATAATTGTTTGTTCCCAATATGCAGATGACTTTACTTGATTGGGAAGTTGAAAACTATGAAAAGGATACAAATTACTTCAAGTCATTGAACCTGAAACGCGTGTGTCAACCACTAACCGTAAAGAAGAAGGAGAAGTTGGCACCTCCAAGTATAGTGGAAGAAGAGGCTGTTGGTGGTGATGACGATGAAGTTGATGATCATCAAACAGGTGACAATAACGGTGATGGGATTGACACTTCTATTAAGAAGCAGGAGATATGAGGTTCAGTGAGGAAAAGTAGAAGTACATTTTCAGGTGAATATTCCCCCCTTTCGAAGAAGCGTCTATTCTCCGATGGGAATTCTAAGGTATGATTCCATCTACACTTGTTGGGAAAAATACCGTAGTACACGCAGCGGAAGCGAGACTAAAAATAGATTTAGTATGTTTTAAAATTTTTCCTTTTTATGAACCTTAACCCTTTAATTAATTAAGCATACATATAAACCAACAAACGAAGAATACCTTTTGTCGCGTGATCCGATTGACTTATGTCGATGGTAATCCGCAAGATCTTCAATCCTAGCACGAACGTGAATCACCTAGGAGCGTGGTCTCCTTTTTCTTTGAATTGCAAACCTGAGAATGGACAAACAAACTTTTATTTTTCTTTTGTTAGTCACAAAACAATCAAAAGAATACAAAGATTATTCCGGTCACTTTTGAGTTCTCAATCTAATGATCGAAACTCGCGTGAACCTAATTCGATGTTGTACACACAAGCTTATTGATGAACAAGCAATTAGTGTACCATCAAAAGAATAATCTCTTCTCTCTTTATGTCTTAGTAGAATAATCAAATACTTGTCTATGAGTTTAGAAGAAGAAGAAAATTGAATCAATGAACTACTAGGGTGGCCGAACCCTATCATATGAAATATATAGGGTGGCCGAATTTTGCTTCCTCTTTCATTTAGGGTTGCCGAAATCTTCCTATAATGGCACTAGAGTTGCCGCAAATCCCATACCAAAAAGGGTTTGTGTTGCACCCTAATATCCATCAACCTTTAGACTTCAAACCCTAATCCAACTCATAAGTATTTTTATTCTTTTATTGACTAAATAAAAAGACTTCTTATTTGATTAAATAAATAAAATTATTTATTTATTTTCTTACCAAACAAGTCTTTTACTTTTAGTATACTACTACCAATAGTATAACTTTAGGAAATATATTTCCTGATCAGAAAAGGATTTGTTTCTTAATTAAACAATTAATTAATTAATTAATTAAATCTTATTTAATTAAACAATGAAACAAAATAATATATTAGGTTAATATATTCACCTTGCCGCCCCACTTATATAAATGGGCCATATATTATTTTCTTATTTCATTTAATCCATTGGACTTTAAATAAAAAGCCCACATGTGAACCAGACCCATTCTTACTAAAAGAAACAAGCCCACATACCTTTCATTAATATATTAATATAATTTAGCAGCCCATTAAATAAATAATGTGCAAATTATATTCTTAATATATTAAATGCAATTCTAGATGGACTCATAAATTGGTCCGGTAGAATATATCAAGTGATCCATGCAAGTCCGTGTGGATTAGGGATCTTGGTGGGCTATCTAAATTTAAGCTTCAATAGACATAACCTAATCACAATCAACAAATGATTCACTTAGGTCCGATCTATTAATTTTAACTCATTCCACTAAAGAGCTAAAATTGAACTCTTAAATAAAGATAGAATAAGAAGATGTTCCTCATTCATACCCTAGACAATCATGTTGGAGATAGTGTATCCTCGTGTTTAATATCAGTAATCGCCAAGAGTTCATAGACCGCCTATTACTCTCCAAGTTACCATATTTACTCATATGACCACGTTTTGAACTTGGATATTTTGACTTGTCCAGAAGCCATGTTTTCAATAGTCACTATCGAAAACTCAACGTTGAGATTTAATATCCAATTACCTCAAAACATCCATATGATGATATTATACTCTCATTTAATAAATGGAGACACGATGTCCATATCAATAAATGAAGTCCTCTATCGATTAACAAATGAATATCACCAAACTATCGAGGATAGACTATGATATATAATCGTACTCATTGATGTTGGGAAAAAATAATAAATAAAAGTGTTACACGCAGCGGAAGCGATACTAAAGACGATTTAGTGACTTTTAAAATTTTTCCTTTATGAACCTTAAACCCTTTTAATCAATAAACATGCATATATATCAACAAAAGTAAATTACCTCTTGTCGCGTGATCCGATTGACTTACGTCGATGGTAATCCGCAAGACCTTCAATCCGAGCACGAACGTGGATCACCTAGGAGCGTGGTCTCCCTTTCCTTTGAATTGCAAACCTGTGAATGGACCAAACAAATACTTTCTATTCTTTGTTAGTCACAAAACAATCAAAAGAATGTCAAAATTATTCCGGTCACTTTTGAGTTCTCAATCTTATGATCGAAACTCGCGTGAACCTAGATCGATATCGTATACACAAGCTTATTGATGTTTAAGCAATTGTATACTATCAAAGAATAATTTTTCACTCCTTTTTGTCTCTCTAGAATAAAAACTCTCTTAGAATTAAGAAGAAGAAGAAAGAAAATAAAAACTCAAGCACCAATTAATTGATGTGGCCGAACCCTATAAGAACATATATATAGGTTGGCCGAAGTTTTCTTCTTTTTCCTTTAGGGTTGCCGAATTCTATGTAGTATATAATTAGGGTTGGCCGAATTTCATCATGTCACTTATATAGGGTGACTAAAATTCAACCCTAATTCTTTTAAACTTTATAGACTTCAAACCCTAATCCAACTCTTTTATTTTTATTCTTTTATTTGACTAAATAAAAAAGACTCCTTATTTGATTAAATAAATAATACTAATTTATTTATTTACTTATCAAACAAGTCTTTTACTTTTAGGAAAGATTTGTTTCTTTAATTAAACAATTAATCAATAAATCAATTAATTCTTATTTAATTAAAACAAATGAAACAAAATAATATTTTTAGGTCAAAACCTTAACCTAGCCGCCCCACTTATATATAAGATGGGCCTAATATTATTTTCCTATTTCATTTAATCCATTGGACTTTAAATAAAAAGCCCACATGTGAACCAGACCCATTCTTACTAAAAGAAACAAGCCCACATGTCTTTCATTAATATATTAATATAATTGAGCAGCCCATTACTTAAATAATGTGCAAATTATATTCTTAATATATTAAATGCAATTCTAGATGGACCCTTAAATTGGTCCGGTAGAATATATCAAGTGATCCATGCAAGTCCGTGTGGATTGGGGATCTTGGCGGGCCATCTAAATTTAAGCTTCAATAGACATAACCTAATCACAATCAACAAATGATTCACTTAGGTCCGATCCATTAATTTTAACTCATTCCACTAAAGAGCTAAAACTGAACTCTTAAATAAAGATAGAAAAGGAAGATGCTCCTCATTCATACCCTAGACAATCATATTGGAGATAGTGTATCCTCGTGATTAATATCAGTAATCACCAAGAGTTCATAGACCGCCTATAACTCTCCAAGTTACCATATTTACTCATATGACCACGTTTTGAACTTGGATATTTTGACTTGTCCAGAAGCCATGTTTTCAATAGACACTATTGAAAACTCAACGTTGAGATTTAATATCCAATTACCTCAAAACATCCATATGATGATATTATACTCTCATTTAATTAAATGGAGCCACGATGTCCATATCTATAAATGAAGTCCTCTATCGATTAACAAATGAATATCACCAAATTATCGAGGATAGACTATGCGATATAATCGTACTCATTGATAACTCAAATGATATCACTTGCAACCATAAGTCCATCATTTATCTCAGGATTAAGATAGACTCTCCGATTGTCCTGATAATGAAAAGACTATTATCTATTGACGGTTCTAGATAAAGCTTTTCATTGTGATCCAGTTCAATGCACCCAGTGCACTAGATCCTTTTGCTCGAAGACACTCCGATGATTTTAGACTCATCATATCTCATTTGATCCCACTCAAATGCTAGCAAAAGAATTCTACAACTTTAACAAGATAAAGGTGCCCAACCTTTAACTTAAGTTGTGAACAATATTCAAGACTAACTAAAGAATTGTGTCTACCACATACATATCCAGATGTACGAACAATTCTTCTTTTCCCATAGTCTTTAGACCTTATGATTATTTACTTTGACAATTATAATATAAACTATAAATGCTATACGATTTGTTAAACCAGAAATCACTTTATTAATATGAAAAAGATTGTTAATTACAACATTACACTCTTGCTATTGAGCATAATCCTAACAATTGATAACTCAAATGATATCACTTGCAACCATAAGTCCATCATTTATCTCAGGATTAAGATAGACTCTCCGATTGTCCTGATAATGAAAAAACTATTATCTATTGACGGTTCTAGATAAAGCTTTTCATTGTGATCCAGTTCAATGCACCCAGTGCACTAGATTCTTTTACTCGAAGACACTCCGATGATTTTAGACTCATCATATCTCATTTGATCCCACTCAAATGCTAGTAAAAGAATTCTACAATTTTATCAAGATAAATGTGCCCAACCTTTAACTTAAGTTGTGAACATTATTCAAGACTAACTAAAGAATTGTGTCTACCACATACATATCCAGATGTACGAACAATTCTTCTTTTCTCATAGTCTTTAGACCTTATGATTATTTACTTTGACAATTATAATATTAAACTATAAATGCTATAAGATTTGTTAAACCAGAAATCACTTTATTAATATGAAAAAGATTGTCAATTACAACATTACACTCTTGCTATTGAGCATAATCCTAACAATCTCCCACTTGCGCTATAGCAAATGTGTCATATCTCTCATGCCCATGTTCTCTAGATGCCCATCAAAACTCTTCTGAGGTAGAGCCTTTGTGAAGGGATCTGCTATGTTTTCTGCTGACACGATTTTGGTAATCGTCACGTCACCTCTTTGACAATCTCCCTTAAAAGATGATACTTTCTTTCAATGTGCTTTCCTCTCTTGTGACTTCTTGGTTCTTTCGAATTATCCACTGCTCCACTGTTGTCACAGTAGATAGTGATCTGCTTACTCGCACTAGGAACCACTTCCAAGTCAATCAAGAATTGGCGGAGCCAAACAGCCTCTTTGGCAGCCTCGCATGCAGCAACATACTCAGCTTCCATGGTGGAATCAGCAATACAAGATTGCTTGATACTCCTCCATATGACTGCTCCTCCTCCAATAGTAAACACAGCCCCTGATGTGGATTTTCTGGAGTCAGAATCTGATTGGAAATCAGAATCTGTATACCCAACGGGAATCAAATCCCCTCCAGAGTATACAAGCATATTATCTGTCGTTCTCTTGAGATACTTGAAAATATACTTGACTGCCGTCCAGTGATCAGGACCAGGTTTCGATTGAAACCTACTAACTATGCCAACAGCAAAACAAATATCTGGTCTAGTACAGAGCATTTCATACATGAGACTTCCAACTGCCGAGGCATATGGAACTCTACTCATGAATAGCTCTTCGTGCTCATTCTTAGGAACTTGTTCCTTAGAAAGCTTGATTCCATGTCTGAAAGGTAACATACCTTTCTTGGAATCCTACATGGAAAACCTAGACAAGATCTTGTCTATGTATGAAGCTTGGGATAATGCAATCGTTCTATTCTTTCTATCCCTTATTACTTGGATACCTAGAATAAAACTTGCTTCTCCTAAGTCCTTCATATCAAATTGTTTTGCTAACCATTCTTTTACTGATGTCAATACACTTGCATCGTTTCCAATGAGTAGTATCATCAACATAAAGAATCAGGAAAACCAACTTGTCGCCTTTAATCCTTTTGTATACACAAGGTTCGTCAGGATTATGAATAAATCCAAAACCTTTGACAGCTTGATCGAACCTTATGTTCCAGGATCTGGATGCTTGCTTTAATCCATATATGGATTTCTGCAACTTGCATACCTTTTCCATTTGGCCCTTTTCAATGAATCCCTCTGGTTGCATCATGTAGATGCTTTCGTCAAGACTTCCATTAAGGAAAGCTGTCTTGACGTCCATTTTGCCCAATCTCTAGATCTAAAGATGCTACAATGGATAAGAGTATCCTAATGGATTTAAGCATGGCCACAGGAGAGAAGGTTTCCTCGTTAATCGATACCTTCTTTCTGTGTATACCCTTTAGCTACCAATCTAGCTTTAAAGGTTTCCACCTTTCCATCCATACCTCTTTTCCTCCTGTATACCCACTTGCACCCAATGGGTTTTATCCCTTTAGGCAAGTCTACAAGGGACCAGACTTTGTTATCGAACATAGATTCAATCTCAGATTGCATTGCCTTTCGCCAATGGTGACTATTAACATCCTCCATTGCTTCCTTATACGTGTAGGGATCATCGTCGTCCGGGAGATTCTCCACAGATTCTCCTAGACCGATGTATCTTTCAGGTTGTGTTCTAACCCTCCCACTACGACGAGGAATGGTAGGTTGTTGATCTTGTGTTGGATCGGAACTTACAATTGGGTTAGGTTGTGTAACCTCTCGTGGAATTGTATCTCCTGACATCTCATTCAGGACAATTCTACTTCTAGGTACAAAATCATTCATATAGTCCTTTTCCAGAAATTTAGCATTTGTCGACACAAATACTTTAAGATTTGAAGGACTATAGAAATAATATCCTTTAGTTTCTTTTGGATACCCTACAAATATACATGTTTCCGAACGGGACTCCATCTTTTCTGTCTTTCCTTTTAACACATGCGCAGGAGAACCAAATATCCTTAAGTGTTGTAAATTAGGCTTGCGCCCAGTCCACAACTCATGCGGTGTTTTAGGAACAGACTTAGATGGTACATCGTTTATAATGTATATAGCAGTTTGTAAAGCATATCCCCAAAAAGAAATATGAAGTTTTGAATAACTCAACATAGACCTAACCATATCCAAAAGAGTTCTATTTCTCCTTTCTGCTACCCCATTCTGTTGAGGTGTACCTAGTGCAGAAAACTGAGAAACTATCCCATTATCAATAAGATATTGCTGAAACTCACCAGATAGATATTCTCCACCACGATCATATCTCAAGATTTTTATGTGTTTCTCAAGCTGATTTTCCACTTCAGCTTTGAATGCTTTGAACATGTCAAAAGCATCCGACTTATGTCGCATGAGATACACATAGCCAAATCTCGAGTAATCATCTGTGAAGGTGATGAAGTACTCATATCCACCTCTAGCTTGAATGCTCATAGGTCCACATACATCGGTGTGTATCAATCCTAAACATTAAGTGGCTCTTGCACCTTTGGCAGAGAACGACCTTTTGGTCATTTTACCTTCCAAACAAGATTCACAAGTTGGTAGATCATCAACCTTTAAGTCACTTAAAGGTCCGTCACATACCAATCTTTTAATCCTATTAAGGTTAATATGACCTAGGTGTAAATGCCATAGGTAGGTTTCATCTATTGATAATTTTACTCTTTTATGATTAGGTTCCGTTAATTCTGTGTCTAACGAGTGAGAGATATTTTTTATGCAAAAAGAATAAGCCGTTTTCCAAAGTACCTTTGCAAATAAATTTGTTATTCTTACTAATAATAAAATCTTCATTAAATGTAACCGAATATCCAAATTTATTCAAACAAGAAACTGAAATTAAATTTCTCTTGAATTGAGGTACATAATAAATGTCTATCAAATCTAAATGCCTGAAAGAATCTAGATTAATTCTAATATCTCCCACTGCACTTGCAGACACTAACGTTTCGTTGCCCAAACGCAAGTTGATTTCATTCTTATTCAGCTTTCTCCTTTCTTGGAACCCCTGTAAGGAATAACAAACATGTTTTGTGGCTCCAGAGTCTATGATCCAAGAATCTGTAGAATCTGCCAGAAAACATGTTTCAAGATAATTAATATTACCTTGTTCCTTATTGTTCTGGGACTTTGGGCAATTTCTTTTCCAATGTCCTTTTTCACCACAAAAGGAGCACTTCCCTTTGATCTTGGTTACTTTCTTGGTCTCCTTCTTGGTAGGCCCAAGTTGCTTTTTCTTCTGTTGTTCCTTGACCTTTTGACGGGCCTTAACAGTAGCAACTTTACCAACCATATGAATCTGAGATTCATAAGTAGGAGCAAGTGGTTTAGGAGTAGTTAGAACAAACTTATGTTTTTCACTTTGCAGCAATAACCCAATTTTCCTTTTCCATGTGACATAATTATCTCCAGTTAAAGTGTTATCTTTCAGGATGTTCATAAGTGATGGGGTCATGATTTCTGAATAAAACAAAAATATATATAAGTAAATAATCATAATAAAGCACTTTTAAATATTTATCTTGAATTAAATAAATAACTCAATCATAAAAATTCAACGGTGATCCAACACCCATAAACGTTACGCCTCCTTTGGGAGTTCGCACCATTTACTAGTTATACTAGGTCCCACCTAATTGTTAACATAACAACCAGCGTTTTCAATTTTAGCCTTGCAATTTTATTGATAAGAACTCTTGGGAGGATATCAATAAAATTACATTGAGTGTGTTACCAAGATATCGACCCTCAATTTTCTCTCACGAAAATCCCTCCTTGGGGAGTAGATCTCGTTTGAGTCCATTGTCTAGTCTATCATTGTAAGGAAGTATATTGCTAAATTCCATTCATTGACGCCCCTTGGGGGGATTACCAATAAATAATAAATATATTATATTATTATATTAAATAATATATATATTATATATTTATTAAATAATATATATTATATGTTTATATTATATAAATATATTATTATATATATTGTTTAACCACGGAATGGAATTGAGTTAAATGTATTTTGACCAAAATACCCCTAATTATAAAACATTCATAATATATAATATAAAATTCATATATTATATATAATAAATATAATAATATATAATATATATATAATATATAATATATATATAATATATATATATAATTTATAATATACATATTATATTATATTATTATATTAAATAATATATATATATATTATATATTTATTAAATAATATATATTATATGTTTATATTATATAAATATATTATTATATATATTGTTTAACCATGGAATGGAATTGAGTTAAATGTATTTTGACCAAAATACCCCTAATTATAAAACATTCATAATATATAATAATATATTTAATATAATATAATATATAATATATAAATATATTATATTATATATATTATATATATTATATTATATAATATATATAAAAATTGTATTTCTTGATAGTTAAAAACTGTCAAGAAAAACGTCTTTCTTGACAGTTTTTAACTGCCAAGAACTAAAAACTGTCAAGAAAAATGGTATTTCTTGACAGTTTTTAACTGTCAAGAAAAACGTATTCTTGACAGTTTTTAAAACTGTCAATAAAGGCTATTTTTCTTGTAGTGTGTGGACAAACCACATGTTGGGGTTTATTGTGTAAGGGTAGTTTAAATGATTGAGGATCAAGCTCAAAGGCCCTTTTAAGACCTCAAGGGATAAGCACGCCAAAGGTATAATATCTAGTGCTTAGTTTTCTTTGAAAAGACTTATATTGCACACACACATTTAGCATACTTGCATTTGTGTGCATACTCTTCACATGTCACATTTCACGCTTGCACTTTGATTGATGTGTCTTGTTATGTGTTTTTGTATCGGGTAATTCGTTTCACGAACATGTTCGGAAACGTCCGCGCTTGCACGAATGTGTTAGGATTATGCTCAATAGCAAGAGTGTAATGTTGTAATTGACAATCTTTTTCATATTAATAAAGTGATTTCTGGTTCAACAAATCTTATAGCATTTATAGTTTAATATTATAATTGTCAAAGTAAATAATCATAAGGTCTAAAGACTATGAGAAAAGAAGAATTGTTCGTACATCTGGATATGTATGAGGTAGACACAATTCTTTAGTTAGTCTTGAATAACGTTCACAACTTAAGTTAAAGGTTGGGCACCTTTATCTTGTTAAAGTTGTAGAATTCTTTTGCTAGCATTTGAGTGGGATCAAATGAGATATGATGAGTCTAAAATCATCGGAGTGTCTTCGAGTAAAAGAATCTAGTGTACTGGGTGCATTGAACTGGATCACAATGAAAAGCTTTATCTAGAACCGTCAATAGATAATAGTCTTTTCATTATCAGGACAATCGGAGAGTCTATCTTAATCCTGAGATAAATGATGGACTTATGATTGCAAGTGATATCATTTGAGTTATCAATGAGTACGATTATATAGCATAGTCTATCCTCGATAGTTTGGTGATATTCATTTGTTAGTCGATAGAGGACTTCATTTATAGATATGGACATCGTGGCCCCATTTATTAAATGAGAGTATAATATCATCATATGGATGTTTTGAGGTAATTGGATATTAAATCTCAACGTTGAGTTTTCGATAATGTCTATTGAAAACATGGCTTCTGGACAAGTCAAAATATCCAAGTTCAAAATGTGGTCATATGAGTAAATATGGTAACTTGGAGAGTTATAGGCGGTCTATGAACTCTTGGCGATTACTGATATTAATCACGAGGATACACTATCTCCAACATGATTGTCTAGGGTATGAATGAGGAACATCTTCTTATTCTATCTTTATTTAAGAGTTCAATTTTAGCTCTTTAGAGGAATGAGTTAAAATTAATGGATCGGACCTAAGTGAATCATTTGTTGATTATGATTAGGTTATATATATTGAAGCTTAAATTTAGATAGCCCGCTAAGATCCCCAATCCACACGGACTGGCATGGATCACTTGATATATTCTACCGGACCAATTTATGGGTCCATCTAGAATTGCATTTAATATATTAAGAATATAATTTGCACATTATTTATTTAATGGGCTGATCAATTATATTAATATATTAATGAAAGGCATGTGGGCTTGTTTCTTTTAGTAAGAATGGGTTTGGTTCACATGTGGGCTTTTTATTTAAAGTCCAATGGATTAAATAAAATAAGGAAATAATATTTGGCCCATATATTTCATGTGGGGCGGCAAGGCTATGTTATTAGTCAAAAATATTGTTTTATTTTATTGTTTGATTAAATGAGAATTAATTAATTAATTAATTAAGAAACAAGATCTTTTTTTGATCAGGAAATATGTTTCCTAGAATTATACTATTGGTAGTAGTATACTAAAAGTAAAAGACTTGTTTGATAAGAAAATAAATAATTAAGTTTATTTATTTAATCAAATAAGAAGTCTTTTTATTTAGTTAATAAAAGAAAAAAATACTTATGAGTTAAATTAGGGTTAGGAGTCTAAAAAGTTGAAGAGAATTAGGGTTGAATTTCGGTCACCCTATATAAGTGAGGTGATGAAATTCGGCCAACCCTAATGCAACACCATATAGATTTCGGCAACCCTAAACTAAAAGAAGAAAGAAATTTGGCCACCCTATATAATAGTTCTTATAGGGTTCGGCCACCAAGTGTGGTTTACAAGATCAATTTTCTTCTTCTTCTCAACTCATAGAAAGTGTTTGATTATTCTGCCAAGACAAAAAAAAGAGAAGAGATTATTATTTTGATGGTACACTATTTGCTTGTTCATCAATAAGCTTGTGTGTACAACATCGAATTAGGTTCACACGAGTTTCGATCATTAGATTGAGAACTCAAAAGTGACCGGAATAATCTTTGTGGTCTTTTGATTGTTTTGTGACTAACAAAAGAAAAAGAAAGTTTTGTTTGTCCATTCTCAGGTTCGCAATTCAAGGAAAAAGGGAGACCACACTCCTAGGTGATTCACGTTCATGCTAGGATTGAAGATCTTGCGGATTACCATCGACGTAAGTCAATCGGATCACGCGACAAAAGGTATTATACTTTTTGTTACTTTATATGTATGGTTAATTAATTTAAAGGGTTAAGGTTCATAAAAAGGAAAAATTTTAAAACATACTAAATCATTTTTTAGTCTCGCTTCCGCTGCGTTGACCGGTATTTTTCCCTACAGGTTGACCTCTAGAGGAGGCCTATTTCTTCTCTAAGTTTAGTCTAGGGTCATAGGGGTTTGGTCCATGGTGAATGGCCAAAGTTCCCCTTGGAATCTCAAATCTTTTTGGGTTTATGCGGTACAGTTTGTCTAAGCGTACCACGCCCTTTAATTTTATGAACCGCAAAAGTTAATAGAGTCGTTGCCGCTGTTCGTCTCGTCGAAGTTGTTGACGGTGAAATTTGGATTGCCACGAACTCAACAATTAAATCAATTTAATATAAAGCAAGAAAATTAAGAACACATGCAAAAGACAAGTTTTACGTGGAAAACCCTTGAATGGGAAAAAACCACGGCGCCCCTGAGGGCAGAAGAATAATACTAGGTTTTCGTTGCTTTGTTACACACTCAAATCTCTCACAATTGCTCTCTTTTCTCTCTATATAATTTTGAACCCCTTCCTCGTGGGATAGGTGATTCTATTTATACATGTTTACTTAGGGTTTCCCCTTGTTGTTTTGTACTAGGATCCTTTTCTGTCACGGATTGGGTCTTCTTTCCTTTTTATGATTCCTTGTTGCTTCTGTGTTTTTGCCGAGTCGGTTCGAGCCCAGTGTGCTGGTCCAGCGAGTACCTTTATTTTCTGGGTATTGCATATCTGGCGAGCACACTTCTATATTCGGCGAGTAGGTTTTTGGTTTTGGCGACCATGCCTTCGACTTCCTTCTGGTCTAAGCTATTTTATCATCCTGACTTCTCAAACTCCTTCCCTTGACCTGGTCAATGAATGACGTGGCAATCTTTCGTTAGCTCCTTTGATGACGTGTCAGTTTGGCGAATTTATACATACAACAATACCCCCATAAATACTTCGAGCTGGGCGAATGACTTATCCTTCCCACTTCGTTTGCCTCTGCGAGTAGTATTTATATTTACGTTTATGAGATTCAACGCATTTTGCAATAACTCCTTCTTTTAACCACGCGCTGTATTTATTAATTGATTCTTCCGGTGCACGCTTTCAATTTCAACCACATAACTTCTGGTGTTTCTACTTGTTTGACAGGTGAAGGGACGTTCTGACGGCTTGGTTATCCCCAAGATGCCACATGTCACTTATTGGGTGGTGACTGTTGCGGTTTGGTAATAGTGGCCGTCATTCTCATTAAATACGTATCATTGTACTTGATTGCTCCTTTTTTGAATTTCGAAGTTCCTTCTTTTTAAGGCCCGATCGTTTCTCCTCTTTCTCTTTACTTGCTTCATCGTGTTTCATCAGAGCAGAAAAAAGAACAGTTTGATCTCTTGCTTTTGTCTTTTTTATTTTTTCGAGAGCTAACTACAGTCCTTTTCCTGTGCCTCTTATTGCCGGTCGGTTCACCGGATTTCGACTCTTCTTACTTCTCCGCGTCTCCGATCTTTTCTGCACATTTTGCGAATCTAGGGTTTTCTGGTGAGTTTTCATGGATCCCTCCTTGCGCTCTTTTCTTTTTAATCGGATGATGCAAGCTATGGAGCTTGGTGATAAGTGTACTGCGGACAAAATTGAGTCTCTGATTCGCAATTTTCATCCAGATTCTCCGGTCCCAATTTCCGTTTATATTCCATCTTTTGAGGATACTTCTAATCCTGACATCTCTCCTCCATCTTTTGACAGTGATTCTCCAGCAATGACGAGATCTCCTAAAACCACAAGCAGTAAACGACGCACCACTAGGGCTCCTGGTGAATCTCTGCTGGATGTGCAGACGGTTGTTGACTCTGATGTTGAAGACCATCAGAGGGATAGGCTGCTTTTCTCGCCAACTCGCCCGTGTTCTTTTGACACAGAAGTAAATGTAGTCGGCGAGGGCGAGCTTCGTAAATACAAGAGTCGCTTCGACATTCCAGACTCGGTGACTCTTATGTTACCTGGCGACCGGGCTGTGTGGAATCCTCCCGAAAATGCGGTCGCCATTTACGGGGCTATGCTCAGTTGTGGGGTAACTCTCCCTCTTCAGCCTTTCATTGCCAGGTTCTTGGCGGAGGCTCAAATTGCACCGGCACAGCTCGCCCCAAATAGCTACAGGATACTGATGTGCCTGTGTCTTATGTGGAAGTTGAAGGGTTATGGGCCCCCGACTCCTCGCGAGATCCGCCACTTTTATACGCTAAGGCAAGAGGGAAATGGTGGTACTTACTTCCTTCTTTCTTCGCCCGTGGAGAATTGGATCCCTGAGGGCGTGGCGAACCCCAGCCAGGTAGAAATATCTGGCGATGAAAAGAAAAAGGGGTTCATCTGGGGTTTCCCCACTTCGAACAAGAGGTGGAAGAATAGCTGGTCTTTGTTGGCGGCGAGTGGGGCCGTAATGTGCCTGCCAGCAGTCGTCGCAATCTCTTGGCGAAGAAGGTTCCTAGGCATTTTACATCGCCTGAAACCTGGTCGAAGGCGACCCCTGTTTTACTAGACGGAGAGGTCTCTCGCCTTGCTGCGGCTGCTGTCCTCCCTTTGAGTTCGAGGGGCAGGTCCTTCCTCTTGGATGAGGAGAAAATGATTTCTGAGGGGATTTTCACACGCCTGCACGCCAGGCTTCCTCGCTGTAAGTTTCTGTCCGTTCTTTGTTTTACTGTTTCGTGTGGTTCTATTGACTGATACTTTGTTTACTTTCTTGGTAGTGTGTGACTTTGACACCGTTTGCGACTTGCAAGCCCGGGCGGTGAAGAATTCCGAGGCTGCCAGCAAAAGGCATGCTGCTGGTTTGGCCAAGGAGGGAATTGCTGGCCCGGACGGTGATGGACCTTCTGATGGCGAGGATGCTGGCGACGTTGCTGGGGGAGGGGTTGAATTAGGACAACCACCTATGCGCGCAGAGGCTGCTGCGTCTGTTCCTGTTGCTGCTGCTGCGACTACCCCCACTGCTGCTCCTGCTGCGACTACCCCGGCTGCGACCACTTCTAGTCGTAAGGGTAAAGAGAAGATTGGGGTTTCAGGGGGGATCAGTGACATCCCTATTTTTGACGCGGATGTTCCTGAGACTCCTCTCGATCCTGTGAGTGACCTGGCTCCCAAAGCTAGGAATAAGCGTCCCGCCGAGAGTGCATCTGATCACTTAGCTCGACCGCCCAAGCGGGCTTCGCGGGTGGTGCAGTTCGTGGTTTCTTCTGACGAGGAGGATGTTCAGGAGCCAGCTGTCGCTGAGGCCCCCTCTACCCAACCTGAGGGGCCTGCTGAAGCGGAGAATGTAGCGGCGCCTCCCTTTGAAGGGGTTAATGAACAGACTTTCCCTGCTACTTCTCCTCGACCAGCTTCTCCTGCAATGGTTGTGGGCGAGCCGAGTGTCTCAGATCAACCTAGGCCATCTGGCCCATCTGAGTCGACTGATCGGCCAGGCCCATCAAATCAGGCGGGGACCTCTGCTTCCGGTTCGGGCTTGGCCCGTGAAGTCCCTCCTACCGGACCGGTTGAAGCCGATGAAGGGAACGTGTCCCTTTTCGATTTTTCGGCTACTGAGATATGCTCCCACCTGGCTAATAATGATGTATACATCGGCGATGGCTGGGGGCATGTTAAAAATAAGTCTTGCAACAGGAAGATGGAGTTTTTCTTCAACTGCCACTCCTTGGTAGGTTCTTCGCCGCAAGTCTTTATGTATTTTTGTTTTTCATTTCCCCTTTTTTTTTTAACTTTGGCTGTCTTTTTCCTCAGATGATGTCTGAGATGGGCGAGACTTATAAGTTCGGGATCAGAGCTTCTCGTGAGATTAAGCGCTTGCGCGAGCAGGCCTCTGTCTTGGCGGCCGAGAAGCTCTCCGCTGAAGAATCCCATGCTCAACAGTTCGCTCAGTTGAGAGAATCCTCGGACGGTCATCTGTCTGCTCGGCTAGCCACTGAAGAAAAACTTTCTGCTGCTGAGGAGGAAATTCGCTCGTTGAAGGAGCTCCTATCTTCGAGTCAAGAATCCTTCGCAACACGTTTGGAGGCTGAGCGGGTAGCTGAGGAGGCTAAGGAGAAAGCTGAACAGGAAGCGGCGGATTTACGTAACCAGCTATCTTCCCGCGACCTCATTTTTGAAAACTTGAAAGCCGTGCTGGAGGCTGAGTCAGTTGATCGCTTCAAGAGATCCCCTGCTTATGATGCGCTTTTGTTGCGCGAATTTGAGAAAGGCATGAGGCAGGCGAAGAAATTCTTTGCCATGAAGGATCATTCCAATGAGAAAGCTCTGAAGCGTTTCGACAAATCCCTCCAGCAGCATATGGCCCACGGCGTGGACTCGATTAAAGATCAGATGAAACGATGGAAAGCCCACTGCCGTTATAACCGGATTGAGCCTCATCCTATGCATCTAGAGATCCCCAGCAAGCGTGCTTTCAACACTTACTACTCAGGTCAGAAGGGCAGCTTTTCTGGCTCTGGCGCTGAGCCCGATTTGGGTCCCGTTGCTGGGAGAGATTATGAGCCTTTTATGCCAACGGAGGATGAGGCAGTCATTTGGCCTTCAGATGAGGAGATTGAAGACGAGGAAGATAGTGAGGGCCCTCCTGCAGCCGGTTGATTCTTCTGTTGTTTTTTGGAAGACTATAAATTTATTTTTGTCCATTCATTTGTAAATAATACAAAGTTTATGAATATATATATTTTTCTTCATTCAGCTGCCTTTGCTGAGTTTTTGGCTTTTGCTTGGTTTTTCACCAAGTGTTGTTTTAGCTTACTTTTGTTTTTATTCAGCTGCCATTGCTGGGTTTTCGGCTCACTTAGTATTCGCCAGGACGTATCCGACTATATACCAAGTTTTTATTGTGTTTTATAGCTATATTCAGCTGCCATTGTTGTATTTTGGCGTACTTAGTGTTTGTCAGGATCTATCCAACCATACACAAGTTTTTAACATGTTTTTATCTTTTATTCAGCTGCCGTTGCTGTATTTTGGCGTACTCAGTGTTTTGGCAGGATTTATTCGACCATGCCCCGAGTTTTTAACATGCTTTTGTTTGTTCAGCTGCCATTGCTGATTTGCGGCTTTTATTTCTCGCCAGTTAGCGCTGCAGCGAGCATAAAGCTTGTTTTCATGTGATGATAGCTATGTGTGATGGCGAATGCCTTTTGCGTTTGGCGAGTCAGAATCGAGAATCTCTTAGTAATAAATTACTCTTTATTGAATACTTCCTGCAACTTTGTTAACATAGTCATAAAGAAAAAACGCTAAAACGAACAACTGCTCTAAGCTAAAAAGAAAAATAGAAGGAATTCAAAAGAATCTGACTTGTCCCTTAAGGATAATATATCTTCAAGTACTGCGCATTGCATGGACGGGGTAGCTCGCCAAATCCTTCTCGAGTAATGCGATATGCCCCATGGCCAGCTATCCCCGTAATCTTATAAGGCCCTTCCCATTTGTCTGCGAGTGATCCTGCAGCCTTGTCTCTTGTTCCTGGATTCACCCTCTTCAGTACTAAGTCACCAAGTGTGAACCTCCTTTCACGCACATGCGAGTTGTAATATCTGGCTACCCTCTGTTGGTACGCCGCATTCCTTATTTGTGCGCGCTCTCTTCTTTCTTCTAATTCATCTAGGCCGCACTTTAGCATATCAACGTTGATTTCTGGCTGGAAGAGTTGTACCCTTGGTGAAGAGAATGATGTTTCCACGGGAATAACGGCTTCTGCTCCGTCAGCCATGGAATACGGGGTTTCGCCTGTTGAACCCCTTTCTGTTGTTCGATATGCCCAGAGCACTTGTGGTAACTTATCCGCCCAGCTGCCCTTTTTGGTTGCCAATTTAGCTTTCAGGTTGTGCTTGATGATCTTGTTCACTGCTTCAGTCTGGCCATTCGTCTGTGGATGTGCTGGAGAAGCGTAGTAGTTGTTGATGCCATACTTATCACATAGTTCCCTGAATTTCCTGCCATCAAATTGGGTCCCATTGTCCGTGATGATGGTGTTTGGTATCCCGAATCTGTATAGGATATTTTTCTTCACAAAGCTTATGGTGTTTGCTTCTGTTATATGTACCAATGGCTCGGCTTCTACCCATTTTGTAAAATAATCCACGGCTACTATGGCATGCTTTGCTCCTCCAGTTGCTGTTGGCATTGGGCCGATCAAGTCTATTCCCCACATGGCGAATGGCCAAGGTGAGGTAATACTTTGCAGGAGCTCAGGTGGTTGTCGGATGTTATTGGCGATTTTCTGACACGCTTCACATCTCGCTGCCACCCTTTTGGAGTCGGCGAACAGAGTTGGCCAGTAAAAACCCTGTCTCAATGTTTTGTGAGCTAGGCTGGCACCCCCAGCGTGGTTCCTACAATTTCCACTGTGTATGCTTCTCAGGATACCTTCTGCTTCTTCAGGCCCGACACATCTCTGCAGTGCCCTCGAGTATCCCCTCTTGTATAGTTCTCCATTGAGTATTGAGTATCTTGTAGCTCTGTATTTCAGCCGCTTTGCCTCCAATGGGTCACTCGGAAGTATATCGTTGACGAGATATTCTTTAATTGGTGTGATCCAACTGTTCCTCTCGCCAAAGACTGCCCCGACTTCCTTTGTTTTAACTATACTCGGCTGCAATAGGCGGATCATAGAGATATTGTTGGGCCAGATGTTGATCGCGGCAGATGCCAATTTGGCTAAGGCATCAGCCTTTTCATTTTCTTCTCTAGGGACATGAACAATTCTGTACTCTTTGAATCTTTCTAACAGCTCCCTTGCTAATTCCAGGTAAGTGATCATGCTTTCCTCTCTCGCCTGGTATTCATCTAGCACCTGATTGACAACAACTTGAGAGTCGCTGAAAATTTCCACCTCGTCTGCTCCTAAGATTGTGCTAATCTTTAAACCTGCTATGAGTGCCTCGTACTCAGCTTGATTGTTGGTGGCTTTGAAGTCAAAATGCAAGGCACATTCGATTGAGTCTCCTTCCGGTGTTGTCAGCACTATACCTGCCCCGCTGCCGTGCGTGTTTGATGAGCCATCAACGCGAAGTTGCCATTTGAATATTTTCTTATTTTGCTCCACCATCATTCTCGCCACCTCTGTGCTTGGTTCAGTGAACTCTGCTACGAAGTCTGCCACTGCCTGGGCTTTAATTGCTGTCCTTGGGAGGTATTCCACATCGAATTCACTTAATTCGATCGCCCACTTTGTTAACCGACCGGATACCTCTGGTTTCTGCAGGATTAACTTCAGTGGGCAGTTGGTGTATACCCTGATTCTATGAGCCTGGAAATATGGTCTTAGCTTCCTTGCTGCTGTTATTAGGGCGAGTGCCATTTTTTCTGCCGGCGAGTACCTTGTTTCGGCTGGTAATAGTGCCTTGCTGGTGTAGTATACTGGCTTTTGGATTCCATCTTCCTGTCGTACTAGCACGGAACTTGTGGCTGCTTCAGAGACGGACAAGTACATGTACAATGTCTCGGCTGTTTCTGGTTTTGATAGCAGTGGTGCCCGTCCAAGGTAATCTTTCAAGGCCTGGAAGGCTTTTTCGCAATCCTCATTCCATTCGATCCCCTTTCCCTTCTTTAAAGCTTTGAAAAATGGTAGGCATCGGTCTGTTGACTTGGCTATGAATCTGCTCAGCGATGCTAGGCACCCTGTGAGTTTTTGGACATCTTTCAGAGTCTTTGGCGAGACCATTCTTGCTAGTGCTTGGATTTTTTCAGGGTTCACCTCTATTCCTCTTTGGTTTACCTGATATCCGAGAAACCTCCCAGATGGTACGCCGAATACACATTTTGCCCGATTCAACTTCATTCCATACTTGACCAGTACGTCGAACGTTTCCCTCAGGTCATCTGCATGTCTATCTGCGGTGACACTTTTTGTCAGCATATCATCAACATAAACCTCCATATTTCTCCCTATTTGCCTGGCGAACATCTTGTTGACCAAGCGCTGATAAGTTGCCCCAGCGTTCTTCAGGCCGAATGGCATGACCGTGTAACAATACAACCCCTGATCTGTGGTGAATGCTGTCTTCTCTTCGTCAGGCTTGTGCATCTTTATCTGGTTGTATCCTGAATATGCATCCATGAAACTCAACGTCTCATGTCCGGCTGTTGCATCTACTAACTGGTCAATCCTTGGTAACGGGAAGCTGTCCTTGGGGCAGGCTTTGTTCAGGTCGGTGAAGTCGACGCACATCCTCCATTGATTGTTTTTCTTTTTTACTAAGACTACATTCGCCACCCATTCCGGATACTTAACTTCTCTAATTGACCCTGCGGCGAGCAACTTTGACACTTCCTCTTTTATCGCTGCACTTCTTTCTGGGTTGAAGCTTCTCCTTTTCTGTACTACCGGTTTGCATTTCTCATTCACAGCCAGATTGTGAGAAATTGTGCTTCTATCAATCCCTGGCATGTCTTCGTGGCACCAAGCAAAAATCCCCCTATATTCTTTCAACAAGTTCGTCACATCTTTTTTAACTTGTTCAGTCAGCCTTGCTCCGATCTTTACTGTTTTATCTGGTTCCGCTTCATCTAGAATAATCGACTCAGTCGGTTCTTCCTTCTCTCTGCTTGTTTTGTCTCTTGGATCCAGTTCGAAGTTTTCCGAATTATCTTCCTGCACTTCCATGTCTACTTCGAATATGTTCAAGGTTTCCATCCCTGTTTTATCTTTGAAGATTGATAGGTTGGCGCGGCGAGCCATCTCCTGCGACCCTTTCAATTCTCCGACGCCGAATTCTGTAGGGAACTTTATTTTCAGTGCATGGGTTGAAGTAACAGCTCGAGCTTTGTTAAGAAACGGTCGGCCAAGTAGAGCATTATACGGCCAATTATGGATGTCAACCACGACAAAGTCCAACAGGATTGTTCGCCGGCATGGTGCTGTTCCAAATCTTACAGGCAGTTTCACTGTTCTTAACGACCTAACCTCTGCGCCACCAAATCCTTTTAATGGTACATGGAATGGTTCAAGATCTTTCCTGTCCAGCCGCAACTCATCATACACTCTGGCACTTAAAATATCAGCCGAACTCCCATTGTCAATCATCACTCGAAGGACATCTCTATGGGCTATTCGAACTCCCACGACAATTGCATCATTAGGCTTTGCATCAATCCCGTCTGAGTCTTCTGCTGTAAATGTTATGGGATCATGTCCTTCTCTCCCTTTCTTGGGGTTTCTCTGCACAGAATTGACTTCCATGCTCCTGCCTTCATACATTACTTCTCGAACCTCCGACATCCTTTCTCGATTGCTCCTCCCAGTGTGAGGTCCGCCGAAAATAGTGTTTATGGCTGCGCTAGGACTGTTCCTCCTTGGACTCTTCCTGTCCTGCCCGTTTCCTTGGCGGCTATCTTGGCGACCCCCGTGCTTGTCCCCTTTCAAGGCAAAGTCCTTCAGGTGCCCATCTCTGATCAGGCTTTCGATGTGATCGCGCAACTGAAAACACTTTGAAGTTTCATGTCCATGATCTTTATGGAATCGACAGTACTTAGTTGTATCTCTCCTTGCATTTGCTGATTGCTGTCGGGGGTATTTGGCGAGTCCCTTGTCTTCTACCACAGACAATATCTCCTCCTGGTCGCCAGTTAAAGGGGTGTAATGGTTGTACCTTCCTCGAAACTTATTGGCTCGAGTGTTTCCCCTGCTCTCTCTTGAATATCCCTTTTGGCCCTTCTCATCCTTCTGGCGATCACGTGATTGCATCTTTTTGTCATCTTTATGGTCTGTTTTCAAGTTAGGCTTGTGCCCATGCACGTAGCTACCCCCTTGTGCTACTTCTTCTTCCTCTGCCAGTGCATAGTCGCCAGCTATTTCCATCATCTCCTCATAAGTTTTAGGTCTATCCCTTCGCAGGTCAAAGGATAATCGTCCACTCTGTAGCCCATTGGTGAAAGCGGCGATTACAGCTACATCACTGGCATCCTCAATTTGAGCTACTTCCTTCCCGAACCTGGCCAGATACTTCTTGATTGACTCGTTATGTTCCTGTTTCAAGTTTGACAGATGGGTGAGTGACTTTCTTCTTTGGACACTTCCCATGAATTGCCTTATGAATGCCTTACTGAGGTTTGAGAAGCTGCTTATGGTTCCGGGCGGAAGCCTTCCGAACCATCTGGAGGCGAGGTCGCCGAATGTTTGCGGGAAGGTGAGACACAACAACCCGTCATTGGATGAATAATGGGCCATGATATTGCGGAATCGGCGAACATGTTCCTTTGGATCCCTGTTCTCCTTATACTGCTCAATAGTTGGCATTCTAAATCTGTCTGGAAATTGGGTGCGAGCAATAGTTTCGATGAATGGGCTATCTGACTCATCATCCGAGGATACATTACGACCATACCTTCGCGCCATTGCTGAAACTTTTCTTGATAGCTCTTGTAAGGTGACATCTCGCTGACCAGTTGGTTCTCCTGCTGGATCGAGCCTACTCTTGATTGTCATTCTACCATGATTGCCTCTCTCATCTGGGCTTCTTCGATCTTCAGTGCTCTTGGATCTTCTCCGCTTCGTTCTTTTAGATCGCAACTCCCTTCGCGGACGAGGACTCTTGTCCTCAGATGAGATGGACCGGTGTCTCCGCCGGTTTCGCTGATATGTGTCGCTGGAATTGACCCCATGTGTTCGCACCTGGTCTCGTTCCTCCCTGGATTCTTCATTCATCACACATTTTCCCTTCCTTTGCTTTCTCCCCTCGAAATCCTCAGTGTGATCCTGGGGGGTCTCCTTAGTGGATTGTCTTGCTTGAGTGTCGGGAATTGTGATGTGAACTTCTGATCGCAGCCTTCCGGGTGGATGGGTTCCAGGGGTGGTTAACTCGTAAGGAGATGAGACTCCTAACCCTATGGGAAGCGAAAGTCCTATTTTGCTGGCTTCGCTGATTAGGTTTACCAATGCGGCTTGGAAGTGCTGCAAAATCCCGGGATCAGCCGCCCTAGTTCCTGGCGTTGCTGCTGATTGCTCCCCAACTGTCACTGCCCTGTCTCCAGTTGGCGCAGTTGGTTCAACAACTAAATCTCCGCTGGAGTTACCATCTCTGTCGCTGTCGTTGTTCATGCTGTCTGATTCGCAAGGGTCCCTCGAAGTTTTCTGTTCAAAAGCCCCCTCCTTCTAGCGCCAATTGTTGACGGTGAAATTTGGATTGCCACGAACTCAACAATTAAATCAATTTAATATAAAGCAAGAAAATTAAGAACACATGCAAAAGACAAGTTTTACGTGGAAAACCCTTGAATGGGAAAAAACCACGGCGCCCCTGAGGGCAGAAGAATAATACTAGGTTTTCGTTGCTTTGTTACACACTCAAATCTCTCACAATTGCTCTCTTTTCTCTCTATATAATTCTGAACCCCTTCCTCGTGGGATAGGTGATTCTATTTATACATGTTTACTTAGGGTTTCCCCTTGTTGTTTTGTACTAGGATCCTTTTCTGTCACGGATTGGGTCTTCTTTCCTTTTTATGATTCCTTGTTGCTTCTATGTTTCTGCCGAGTCGGTTCGAGCCCAGTGTGCTGGTCCAGCGAGTACCTTTATTTTCTGGGTATTGCGTATCTGGCGAGCACACTTCTATATTCGGCGAGTAGGTTTTTGGTTTTGGCGACCATGCCTTCGACTTCCTTCTGGTCTAAGCTATTTTATCATCCTGACTTGTCAAACTCCTTCCCTTGACCCGGTCAATGAATGATGTGGCAATCTTTCGTTAGCTCCTTTGATGACGTGTCAGTTTGGCGAATTTATACATACAACAGAAGTGAACCACGGAAGTTCAACCGTGGAACTCAACAGAGGTTTTCCGCGATTCGTCTCGTCGTAGCATAACGCGTATGTTGCCAACCGCGAAACTATCCAATGTGTTTTCGCAGTATGCTCATTGAAGCGAACCGTGAATGTTGGCAGAGGTGTCCCCATGTGATTCTGTGGTACGCTCGTTAAAGTGTACCGCGAAATGACTAGACCCTGATTTTTTAATCAAAACGTTGTAGCTTAGTCTACAGATTCCATATATTTTTCTTCTGTAGGATAAAAAAAAACAATTGCACGCAGCGGAAGCGAGACTAAAATAGGTTTAGTATACTTCAAAAAAATTTCCTTTTTGAAGATGAACCTTAACCCTTTAATTAATTAACATATAATAAAGATATCGTACCTTTGTCGCGTGATCCGATTGACGATCGAAACTCGCGTGAGCCTTATTCGAAATTGTGCACAAAGCCTTTTGATGTAAAAGTTTACTAGTACACTATCGAAATAAAAACAATTCTTCTTTCTATATCCTCTTGGCCGAAAATTACACTATGTCTAAGAGTTGGATTCTATTTTCAAGCTAAAGAAAAATAACTCTCAAGCAAGCCTTAGGGTAAGCCGAATTCTCTTTGCACAAAAATATATATATTAGGTCGTAGAATCCTCTTTGCACAAAATAATATATATATGTATATCGTGCACCAATTCTTTAGCCCATATATTATATTCCTATTATTGCAAAATCCCACTTGCACATATTATATATATTGACCGAATTCACTTGCCATATATTATATCTATTGACCGAATTCACTTGCCATATATTATATATGTCGACCGAATTTCTCTTACAATATATTTAGGGTTTTCGAATTCTATGATGGGTAATCTAGAAGGTGGCCGAAATCCTCACTATAAGAGGATTTGTGTTTCACCAAATACCTATCAACCTTAGAATCCTAACCTTAATCCAACTCTTTAGTATTTTATTCTTTTATGACTATATCAAAGAGTTCCTTATTTGATTAGATAAATAAAAGGATTTATTTATCTACTTACCAAATAAAGTCTTTGATTCTTATTATACTACCAACAATAGTATAACACTAAGAAACATATTTCCTAGTCAGAAAAAGATTTTGATTCGTAATTAAATAATTAATTAATTAATTAATTAATTCCCATTTAATTAAGGGGGGTTTTCAAATATAGCCACCGTTAAGATGCCAAAACCACATATGGCCACTAGTTTTTAAAAAACCAAATACAACCAATATGATCATGGATCATGGATTGTGTGGTGGAAGTTAGTGGGTTCTTTGACAGTTATACCCCTGGAGACGACTTTATTGTATTTAAATACCTGATCTTACAATTTTACCCCTATTCGAATTCTTCTGATCTGACATCTAATTGTTCTACTAAAAGACTAAATTACCCTTGTTATAGAATCTCGGTTCAAAAGACAAAACGGAAACGGAAAGGCACCAGTAACAAAAGCTTCAAAAGTGAGAAAGCCACACTGAAGAACGACGACCGCAGGCCGCAAGGGAGGGAAAACGGGAAACGGAAAAGCCTTGGAAAGGGAAACGGGAAAGCCACAGTGTGTGGATACTCAGAAAAGAACGACGACCGCAGGTGACCACTAAATACCCTGACGACCACCGTGTGTGGATACGAGGTAGGATCGGATTAGGTGTGTTCTTAATTGGCACAATCCCTAATAATTTCCTTTGATTTGATATCCTCTATCCCTTCATCGGCACGATCCCTAATTACATTTGATTCGATATTAGGGTTTGTTTGGAAATCTGAAATTACTTGAAATCTGGATTTAATCTTGAATTAATTCCCGATTTGGGTCTTGATTTTTACCATGATTTTCCCATCAATCGTTTAGGACCCAAGACCGGTCTCCATGATTTCGATGGTTCACCAAAAAAAAAAAAAAACCCTTTACATGAAGCTTTCCGTGATGTTGCCATATCCCCTTAGACTTTACATGAAGCTTTCCATGATCTTGATTTCCATGATGTTGCCAAACAAGATGCCATGTCCAAGATTAAAGTTCCATGATACATTCATGATGTTGCCAAACAAGATGCCATGTCCAAGATTAAAGTTCCATGATACATTCATGATTCTTGACATTCCATGACGTTTCCATGACATTTTATGATGTTAATATGATTTTTCATGACGTTGCCATGACATTAAATGATTTCATGTCCAAGATTAACGTTCCATGAAGCACTCATGATTCTGGACATGGCATTTTTCATGACGTTTCCATGACATTCAATGATGTTTACATGACCTTCCATGACGTTGCAATACTTTCCATGATGATGCCATGACTTTCTTTACTTATGCCATGACGAAGGCTAACATTCCATGATGCTTTCGATTCCATGATATGTTTATATGACTTTACATGACCTTCCATGAAGTTGCAATACTTTCCATGATGTTAACATGACTTTGTTTCCATGATGCCATAACGAAGGCTAACATTCCATGATGCTTTCGATTGCATGATGTTTATATGACTTTCCATGATGCCATCACAATCATCTCCCATGGCTTTCAATTACTTTTCATTACCTTTTCATGTTAGCCTCTTATAATTCTGTTTTTCTATGCTTTCATGAAGTGCCTATGGTTTTTACACGAATTGCCTATGGTTTTTACACGACCTATGGTTTTTACACGAATTGCCTATTGTTTTTACACGAATTACGTATGGTTTTTACACGACCTGGCATTATTTCATATATATTCCCCCTATTATTTTCAGATGGCTTTGGACCCAAACGCGAGAACCTTCTTATATCCGGATCATGAGAGATGGATCAATGCAAGGATAAACTCGAGAGGTCGGCAGCACTGTAACATTATTGTTGACATTGGCAACGTATTAGGTAGATTAAATGTTTTAGAGCAGTTTAAGCAAGGACCTTTCGGTCATTACCTTGGTCTGCATTTGCCCGTCACTACACATGGAAAGGTTTTGCATTCTATTCTGAAAAGGCAGATCGAATATACCAGTACGTCTGAAAAAGCATCACCACCTCGAGATGACGAAATGTGGTTTGGGCTGGGTAGGCAACAACATCGTTTCGGTCAAGTTGAGTTTTGCCTATGTTCTGGGCTAAAAATGGGTAAATTGCCAGAAGGAATAATAAAGGCGATTACTCCAACGAAGGACAGCCTATACGCAAGACATTTCCAGAACCAAACTGCGTACTATTCTGTGTTCCAAACTTTTAAACAACTGACCGACGATCAAGGTGAAGATGGCCTGAAGATGGCAAATCTGTTGGTTATAGGATATGTCTTATGCACTGTCGACCCACGTGACCGTGTACCGCTATGGATGTTTGCATTATTGGATGACGAAGTAGCTTTCGAAGGTTTTCCATGGGGTTCATACGTGTATAGTTATACTTTGAACCGGCTGAAAAATGCTATACACAACAACGTTGACAATCTGAGACCCAAAACAATCGAATCAGGTTTTGAAGGAGAAGGTAAACAAGAATCACAGGACGCAGGTCCTTCCAAAGGAAATGCAAAAAGAAGAAAAATTAAAAAGAGTGAAAGCAAACCCGATGACGCAGGTCCTTCCAAAGAAAATGCAAAAAGAAGAAGAATTAAAAAGACTGAAAGCAAACCCGAAGCAGACAAGAATGAGTCATACTCCAAAACAATCAAATCAGGTGTTGAAGGAGAAGGTAAACAAGAATCACAGAACGTAGGTACTTCGAAAGGAAATGCTTCCATCACTTACAACCTTTCCGGATTTCTTCTCTCTTTTCAGGTATGTACACCGACCACTATGCAATGCCGATTGACTGGATCCATTTCCTGACACATGTTTATAACGCTACTTAATGAAAACGTTAATAGGTTTGGGCTGTTGAAAGATTTCCTTGTCTGACCGGCGTAATTGGCATTCATCGCGAGCGGAGTTATCCACGGTTCAAAAACTGGGAGTTTTTGAACGCTTCAAATGGGTTCGATGAATTGTTTTTCGACAGATGCAATGTATGTGTGTATACATAATTGTCATGTTAGATATTTATCTCACTTTAACATTAACATTAATCCTGTGATATGTGCTGATGTGCAGTTGGTAACAGTGGACCTAAAACCTACTCCAGCCGAAACACAGCAAACCTACTTCAAATCAATCGACATGGATTACGTCTGTGACAGATTTGTTCATCTGGATGCCCTGCCCAGCCGTATCGAAGTGAGTCTATTAGTGATGAAGTAGGGTGTGAATTGCCTGGTGGTATTCCGGATTTGGACAACCAGGAAACCAAGAATAAAAAGGAACAAATCGATTCCCATCAAAAATCGTGTCCACCTTCGGTTCAGAGGACACTGTTTACCAACAACGAATCTCTTGAGACTACACCCAATCCAAACGGCATGGATGACCTTGACCCAAAGGAGGTTACATATAAAAGTATGTGTGGGATGATGACAAAGGTTTTGTTTGACGTTCTTCCCAAGGTGCTTCAACAAACAGCGGTGAAGGATGTGTTGCCTAATGAGGTTACGGAAAAAAATACTTCTGAGGTGATAACAAAGGTGCTGTATGACGTTCTACCCAAGGTGCTTCCTCCGGCACTTAATGATGTGCTCCCTAAGGTCCTCCCTCAGGCACTGAATGACATTCTTCTGAAGTTGATGCCTGCTTATCTGGAGAAGGCGATGCATGACAATCTGTACAATGTGCATGGGAATGCCTCCGACTCTGCCAACAAAAAAGACAAAACTGAGGCAAATGATAATAAGGACTCCGAGGGCGCAAAACCAGATGGACATCCTCCCAAAGTCAATGAATCTGAACAGAATCAATACAATGTTCATGTCACTGCCTCCGACCCTGCCGAAAAAAAAGACAAACTTGAGGAAGTTGATAATAAGATCTCCGAGGCCCCAAAACCGGATGAACATGCTCCTAAAGTCGATGAATTTGAAGTTGCAGTTGAGGTACACATATTCTGATCCAAGTCCTTACATAGTACAAAATTATTTGAGTACAATACTATTTGGCTTTCTTAATACCTATTCCGCGTTACCCATTTATTATTTTTGGCTTTCTTATTACCTATTCCGCGTTATCCAAAAGGGTACATACAAGTTACGGTTTAGTCACTCTTCGAGGTTCTTTGATCATATAGCAATGTTTCTTTGATCATATACCAATGCTTTTAATTGCATTAGTTACGTCACAGGCTTTTACAGGGTCCCCTATAGTCTGCAAACGTACGATCGATCTTGAACCTTACAGCTCTTCGGTTCCCAACTTGAAGGTCCCGACAGTGGAACAAAGTATAACTCTGTTGGAAAAAAGACCAGACAATTACCTAGAAAGGGATTTAGAAACCGCGAGGAAGCGGAAGAGATCCAAATTTCTGAACAGACAGTGGATCGATCCTGAGACAAGGAAGAAGCAGCAAAAGTGACGAAAAACGCCACAGCTCCTTGATATCAGTGATGATGACGATTTACTAGACACTCAATATGCCGCTTTCCTGATAAACACCGGCGATAATATTTCGTAAATTTAAACTTTAATTTTTGTAACCTCTTCATCCTCTTATTATCTATCTTTTTTACTTGCATCTAATACGTTTCGTGTTGTACCACAGTCTTTACGTGGGTCAAGAAGAGCGATTTACTCGGCAACATTTTCTCGAAATGAGGAGCGTCTCGGTGCCGTTCTCCAACCTAGTAATTATAACTGTTTTTGTACATGCTATTTATTGTCTATGCTATTTATCCCTTTATGTTTTGGCCGAACACCTTAAACAATCCTTTTTAATAAAAACCAAAATTCTATCAGCATATCGACGGCTTTATGGATGTTCTATGGAGGCGGCGTTCGTCCATAGAGGCCGAGTATGCACAGGACATCACAATGGTTGACTGTTCATTTTATGTAAGTATACCCAACTAAGTGCGTATCCAACAGTCATTTAATCAGTATAACACATCCCTATCTCAGACAAAGTAACACCAATCCTTTAAACAGCTTAACCTTGCTAAAAAATGGGAGACGATCAAGCAAACCTTGCAACCGAAGACCTCGGGGGTACGAAAGAGTGGTAGACTGAATCCGGAATCTTGGATTGCTAATTTGGACATTGATGTCATGTCCTTCATCCACGATGAATTTATTCTGGATGCTGTCAGAGGTGGTGGGTCAATTGTAGTTCGACCCGAGTGGTGGAAAATGAAGTCGGTGGGTTATCTTTCCTGCACTATTTTCCCTTATCACTAACTTCTCATGTCATCAATTGCTAAACCCGTTTCTCATCTTTTTCTCACCTCCGTAGGTTCTAATCCCCTGTAATGTGGGTAACCACTGGGTTCTCTGCCATCTGTTCCCTGAAGATGGGACGTTCACTTTTTACGACTCAGTGCATGCCAAAAGCAACGCAGCGTGGAGGTTAGGGCAAATGCACTATGTCAGCTACCTAATGCCCTCCCTTCTCCACCAGTCTGGGTACTATGAGCATAAGGGGATACAAGTACATACGAAACCATTCAAGCCTGTTGATTACGCCAGAAAAGATTTGCCAACCCAAAATGATGGGTACGTAATTAATAGTCGTTAATTTCTCGCATAACCTTTTGCAACAGTTGATTTTTTCTTCAGTCTTCATATATGTATTTATTTTCATACTTTCTGTATACGTTTTCACTTTTCAGTATCCAGTGCGGCGTCTACATGTGCCAGTTTGCTGAATTTATATTAGAAAGAAAGAAAAAACCTTGGAATTTCCACTATTCGAGCGTGCCGTTGGTTAGGGCATGGATGGCACATGAGGTTTACACGAACGCAACAACGGAGTGAGCCAGCACCATAACCGCCCAGCAATCATTATTTACCATTTGCACATGTCCTTAGCTAATCACATTATCACTGGACATTGTACTCATGTGTAAGATGTACTTTTTCAAAGCATTGTCAACACATCATTCTCACACGATTAAACAACTATTACTCCAACCTTACACGATATAAAATGTGTTGCAATGATTACACGATAATGGTCCATATATACACAGTGGTCCGATTAATCTTTGTATTAATAAGATTTTGATTAATACCTCACTAAATAGAAACGGTTGCGACATATTCATTACGTCAGTGTAAAGTAATCAACAACTAACCTTTACAAACGATTTGACGATTCCTTGGGCAATCCTCTTTGCCATGCATCTCTTTAACATTTAATACACACATTACACGATAAAAAAATTGTCCTAGATAACACGGTGGCAAGAGATTTCAAATCCACCATGTAAACGCAACGAACAACGTTAGACGTAATATATACACGATACAATTGATCACCGTGTCACATATTTTCTGACGATACCTTCCAAAATTTAAGACTGAGCTAATTTTTGGTGACCCAGTCACCCCCTATCTAAGGGGGTTGAGCATTACCCCCGTTCCCAGTAAGTAATTAACCTCGTTATAACATAACACTTGAAAACATACATAAAAAATCCAGAAAATTATCCCAACCGACCACTCAACCCATTGTTTCTGTAAAATCAAATCAAAAAATAATAGGATCCCAGTCTCCACCTTATATCTTTTTGGGTTACAATTTCAAACTGAATTTTTTAGTCAATAACAGGTAGGTTGAGGTTCGGATCAAGAATTTTGTAAAAATGGCTTCTCCAATCCATGAATCCCAAATTTTGATTGATATAAGGTTCAGAAAGGTTCCTTTCTGAACAACTTTAAGTTTAGAAGACAACCAATTTTAATTGGTTTTCATAATGTAACTGATGTACCTTTCTCTGACCCCATTTTATGTCAAATCCAATTCCAAAACCGTAATAATTACAACCGACTCCAAAACCAAAATCTCCACACAGAGTCCAATTCCTCGTCTGTGTTTCGGTTTGTAGTTGACGTAAAGGAACTAGAAGACGATGACAGAAGATAGTCGAAGATAGGGTGAGAGGAAATCGGGAGACTGAATAGTCTGAATTAAATCTTTGAATAAGAATTGTTAAAAAATTTATAGGTAAATTTTTTTAAATTTACCTATTTACCTATTTACCCTTAGTTGTAATATAAAACATTAGTTACTACTCCTTACATGATACATGAAAGATTATTACACGATACTTATCCTTAGTTGTAATATAAAACATTAGTTACTACTCCTTTCACGATACATGAAAGATTATTACACGATACTCTCCCAATATCCGAATAATGCCTGGAAAGAGTCACAATAAGAAACCAAGAAGAAGAAGATTGCACAAGATAGTCCGAGGGAGAGAGAGAGAGAGAGAGACACAATTTTATTTCTGTTTGTAATTTAATTTTTTATTTCTATGTCCAACACTCCACCCGTCAGAATATCCTTCTTTTCCCAACGCAATCTTCCGTCAGGCCATTTAAAACCATTAATTGCCTGAATTTTCCCTGTCAAAATATCCTTCTGATTGATTGATTGCATCGTGATCAGCCCACACGTCCAGTGACAACCTATATTTTAAAAGATTATCTTATCACAGCAATATCTGTCCATTGGGATTACATTAGGAACTTGAACTCGTGTATTGCTTTCTCTGTAAAGATTCGTGTTAAAATTTTAAATTCGTGTTATAATTTTAAATGCAAAGTGTTATGAGTCAGTGCTACGTCAACTTCAAGCCAATTTCAAAGGCAATCAACGGGGCTTGCAGTATTCGATCGGAGGATTACAGTAATAAATGTTTTTGTCAATAGACATAGGAATGAGGTAATGATGAAATTGTATAAAATTGATTTCGGTGATGTCTCGCAATCAATAAAGCGTGGTGTTTTTTATGACTATTACATTCATCGCATCATCCGGATAGGGTTTTCCACCCTTGTGAAGTACATTTCATATTGTCATTTTACGATCAGCATTTGGATATGTAAGGATTCCCGTTGTTTTTAATTGGCTTATTTCGTGATCAAACCATAAATGGGGATCCTTTGTAAGGGTAGTTTAGATGTTGTTATAAGTGCTTTAGGCCCTTTGAAGACCTCATTATTGACAAGCACCAAAGGTAATATTCTAAGTGCTTTCTTGTCTTGAAGAGATAGTTGCACACACTCACAACTCATGCATATGTTTAATCTTTGTATGTTGTGTTTCTTTTTGTTGTGCATAAATGCTTATTTACATCTCTTCTTGCTTGATTTAATGATTGCATCTTGTGTTTATAACATCATAGCATTTAGGCTTTTAGGATGCATATTGGTTGACTTTTGTTCCCCTTGCATGATTGCTTGTGGGGACAAAATTGAAGGCTGTGCGCTGGTCCACCAGCGCCGGTCGACCAGCGCCGCTCGACCAGCGCCGCTCACCGGCGTAAAACGCCTAGTGGAGCGCCGCTGGTCGTGCGCTGGTGTGGACCAGCGCCGGCCACCAGCGCCAATCGCCCAGGTGTGCGCCGCTGGACTGGCGCTGGTGGTAGCGCCTGTCGTCCAGCGCTCAAGCCAAAATTGGCTTGTGTGCTGGTCCTGCGCAGGTCCACCAGCGCACAGAGCATTTTTCTGGCGAAATTTCAAAACGACCTCACTTCACTTATGGCCTCTATATATATGTTAACTTGATTTTAGGTCACTTACAAGAGTTCATATTCATGCTTCATACTTAGGATATTTTTCAAGAGAAGAAAAATACACAAAGAACTCATTTTTAATTACTCAAGCACAATTTCATGATCATCAATCATCATCTAGCATCATCATAGATCATCTAGATGTCATCTTGCATGGAATCTTCATCATACTTTGCTTGGTAAGCTTTTCACTAATATCTTACATATTTTGTGTTTAATTTATCTAGCAATCTCAATTAATTACTTGATTGTTATTTTGTATGCTTTGGATACAAAATTGAGATTAGTATGATGTATGTTTGAGAAGTTGTATTGTGCTAGCATATTAGGTTTTGTGCTTGATATTGATTAGCTTAACTAATTGACATGTCATTTAGTTTTGATATCTAGGATTGTTCTTAATTGCATATTAATCATCTTAGATAAGCATATAGGGTTTCCCTTGCTCTATGTTGCATTTTGGATATTTTCACATATTCACTTAGGGTTGTATTCTCTTCAAGAGAAGGTAAGTCTTGTGTGTAGCAATCGGGATTAGGTTGCTTAGATCACAAGCAAATTGGACTAGGTTCACTCATACCGGGATTAGGTAGGTGTGTGATTACTTCCGGGATCAGGTTGTAATCGTTTGCACATTTAGTAGATTCGAGGTTCGAGTGTGGCTTACTTACATAGCCCGTGGTTTTTCCCGTGAGGGTTTCCACGTAAAAATCAAGTGTTAATTTAATTTCCGCACCATATTACACTTGCTTGTTTATATTATCTTGAGGGTAAATTCGTAATTTTGACTAACACGAAAAATTGGGTAAAAAGCGTAAAATCTATTCACCCCCCCTCTAGATAGCTTTATACACACCGTGCTATATTTAGTTTCAGGATATATATCAATTAGTATATGTTTACTAGACAAAGCTGGGCAGAACTGAAATGATATGATCCATACATCCTTCTCTTCATTAAGGAACACAAAAAAACAAAAAAATCATATACCATACTTTAATATACTGTCATCGAACGGTGACGGGAACACAGCCACAATTTGATCATGCAATCGCCATCCACACAATTTTCTTTACTGCAACATACTACCAAATAAAAGCTATATAACTAATAAGACCCCAACAGATTTCCCAATACAACTTTCCATTCCCGTTCTTTTTGTTTTTTTTTAGTGTCAGTTGCTACATCTGTTCACCTTCTGTAGGTCATTAATAAGTCGTTCCCCATTCCGCTTTATCACCGTATACGTCTTCCTAATCTTATGTATATCCGCGCTAGACGCAAGCGATGACCCACGGGAAGACATTGACGCAAGCTTCCCTTCAAGTAACTTGGAAAAAAACTCAGCTAGTTTGATGTGCCTATGCACCTGGTCCAGTAAGACATTAATAACGTCGTCCTCATTACTGACGGGATCAGCTCCGGTACCGTCATAAAGAAAAAAGTGATAAGCTGCATAGTTTTGGAAGGAACAATTTTTTGAGTTTATGAGCTGCGTATTTCATTTTAGCACAGTAAAATTTTAAAAATACATAACAGCCTCAAAAGACCACCGGTTTGAGAATAGGTTTACTAACCATAAAATTCTAAATATTTCTTGCGCTACCAGTAACACATAATCATAACCAAATTCTAAAGTTCAGCATCTAACAAAAAAGAGGCCTATAACTAGCAACAACACACACAATAAAACAGAACCATGGTATGAAGTATAATGTGATCAGCATCACACTAAACCATATCATTCAAACGGGTCGCGAATTGCACAATCTAAAAACGTAAATCGTACACAACCAACAAATATTTAGAGCCAACATGCAAAGTACAACAACATCACTGGTTCCAGCAACAAGCAAATTGGGTATAGAATATTCATTATATTGTATGTTCGACACTCCATAGCCAGACTGAAACCCATTACCTATGGATACATACGAAGCCTTAATAATGAAATTGAAACAAACAAAAATATGATCAGAAACAAAATTAGGATCAAAACAGACAACGCAATACCTTCGACTAGAATGGGTGCGCCGTCGATTAAAGAAGTTGTTCCAGGTACGGCATAACAGTCCCTCCTTTGATGCTTTCACGGTAGATGTCCTTCAGTAAGTATACACGAATATTCTAAGTCTGTTATATTAGGATTAAAATCGCAAATTGCAACCAAGGACCCTGAGTTTTTCTCTTTACACAACTACAAATCACTTTTCTGAAAAATAAACAATTGCCTCCCTCCACTAAAAATATGTCAGTTAACTCCAATCATCAACCATATCAAATTTGTATAATGACTCAATTACCCGTTAGTCAGTTCTCACTTCTCAGTTGTGAGCACCTACTTTCCGTTATGGAATAATAAACAAAATAATAAAAACCTCCTTAAAGTTTAAATTAAATAAATTCCAATTAAAGAAAACTATTTACAAAATCCATTTGACCGTCCGCATTGCCTATCAAATATGCATCTGCCAGCAGATCAATGGGCAAGAGTTACTTTTGATTAAAAATAAAATATTGCAAGTTTGCAACAATATTGATTTTATTATATGTAATTATCCAATGCATTACTGTAATGTGTTGATGTGATGTGTACAGGCCACTAATCAAGCTTATTTAACTATCGAAACTCACACATGGTCCCTTGCCATAGTGGTGGGCCTTCCTTTGGGAACCCCCCACCACCAAGGTTGAAGACAGTGGGTGTGCATATAATTATGCAAATTTTCCTTGTCCCATTTAAAAACATGGGTGTTGTTCCACTTTGTATGGGTGGTTGAAAAATCCTTCGTGTGGGTTCTCTCTCCCCGTCCGTGGGTGCTCCAGTCTGGGCTTCGCTTGGAAATCGATTCTCGATGGGTCCCAGTTGTTGTAATCATGTAATCATGTTCTGGATCTGTAATCTTGTATTCCTGTATTCCTGTTGTTGTTGTATTCCAATCAAAAAAATTAAAAAAACTATCGAAACTCCCTTAAACAAGAGTGCAACTTTGGTCACCCACATTAACTAGAGGTAAGCATTACTCCGGACCTCAGGTGTTGCCACGTGTCCTAAACTTAACCCAAAGTCCAAAGTTAACCCAAGGTTTGGGACACGTGGCAACACCTGATGTGGGGGTGGTGCTTACCTGTAGTTAAAGGTGTGAGCAAAATTGCACTCTTGAACAAACGGTCAATACTTTGTTTAACCGTGGTCCGTGGAGCCCACTTATAGGGGTTGAATCCACGGACCAAAATATTCAATGCACCCCTTTATTAAGGGATTCAGCCCTCAGCATATCAGTGAGCTTAACCAAAACCTTTTTCTGGGCACCTCTTCGATTTGCAAAAATGAAACTCCTCCCTTAATTAAGCAAACGGGTCTCCAGAGGAGACTCTTGGAGATGCTCTCACTCCCGTTTTAGGGCTGTTTGGCGGTCAAGTCCGCACTTGGACATGCTCTTTTTTCCTTGACATCCTTTCCTACGTTTTTCATTCACCGAACTCACGCTTCAGAAATTTCAATGTCTCATCACGATTTAATTGTAGCATCAGTTACGATGACGAGACATTGGAATATCTGAAGTTAGCACACGGTGAAAGTGTTTACTTTTCCCATAGCGATGCCGTCGTTGATCGTTTATCGTTTTTTGCTTTTAAACCGATTTCGCGACACCCATAATCCGGACCACCTCCACTGTCCAAAACACCTAACGCAACGTATAGAGCATCAGAACATGAAGGTATTGCTTTACCACTCTTTATTGCACAACATATTTTATTTACCAAAAATTGGGGAACATATTAAAAATATATGTTCTGTAACCATTTAACTAATTTCCCTTCACGATTATGTTTTTTTAATTTTTTTTTATTGGAATACAACAACTGGGACCCTGCGAGGATAAGACACAACTATAAGCACAGCCCAGACAAATGTTCCCACAAAAGGGGAGAGAGCACCCACACAAGGGTGGGACAACACCCACAAAGGAGGGACAACATCCAAACTAGGAGGGCCAAAGAAAAATTGCATATATCCATGCATGCCTTGGCATTTGAACCTTGGTGGTGATGGTGGAAGGCTCCAAAGGAGGGTCCAACCCTCTTGGCAAGGGGCCATTGGCCCTTCACGAATATGTTGTTCAAAGAAATGTACACAGCAACCACATATTATATTAAGCAAAAGGACACAAATAGTGACGGGTCCTTTTGACCTCCGTTTTGTTTTGTTATTGTACCTAGACTGTTTACTTGGCTTTAGGTTGGATTAATTGTAATCAAACCAGTTGTTTGTCATATTTCGTGTTAGATCATTTTCCGTTATATAATCCATTTATGCGGTTAGTTCTTATAAATATATAACCAATTTTTCTATTCTCAGTTTGAACCGACAAAATAAATATCAGTTTGACTCAAGTGTGTATGTACTTATCAAAACTAGTGGCTCACATTCAATATCCTGATAAAGTGTTATCAGGATGCACTGACCAGATCGGGACTCGATATATATATTTACATGAATTTTCAAATGAGGACGTCCACATATAACTCTAGGATATTGAATGTGAACCGCTAGTTTTACATGTTTTGACTCAAGTGTGTGGACACATTCGGTTTTATGTTATTACTTATATTAGGAGTGCATTTTTCCTCACCCACACTAACTAGGGTGAACCATTACCACCCACTCCAGGTGTTGACACGTGTCTCAAACTCAACGTTTTGAGGGTCAATATGCATTTATTACTGCATATGGATTAGGGCCATAGGGTACAATCTTTATTAGTTGTAATAATGCCTCACCGGTCAGCTCCCAGGCATACTGACCAACTAAAGGTTGGTTGTCACGTAAAACAAAGCAAGGATAAAAATCTATAATCAGAAAAGTGTGAGGCACGTGGCAACTCCCCATTGGGTGATCAGTCTGCAAGATTTTCGATAAAGTATTCAGAAAGAGTATTTATTTAATCGTGTAATCAACTGAATGTTTATTTTGTTTATTTTATCGTGTATTACCTTTGCACGTTGATTTTCATATCGCATTTGTCTATTACACTAAGGTTCCTTCCTTTTCATCTGAACGTGTATTTCACTTCACGCTTGATTTTCATATCCATACAATATCGTGTATTTTATTGAATATTGAATTTTGTCTGCTTGTGTATTAACTTGAAGGTAATCCCAACCTCTGGTTAAAGTAACAGCAATCCATCTTGCCCCCTTGGCTTTTCTTTTAAAACCCCCTGAACTCTCATTTATTGCTTATGGAATCCAAATCCCGTGGTGTATCGCATCACGTGGCTAGCACATCACTCATGTAAAGATGGGCAAGATCCCTGTAATAACACGTTATTCTTCTTAGATTTTATCATTTCTATTTTTTGATGCGTCTATGCACCCATCACATCAGTAGTCACATACTCACATCAATTACTCAATTAGGTTGCGTTTGGTGCGCGGCATAGGATTGGGGACTATTTTTAAGGCATTCAATTAATTGTAGTCTTTCCCGTTGGTGCAATATGGGATTGGCCTAAATAATTGAATATTTAAAATATATATATTAAAAATCAATCCGGATATTCGTTAAGATAATGTTTCACTATCCCATTAATTACTGGATTGCGTATTGATTAGCTATAGAATTTTTACATCAAAATTCTATATGCAAATTATAAATTAATTATTGCAATTAATAACTACAAAAATTTCAATTCGTATAAAAAAACCAAGAGTCAATCCCATTATTACTGGATAATTAATATAGATGAAGAGCCAACTTCATAAATATATTATAATTTATAATTCTACTTCTAAACTTACCCGATTTTATTATATATATATACAGAAATTTTATTATCAGTTCGAACTGACAAAAGTTATATCAGTTCCTTACATGTGAGCCACTGGATTTAAATACTTTGACTTGGCTGTATGCACTTGTCATCAAAATAATGTCAAAGAAAATACATTACAAAATATATATATATATATATATATATACAGTCTTTCTATTATCAGTTCGAACTGACAAAAGTTATATCAGTTCCTTGTATATGGGCCACTGGATTTAAATACTTTGATGACAAGTGCATACAGCCAAGTCAAAGTATTTAAATCCAGTGGCTCACATGCAAGGAACTAATATAACTTTTGTCAGTTCGAACTGATAATAGAATTTCTGTATATCAGTCTTTCTATTGTCAGTTCGTCCTGACAATAAATATATCAGGACGAAAAATGTGGACCATAGATTATGCAGAAGTTTTGACAAGTGCATGCACTTTGAGTCGAAGTATATAAATCTAGTGGTTCATATTCTTCGTCCTGATATATTTATTGTCGGGACGAACTGATAATAGAAATTCTGCTAACAATAATAATAAACAACTATAAACAAAAAAAAAAGAAAACAATTATAGGATTGTTCAAGGTGAAGAAATATTCCAGGTGTCCACCCTAATATATAGGGCTGGTCCAACCTATTGTACATAACTATATAAGTGCATTGAACATAGAATGGTCACCATGTGGAATCAAAATTATATAACTCTGCAGCCAACCATTTCCAGATTAATAAATGAAAACTTTATACATAATTGGAATGTCTTGTATTGTTTTTTTTGGAGGAATACCAAATGAATTTAATTATATATTTAATTAGTTTTAGAAGAAGAACTATTCACAGCAATCTTTTCGATTCTCACACCACTCTATTTATCTCTCGGTAACACAAATTATTTTTTAATTAAACCATAAATAAATTGAATTAAAAAAAAAAACAAATCAATGAACCAGACCTTTTCGTTTCCCAAAACACACAGGGAGTCCTTTGCAAGTGTTTTTCTAAGGTAAAGTGGGCACCTCGTAAACAATTCCCTTCTCCCCAAAATAAATCCACATCATTTCCCACTATTGTAAGATGAGGGGTTTCTTTATCTATTTTTTCGAGGGGGCTGATTGGCTGAAGGGGTTTGGCGAGTATGCATAGATTTAAAACACCGCATCGAGCGGGCGTGGATAGTGATATGACCATCGCGTTGGATCATTTATGTGAAATTCCGCCTGAAAACAATTAATACTAAAATTAATACTAAAATGCCAATCGAACTGGTTCTCTTATATATATATGTCTCGTACCTCTCCATTGAGTTCCATTGTTCTCGTTTCTCACTTTTAAATTATCAGGTTTTTCTTCACACCACCTCCGCCGTCGCCACCGCCACCACCACCAGTTGTAAGTTTCAGTGCTTTATATTTCTCAAAATGACTATAGCCAGTTCTTCGAATTTTCTGTCATCTTTTGTCAAGGGAAAGGGTCATTATCTTCTACAGATTGGAATGACAATGATCCTTGCTATCTCTCTCTCTCTTTCTGTCTGTCCATTCTTACATAAACATTTAAAAAAACATTTAAAAGTAAGTAACTGATAAATTGCTCTCTGTTACAGATGGATAAAGCTCAGAAATCTGGGAAGAAAACCGCTTCCTCTTCACCAAATTCGGGTAGCAAGGGAGTTGAAAAGCAAATCCTCATTTTGCAGGAGCGGATTTATAACTTACAGCAAATAGGACAGGCTGTTCAAACTGACGTATCAAGATCTACAAAATACGGACATAAAGCTGTCGAGTCCGGATATAAGGTCGGTTTTAGTGCTGGGTTCAACCTGATGAGGGAATACGCCAAAAAAGTTTTCCCGGAAGGCAAATGGGAAGAGGTTGATCCCGATAAGGCAACAAAAGTAGTGGGGCCTCTCCCTGAAGTTTAAAATACCCACTACAGAAAGCATTGACTGTTCCAGTAGTACTTCTTTTCACTATTTTGTGTGTTTTTATGTCCCACCGTCAGTACAACTTTTAAATATGTCGACTATTCCCGCTGTGCTTATTAAACTTATATGATAATGATCGTAATTTCCTTTTAAGATTTTTTGTTTGTTTTTTGTCAGACTTTTAACATCTGAAGATGAAAAAAAGGTACAAACCAATGAAAATTAAAAGCTAACATTTACGACACTATTTCATACGTATCCCCCAAGCATCCCTAAGGCCTAAGTTTCCCCAAGTATCCCCTAACTATCCTCCGGTAAAACTTATCAAAATGTCAACCGCCACGCCATTGACATCACGTATCGATATATAAAATAATAAAAATAAAAATAAAAATAAAAAATCTTCAGACATAACACGTGGCAGCATTGACTGTTTTGTTAGCACTGTTTCAATCTAGTCATTTTTTCTCACCAACCTACAAGGGGGGTAAACCGGTAAACATTACCTCCCTCCCAAAAAGATGACATGTGTCTAAGGGTGGGTGAGCAAAAGTGTTTTCGTTTCAATCTCAAATTTCCCTACCAAATTTGTTCAATTTTTAGGGCAAGTTACACTTAGTTGGAAATGTTTTGTTATTATACACAAGCACCGCCAATACTTAAATTTGACTTTCAAAATACCTAAAATGCCTCTAGTTATATTATTTTATATTTTATTTTTTTTACCTTTTAATCAAAAACTTTATAAACTTGAATAGAAAATAAAAATTTTAAAATATAAATTAAGAGTATACAAAAAAAAAATTATAAATAAATAAATAAATAATTTAAAAAATAAATAAATAAATAAATAAATTACCAAAAAAACAAATAAATATGTAGTTTTAAAAAATTAAATAAATAAATGGTTTAAATAAAAAAAAATAAATAAATGAAATAAATTAAAATTATTAATTTTTTTAAAAGTAATGGTTACCTCTAGTTAATGGGAGTACATCTTTGCAATCCTCCTTTTACTAGCTTAAACAATTACCCCCCACCCCAAGTGTTAACACGTGGCCCAAACCTTGATTTAACTCTGGACTTTGGGTTAAGTTTGGGACACGTGTCAACACTTGGGGTGGGGGGTGGGGGGTTATGGTTACCTCTAGTTAAAGGAGGTGAGCAAAATTGCACTCAGTGTATGGGGGTGAGCAAAGTTGCTCTCGTCAAAATAAGATACAGCTAATGATGACATCGGCGAAAATTCTAAATTGTACTGGGATATTTGTAATTTTGTATAATACACGATGTGTTCATAGCAGAGTAAACAATACACGAAGAAAAACGGGATGAAAAATGTGGGATTTTAGGTGGGGTGTGTAGCATTACTGTTTGATTATAATGGTACGAAAGCCACCTAGACCCCTTACGATAACGAATCATCAAAGAAGAGGGTTAAAAATCTATTTATTTTTAAATTTACCTATTTACCCTTATAAAATTACCCTTAGGTGGCGTTTGGTTGGCTGGAATGGGCAAGAATGGAACGGAATGGAATCCATTCCATATGTTTGGTTGGTTAAAATTCAATGGAATGGGCATTCCATTGGAATTGTGATTCCATCATTTTGGTGGAATGGGCATTCCATCCAAAAACCAATGGAATGCCCATTCCATTCCAATGTAAAAAAATTATTCCATAAAAGCCCTCATATGCACAAACTACATTCCAAAAATACCATCCTTTCCAAAAATAATATATTATCATTATATATTATATTAATGATATATAAATATATATTATAATATATATATATATATATATATGTATTATATATTATATTATTATATATATATTATATATATTATTATTATAATATATATAACGATATATAAATATATATAATATAATATATATTATATTATATTATATTATTATATATATTATATATTAATATATTAAATATATATTAATATATTAAATATATAATAATATATTTATATAATATAAATATATTAAATAATATATATTATATATTTATATTATATAAATATATAATATTATATATATTATATTATATATATATATATTATTATATTAAATAATATAATAATATATAATATATAATATATATTTTGGATAATAATAATAAAATATAAAAGTATATATTATATATATAATTATATATTATATTATTATATTATATTATATATATATATATATATTAATAATATATAATTAAATATATATTATTATATTATAAATATATTCTTATATATATTTTTTATTATATATATATATTTAATTATAATAATTATATAATAATATATATTATATTATATATTTATTATTATATTAAATAATATATAATTAAATATATAATATATACTTTTATATTTTATTATTATTATCCAAAATATATATTATATATTATTATATTATATAATATATATTATATATAATAATATATAATATTTGTATTATATACTATATAATAATATATATTATATATAAACATATATTAAAATATATATAATAATATTTATATTATATATATATTATTATTATATATATATATATATATATATATGATTTGTTATATATTATAATAATATATATAATATTATATATACTTTTATATTTTATTATTATTATTATCCATAATATATCATGTTATTATGAATGTTTTATAATTAGGGGTATTTTGGTCAAAATACAGTTAATTTCATTACATTCAGTTGTTAACCAAATAAAATAATACTGATTCAGATGCTAATTCTAAAGTCCCAACCAAACAAAGAAATCAGCTTTCCATTCCATTCCATTCCCATTCTCATTCTGATTACCATTCCGATTACCATTCCGCCATTTAACCAAACGCCACCTTAGTTCTAATATAAAACTTTGGTTACAACTCCTTACACGATAGGTGAAAGATTATAACACGATAATCTCCCAACAATCCCTGAAAGGGTCAGATTTATATAGTACCCAAGAAGAAGAAGATGGCAGAAGATAGTCCGATGGGGAGAGAGAGACAGAGAGACAAAAATTTTATTTCTGATTGTAGTTGAATTTTTTATTTCTGTTAAACAACATTTCTCCAAAATTGGAGAAAATCTTGGGTGAGACGGTCCCATACACGTGGCCATGGGACCGTCCAATGAGAGTGTGCCACATACTCTGCACATGCATTGATAAAAGTGATTGCAGTTGATTGCAGATTTCGTTGTACTATTGAAATGTAGTAGTGCACCGGAGAAATTATTACAAAATATTGTGTTGGGAACATAAAGATTTGCTGACGCAATTTATATTGCGTAACACATATTCAAGATTGAACCGTCAATTCTTGTTTTGCTATGCTACACGAATAGGTAATGAGTACATTTTTGGACCGGCATTTCGCCATTGCGTATCCTCAGAATAGCGTGTCCATTGGTTTTTGGGCTGTGAATATCCCACTAGCCCATCACATCAAACGTCATTACAAGCAAGCAAAATCAATTTTCTCAGCATCAAATTAGATTGGGTACGTTAACCCCTATCTGATTAAGGCACGAACATAGAAAGATTAAAACAAAGAATTAGGATATTACTCGATCGCCCATTGAGATTGAACGAAACAAAATGACTGATGTATTACATGAAACCGGATTCAACAGATCTAGTTCGAACCTAATCCTAATACTTGGAGAAAATCTTGGGTCTGATACTTGATATCTAATGTCTATGTCACCCGGACAAGATTGGTTACTACTTTATTCTTTTGTACACCCATATCGTGTTATTTGTTGTGGGGTGTGCACATGTTGACGGTACATGTCTACACCGTCTGTTCAATATTTAGTTGGGTAAATTTCGTAAGAGACTCTAAGCCCATCTCCAATGCAATCCAAAATCATAGTCCCAATGCTATAATTTAGCATAAAATAAAAAAAGCATGCTCCAATGCGATGATAAAATTTGGCATATGCTATAAACCGTGTCAAATTTGGGATATGCTATAAACTATGCCAAATAAAAAATTATGCACAGTTTATAGCATATGCCAAATTTAGCACAACAATAAATGCAACCGTATTTGTTGACATTTAAATTTTAAATAATAACAATTTATCAAATGTAGTAGGGAAAATTAATATATAACCATTCTAACTAAATATTCAATGCATTCAGGGGTGAAAAAGAATATGGGTAAAGTTGGTAAAGTTGTCTTTTCATTTTCAATTGTAACGGTGAATGTGATTTTGGAATTTGGATGAAAAAAATCAAGGAAGGGGCAAAAGTTTGAATAATTTGGACCTAAGGTGGAAGACCGGCCATTTCTGTAAGGGGGAAGACCGGCCATTTCTCTAACTAGAGGGGGCAAAGTCAGAATATGGAAAATTAGAGGGGCCAAAATATTAATATCCCTCAATGAAATGGGATTGTTTGATTTCGGAGGAGTACACTTCGAAGATTTTGCAGATTTGGACCTGCGAAAATAGAATAGAGGTAATGATGACATCGGCGATAATTGTACTGCTTTAAATAGCGCAATAAAATAAAAGGACACTTGTAATTGCGTAAAATACACGATATGTGCACAGTAAAATAAACAATACACGAAAGTAATGCCTGATGATGGCCACAACTGTATTAATAAAAATTAATTATGACATCGGTGATAATTGTACTGCTTTATATAGCGCAATAGGGATACTTGTAATTGCGTGAAATACACGATATGTGTACAGTAAAATAAACAATACACGAAGGTAATGCCTGATGATGGCCACAACTGTATTAATAAAAATTGCCCATTGCCGAAACATGTGTAATCTTCAATATTACTGAACAACCGAAAACCAAATTCGATGCACGTTACAACCAAAATGAGACCATCTTGCATGTATTTTATATTGAATTTTTTTAAATCACATAATCTACTTCTACCTAGAAACTGCAATTATAACAAAGAATGCATGGAGAATACTCTCCTGCACATGGGTTACATTGTTTACAAATCCCAAAAGTTAGCACAACGATAATAATACCTCTGGAAAGTGCCTTTCATTAGTTTTGTTAGACACAGTAATTCATACTTTCGTTCAAGAAGCACAAATCCTGACTCCAATGACAAATTTAATACAATTTTTCATTCAAGAAGCACAAATCCTGACTCCAACATTGGACCCAAAGCCCTTCTGGATGGTCTCATTTTGGTTGTAACGTGAACCGACTTGAGATGCTAACAGAAGGACCCAAAGCCCTTCTGGATGGAACCAATTGTTGACTCTGCAAATCGTATGTTCAAACCTTCTGTCGTTTCTAATTCTGACGTAATTCACCACGTCGTCACCTAGGAGTTTCATCAGATATATCAATGTCTCATCCACCGAACATCATAATGATGGATGTCTCTGTACGCCACTTGAACAAGAAAGAGGTTCGCCTTGAATACGCACTTTTTGCCCATTGTTTCATAGCCTGTCCGCCCCGGAGGTCTTCTTCCTTTCGAATACATAGGAACCATAGTTTCTTCAAACGACAATTTCTGCTCCATTACCTGTCTAATCAAAGAAACCTAACTCAATATTCAAAGGTAACACAAACAATCTAAATAGGGTGTGAAGAGACAATTTCAAGGGATATTGGGGAGAGATGTTGAAGAAAAAAAATGCACCAGTGTGTGATAGAGTTTGTTTATGAAAGACAGATATTGTAAGGCATATGGTTTTTGAAAATGTAAATTGATGAGAATAATTATTTCAGGTGTCCACCCTTATATATAGGGGTGGCCGGGCGGTGCCATTGAACATAGAACGGTCACCATGTGGACTCAAAATTATAACGAGTGCATTTTTGCTCACCCACACTAACTAGGGTGAACCATTACCACCCATTCTAGGTGTTGACACGTGTCCTAAACTCAACCCAAAGTCCAAAGTTAACCCAAATTTAACTAAGGTTTAGGACACGTGTCAACACCTGAAGTGGGTGGTAATGGTTCACCCTAGTTAGTGTGGGTGAGCAAAAATGCACTCAATTATAACTCTGCATGCAACCGTTTCATTTTTAATAAATGCAACCTTTTACACTATCTGTAAAGTGTTGTATTGTTGTTTCCCGAGGAATACCGAATGAATATAAAATTATTATTAATTTAATTATATATTAAATTAGTTTCAGGCTTTCAGCAGAAGAATACCAAAAAATCCGAGTACATTTTTTCTCACCCAGACTAACTAGGGTGAACCATTACCACCCGCTCTAGGTGTTGACACGTGTTCCAAACTTTGGGTTAAATTTGGGTTAACTTCGGACCTTGGGTCGAGTTTAGGACACGTGTCAACACCTGAAGTGGGTGGTAATGGTTCACCCTAGTTAATGTGGGTGAGCAAAAATGCACTCAGAAAATCTTCACATCAGTCTTTTCGATTCTCACACCACTCTATTCATCTCTTGGTAACACAAAAAGTTGTTTTAATACAATGAATTGAAAAACAACTAATTAATGAACCAGACCTTTTTGTTTCACAAAACACACATTTACTTCTCTAACCACTCACTCTAATTAAAGGGGAATCAGGAATGCTATCTACCTTTCCCTTTCCCATTTGCCTTCCCCATTTATCTTTCCCCTTCATTGCTTGACACGTGTACACCTCTTCATTTAATAAAAAGCTCTCGGTTTTTGCTACATGTTTACTTTTTTATCCCAGGTGGCTTAATTAAAACAACCCTTTTAAAAAACGAAACTTTGGGAGAAGAAGAGCTTTATTAATGCTAATTGATTGTTATATTGTTTTTTGTATTTTTTTGGAGAAAAATTAAATAAAAAACACGTGGCACGTAAAAAAATTCCAATTTTCGAAAATCAGGTTAAGATGATAAACTGTCAAGTGTTAAAATAATTCAAATTTTAGACTGTCTCCGGATGAGATAATTCAAATTTTAGACTGTCTCCGGAAGAGACACTTCGAGGAACGAATTACGCGGGGGGGGGGGGGGGGGGGGTGAGGAAATAATAAACCTAGTAATTAGTTATTTATATTCATTTTAATTATGCTTTACTTAAACAATATTTTTGTGTTCCTAGAGTGGTGTGAGAATCGAAAAGATTGCTATGAAGAAGTGTTGGTATTCGTCTTCTCTAAAATATAATTAAATTAATAATCTAACGTATTTATTAAATTTGTATTCCTCCAAAAAATAAAAACAACACATTCCAATTAGTTATTTATATTCATTTTAATTATGCTTTACTTAAACAATATTTTTGTGTTCCTAGAGTGGTGTGAGAATCGAAAAGATTGCTATGAAGAGGTGTTGGTATTCGTCTTCTCTAAAATATAATTAAATTAATAATCTGACGTATTTATTAAATTTGTATTCCTCCAAAAAATAAAAACAACACATTCCAAGTAGTTATTTATATTCATTTTAATTATGCTTTACTTAAACAATATTTTAATGTTACTAGAGTGGTGTGAGAATCGAAAAGATTGCTATGAAGAGGTGTTGGTATTCGTCTTCTCTAAAATATAATTAAATTAATAATCTGACGTATTTATTAAATTTGTATTCCTCCAAAAAATAAAAACAACACATTCCAAGTAGTTATTTATATTCATTTTAATTATGCTTTACTTAAACAATATTTTTGTGTTACTAGAGTGGTGTGAGAATCGAAAAGATTGCTATGAAGAGGTGTTGGTATTCGTCTTCTCTAAAATATAATTAAATTAATAATCTGACGTATTTATTAAATTTGTATTCCTCCAAAAAATAAAAACAACACATTCCAATTTTTTGTAAAAGGTTACATTTATTAAAAATTGAAACGGTTGTCTGCATAGTTATAACTAGTCAGTACCCGTGCTTTGCACTTGGACAAACATATTTCCTCAAACAAATAAAAGATACCAATAGTTTTATGATATTTAAAATTGATTTTTCGTTGTGCCATTAAAACAAATCTTTGATAAATGTGCTAAAATTTAGATAGGTGAATCTGTATCTCTATCGAGAATAAAGTTAAAGTGAAAAAGAGTTTGAAATAGCATTGTTTACTTCCTCTTTTTTTTTTTTTTTTTTTTTTTTTGACTGCTCACAAGAGCGGGAACAACGAAAGGCCCAGAAGGGCAAACAAACTAGATCAGTTGATCATTACATGAAACCCACTTACAGTGATCAGTAAATATTGGCTTCAAGTATTTTAAGGCAAAATAATTCATGAAGAAATTTGTCATAATAACGTAATACCTCCGTGACAATATTCCTAAATAATTCTCATTACTTTTTATAAAAAAGTGAACCTATCTAATAATTCATAACTAACAATATACCAGAAAGATAGTTTCATTCCAAACAATTCATAACAGAAAACTTAAGAGTTCAAACCAACATTCAACTTTAACCCTGCATTGGCTGTTGCAAAATATGCATCATTCATTAAAACAATAAAAACAATCTACAACTTGACGACATATCAAACCAGGAAACTTACATGTGACATCAATCTACCCCAAGTAAAACACAACTCGAACATGATAACACATAGAACAGTTTAGACATTAATCTCACAAGATTCATGATGTATCACCGGAGATCTGGCCGTTGCATGCCGTCGGAACCCCAATGACAGGCTGTCCTGTTTGTAATTCTACGGCCAACGCCTCCAACACCGAAATCCGACCATCCACCTGGCTGTACATCTTCTTCCATCTAGCGACCTCCCTCACCGGATCCTTCCGCTCGTTCTTCAACCGGGCGATCTCATTCTTCATCGTGTTCTCTCTCGCATGATACACGGACTCCACCTTTGCCAGATCAAAAAAGCGAGAAGACGTCTGAATCGACCAAAATCCGTTAGTTGTGGTGCTACTGCTTTCTCCTTCGACTTCGACATCCAAACCGACATTATCCTCCATGTCTTTCAATTGAGTCTTTACGAGTTCGTGAATGTATACTTAACCCACCGAACAGTGAACATTTATAACCTGTTGAGGGTCAAAGCCGTATCGAATCCCTAAATTTTATTAAATTTTAAACGTTTGATATAGACCAGACATGTTTTTTTACTTTTTTACAACAATACCCTTGTGCTTTTGTAACTGGTCACAGAGGGTGCGTTTGGTACGCGGGACGGGACGGGACAACGTGGGACAATTTGTTCTTGTCCCACGTTTGGCGCGTCCTTAGCATGGGGCAGGACGGGACAAGGTGGGACAAAAATCACAAAAAATTGTCCCACCCAAGACCCTAGGACAACTTGTCCCATGACATGGGACAAGTGTCAAAAAGACGAATTTATCCTTTAAATTTTCAAACAATTACAATCATGTCTAATATATTATATATATATATATATATACGGAAATTATCCTATCAGTGCATCCTGATAGAATTATATAAGGATATTGAATGTGAGCCACTCGTTTTACATACTTTGACTTGGTATGTATGCACTTGTCAAATCACTGTTATAAATGAGTGGCTCACATTCAATATCCTGATAAAGTTATATCAGTGCATCCTGATAGGATCGGGACCGGATATATATATATATATATATATATATTATAATTACATATATAATATTATATATATTATATAATAATATATATTATCTTATATTATTATATATATATAATATATATGTAATATAAAAAATATATGTAATATTATCGTATATATATATATATATATTAATATGTATTATATTATATAAAATATATATGTAATATAAATATAATATATATATATATATTATATTTTATTATTACATATAACAATATATAATATATTAAATATTATTACGTATATAATAATATTATTACCCATATAATAATATATATATATATATTATTGTACATGTAATAATATTTAATATATTATATATATATATTATATTATTATTATATATGGGATATATATATATTATTAATATAATATATATTATTAATATATAATATATATATATAAATATATATATTGTAACATATATATATATATATTATATTATATACATTATATAATATATATATCATATTTTCTGTATGTACTAATATTTAATATTATATATATATTATTATATATAATAATATATATATCATATTATTATATATATAATACATGTAATATTCTATATTAATATATAATAATATCAAATAATAATAATAATATTATAATATATTATTATATATTATATATTTTAATATTATAATATATGTTTATATATATATATATAAGAGGGGTACTCAGGTCATTTGAACCTCTTGTCCTGTCCTATCCTAACCATACTAAACGCAAAATAGTATGGTCTACAGTTCTGTCCCAAGCCTTCCAAACACAATACAGAACAACATGTCCTGTCCCGTCCTGTCCTGTCCCGTCCCACCTTGTCTTAAAGTACTTTAGGTTTGGGTGCAAAATTTGGGTTGGTTTTTTGGCTCCAACAGTTTTACTCTTATAAATGTCATAGTTCAGCCTTTAAAAAATCTCATAATTCTACTCCAACAGCGTGTGATGATGCCACCTCACTTTTGGGTTGGAATGTGGGTGGGATTTTTGGGTGGAGTAGCATAAACTCTTCAAAAATATAATACGTAGCACAGATCCGGATACAGGTACCGGATACGGATATGGCACGATACGGGGATACGGTAAATCTTCATAAACTAGGATACGGATACGGCCATTAAAATAATATATATCAATGTTTTATGAAAACATATTTGATAATTCATTCAAAATAAAAACATATTCGGTATACAACTAAAACATGTCACATAAGTACATAAGTCATAACAATGTATAATATATTACAGGTTCCAAATAAAACATGGCGTACTTGTATCAAGTCTCATACTCCATTTATATTCCATTTATCATCATACTTTTATCGCCAATTAATATCATTATTTATTGTTTTATTCATGGTAAGGTTATTTTAAATTAATTATAAAATATTTGTTTTAAATTATTATTTTATATAATATAATATAAAACAATAAAGTCATATAAAAATAACCAAATAGGGAGAGGCGAGTGCATTACCAAACAATGGTTTGAATTAATTAATTATAATACAGTCCAATACAATACGGTCCAATACGGTGCGCCAAATGAGCCTAGCAAGTATAATAATTTGGAAAATAAAAAATTGATTAGCATAAAAATTATCATGATTTATTTGACTATCCATGTATCGGTTACATCTCCCACCCATTCTCTATCTCTATCTCTTAAAATACAGAACTATAAGGGAATATTCCTCCCATAACTCCATCTCTAAAAATATTTCACGCCCACCGCACTCTCTATCCTTATCTCTATCTCTATCCCTATTTCTTTGTATCTTAAAATAACTTATATTTTCATTATTCTTTATTTTTAATGTTTTTATGTTATTGTAATTTTTAATATTTATATTTATCATTTTAATACTATGTTTCGGTTTTTAATTGATTACTAACTTATAATTATCAATTTGTAATAAGAGATTGCCCAAATGATAAAGTATGGTAAATAAAAAATTATTAATTAATATTCAATATTGAACTCATTTTAAAGATCTAGATGAGACATTTGTAATGGTATATTTTTTAGGTTAATAAAATGTAAAAATTAAATTTTATTACACATTAATTGAATTTAATGCAAAAGTTAAAAGGATATAATCGGAATAAAAAAAATTATAAAGTGGTTTAGACTTTAGAGGATGGGAAATGGTTCTCTAAAATTCTAAATTCAGAGAATGGATTGGAGGTTCTCCTATTTTTTTTCTTCGAAACAACAATTTAGAGGGTGGGTGGGAGCAACTAATCCTCCAAAATCCTCTAAAAATTGTCTTGGAAACATGATTTGAGTAATGACTAGATTGGACGTTTTCAAGTGAGATCCGCCTTTTATTCGTGTATTGCTTACTCTGCCCTCTACAAATTGTGTATTGGAGCAAATTCCAATGTCAATGACGAAAGTTATTTATATTGAAAATAATTGGGTTCTGACCCCCGAATAGTGTATTACCACATGGCTAGCAATCTTGAACCAAAATGACACGTGGCAACACCCAAGTGTAGGGGTCACTCCATTGGGTACTGACTGGTCATTAGCTAAGTACACTGTCCTTTTCATTTTTTGAAGACACTTTTCTGAGTTGAACACGTGTTGGCATTGTTGCAACTACAATTTGAAGCCTTGAATACAACCGTTGTTCTCCAACGGATATATTTACGGCAATATAAACCTGGTGTCTGTAAATTGGATGTTCACGTTCTTACACAACTTATATTCTGCTACTCTCCTCAATCGTACATTGTATTGGTTCCCTATCTGTTTCCCATTAAACAAGCACACACAATTCTCTTACATTCAACACCCATGGAAGGAAGTTCATGCTCAGCAAGCAACATTAATGGTGGCTTGGGAATGTTCAGGAACAAATCATGCAGATGTGGGAAGAAGGCTGCTGTGAAAATATCTGAATCGAAAGATAATCCAGGTAAGCTGTATTTTATTTGTGCGCAACGACAATGCAAATTTTTTAGTTGGTGGGAGCCCGATTGTGCAAATTTACAGGGACGTTTCCTAAGCACCGCTGAAGGCGGTAGAGATTTTATATCTAACGGTCGACATCCTACATCTACCGACGAAGAAGTGGAAATGCGACATGCAAACATGCACAACCTGGAAACATATTTAAATGGACGAATGCAGAATTTGGAAACTAGTGTAAGTGGCATAAAGATGTTGACGCTAGTTAATACGTTATGCTTTGGTGTGTCAATATGTCTTTTTGTTATAACTTTGATGCAAATGGACATGAATATTTCACATAAAGCAGTTGTAGCAATTTACAGAAAATAAGTGGAACTTGCATTATTTCTGAACATGGTGTGGGTATTTGCCTCTTAACAACATTCGTAATCGTTGTACACTCCGATACAGGGCTCCAAACATGGCCACGTCTCAGGGTTTTGAATTGTGACATTGTTTTATAAATAGTATTATACACATAATACTATTAATGGGGGGTGACCGGCCCAAACCAATGAATTATTTCCTTTGTAAATAGCACATATTAAAAATGCGGATTCAATTAAGCTGTCAAATTTTGGTGTCCCAATTTGTTTCCCGGTTGTTGTAATCATGTAATCATGTTCTGGATCTGTAATCCTGTTGTTGTTGTATTCCAATAAAAATAAAGCCTTTTTAGATTTCTTTTCTACACCAACGCCCATACGCCTACATAATTGCGATAGGCAGTTGACGGTTTTCTGTTGTATTTCTCGATGTGTGTAACTGTGAATGTTGATTTTGACGGCAAAAGTCATGAGCATCTCCAATGCAAATATGCATTTTTTAGTTTCTAAATGGCTTAGCTTTTTTGCACTCCAAATGGCTCCCTATTTTAGAGAGCCTCTTGAATCTTGATGGCTCTCTAACTGTAGGGAGCTCCCTATCTTCTCTCTCTTTTGTTTTTAATATTTTTAAATTGATTTTGTTATTAAAAAAACGAATGTAGGGAGCTCCCTATCTTCTCTCTCTTATGTTTTTAATATTTTTAAATTGATTTTGTTATTAAAAAAATGTTATCAAATACAATTTAAAACAAAAGTTTAGCAAAAATTTAGGGGGCATGGTTGGAGTGATCTCATGAATAGTTGCTAGCTAAAATAACATTTGAGGTAAAAATAAAATATAAAATTTAGGGAGCATGGTTGAATATGTACGGCTTATCTGGACAACCACTTAGCCGATTTGAATCATATCCTTCATTTAAAACGTGAGACAAACTCCAGATACACTCAAACACTCAAAAACCCATTCCAGATATGGCCAAATTTTCCATGACAAATTACCTTACAACCGTTATTCTGTTCATTTGCGGCTTGAAAGTCCTTTCTGCTGAGCCAAGTTGTCCTGTTGTCCTCAACAGCTTTGATGAACTTCCAAGGTGCCGGTCCGAAATTTGTTTATATGGAGATGCAATGGCTGTCAATGGTGGGTCTTCTGTTCAGCTCACATCCTCGGATCCATCAAGTTCTGGGCGACTAATGTACAAAAAACTCATTAAGCTCGTGGAAGGTAATCCTCCGACATTTCCTTCTTTCTTTACGATTTTCTCTTTTTCAATGTCCAACAAGAGTGGTGATGGTTTGGCTTTTTTTATGGTTCCGAAGGGTTATCGTTTTACCGATGTGGGTAAGAGCTCATTTGGTCTCTCTAAGATGGGTTTGCACAATACCAAGTTTAGGGTGGTGGTTGTTGAATTTGACACCTCTTTAGATATCGAGTATGGTGATTTGAATGGAAATCACGTCGGCATTGACGTTGACAGTCTATTATCTGTTAAATTATGCAATATTTCATCTGAGAATATGTTCCTTAACTAGTGGTAAGAAATTGGATTCATGGATCGATTATGATGCTAATGCAAAGAGTTTAGAGGTTAGGTTGTGTCATTCTGGTAATATAAAACCTGTGAATCCTCTCCTCTCTTACTCAATTGACTTGTCAAAAATATGGCCTGACACCGACGTGTTTGTGGGATTGACCTCTTCAAATGGGAACACTACGCAGACGTGTTCTATCTATTCGTGGACCTTTAAGTCCTTGTTTTTGCCACATTGGATGCATTCACAGCCACTGGATCCTAATAAATTTTCCACTGACACGAAAACCTCCCAGGTAACATCTCCCAAGCCTACTGATACCAAGGGGCTATGGCTGGCCGTACTGTTCGTCGGAACTGTCTGCGGAGCCTTTTTAATAACAGCCATTGGGTTGTATTTGTGGTCCACATACATGGACAGGCGAAACGTGGTCCAGCAAGAGGGGTGTGTCCATACAGTGGATCGTGTAGGGCACAAGTAGTTCAACTTATATGTATTATATGGATTAGGTTTTTATGAGTTCATCCTTGACTTTCATGTTTTGTGTTGTAATTATGGGTAATTAAGGGACTTTGTACCAGTTAACGTAGTGTGTTAATGTTCCGTTGTGTTTTTGCTAGTCATCAACTGCTATGAAAAAGTCTGTTGTTTTTCTTTTGATTGCTGATATCACGGTGAATCCCATGCTCTAACTTCTAATTAAGAGTGCATAAAACCCAGCGTCTCCAACCCAGCTGCAACTTTGAGCAAATCATCCAATTTGAGCAACAAAACCTCTCCACCCAGCGGACCTCCAAAGCGGCGAATTGGCTGCATATGAACAGTGCATTGCAATCCCCCGTGACTGGCGCAACAGTGCTAAAGTAGGCAAACAATTCACAATATGGGAAAACCCTCAAGTTTAACCGAATCAGAGTTCAAGCATTATATTGTATGAAATATTTGTCATCGCATTGTTTTATTGTATCCCTTATTTTATGGTTTCCGAATTACGAGATATACCCGTAACCAATTAAATGTATTCCAATCAAATGGTTTTAAATATGAAAGCTTCTTTTTTACTTTTTTTTCATTATTATATATCCCATATATATATATATATATCAAAACCTTTTTATTCAACTAGATTTATGTGTATACTACATAACATTTAGAAATTGTTATTTAAAGAAAATCACTTAATTGATTACACTAACGGGGTTTGGGGTGTTTATTAATGAGCAGCTTGATCAATTTCAAACATTTATTAACATGTTGCAATATTATGTATATTATGGGGTCAAATTTTAATTGTTGTCAACCATTTGATAAATAGGAACACAGATAATATTGTAGGGAATATTCGGTTAAGGGTAACATAGGTTTTAATGGGTTGGATTTGGAAAATGAGATTAGTGTATGCTAATAGTCCCACCAATTTACTTCAAAACTTCCACAAAATTAAGGATTAGGGTTGGAAATGGCTTTGAACCATAAAAGCGTATTTCCCTCCCCTAACTGTTCAACAAAGTAAAGTACGTCAGCAAATAACCCAATAAAATCTTCATAAGCCTTACGGACTTCGACATTGACGGGAAGTCCGTCATTGACGGGAAACCCATCCACTCCCATATTGCATGACCATCATTGCTTGTACAATATTGAATAAATTAAAAAGACTTTAATGTGCACACTTTGACACAAATGGGGTCCGTCGTGAGAGGAAATCTGGCATGGGACTGCGACATTAAGAGACTGTGAAACCATCCAATGATATTGCACCGTTTATATGGGGAACATAAAAATAATTATATAATTTTAATTGATGCAATGTCATTGGATTGTCTCATGTTCTCACCACGTGCCAGTATGTTCGCAATATTTTCTCCGGTCCTAGATTTGACAATTAAATATGGGGTTACGAAATCAAATTGTACTATCCATTTTAAGATTTCTGTAAGGGAGTTCATGCGAGGAGAAAACCTTGGATGCACGGGGTGCACTGCACTCTATCCAATGTTTGCATGCCATGTGACCGGAAAGAGTATATCTTGCCACATGGCATGTACCCATTCGTTCCGTTGTAATGCACCGGTTGCATGCATTAATCTCTATCCAACGAGCAACGATATCGTCCATTGACATTGAACCATTACAACTTTTTCCGTACCAATATTGACGAATGCTGGACATGGCCGGTCAGATTCCAAATTATACTTAAGATTGTTAATAGTGAAGAAACATCTAATCAGCATGGGGAAGGTGAATGAATTATAATTAATAACCAGTGCATGATATGACCATAGGGCGACCTGTGTGGGGATAGGTGGGGGGCTCAAGCCCACTGTACCCCCCGTTACAAAAAAATCAACAGTTTAATAAATAAATAAAAAAACACACACCACCGTAATTTTAATTACAGAAGAATTATTGATATCTTATTCAATGTTAAAATTCGAACACATTTTACATTGAATAGTTTTTGTAACAGAAGAACATTTATGTCTGTTCATTCTACAAATTTAGCTGAATATTTTAAAAAGCATAATATTATATTATTATGCTTAGGTGATATTTTATGCCTTGAAATTATTTACGTCGTGTTGATATGTTGTGGTTTTTGTTATATTTAGGTAAAGCCGTAAAGGTAACACTTAGGCGTACGTAATGGGATTAAAAAAAGCGTATTTCAGTTAATTAGAACTCAATGTGTGTTCAGACATTGGAAAACACCCAAACAGTTGATACTCTGCTGCTTGATAATATTTGCTGAGACTTGATTTCACCGTCATTCCTACTATTTTTATAGCCATTTCATACAATACCATAGCCACCGTATCCGGTTAAAGATTTTCCAGTGTGCATAGTTGACCGTTTGGATTGTTTCTGAAATGGTTATGTTGATAGTGAACTATGATGGAGTCTGGGAAGATGTTGATTTCAACCCAAAAACTATTTTCTTGTTGGCTATGACACCGAAGGATACACTGAAAACGTTGTCGGATAAGATATGCGATCGATTTGGGTTGAACTGCGATGCAGTCGATATGAAGTTCAGTACCTTACTTTCAGGCACCGTTGTTCAAATGAGTTTTGACACTGATTTTCAAATCTTCATTGCGCATAACAAAAAAAATCCTAAATGTTACATTTCGGTGTTTCACAATCCTGTACCGGTACATATCGTAGAGGTACTTAGCCAGAATAAAGATTCAACTGTAAAACCTCCGGTTGATCAAAATCAACCCAACGGTCGACCTATTTACATCAGCATGCCATTGTCAACGGTGAATCAGTCGGTAACGCCACAGTTAAAGAAGAAGGCAAAATATACAGTTACCCCAAGCGGTTGTTCACCGGTAACATGTATATCCGATTCCCCCAGCACAAATTTTATTCCGAACCAAACACCCGGTGATGAGTCCTTGTCGCATATATCAATCAAGCGGTTGCTTTTAGATAATATGCCACTGGTCAGAGGTTCCAACACATTTTCAAGCGGACCCAACCGAATGGGTGTTAATGATAGCATACATCCTTTAGAGTCTTGCGGAGCTCGATCTAAAAATAATGCAAAGGATGTTCAGTCAGAGTCAAAGCATTCTACAATCTATGATGTCGATTGTACGAATGTACACACTGCTGAAGATGATGCCATAGGTTGTGGAACACATTGCAGGGCATCATCGGTTCCCATGAATGAACAGGAAACACATGGACAGCCTTTACAGCATCATCAGATACATGTTGCATATAGAGAGGTCCATCCCATGCCCGGTCCTAACACGAATAACATTTCTGTATCAGGTATTACAAACAATGTACCACTTGCTGACCAGGATAACACCACCTACGTTCACACCCCTCCTGATCATAATCTGTCTAGGCATAAAGTGCAAGGGTTTGACCATGTCTGTTTGAAAATGTAAAAGAATGCAGCGTATTCAAATCCCAATCGGACCATACATCCATTCATAAAGGCAAGATATTCAAACACAAGGATGAAATGAAGAAGGTGTTGGGTGTGTACGCAATGGAAAACCATTTCTGGTACAGGGTTACGCGGTCGACCACAATGCAGTATGAGGCATCGTGTATCGACCTCAATTGTCAATGGTTGGTACGTGCCGTGAAGAAGCGCCATGCAACTCACTGGTACGTCAATGTATATCGAGATACACACACATGCAAAGTCCAAAACTATGGTCTTCACTTTAACCAAGTCAGTGCCTATGTCGTTGGGGAACTGTATGCCCCAAAATTCGCAGTTCCGGGATGCAAAATCCGAGCTAAAGATATCATAGCGGAAATGGAGTCTCAGCACGGGGTGCACCTTTTGTATAACAAAGCTAACCGGGCAAGACTCCATGCTCTGAAAATACAGTACGGGGATCCGTTGAAGTCTTTTCAAACGTTGCCGGCGTACTTTTACATGCTGAAGCAAGCCAATCCCGGTACCCTAACAAACATCGAGACAGACTCGAAAGACCGGTTCAAGTATGGCTTCATGGCAATCGGGGTTTGTCTACAAGGGTTTATCCGTGTTATCAAACCCGTCGTTTCCATCGATGCAACCCACTTGACGGGATCTGTCAAAGGGGTGCTGCTTATAGCCTCGGCCAAAGACGGAGACTCAAAAATATACCCATTGGCATTTGGTTTCGCAGCCTCAGAATGTAAGGGACCCTGGACATGGTTCCTTTCTGAATTGAAGAAGGGGATTGGTTCTCCTCAGGATCTGGTCATTGTTTCAGATCGTCACAGAGGCATTATATCAGCGATGAATGAGGTTTTCCTATATGCATAGCACGCATTCTATGTCTTCCACATTGCACAGAAATTTAGACGGTTATCCAAGAATCGAAGTCTTGCAAGAGAATTCTTTTACAATGCATGTTACAAACACCGTCGCGATGAGTGTGATATCGACCTTCAACAGATGGCTGCTTGTAACCAGAGGTACTACAACGACGTCATGAAAATTGGGGTAGATAAGTTCACAAATGCTTACTGCCCCAAAAATAGGTACCGGATGATGTCTACCCAATTAGCCGAGTCTATGAACTCAGCTCTTCTAGATCTCCGGAAGCTGCCTATCACAGCCATTGCAGAGCAGATTCGGGATATGATACAGAGGTGGTTCCACAAACGTCGTACTATTGCAGAACGTCTTAGGTCTGATCTGACTCCGGCAGCCAACAATCACATACTTAAAGGGGTTGAACCTTCTTATAAATGCATCCTTCGTCCTATCTCATACCACAGGTACAACGTCACCGAAAATCAAATTAATTTCATTGTGGATATTCAAGCAAAGACATGTGCCTGTCGCGAGTGGGATCTTCAAAAATTACCTTGTCGACATGCCCTTGCTTGCGCCAGGTATGTAATCAAAGTATACTGTCGTCAGTTCGTCGTTTGCCATATCCATATTTAGGGGCTTTGACATCCAATAATTTTTTTTTTTTCCAGATACGCATCAATTCCGGTTCCTGAAATATGCTCCGACTACTACAGATCTGATTGGCTGCGAGAGGCATATCGGGGAGAAATCAACCCGGTTCCATATGCACAGAAATGGGTCGTACCCGATCATGTCCGGAATCTAGTTGTTCGTCCTTGGAAGGTGCGTTTTCTGCCAGGAAGACCGAAAAAGTCAAGGTACCGTTCATGCGTCGAGAAGGCTAAGCAAAAGAAGTGTTCTAAGTGCGGCCTAAAGGGACATAACAGGAGGAGCTGCAAGAAAACATCGTCTGATGCTGCTAACAAAACCAAGCGTCCTCGCGATTGCAGTGTATGCCACAAAGAGGGACACAACAGACAAACGTGCCAAGAAAGGCCATCCACTGACCTAAGCTCTGAGGCTTCGGCTGACACCGACACCGACACCAACTCATAAAATTTTCCCAATGTATTGTTAAAAGCAGGTGAGCGGAATCTGCCATACAATCGTGTATTAATGTAATGTTTGCTTTCCATCTATTCGTGTAATCTTATGTTCCGTCCAAGGTCGATTTCTCCTTGATCGTGTAAGATGTGACGTCCTAGTTTTATATCCATATAATCGTGTATTAAATTGAAGGAGGATTTTCCATCTAACAGTATGAAGTTGAAGGTCATTTCAAGCGAACCAAGGGAATTGTAATCGGGTGCAGCACTTGAATAAAATAAAATCTCAATATTCATCATCTTAGAAAAATGCTTCCAAATTAATTAAGATCATAGATTCGTAGCAAAATAGTTTGTCTTACGTAAAATAAAATAAATACAACACTTACTCGCTTGAATTAAATAATGTTACGTTCAATGTATGAAATATTTGTAAAAAATTAATATATATACAATACAGTTACATGTAGGTAATAAAGTATGAAATAATGGAAATTAATTTTTAAAAATGGATCTTGGCTTCAAACTACCAGCGCATTGTTGTTAACTTTTGTGTTACAGCACGATAGGCTAGATTAGAATGTCTTTTTTTTTTTTTATGAAAGATAAAATGGATCGTTTTTGTTGCATATTTTCGTGGCCAATACAATTATGGAAACAAAAATTACCAGTTAATTGTAATTTTAGCAAAATTCATATAAGTAGCTCAGAATTTATGGGGCTTTGCAAAACTGTTACATCTGAATAAGTTTTATTTTTTTATCCAAGAGAAATATTTCTTGGACAAGAAATATTTACCTAACAGCAATTCCAACGTGGCACTTAATTACTTTGCATTTTGCAATCTGAAAACAAAAAATACATAAAACAGAAATGATGGTTAATGTATCGTGTAAGGATGCTTACTTTCCAACGTGTAATTGCATTACTAATGGTTCAACATGCGACTAGTCAATGATTACACGGTAAATTTTGGGTCAAATGAGGGAATTTTGCCTTGTTTATATTATTAACTAATAATAGAGGGACAACATAATATGATCATCGGTTACCTTTGTATATATATCGCTTTGTATGTACATTTCTTTTTTTAATGGGTTCACCTTTTAATTATAATTATAATAGAACTTTTGTTTTTAATGGTTGGGGGGGCCACCGGAACCCAAATGGTGACATTTGCCTCTGAAGGTCAGCCCAAATCCCCGCCACCGGGAAACGTTGAAGTGAAGGCCCATAAAGCCAATTGAAAATCGTGTCTTAACTACAAGTTTAATATCCATATAACCGTGTATTAATTTGAAGGAAGATCTGTAAATTGTCTGCTTATAATAACTATGAAGTTGAGTTTATTTATAATTTTAACCTTTATGTTTTGAGGCATGTATTTTATTTAAAAATATATATTTTACCTGATTTTTTGTACTTACCGTATAACAAGTACTGAAACATGGAAGTCTCAATAATGAAGTGGTTGCCAGCGAGGTAAGAAGAACAAAATCCATTTTATCGTGAATATTTTCCATCTACTCATATGAGGTTCACATTAATGTCATTGTCTGCTTGTAATAGGAGTATAGAACCGAAGTTCAGCTTTTTATATTTTTAAACTTCATAGTTGGAGGCAGGTATTTAAAAATAAATAAATAAATAAATAAAAAGCTCCTTTGACGAATATAGTATAATATAATATGCACGAGTTTTACATGTGAAATATACAAGGAAATTAATCGGTATTCAAATATGGCAAACACCGGCATATTTCATAACCAGGTTAATGACATAAACATCAAACAGTGTGTTAATTAACATTCCTCAAGTAAGCTGTTTGTAAAAATTTCATATGCGATATCCTGCCTATGGCTCTGTATATCCCTTTCAGCGGTCTTCACGCATTTCAAACCTCTGAGAAGGGAACGTATCATCAACAAGACAAAGACTCCATTACTTTTCGGACTTATTTGTGTTGGAACTTGTTTTTCATTCATCCGACGAGCCTTCATAGGAGTGCTATCATATGTTCGCGTCCCTGTTCTGTTAAAAAAACCTGCCTACAAGCAAATAACCAGGAACAAACGTTGGAGTGGTAGAATCTGCTGGCAGATGTGGGTACCGCCTTGGGGTACCCAGTGTGCCTTGGGATCATATACCTGGATCTCCCATAACAAAAGATCAACGACGCAAACAACCCTGTGGCCGTCTTCAACCTTACAAGGGACCACCACCTGTAAACGAACAATTCAACACTCAAATATTTATAACCAAATCAAGCTGGAACCCATGTCTGCGCACCAGAACGTTACTAACCTTGTCACAAGAATCCCATGGACTGCCCCAGTCTGGTCGATGGTCGTCACAATATTGTTTCCATTCCGGACGAATGACGAAGTCTTTGACGCTGAAAGGTCGTACTAAACGTCCATGTAAATTCGGCTGCCAGCCTGCCCACACCTTTGCCAGTTCGTCCTACACATCACATTTCCATTTTATCCGAGTGCACAATTCCAAACAGATAAACATTACCTCTACGTTAACGCTGTACTTACAAAAAAGTTGCAATCAACGATGCCCATTCTATCCTTGAACTTGTAAGGGCTGGTCTTACTCCCTCTCATCTTGTTTAACAAATTCAGGTAGGCATCAACGTGTGTGTCCAACAGATGGCTATCATTGTCCTCTAATGATATGAAAAAATCCTGGGTCTGCATCACCTCCAGTCCAACGTTACGGCTGCACCCAATACATTAAAAGAATGATATTACTGTTAATTGATTGTATACGGGCGATGTAATCTAAAATGCAAAGTTAGTAATCATCTTACTATAGTACTTTCGAATCAAGCTTGAAATGCGCATACGCCTCCTCGCTGGGGCCAGTGGAAAGATTTCCTCTACCTAACGGGTTGCTGTAGGGATTGCGTACCCATAACTCCCTTTGACGCTGCCTTGCTAAAGCGATTTCATCTAATACCTGCTGGCTCAAAGCACGTATGTCATCGGTATGCACTTCAATTACAGGTGGTTCCCAGTTCGGAAGTGGTTGGGAGATTATCGCAGATAGTCTCCGTTTTCGTTGATTTGTCGATGCACAACTCGATTGCTCTCCCGATGAACATGGAGCTAGCCCAGACATTTGTTCTGAACTATTTTCATCAACTCGAAGGGTCGGAGATACTATCCATGACAGTCTCTTTAACCGACAAGGTGTTTTACGACCGGTATGTTTTTCTCCTCTCTTACGTGGACGTGGAGCTGGAGGTGAACCAGTAGGAATTTCAACATCTGAGTCTGACCTAATCACCACAGATGGATGTGAATGTGAATGTGAATGTGATGGTGACACTGGATGTGAAGGCGGACTCTCTACCGCAGTAGATGATACCTTAGACGCGTCAGGTATGTCCTCATCCTCGCCCTTTTTTTCACTGCCCCCTTCATCCGAAACTGGAGACGACTGTGTATTTTGGGATGCCAGCAACGTCGCACATGTTGGATCCTCAGACGGATCATCATGACCAGATTGTGTGACCTCTACTGGACGAGGCAGATATTGGGACGAAGGATCTTGCCACAACACTAACGCAAGCAAGGACTCATTTTATTTCGGTATGTCCTCATCCTCGCCATTTATTTCCATGTTCCCTTCACCTGAGTCTGACCTAATCACCACAGATGGATGTGAATGTGAATGTGATGGTGACACTGGATGTGAAGGCGGACTCTTTACCGCAGTAGATGATACCTTAGACGCGTCAGGTATGTCCTCATCCTCGCCCTTTTTTTCACTGCCCCCTTCATCCGAAACTAGAGACGACTGTGTATTTTGGGATGCCAGCAACGTCGCACATATTTGATCCTCAGACGGATCATCATGACCAGATTGTGTGACCGCTACTGGACGAGGCAGATATTGGGACGAAGGATCTTGCCACAACACTAACGTAAGCAAGGACTCATCTTCTTTCGGTATGTCCTCATCATCGCCATTTATTTGCAAGTTCCCTTCATCGGAAACTAGACATGACTCTGTATTCTGTGCTGCCAGCAACATCGGACATGATTGATCCTCAGACGGATAATCTAGGCCTGAATGTCTTCCTTCCACTGGACAAGGACGATCGTGCACCGAAGGATCTTGCCACAACACTAACGGAAGCAAGGATTCATCTTCTTTCGGTAGCTCCTCCTCCTGGCAAGCGGTATCTATCTTCTCTTCATCAGAAACTGGACATGAATGCATATTTTGTGGTGTACCCAACAGCAGACATGTTTCTCGGTTGCTAAAAGGACTTGCTGAAGCCAGCGACCATTGAGTTACATCGGGGTCCTCTGTTCCAGGTACTCCTGGATGTACTAGACCTGGTATACCAAAGAGAGACAATATACCTGCTTCTCGGGGCCACAGGTATAACGGCATCTAAGAAAATAACTTGTCAACCCCAAACTGTGATCGCAAAGCCAACGAAGGGGTTGCTGCCATCTCCAGACCACCTGCCCGTTCCAGGGATAATAAATCCTCGCACAACGCTAAGGGAAGGTTTGATTCATCAAGGTCCGATATGTCATCAACACAGACATGTTTTTCATAATGCAGTTGATCATCATTGACCCTGTCATAAACGCATCCACTATCATCCTGCCAATCTTGGTCGTCTTGCCTTTCATCATCGTCGCCCTCTTCACAACCGGCTCAGTCATTGTAGGTAGCCTGATCGCCACCCAAGCCTTCTTCCGCGTGCTCTCCACTCCCCACACGCTACGGCTGATCTCCTGAATTATCGTCCCCTACATTTCCCTTGGGGATGACAGTGTCACAGTGTTACGTTTCCAAATATATAATGATCATTATTTAAATAAAATAAAGAACACTTGATAGACAAGTGAAATGTGTGGATATATACGTACTTGAAACCCCAGCATCCGTCTTAGCCCTTCGATCTCCCGCCTCAAACCCTCATTGACTATATTGCGTACACGGTCCGCCCCCATTTCCTCATGGACGATACTGCGTACGCGTTCCGGTATGGCATTCACCGCGTTCAGAACTCTTTCGAGAACTTCAGGTCCCACAAACTGTCGAGGTACCTCCAACTGTTTATGTAAAATGCTATACGTAAAACACCAAAACGTTTCCCACAAATTGGGCAATCAACAACATTTCGAAATAAACCATTGATCCAATAATACTAGGCCAGGTTACCTCATCGGTTGTGTGACCAACCGAATGTCGCCCACGGCCATTTGACGCTTCCCTCTGACAGAAGTCTTCTTGCCTGGCATCATCAACCGGGCTGCTGCACCTTGGTCAAGTGAATGAACCGGGTGGTCAGCCGGTTGAGGGAAAGATCCCTGTCCATCGTTAGATCGTTGTATATCCGGAAGAACCGTATCTGTACGGTCCGTTGTATCTACACGGGCACGTACTCTCCGCCCACCGTTAGTTTTCTCCCTCGGCCTACGCTTCCTCTTGGTGGGTTCCTCATCCTCGTTACTCCCACTCGGCTTCCACTGGGGTCCCTCAGACAGGTCCACATCAATATCCCTCCAGTAATGTTTCTGCAACTCATGTTCGGTGGGTACAAGCTCCGGAAGCCCAGTAAGCTGAAGGATTATGGAACTAATATAATTGTCCAATATCTAAAGGACATAAATAATATTAAATTATAGCACAAATGAGATATTTGTAAATTACCTTCCCACTTGTCTCAGCTTCGGTCCAGGCAATGACCATGCCCGATCCCCGCTGTTTGAAACAGTACTTCCTATACCGTGGCGCTCCGTTGGGATCCCCTATTAGCTTACCGCATTTGTTACGCATCACAGGTATAGCCTCCGCAGCCCAAAACTGTACCGTATCAAACCCGGGAAACGGTTTTAGAGGGTGTAATTAGCATTATGTATCATGGAAAAACGAATAATCTTAATTACGAACATATGTCAATGTCAAATTAAGGTCAAAAGGGATTAAGGATTTAAAAAATAACCTGTAATGCCCAAATAAATCCGTATAGGTTGTATCTCGTAGTCGGCCCGAGAGGGTTTGCCGATACCTTAAAACCTTGACGGATGTAGTGGAGGGTCATCTTGAAAACGTAGTGACCCCAGGCGAAGTTGTTAAACGCTTGAACATCCTCCACTAGAGAGAACATCCAGTACGCCACCTGGTTCCGGTCGTCCTGACCGAAGAGGACCCTGTTGGCAAAAAGAAGCAAAGCCAACTTAAGTGCGTCGTGAGGCCGGTCGAAATCCTCCGCCATGAATGGAGCTTTCAAATCTGCGATCACAACTTTTTTCCTTCCCTGAAAGTACCTTGCGTGAATACCACCCGGGACAACCTCATACTCTCTTGAAGGTATGTCGGACAGACGGCCAAATTTCAGGCCCGTGCACAGACAGAACTCCCTCTTCCCAAATCTCGCCTTAGTTTTTCCTAAGGCAAACCATAACTCGTCCTCACTACCTCCAGGAATGAATATCTGTCTCAGCAGCAAGCTGTGAATGAACTGTGCCTGAAAATAACCCCCTTTAGGGAAATCCAAGTAGTGGCCAAAGCATCCTGACTCAAATTCTGCCCTTTCACCGGCACGGTCAAGAATCTTGTCTACATCGGAAATCAATTTGTGAAAACAGTGTGTGTTGATGGTGATGTTATAATTCCAAGTGGCCCTCGGGTGTACCAACAAATGATCCAAATTTTCCTCCTCAACCATCTGTAAAAAAAATATAAAATTACAAGAGTAATCTAACGAAGCATTGAGGGAGCATGAACATATATCCACAGTAAGAATTAAACAGAACAAAACCCATCCTAGAAATCTTGATATTTTATAGTGGTAAAGACGAAAAACATAAAATCTAGAGTTAGCATATCCACCCATCTCCTAAACAAGCGCTTGTTCGAAGTTCGAAAACTGGATAAACATTGAGTCCAGATACAGTATTTAAGTCGAACACTGCATAAACATTCATCGAATAATCCGAACCGTCATCTCTGTGAGTAATTTGGATTTCGTTTCAATCATATTCCTTGTAGTAACAATTACAGACTGAAACCCATCGAGCAAACACAAATTGGGTATAGATTATTCCTTGCATGTTCGAAACGACATACCCAGACTGAAACCCATTACCAATTAATACATACCCAGTTGTAATAATGAAATTGAAACAAGCAAACTTATGATAAGAAACAAAATTAGGATCAAAACAGAGAACGCCATACCATCGACACGAATGGGTGCGCCGTCGATTAAAGAAGTACTTCCAGAAGAACGGAACAGTTCCTCCTGTTGATGCTTACACGGTGTAAGTTCTTCGAGTAAGTTAGTATACACGAAGAAAATAAGACTGTTTACCGGATTTATGACCAAATTGCAACCAACCCCCTTAAGGTTTGCTCTTTCACAAATAAATTGCAATTAACCTTTTTGGTTTAATTGCAATTAAAAAATAAATATCGTTCAAGTTTTGATAAATTCAAATTTAGATATAAAAACTATTTACAAAATCCAATTGACCGTTTGGATTTGATATAAAATTGGCGTTGACACCAGATCAATGGCCAAGAATTCCTTTAGATTAAAGAAATATATAAAAATATTGATTTTATTATTAAAGGTAATTATGGCATCCATTAAATGCAAAGTATTGATGTGATGTGTAAGGTCGACTAATCAAAATTGGTCAATTGGCTAAAACCTGGTTGCATCGGATGCACGGTGCCTCCCCCACCCTCATCCTGCCACGTCAGAAAATATGCTGACGTGGCAGCATCATGCATTGCGCAGCACAGAACCCCTCTTATACCCAGACACAACTTTATCATAAGTCATAAGTCATAACACAGTTAACACCCACTGCAATAGCGGTCAAAGTTAGAACACACTAACTAGGGTGAACCATTACCAGTTTACCACCCACTCACCCACTCCAGGTGATGACACGTGTCGCAACTTTGGGTTAACTTTAGAATTTGGGTTGAGTTTGGGACACGTGTCAACACCTGTAGTGGTTCACCCTAGTTAGTGTGGGTGAGAAAAAATGCACTCTGGAGTTTGAGTGTTATAGATGTTCTTCCAGGGTTCCAGGTGCCGGATTCACAAATACATTTTCTTAATGCTTACACGGTACAAGTTGTGGAGTAATTACATATACACGAATATAACAGACTATACGTATACACGAATAAACTAAGTCTGTTATATTCGTGTAACTAACTTGGTACATGCGTGTACAACTAATATAATTATCACAATTAGTTTTGAAATTCCTTTGCCATCACAATTACTGAAATTCCTTTGGCATCAGATCAATGGCCAAGAATTACTTTTGATTTGAATCTTCTATGGCTTAAAAAATTATGTTATTATTATATGTAACTAGTATAGTATTATGTCAACATGTGCGATGCGCAGGCTTTGTTTTATTTTTCTCAATTGGACAATTTGTATTAAATTATCTCCTAATATCTCATTTCATAATATAATTCAGCTATCTAATATCTGCACCCTTAAAAAAAGCTAGGGCACCCCTAATTTATTTATACCCCTTTGTATTTACAGCTCAATTTGAATTTTGTAAAAACGGATGTACAAAAATTAGTATTTTATTGTTAACAATAATTTACAAAACCAGAAGATTCTATCGTTGATTGTAAAACTAATTTAATAATCTTATTACTAACCAATACTAATACATAATCTTGGTATATATGTATTTTTAAGGTATATACAGAAATATTAATAGGCGGTAAAATTACATTCGATCAACCACCAACGTTCTTAGTTATTACGCAAACACGATTAATCCATGTCGCTGTAAAGGATTACGCTTGACGATGACATGTACTGTGGGTATGTACTAATGATTGGCCGATACCAAGTCAGCAGGCAATTTGATTATTGACTCTGTTGGACTGTAAATCTAGGCAAATGTTCATTAATCTCTCACTTTTGAGGATACCATTGGAGATGCTCTAACCCTTTTGTCCCATAGGTTGAACGTTTATTCTATCACGATAATAGTTGATAAGATAATGAGTTGAAAAGACATTAGACACGATTTGTAATCAGTAAACTAATAAGTAATAACAGTTTGAAACAACGGATTTTGTGTTGCAGGTAACCTGAACACAACATGGGTAATTGGCTAGAATTTCCTGTTAAAATAATAAAGTTTTAACTCATTTTTGGTGGTATATGGATGCGTGAAGACACTTGAAACGCATGCGTCGCGTAATTTGGTTCGTATTCCCCATGTGATGGGGAAACTCATACAATAAGTTCACTACGGATGCATAAATTTATCTACGACATTTCATTTGCAAACCACTGCACCAAATTCAAAGAAAAAAACATAGAAAACACAAGGTGAAAATTTTCGTTTACATATTCCAAACTTAAAAACATCGCATCCCAACTTGCAATATACAGTAGCTGAACCCACTAGTATCAATTTCCATACGTAAAATTTGATAAGGTAAAGACAAACAGCCTACATGTGTTCGTTTACAGTACTTTTAATGACCTAATGGGGAGGATGAGTCGATGATAAAGGACGACCCATCTCCCTCTCAAAGTCCGCGATCAATCTCTGTGTGTCATCAATTACCTGGATGAATTTTGTCTATAACAAAACCACGTCTGTGTTTAAATGCCCAGAAAAGTGAGTTCGCACTTCCTCCAATTCACTGAATACTTGTAGAATCGCGTCAAGAAAGGAGTATATTCGATCTCGGCTGACCGCTGCTTCGCCTTGGAAATTCCTATCCATTCCGGAAAATGAATATGTGCACAACCGTGGGTTTAGTGTTGTGAATGTATTTGACCTTTAAAGTTGGGTTACAATTTATAATTTATAAATCGAGACTTTTGAAGTTCTCAAGTTTTTTTTGAAATTGTAAGTTCATTAGTTATTAATTAAGTGCATGCATTGATATAATTAAGGCATTTTTGAAATTGTAAATTCATTATTAAGTGCAGTTGTGAAACTCTATCATTATATATATATACGGAAATTAACCTATCAGTGCATCCTGATAGAATTATATAAGGATATTGAATGTGAGCCACTCGTTTAACATACTTTGACTTAGCATGTGTGCACTTGTCAAATCACTGTTATAAATGAGTGGCTCACATTCAATATCCTGATAAAGTTGTATCATGATGCACTGATAGAATCGGGACCGATGATATGATATATATATATATATATATATATATATATGATATGATATGATTTGATGACGCAATTTAAATTGATTAACATATATTCAAGTATTCAACCGTCCTTTCCTGTTTTGCAAGGCTACACGCCTACACGAAGAGGTAATGAGTGTATTTGACTATTTGTAGACCGCCATTGCGCCAGAAAAGCGTGGCCATTGGTTTTTGGGTTGTCAAAATCCGTCTGGGCCATCACATCAAACGTCATTATGCTCTACAAAGCAAGCAAAATCAATTTTGTCAGCATCAAATTAGATTCGGTACGTTAACCCCTATCTGATTAAGGCACAAACATAGAATTATAGAAAGGTTAAAACAAAGCATTAGGATATTACTCGATCGACCCTCAAGATTGAACGACAGAAAATGACTGATTTCGAACATGAAACCGGATTCAACACATCTGGTTCGAAACTAATCGTAGTATGTAATGTCTATGTCTCTATGTCACCCGGAGAGGGTTGGTTATAATATAAATAAGGTTTACTATCTTGTACACTGCGTTGTGCAAATGTTGCAATGATTTATTACACAGCATGTGTTACATATTGAGTTGGGTAAATTGCGTAAAAGAACATCTTAATGAAAGTGATAATGACAATTGTTTGAATGCGATGAAAATTCATTTGCGAAATTTTCGGTAACCCAATAACATATGAGTAATGCTAGAGAACCCAAAAAAGTGACCCAAATTTTGGACCCAAACTTATGTGGCAACATCACATGGGATCTTTGGGAAGAGTGACGTGGGCCTATATTGTGTGTGATGTTGCCACATAGGTTTGGGTCCAAAATTTGGGTCATTTTTTTGGGTCCTCTAGCATTATTGATAACAGATATACAGATGTAAGTATTCATTTCATTTACTCACGGTGGGGATTCAAACGACCGAACACCAACTTTTAAGTACGGGATAATGTATGGGATATATTGTATGAATTAAAAATTAAAATAAATAATTTGAATAGTATAACGTGCAATGGTAGTTCTTTGTAATGTGCAACCATGTATATTCGATTCGAAAACTTCATCAGAAAATTAATATATAATAGCTTTCTGAACATAACCCTTACACGATCCATACATTATTTTCATTACTAGTGGCTCATAGCTCCCTATTATCATACTCCAACATATCTACCAAAAATTATGCAGATACACTAGCATCAATGGAATGCTTTGGATGCTCCAAACCTTCTCCACACAATTGACCACGTCATCACCTAGTGCTTTCATCAGAAATATCAATGTCTCATCCACCGAACATCATAGTGATGGATGTCTCTGTTCGCCACTTGAACAAGAAAGGGGTTCGCTATGAATACGCACTTTTTGGCCATACTTTTATACCGTGGCCTCCCCAGAGGTCTTCTTCCTTTCTAAGAAATAGGAACCGCAGTATCTTCCAACGAGAATTTATGCTCCATTACCTGGCCAATCGAAGAAACCTAACTCAATATTCAAAGGTGAAACAAACAATCTAAACCGGAACCAAAAGTAAAACACGGGTGGAGGGTGATTGGGAAGAGATGTAGCATGGAAGCAAACACTTTACACGAAGTGAGGAAGGAAGCATGTTGACTAGAGGCAAACAAAACTGTTGGGTTTGAAGAACGGAAACAGGAGATTCAAGGGCGGATTTACAATAAACACAGGTGGAGCTATATAAGGAGGTTGTGAGGGTGTGAGACTGAGAGTGAGGAAGATAATATTTCAAGGGTGATTGGGAACTGAGAAGTGGGGAACTGGGGAAGACACTATTTCGAGTGCAATTTTGCTCACCCACATTAACTAGAGGTAAGCATTACCTCCCACCTCAGGTGTTGCCACGTGTCCTAAACTTAACTCAAAGTCAAAAATTAACCCAAGGTTTGGGACACGTGGCAACACCTGAGATGGGGGGTAATGCTTACCTCTAGTTAAAGGGGTGAGCAAAGGTGCACTCCACTATTTCAAGGGTGAAACCCCAAATATTGAAAACAAAAGTTAAAAGGTGTTAATTATAAAAAGGACTGAAATCAACTGTCAACGTTTTAATTTATAAATTTTATCATCATAAAAATTATACCATTAGAAGGGTCTCATATAGATCTTTAAAATGAGACTAATATTGAATACTTAATAATAACATATTATTATTTCTAACTTGAAAAAATTGGAGGGTGATTAGATTTGTTAGGGGAGGAATTTGAGTGCTTTCATTAAAATACTATAACTTTATTTCTAATTGAAGAGTCTTTTGGAGTGGCTCCTTTTTTTTCTCACTCTTCAAATTGACACATAGGTAAGTAAATAGACATTTGAAGAGTGAAAATATAATCTTTTGAAGATGCTCTAAATATTTCTTATTTTTAATTATTTAAGATCATTGATTAAGGGTACCCTTATGTTATTATAATTTATAAGACATGTTTTATTTGATTCAAATTGACACATAGGTAAGCAAATAGACATTTGAAGAGTGAAAATATAATCTTTTGAAGATGCTCTAAATATTTCTTATTTAATTATTTAAGATCATTGATTAAGGATACCCTTATGTTATTATAAGTCTTGTTTTATTTGATTAAGACGGTGCCCTCTTGAATAATTTTTTTTTTTCCGTTTTATTTTGGGTTTTTTCTTAAAATGAATATATAATGCAAAACACAAAATCGTCTAGAAAGATGAAATGATGGATACGGGTAAGAAGGCTTAAAACCAACCCATTTTGTTAAGAATCTTAACATTTCATGAACTAATCATATATTAATATAATTGAAAAAAAGGTAAGTACAATCCTCATGTGTCCGGCGACTGATTGGCTACCCTAAGATATAGATAACACCTGAAACGGAGTTAAGATTGAGTGGATGAAAATACCCTTCGTTAACTTCAATACATTAAAACCAAGCATCCTGATGAAAGCTAAAAAAACGAATATGTGCACGGATCATTGAAACATGATGTAGGACTTGTTTGATCAGTTTGCCGGAAGGGATGACGGTCTTGGAGGAGAACCGAACTCTAAATCGAGCTCAGCTAAAAGCCGGTGTGCCTCTTCAGTGACTTCGAATAATTGTAAACGTAACCATGCAATGTCCATCGGACAATCGCCGTAAACTCGGTGTCTCCCCGCCGGAGCATTGCTTGTACATTTTGTGATAACATCTCTGACTACTTTCATTTTTCTGATGGCATCTCTGAGTGCTTCGACTTTCCGGATGTGTGTCGACATGGCAGCGAGAACTGGGTAAATTTTATCATTCTCCTCATTGCTGTCCACTTCACCTACGGTCGCCATAGTATAGTCGTTAGTTTTGATACACTTGCTTTCCATCGTTGGTTTGATATTTATAATAGCAATGAAGGCATTACCGTTCGAAGGTGTTGATTACTAGACAGTCGCGGCCCTTAAATTTTTTTTAAATTTTTTGAAGATCAGTCACGCCCCTTCCAATGTGGTTGGACACTTGGACCCTCCCTTGGGAGCCTCCACCACGACTGTTCAACACCCGGTGTGTACATGTGTATTATATATAAATAAATACCCATTGTACTCCACATGAAAGTGTAATAGTAAAAGCATCTCCGATGTTAAAAATGCATTTTTGAGTTTCTAAATAGTGCTATGTCAGCATTTCTATTTATTATGGGCCCACTTTTTAATTTTTTTTAAAGAAATGCAGATTCACACCTCCAAAGCAATTATCTAAAGTCAAATATACATCCATTTGATGTCCAATCATAATAAAACAATTATTACACTCTGTCTCCTCTTTAATTTTACAATTAAACGAGATTTAATCTTGTTGGTGGAAAGAGTTGAAAGCTTTAATCTTGTTGGTGGAAAGAGTTAGAAATCCTAGTCAGCAACTCCATATAACTTTTGTTTTGGCCACATCATCTCCATATTGAACTTAGATAACAGCTTCGGAGAGTTTTTCTAACTTTTTTAATATTTACCCTATGTGGCACTCTTTTTTCTCCAAATGCTATTGCATAATAGGATTGGAGATGCTGTATATTGAATATTAAAAATACTCGATAAACACGAAGAAGTTAAAGTAAGACCATTTTCGATAACCTTGTAGGCTAAAATTCCCCCTGTTATATTAAAACTTAAATAAGTTACTAAATATTATCCTAATCCAAAAATGTTTAATTAAACTGAATGCACCCACTGTAAAACAGTGAGAACAGTTCCTTGATGTGACCACCCAATGGACAGTAATAATGAAAATGCTGGACTGGGTCGGCACATCCATCGAGTAAAAACGTCAGGATCAGTTCTTCGGTCAGTGTGAATAGGGAACCGAATGGATTTTTCGTCATCGACTGATTTCAACTTAACTAATTGGTTGACAGGTTTCTGCTAGTGGCAACATCATTACATGATGAGAATACTCTGGCTGATGACACGATGAGAATTAAACTAGAAGATTACACTATCCACTCCCAAAGGACGTACATTGGGCGGACCCACGTGGAGACCATGTGGGGCAGTGCCCTACCTCAATATTTAAAATAAAAAAATTTCTTCTGTTTACATTGTATATATACATATTAATTAAAAATCGTTAACAACAAGTTGTTGGTGGTATAGCGGGTGGTGGATCTTAATTTTAGACTTAGGTGCTTGGATCGAGTCTCATCTCAAGGGTACTGCTGTTAATGACATTTTTGTTCTAAAATTTTTTTTATGTGCCTTTTTTCATTCAACTTTATCTTCCAATTTTTTATTTTTATATCTTATTTATTTTATCATCTTTTCCGATTCATTTTCTCTATTCCGTCGTTGTCAATTTCTTAACTACCATTACTGTGTGTTTATTTAATTCAATTTTTTTTTATATGAAATTATATATTATTATTTTGAATTTTTACTATTTCAAATAGTTTTAATTTGACATAACTAACATGCCCAATCAATAAAGCTAAAAATATCAGATTTTACTTTATTGAATTAAAATGGTCAATCTATTACTATGATTTTTTTTTTTTTTTTTATCCTTAGTATTTTTCTTTATTTTATAGTTGTAATTTATTTAGAATCAATAAATCAATAATTTACCAATAGTTTGAAGAATAAAAAATTTAAAAACATGTCTAGTAATAGTTAAAATTGAATTCATTATAATGCAAAACAAAATTTCTTATTATAAATTTAGATTGTAATTTATTCTTTTAATTTTTTTCATTATTTATGTTGTTTTTCTTGTTATTATTATTATTTTTTAAATATTTTTTCTTGTTATTATTTAATAATAAATAATTTTTCTTGTTTTTATTTTCTTTTGAATGTAAGATTATTTAATTCATTTGAGTAAGTGTTCTATTTATTTAATTTTATCTATAAAAATTAAAAATTCAAAAATAAAAAATTTAAAAAAAACTATTTTACTATGATGTTAAATTTTTCAAACGTTTATCATATAATTGCGATTGTAATTTATTCAAATACCCTAACAGTGTAAAATTCCTGGGTCCGGCATAGCATACCAGTATACCACACATCTTTACAGGCAAATATAAACATCAGTAGATTAGATATGTTCAAAAGATACCATAATGGTGACAGATCAAGAGTGCACATCACCTCTTAGCAAAGCTGGCAGTGCACCTCTTCCACATATGTGGTTTACTGTATATGATCCACCATGCACATTTTAGAAGCAGGTGTGGGGAGTTTTTCTGCTCGGGTTTTGGGAAGCAGTTATCTACTGTTATGGGAGTAGATATCTGGGCCGCACATGTATTGTTTGATCTCGGCAAATCCCGACAGTACTAATGTAATTTATAAAAATAAATAATAATATTAAGAAGATGGGTTTATTATGTAGGCAACAATTTCAGATTGCAAGCCAGTATCGACAAAATACATTGGCCACGTAGGAACTGCAGAATTAACTCGGAAACATGAACTTAATATATGTTATTTATGTACGGGTATTGGATGGGTTTTTTCACACGCAAAAATGAAGTTCAAAATTATAGTTCTGTCCAGATTCCGGGACCTTCCGTCTCCCCGGTGTGGGAGCTGTAGTCCGAGCTGCGTTTGTAGAGCCCATTCTAGCCGATCTCGGCAGTTGTTGTATTATAAAAAAATCAAATAAATAAAAAATAAAAAATAAAATAATTTAGACGAGGAAAATTTTGACAATTAGTTCTTTTGTAATCTGGAGAGCTTTGTTGACAATCCAATTTTTTATGCTACCACATTTTTTTCTATGAAATCTCCATTCCCATAATTAAAATTTAGAAAAATTCTAAAGACGGTTAATGTTGTTACAATAATTTATTTTTTATCTTATTTGAATTAAATTATTAAGTAAATAAATTATCTCTCCTGAATAAATAATTAGATATCATATTACATATGAAATACTCTCCTAAATTTTTAATTACCATATTAACCTCTATATCCTCCAATAAAAATCTGTATTTATCTATCTCCATTCTTTCTCAAGCAACACAAAAACCCCATGTGTATGTATATAAATAAATAAATAATTTTAAATAAATGAATTAAAAAAACAGAAAACACAAGTAACTTGTTTTTAAAATAAAATATTAAAAAAATTCAAAATATGAAAATGGTTTTTGTTACTTGTAGGTATGTGATTGCATAGAGAACCTTAATTCTTTAATTAGTCGTAGAAAATCTGAGTTTAATCGAATATAGTCGAAACAATTCAAGCCTTAATATATCTTTATATTATTTTAATTTAATACAGAATAATTGATTAATAAATATTACTAGACATGATATTGACTTTGTTATTATTCTAATTAAAGTAAATTATTGATTTAATGAATCTACATAAATTAAACATATAAAATAAAGAAAAATAGTGAGGATAAAATAAAATGAATGATATTAATAAAAGGACTATTTTAATACATAGTTGGAAATTTGAGATTTAATGGTTTATTTGAAAAGTCCTGGAGGCGTGTTTAATATAAAGCTAGAGGGGGGGTGAATAGATTTTAGCTAATTATTACCCAATTTTCGCGTGCATGTCAAGTTTACGAAAATACCCCTAGCAAGTCAAATATACATACAAGTGTAATAAGATGCGGAAATAATAAATGACACTTGATGTTTACGTGGAAAACCCAACCACTGGGAAAAACCACGGGCTGTTTAGTGCGCCACACTCGGACCTCGAAATCCACTAACTGAAATGGAGTTTACAACCTATGTAGACCTCGTCTAACACTCCGGTCAATAACCCCCCACTTCTACCACGCGGGCCTTTAAAAGTGGCTCTAGTCCAATTGCTTATGTGACCACCTGTTCCCGGTGTCCGACCTAATCCCGGTCAATCACACAAGACTTCAATCTCTCAAAAGAGATGCACAACCCTATGTGAATATGTATGAATATTCAATTAACAAACAAGGCTAGGGAACCTTAGATGCTTATCTAGGATGATGATATATTCAATTTAAATCAATCCTAGATATGAAAATAGCTATATGTCATGGCATACAACTTTAGCTAAGTAAAGGATAACCAATCCTAGATACAAAGCTATCACAAAAAACCCACAAACATTCAAAAGATTAACTAGTTGATTAAAAAACAATCTATCAACCTAGTTATCAATAAATCACACAAGAATGTTTATGGCATAGCTTTTAGGCAATAATGACCTAATCAAATAAGCTATGAAAAATTAACCCAATCAACACATAATCTCAATCATGTATGTAGAAATTAATCTAAAACATACAAGTAATAAATGAGATAAAATTGACAAGTAGAAACACTAATTATGTAAGATAAAAGTGTTCAACAAATCATACCATGTGTGTTGAAGAAGACCCATGCATTAGCACATGCTAGATGATCCTAGATGATGCTTAGATGATGATTTATGCATGTGGAAATGGGTTTGGATGATCAAAGATGAGTTCTTGATGAAAAAACTCTCTTTGAAAATCCTCTCAATCAAAAATATGAGTTTATTGAGTCATTGAAGTGACCTAAGGTCAAAGAGGCATATATATATGATGTCCAATTGAAGCTATGTCGTTTTGGAAATTTTCCAAAAAGTTTCCGCGCAAACCGCTCTACGTAGGGCGGATTTTGGGCAGTTGTAGGGCGGATTGAAAAATCGATCAGGTGCCCGCTCTACGTAGGGCGGGTGAACAGCGTAATGGGCGCGACAGTGCATCAGCTTCAACTTCAAGTGCCTCAAAACATGACCAAACGACATCGAAACCTTTCATATGATATATCGTTGGAAAGGTATGGATGTCTACTTTCTACTCCAATTTATGGAATGACATTTCGATATCTGTAGAAAAAGTTATGGTCCATAGAGTGACCAAAGGTCAGAAACGGACAACAACATAGTTGCCCTGTTTTGGTGGTCACTTTGGAGATTTCAAAACCAATCCAAACGGTCATGAAATATTACGAATAATATACCGTTGGAAAGGTATTGGTGTCTAGTTTGTCCAAAATTTTACAAAACTCAATTTAAATCTTTTTATAAAAAGTTATGGTCACAAGACCATACAAAGGTCAGTTTTGAAAAAACATTGAAATTCAATCTTTTGAAACTAGACACATTACTCCAAACAACCAAACCAAAACTACCACTTATCCAAGAGAAGAATGAGACCTTCTCAAGTGGTCAACCATCGCGCTAAGACATGCACACCATCGTGCAAGCGCGGACGTTTCCGATCACACAAATGGAAACGAATTACACCACACTTAATACTAATCATGAAGTGCAAGTGTGGGAATTGAATGCATCCTAATGCCTATCATGTCATGGCATTTCATAGAACAAGATGCAATCAATTTAATGCAAGAAGAGATATTGAATAATCAATAAAGCACAATGCACACAAAATATAAACACAACATTCAAGAATAAGAGTTATGCATGTTGTGTGTGTGTGCAACTATATCTCTTCAAGGCAAAGTAAGCACAAGATATATACCTTTGGTGCTTGTCCTCTTGAGGTCTTGGAAAGGGTCTTTGATCTTCAACTAATCACCTAGACTACCCTTACAACCAAACCCCAACATGTGGTTTGCCCACGAAATAAGCCAATCAACAAAAGGGAATCCTTACATTATTGATGTGGTATGTTTGGTATGGCAAACTAAAACTATTACAAATAATATAAGTTTAAAATAATAATAAATTATTTAATATAAATTCAAACAAAATTAAGTAACCATAATTCGTGGGTAGCTAAGAAGTTGTATTGTATTAGGTTTAAAAAGTTATAATTACTATAGGATTCATATATTTTATTATATGTATCTACAATGTTCAAGAATTATGTACATGTATTTACATGCCCGTAGAATTCTCCATACAAATCACAACAGTGCATTCCAATTAGGAATGGTAATGGGGCGCGTTCGGGCAGGTCTGGCAAAATCCAAACCCAAACCCGCGAAATTTTATGTCTACCAAACCCACCCATGAACCCGCGAAAATAAACGGGTTCGGGTTTGGGTGTTAGGACACCCAAACCCGCCCATGAACCCATGAACCCGCGAACCCATCAATTAATGTTTTTTTTTTTAAAGAAATTATTTCTATATTTTTTTCCCCTATTTAAATATATGTAATATTATGATTTTAAAGAATAAAAACACTTAATATATTGAAATGTTTACATTTTATTCTCTATATAATTAAAAAAATTTTATTTTGGTTTAAATTTATAATATTTGAAATAATAAAATATTATATAAATTTTATTGTTCGCGGGTATGCGGGTTCGGGTATAGAATTTTTTCCAAATCTGTACCTGAACCGGAACTCATGACGGGTACGATTTTCAAACCCAAACCCTCGTCAAGTAGGTTGGGTTCGGGCGGGTCCCATGAGATCGGGTTTAATTGCCATCCATAATTCCAATTGTATTAGATTAACCGTCAACTAAGGGATCCCTCACTTCAAGTTCTGTCCACACCTTCATGAAATCACATCGATTTATATGATAAGTTCATTCTAATATAAACCAATAAATCAAATTTGATAAATTTTAAAGCATTACAACTAAGTATACCAATTTTGTTAAATATAAAGCTTGTGAAAAAATTGGAGAAATATATATAACTCAACCAACTTTTAATATTGGTTGAAATATACCTTCTTGTTGTTTTACACTATTAAAAACCTGTCGAGTTCTTTTGGGGGAGAGGAGGAGTTTAGCCCTAACCTTTTCGGTGCATGTGTGAGGGGCTAACCACACGTCATAAGTGATCTCGTCAGAATGAATTCACATTTGGTGTCGGTGCATATTTCCAAAACATGCTATTTAAATTGCGTATCAAGTCTCATCATTTGGCTGTAAAACTTTTGAGTTATTGTAATCCTTATTACCCTCATGGTTCCAAAACTTAATGCTAAACTATAATTTCAGAGTTTGTCAAAATCTCCCAACACATATTTATTGACGGTATCTATGTATTCACCGTTATAAACCAGGTATTTTATATAATAACATCAACCCATTTGTAGGATTCGATACATTGACTCGGGATTCAATCTCCGAAGCTAATAGCTCATCCATCTATCTGCGTTGATACGGCCCATGACACGTTTTGCCTATTTCATATACCTATAATATCATAAAAGCATATGTAATCAATTGGAAAGGCATGCCGATAGAATAAAGATTGCATAACATATATATGTTATAATTAAATTTATATAATATTGCACAAGTTTTTGTTTTAAAATAAGATTTAAGGGTAAAAAGGTCTTTGAAAGGGTGCGTTTGGTACGCGGGACACGGTCGCACCAAATGTTGGCCAGATTATTCTTGTCCCACGTTTGGTACAACTTTAGCATGGGATAAAATGGGACAAGGTGGGAAAAAAAAATCACCAGATTGTGTCCCACCCAAGACGCAAGGCCAGACTTGTCCCATGCGTGGGACGCAAATCAGCTGTCAAATTTTGGTGTCCCATTTTGTGTCCAACCAACCAACCAAATTGGGACATGTATGAATTTTTTTCAACTTCTTCCAGAAATGTGTCATAAATGTGCACACATGTCCCAATTTGGTTGGTTACACACAAATCGGGACACCAAAAATTGACAGGTTATTTGAGTACCCATGCGTGGGACAAGTCTCAAAAAGGATAAAAACTTGGCTGGGACGGTCCCATACACGTGGCCATGGGACCGTCCAATGAGAGTGCGCCACATATACATTGGGACAGCATGTGCTGAGTATGTGGCACACTCTCATTGGACGGTCCCATGGCCACGTGTATGGGATCGTCCTAGCCAAGATTTTCTCCTCAAAAAGACCTTTTTAACCTTAAATCTGAAAAATTTCACAAAATTGTGCAATATTATATATAGATAATTAGATATATATTAATATATTAATATAATTATATAATTCAAAAAAATATTATGAGATAATTTTACTAAAACATGAAAAACAATAAATACATAATAACTCAATTATGGACATGTAATACCATCTAAAATTATGGACAACATGTGGACAACCAATAAATATATTTCGTTTACTTGATCGATGATATTGTTATATACATAACACATTGATGATTTCTATTTGACCATTATACTAGAATTTAAACTTAGGGAAATGGGACAAGGATGTGTTAATGTTTCCGCAGATGAGTGGGCTGTGCGCCTGTGCCGCAGTGTGCCCCCCTATAAAAACATATGTTCAGAGTCAGATTTCGTTAACAGGTAACTTCGATCTGTAGAGCTTGGAAAAAAAAAAATTACTTATGACTGTAGAGATGGAGTCCGATGATGAGAACGAATCCACCATATTGGATCGACTGATTTTCTGCGTAAGCAGGTGCTGCGACTCTCTGAAAGACCTCCTGGATGTTACAATTGAATACAAGAAAGTTGTGGAAAGAAACGAAGCACGGTCCCGTTCTCGATCAACAGTTGTTGAATCTCGCGTCGCGGAACTGGAGAGGGATGTTTACAGGTTAAAGAATACCAAGTCGACGTCTCTCGTCGACCGTCTTCGGCGTCAAGAGGGCTGTACGTTATTTAAGAATCGCCCTTCGGGCTCAAGGCATTAATACGTTCACACTCACCGAGTCAACGCCATAGCGCCTACCAAACATGTTTTTACAGGTGATGTTTGTTTTGTTTGTTTTGTTCCTACAATCCATTTTAGGACTTGCAAATACCGTTTGACGTAAGGTACTTAGGTTTGCTGTTGCCATTTGTTTTATGTTTTCAAAAACGCCTGTTGTTTTTGTAATTGGATTTAGATAACCCATGTTAAAAACTTCTAGACATACCTCGTTTGTGTGTGTAATCATCTGATGATTTTGAGTTGTAAAATCTTAACAACTTATGTCCTTTCTGAAGGGTTTTCTAAGCTATAATCGGAAACTTGCCTTGGAGTTCAAATTCAGAAAAAAAAAAACTTGTACGTTTTCACATTTCACTACAGTTATCAAACTATTCGAACAACCCTAAGACACAGTTAATTTTGAGATGTACTCAACACCGTTCTTAGTTTGAACACCAATTGTCCTGTTAAGTTTAACATGTAGAAGAACACCATTCCCCAACTTCACTTGTAAATCGAGGAAGGTGTCGAGAACTGTCGATGTTGATAAAAATGCTCCCATTCAGACGCATAAAACAAGGTAGCTTAACTTTATTTTGCTTCAGAATAATGTTAATTATTATCTATAGACTATAGCCGTTTAAATCTCGATGAAATCCAAAAATTCTCACTCCATATGTAGAAGTGGGAATATGTCCGAAGGTGTCAGATTGTTCAGGGTGGATTTCTCAAACCCATAGGCAAAATACAACATTCTTCAAACATAACATAGAACGACAATTGGTTTCCATCCAAGCGGAAATAGTATGCGCTTAATTCCAGCTTCATACAGAGTCTAAAGGGAACCCTGGAGCAACAGTCTTCGGTTGCCGGATGAATGGCATTAACTTTTGTTTATTATTTCATCCCTAAAGTTTGACTTATATACAGTCTGACCCATATTTAATAAAATATTGGCTAGATGTTTAAAAAAAGGGTAATGCTATTGGGTACCCAAAAAAATCCAACCGAAATTCTAACCCAAATGTCATGTGGCAACATCTCAAATACTGTGCAAGTTGCACCATTATAGTTCCAACGGTTGCACCAAATCAGGTTTTAGGGTTGGAGATGAGGGTTTACAATGTCTGTTGTACAACCCTTCACATTATGGTTATGGTTAATTTCGTTTGCCATCGAACCAGATGTGTACAATCAAACCTTGATATATGTTACATTGAGACGGCTGTAGATTACAATGGACGATTTAGTAAATCTGTGGGATAACCCATCGGATTTTGACGTCTCACTTGCTCCCATTATAAGTGTCGTATCAACTATATATTGGTCATTGACCCAAACCTCTTCCCCCCCAAAAAAGCCACTTTGTAAAGGTTACCATAATTGCCTGTGACTATACTCTACCCACCCTATTTGCAGGTCACAGATTTAGTTCTATACGAATAGGGTATGGGTAATGATGAAGAAAATTGCTCATGGGGGTGTGGCCCAACCTAATAATACTGATTGAATTGACAATTAAGTATCGGGGAGTAGTTGAAGTTGTATTTGACCATCCGGAAACGGCGTCCACACCAGAGTCGATATGATGTTTTGTAATTGAACGAGGACAAAATATTGAAAATGAGAGGAGAACCGATTTCCAAACCTAAATTTTTTATATAGGTTATACACGTGTACAACTTTGACGAATCTAAAAATAGTACCTACACAGCCTACACTGACACGGAATTTTTTTTTTTATTTTAAAAGACCTACACGATTTGCCAACGGTTGCCTGTTGGAATTACTTTACTTAAAATACCGTGTATTAGAAATTTTTTACTTCAAGTTCAATTTATTGTAAAAAAAAAAAAAAAAAAAAAAAAAAAAAAAAAAAAAAAAAAAAAAAACCCTAGTTGCTCACAAATAAATAAAGGGAAATTATCATTATCCCCCTATAATTTTCCGTATTCTCCAATCTCCCCTATCTAGTTTCAAAATTCTCCAATTTCCCCACTCCCATGCCTATTTTTATATGGTGAGAATGGTTGTATTTGTGCATGGGAGGGGGGAAATTGGAGAATTTTGAAACTATAGGGGGGAGACTGGAGAATACGGCAAACTACAGGGGGGAGACTAATAATTTCCCATAAATAAAAAACTTATTTCAAATTGTGTCTTCTATTGAAACCCTAATCGTATTAATACTGTATTTGTTCTTCTCATCGTAAACAACTACAGCATCACAAAACCTATTTGCTTGAAAACTCAAACAAATGGATACTGGGTCTGGGTTACCTAGCATATTGCGATAAGGACTTTTTTCAAATGGGGACATCCTAAAATAACTTCACGAGGATATTGAATGTAAGCCACTAGTTTTACATGATTTGACTCAAGTGTGTATGCACTTATTAAAACTACTGGCTCACATTCAATATCCTCATGAGGTTATATCATGACGTCCGCATGGGAACGAGACTGTATATATAATACTACTATAATTAGGGCCGTTTTGACTTTATAAGTTCAGGACATCCGCCCACAACCACACATTCGTATTGGTTGTGGGTATTTGTTAATGTCAGGTTATGGGCCCGCTGTGAATGTGTGGCTATGGTTGGACGTCTACAAATTATAAAGTCAGGATCTGGTTAGTGCGCAATGATATAACTTCATGAGGACATTGAATGTGAGCAACTAGTTTAGAAAAGTGCATACGCACTTCAGTCAAAGGATGTTAGCTAATAGTGGTTGACATCCAATATCATGGACCATAAATTTACATCGGTGCGTATTGGCTTGATCATTTCTATATATCTGTATATGTATGTATAGTACATTATTTAACAAAACCAATCCATCAGCCAAATGGGTGTATGCCAAATGGGAAGGAAAAGCAATCAAATGAGTTATCCATGCTACATGGTATGCTCCCATTCATTAGGAATTTAGGATGCAATATATCGGGTTGGGTTCATGCTAGTTTAAGTAATCAGACTGAAATCAACTGTCCAAAAATAGTGTCACATGTGTCCATTAGGGGGTAAATTTGTCCAAACACTGTATTTGGGTGGACAATTTTACTCCCAATGGACACATGTCATGCTTCTTTGAGAAAATCTTGTATGCACCTGGTGCAATGCACCGTAGCCAATGGGTGCATGCCACGTGGTAGGGAGAACACATTTCAGAGAAAATCTTGGCTGGGACGGTCCCATACACGTGGCCATGGGACCGTCCAATGAGAGTGCGCCACATATACATTGGACAGCATGTGCAGAGTATGTGGCACACTTGTGGCACACTCTCATTGGACAGTGTAAGGATTCCCGTTGTTTTTAATTGGCTTATTTCGTGATCAAACCATTTATGGGGATTCTTTGTAAGGGTAGTTTAGATGTTGTTGTTAGTGCATTAGGCCCTTTGAAGACCTCATTATTGACAAGCACCAAAGGTAATATTCTAAGTGCTTACTTGTCTTGAAGAGATAGTTGCACACACTCACAACTCATGCATATGTTTAATCCTTATATCTTGTGTTTCTTTTTGTTGTGCATCAATGCTTATTTACATCTCTTCTTGCTTGTATTTATGATTGCATCTTGTGTTTATAACATCATAGCATTTAGGCTTTTAGGATGCATGTTAGTTTACTTTTGTTCCCCCTGCATGATTGCTTGTGGGGACAAAAATGTAGGCTGTGCGCTGGTCCACCAGCGCCGCTCACCGGCGCAAAACGTCCAGTGGAGCGCCGCTGGTCGTGCGCTGGTGTGGACCAGCGCAAGGCCACCAGCGCCAATCGCCCAGGTGTGCGCCGCTGGACTGGCGCTGGTGGCAGCGCCTGTCGTCCAGCGCTCAAGCCAAAATGTGCTTGTGCGCTGGTCCTGCGCTGGTCCACCAGCGCAGAGTGCATTTTTCTGGCGAGTTTTCAAAACGACCTCACTTCACTTATGGCCTCTATATATATGCTAACTTGATTTTAGGTCACTAAGAAGAGTTCTTATTCATGCTTCATACTTAGGATATTTTTCAAGAGAAGAAAAATACACAAAGAACTCATTTTTAATTACTCAAACACTTTTTCATGATCATCAATCATCATCTAGCATCATCTTAGATCATCTAGATGTCATCTTGCATGGAATCTTCATTATACTTTGCTTGGTAAGCTTTTCACTAATATCTTACATATTTTGTGTTTCTCTTATCTAGCAATCTCATTTTAATTACTTGTATGTGATTTTATATTCTTTGAATACAAGTTTGAGATTAGTATGATGTATGTTTGAGAAGTTGTATTGTGCTAGCATATTAGGTTTTGTGCTTAATATTGATTAGCTAAACTAATTGCCATGTCATTTAGTTTTGATATCTATGATTGTTCTTAATTGCATATTAATCATCTTAGATAAGCATATAGGGTTTCCCTTGCTCTATGTTGCATTTTGGATATTCACATATATTCACTTAGGGTTGTATTCTCTTCATAGAGAAAGTAAGTCTTGTGTGTAGCAACCGGGATTAGGTTGCTTAGATCGCAAGCAAAATTGGACTAGGTTCACTCATACCGGGATTAGGTAGGTGTGTGATTACTTCCGGGATTAGGTTGTAATCGTTTGCACATTTAGTGGATTCGAGGTTCGAGTGTAGCTTACTTACATAGCCCGTGGTTTTTCTCGTGAGGGTTTCCACGTAAAAATCAAGTGTTAATTTAATTTCCGCACCATATTACACTTGCTTGTTTATTGTATCTTGAGGGTAATTTCGTAATTTTGACTAACACGAAAAATTGGGTAAAAACCATAAAATCTATTCACCCCCCCCCCCCCCCTCTAGATAGTTTTATACACACCGTGCTATAATTAGTTTCACTTGGTATCAGAGCGGGTTCCTAGACATACATAGGTGATCCTTGCTTTTTTTTTTGTGTTTTGCATTTTGTGTGATTTTTGATCATTCATACATTTGCATTCATTTCATTCATTCATAAACACTATGAGTGGAAACGGTGGAAATGGTGGTGGCCACGAAGGAGCTTCTAGCACAAGGCCTCCACTTCTTACCGGATTGAACTATTCCCAATGGAAAGGGAAGATGGAATCCTACATATGCCAAATTCATGACCGTGCATGGATGGCGGTGGAAGACGGATATGATCTCCCTATGATGACTCCCGCGGGTGGAGGACAAGATGTTTTGAAGCCTAAGGCGCAATGGAACGCGCAAGAGTTTAAGGCTTCAAAGTGGAATAGGAAGGCGATGCATGCCATTATGTGTGCCATGGATGAGAATCAGTACAAGCTTATTCAAAATACTCAGATTGCCAAAGTGGCATGGGACATCCTTCAAGTTGCACATGAGGGAACCGAGGTGGTGAAGGAGTCCAAGCTTCAAGTCCTCCAAACTCAATTTGAGTTACTTAGGATGGGAGAGGATGAATGCTTCAATGACTTCGAAATCAAATTGATGGACATAGTAAATCAAAGCCATCAACTCGGAGACCCGTATTCGGATAGGAGAGTCAAGCAAAAAATTATAAGATGTCTCCCCGATAGGTTTGAATCAAAGGTGACGGCCATAGAAGAAAATAATGGCTACATGGATATGAAGCCAAGTGAGGTAATTGGGCGTCTCCTTGCATATGAGTCTAGGAAGGTTCCTAGCACCACTACTCCTCCTAAGAAGTCTAAAGGAATAGCTTTAAAAGCATCTAAGGATGCAAAGGAGGCAAAGCATGAATCGGATGAAGACCTTGCCTTATTTGTGAAAAGGTTCAACAAGGTTATTGGGTTCAAGAAGAAGAAGGGATTTGGGTCAAGAGGACAAGACTTGAAGAAAAAGAGTTCCTTCAAGAAGTTTGAGCCTAGACAAGAGAGGACCGAAAGGAAAGGGGTCCGATGCTTTGAGTGTGGTGGGATTGGTCACTTTGCCCCCGAATGTGCTAATCACAATGAAAAGAAGAAGGGCAAAGTGATGGCCGCCACATGGAGTGGGAGTAGTGATGACTCCAATGAGGAAGATGAGTCTTCAAGTGAAGAAGAGCTCATGGCTAACTTCCTAGCTTTTGCCTCTTCTCACAAGAGCAAAAGTGCTAGTGAAAAAGAGGAGATGAGTCAAGAGGAAATTGACTCTAGTGAAGTAGAAAGTGACTCCTCTTCTAATTCCAAAAAGAAATTTGTGGAGCGAAAGGTGCTTGCTAAATACCATGCCGAGTTCAATGATTTAGCAATTAAAAGCACAAGAAAGATTGAGAGGTTGAGAGAAGAGAACCTTGAACTTTCGGCTCACAATGACCACTTAAGTGAACAAGTGGAAAGATTGAAGAGGAGAGAGGATAAGTTAATTGAGGAGTTAGACTTATCCAAGAGAAGTGAAGAAGGCTTGAAAAGGGAACTTGTAGAAGTTAAAGGGTCCTTGGCTAGGATAGATTCTAGCACCAAGAAGCTTGATCATTTACTTGGTGTTGGAAAGAGTCCAAGTGACAAGAGAGGTCTTGGGTATGAAGATGGCAAGAAAATCTCAACCTCTAACAAGACAGTGTTTGTCAAGAGCTTGAAGAACGAAGAAACTTCATTTGTGCAACCTCCTAGGAAGAAGTTAGAAATAGGACAATGTTCTAATGCACAAGTGAAAATGGGGCCAAGAAGGAAATCTCAAGCTCAACCCCCTAGGGTCCCTCAAGCCAACACTCCTCCCAAATTGGCTCACAAAGGAAAGAGACCAATCATGCAACCTCAAGCTTGGAAGCAACCAAGACCGGTTCAACAACGAAGATGGATTGAACCCACTTATCCACAAAGACATGGACGTGCTCAAAGGCGAGGTATGATTCCTTTTTTCATCCCTATTTGTCACTTTTGTGGTTGTGATGGTCATATTAGACCAAATTGCTTTCAATATATTAAAATGTGTAGAAAACAAAGCATGATTGAAAAGAGAAAGAATAGAGCCAAGATGCATGTTTCTAGGAATGAAAATATTGATTTGCATGATCCTAGAAATAGTAGAGCACATGTACCAAAGACCACTAAGAAATCTAAAATTGTTGCTAAGTGGATTAGAAAGAATGAAAATGTTTGCCATGTTGCACAAATAGCCTTGAAGGCAAATTCTTCTAATTTTTGGTATTTGGATAGTGGGTGCTCTAGGCACATGACGGGAAACAAGAGTTTCTTCGAGACTCTTGTTATGGAGGAAGGTGGAAATGTCACTTTTGGTGATGGATCCAAAAGGAATGTTGTAGGGAAAGGAACTATTTCCGTTCCCGGATTACCCTCCTTATCCAATGCTTTATTTGTTGATGGCTTGAAAGCCAATTTAATAAGCATTTCACATCTTAGTGATGAAGGATATTCCGTCTTGTTTTCTAAAGACTATTGCTCTATCCTAAAACCCGATGGACAAACCTTGTTGAAGGGCATGAGATCTAGCGACAATTGTTATTGTCTTGAAGCTAGAATTGTACCTAATCATGTGTCCATGGATGAGCAAATTGAGTTGCGGCATGAAAGACTTGGCCACATGAACTTTAGGGATCTACAGACCCTTGGAAAGTTCAATTGTGTGCGTGGCCTCCCTAAGCTTGGGAAGAAAGCCAATGGTATTTGTGGACCTTGCCAACAAGGAAAGCAAACTAAAAGCATGCACAAAAAGGGTAAGTATCTCACCACCAAGGAGCCACTTGAGCTTCTCCACATGGACCTCATGGGTCCCATGCAAACCGAAAGTTTGGGTGGAAAGAGATACATTTTTGTTTGTGTTGATGATTTCTCTAGGTTCACATGGACATATTTTCTTAGAGAAAAATCCAAAACTTTTGATAAGTTTAAAATGCTTTGTAATAAAATTCAAAACGAAATGAACTCTAATATTAAAAGCATTAAACGGATTAGAAGTGACCATGGGAGGGAATTTGAGAATGCCACCTTTGAAACCTTTTGTAATGGTTTAGGCATCTCCCATGAATTTTCTGCTCCTAGGACACCTCAACAAAATGGAGTTGTTGAGAGGAAAAATAGGGTCCTTCAAGAGATGGCCCGTGTGATGTTGCTTAGCAACAATGTCCCTAGGAGCCTATGGGCCGAAGCCATCAACACGGCTTGCTATATAGGAAATAGAGTATTCCTAAGGCCCGGTACTATAAACACCTCCTATGAGTTATGGAAAGGCAAGAGGCCAAATGTTAGCTACTTCCACACTTTTGGAAGCAAATGCTACATTTTGAATGACCGTGATCAACTTGGCAAATTCGATGCTAAGAGTGATGAGGGTATTTTTATTGGCTATGCCTTAAATAGTAGAGCCTATAGAGTTTTCAATTTAAAGACTCTAAGTGTTATGGAATCATCCAATGTCGTATTTGATGATACTAGGCTCAAGTCAAATGATCATGAGGAGGAGGTTATTTTTAGTGATGGTTCTCCTTTGGAGGAGGTTGTGGTGTCACCTAATGTTGGGACATCTAATGTCAACAATAATGACATACAACCTATTGATAGAGTTCCTCTTTTGAACTCTAAAGAACCCGCTCCATGGGTTAGGAAACTCCATGATAAAGAAAATATCATTGGAGAGGTAAATGAGGGTGTTAGGACTAGACGTCAACTTACTAATCTTATTAGCTATACTTGCTACACCTCTCAAATTGAACCCAAAAAGGTTGAAGAAGCCTTAAATGATGAATTTTGGGTTCTTGCCATGCAAGAAGAGCTAAACCAATTCGAAAGGAATGAGGTTTGGACTCTAGTTCCAAGGCCTAAGACCACTAATGTCATAGGCACCAAATGGATATTTAGGAACAAATCCGATGAGGATGGCAACATAGTGCGGAACAAGGCTAGACTTGTAGCACAAGGGTACTCTCAAATTGAGGGTATCGACTTTGAGGAGACTTTTGCTCCTGTTGCCCGCTTAGAGTCTATTAGGCTTCTCTTGTCCATCTCTTGTGTGCACAAGTTCAAATTGCACCAAATGGACGTCAAGAGTGCCTTCCTCAATGGCTTCTTGCAAGAGGAAGTGTTTGTTGAACAACCTAAGGGGTTTGTGGATGCACACCACCCCAATCATGTTTATCGCCTCAAAAAGGCACTTTATGGGTTGAAACAAGCACCGAGGGCTTGGTATGAGCGCCTCACTCAATTTCTTGTTGACAATAACTACACAAGAGGTAGTGTTGACAAGACACTATTCATCAAGAGAGACAATGATGAGCTTTTCATAGCTCAAATATATGTTGATGACATAGTGTTTGGCTCCACCAACAACACCAAAGTCCAACAATTTGTTGATGTCATGTCTCTTGAATTTGAGATGAGTCTTGTTGGTGAGCTTAGTTATTTCCTAGGTTTGCAAATTAGGCAAATGCATGATGGGATTTTCATAACCCAAGCCAAATATGCTAAGAACCTAGTGAAGAAGTTTGGTTTAGAGAAAGCCAAACGTTGTGATACACCCATGAGTACCACTTTGAAGCTAAGCAAGGATGCTAGTGGTAAAAGTGTGGAACAAACTCTATATCGGGGTATGATAGGTAGCTTGCTTTATTTGACCGCAAGTAGGCCCGATATATCTTTTAGTGTGGGTGTGTGTGCTAGGTACCAAGCGGATCCTAAGGAGTCCCACCTCTCTTCCGTGAAGAGGATCATTCGCTATGTGAATGGGACATCCAACTATGGGATTTGGTACTCTTTTGACACTAATGCTAGTCTTGTTGGCTTTAGTGATGCAGATTGGGCAGGAAATTGTGATGATAGGAAGAGCACATCGGGCGGTTGCTTCTTTCTAGGCAACAACTTGGTGTCTTGGTTTTGCAAGAAGCAAAACTCGATTTCCTTGTCCACGGCCGAGGCCGAGTACATAGCCGCAAGGAGTGGATGCACACAACTCCTATGGATGAAGCAAATGCTAGTAGACTACGGATTCAATCAAGGTACTCTCACTCTCTTTTGTGATAACATGAGTGCTATTAATATTTCCAAGAATCCGGTGCAACATTCTAGAACTAAGCATATTGACATCCGCCATCACTTCATTAGAGAGCTTGTTGAAAATAAATGCATAGTACTTGAACATGTAGGTACTAATGATCAACTTGCGGACCTATTTACTAAACCCTTAGATTCTACTCGATTTAAAACTCTTAGTAGATCTATTAGGATATGTCTTGTGGAGTGATGTTCTATGATTGACCCCATATGGGGAACTCAAGCAAAGAGAGCTATTTTGCATTCTTGTAACTTGCAAAAAATTTGAAATAACTTATGCCTCTTCTTTTGATTGCTTGAGTAAGCTTGGTTGTACATATGTATATATATTTTCTATTCTATAAGTGTGAACCTTGCTTGTTTACAATCCATGTCATATTTATGTTCAAACATGCATTTTTGGACTAGGAGATTCACATAGGAAGTATGATGTGAATGACCTATAGTTATCTCCATGACATGATGATTCTTTAATAACATGCTAATGCTAAATGAAAAAGCATGAAATTCATACAACATGCTCACATGAAAAGCATGAATTGATGATTGCATATTCTTAAAAATGCAAAACTTGTGTGAAAGCTTATGAGACTCAAAATGAATAAAGGATCTTGTATCCGTTCAAAGGAATTTACATTCCAAATGTCTCTCTTTCTTTATTAGTTGAACATGGTCACTATCATACGGATATCTTATCCGGAAAAATCAAATAGGGTGCAAAGTCACTCATGCCATGTTTTGCTTATAAAGTTGGATATAGTTACTCTTAATTGAAATCAATAATCTCTATATCCTTGCTTTTCCCATGACATTGGTGAAATTGGTTTGAATTCAAATTAGAAACCTTTGTCATTTGCTTTGCCAAATACCATTGTATTTTGGACTTGAATGCTATATGTCTTGTATGCAAAGCATGTTGGATTCACACATTTTATCAAATAAATCTCCTTGTTTCTCTCAAATTAATTGAAGTGCATAAAGTGACTTATATGTATATGCAAATCTTGCATGCTTCTATCTCTCGTTGCTATGAGTGACCCGGTTGGGGACTACTCATTTGCCTATATCATGACAAAAAGGGGGAGTAGGATATGGTAAGGGGAGTTGCAAAATATAGAAGCTATTGTGCATTTTGGGGAGAACATACATTGAGGGGGAGTAACCCTTTGAGGGGGAGCATTGCATTTATCATACATTGCATAAATTTGGTAATGTTGTGCCTAAATTCTAAAAATGCAAATGCTTGGTATTGTTCTCACATGATTAATCTCACACTTTTCTTGTATTGGAAATGTTAGAAACTCTTTTCAGGGATCGATTATTCTACAAGAGGATTGAAGACTTCAAGTTGCATTCTCTTATCTCTTTGTAATGTAGAATATCATTGTAATCCCGTAGTTTCTATTTTTTTGTGAGGAATCAATGTAAGTGATGGTTTTGTCACGAAATAGCCAAAGGGGGAGATTGTAAGGATTCCCGTTGTTTTTAATTGGCTTATTTCGTGATCAAACCATTTATGGGGATTCTTTGTAAGGGTAGTTTAGATGTTGTTGTTAGTGCATTAGGCCCTTTGAAGACCTCATTATTGACAAGCACCAAAGGTAATATTCTAAGTGCTTACTTGTCTTGAAGAGATAGTTACACACACTCACAACTCATGCATATGTTTAATCCTTGTATGTTGTGTTTCTTTTTGTTGTGCATCAATGCTTATTTACATCTCTTCTTGCTTGTATTTATGATTGCATCTTGTGTTTATAACATCATAGCATTTAGGCTTTTAGGATGCATGTTAGTTTACTTTTGTTCCCCCTGCATGATTGCTCGTGGGGAAAAAAATGTAGGCTGTGCGCTGGTCCACCAGCGCCGGTCGACCAGCGCCGCTCACCAGCGTAAAACGCCCAGTGGAGCGCCGCTGGTCGTGCGCTGGTGTGGACCAGCGCAAGGCCACCAGTGCCAAACGCCCAGGTGTGCACCGCTAGACTGGCGCTGGTGGCAGCGCCTGTCGTCCAGCGCTCAAGCCAAAATGTGCTTGTGCGCTGGTCCTGCGCTGGTCCACCAGCGCAGGTCCACCAGCGCACAGTGCATTTTTCTGGCGAGTTTTCAAAACGACCTCATTTCACTTATGGCCTCTATATATATGCTAACTTGATTTTAGGTCACTAAGAAGAGTTCTTATTCATGCTTCATATTTAGGATATTTTTCAAGAGAAGAAAAATACACAAAGAACTCATTTTTAATTACTCAAACACTATTTCATGATCATCAATCATCATCTAGCATCATCTTAGATCATCTAGATGTCATCTTGCATGGAATCTTCATCATACTTTGCTTGGTAAGCTTTTCACTAATATCTTACATATTTTGTGTTTCTCTTATCTAGCAATCTCATTTAATTACTTGTATGTGATTTTATAATCTTTGAATACAAGTTTGAGATTAGTATGATGTATGTTTGAGAAGTTGTATTGTGCTAGCATATTAGGTTTTGTGCTTAATATTGATTAGCTAAACTAATTGCCATGTCATTTAGTTTTGATTTCTAGGATTGTTCTTAATTGCATATTAATCATCTTAGATAAGCATATAGGGTTTCCCTTGCTCTATGTTGCATTTTGGATATTCACATATATTCACTTAGGGTTGTATTCTCTTCATAGAGAAAGTAACTCTTGTGTGTAGCAACCGGGATTAGGTTGCTTAGATCGCAAGCAAAATTGGACTAGGTTCACTCATACCGGGATTAGGTAGGTGTGTGATTACTTCCGGGATTAGGTTGTAATCGTTTGCACATTTAGTGGATTCGAGGTTCGAGTGTGGCTTACTTATATAGCCCGTGGTTTTTCCCGTGAGGGTTTCCACGTAAAAATCAAGTGTTAATTTAATTTCCGCACCATATTACACTTGCTTGTTTATTTATCTTGAGGGTAATTTCGTAATTTTGACTAACACGAAAAATTGGGTAAAAAGCATAAAATCTATTCACCCCCCCTCTAGATAGTTTTATACACACCGTGCTATAATTAGTTTCAGACGGTCCCATGGCCACGTGTATGGGACCGTCCTAGCCAAGATTTTCTCCACATTTGATTGTTGTCCTTGCCACATGGCATGCACCCATTGGTTGGCTGCAATGCACCGGGTGCATGCAAGATTCTGTCGCCTCTGAGAGTGGGTAATGCTTACAATTAACCTTTAAAATGGGGGTAAGCCGTAAGCAGCATTACGTGAACCCTTCTGTTAGAGCTTATCCACCTTTCGCTACTTCGCATTATACCAGAGATATGGAGTCCGAGTCATCAGACGATGAGAACGAATTAGGCAGGTGGTATCGAGTGGTTTCCCAGGTAAGTAGAAGCTCCGAGGCTATCAAACTGCTGCTGGACAAGTTCATAGCATTAAACGAAGTAAAGAAAAAAAATGCTTCTAGGAAAATAGCAGGAAGGATTTCTTTGGAGGCCCGCGTTGATCAACTGGAGACAGATGTGGAGGCCTTGAAGAGAATAGGTAAACCACGGAAAGCTGTTTCTCTCCGCGACCGTTTCAACCGCCGACGCCGACCTTTTTCATTGAAAGATCTGACATCAACTTCAAGGAATTTTTTGTAAATCCAGTTAACGCTTTTAGATTATCGTTGTTATTGTGTAATCTACGAAATTTGCCTTTCTGTTTGTTGTTTTTTACTGGTTATTTGCTTGGTTTGCGATTAAAACTTTGGTACCTGTAGATTCGCTACCTCTATTGCTGTGGTTTCCATTTTTAGATTAATAGTTGTGAATTTTGTGTAGGTTAATCCCAGATATGTGCAGACCTTTCTAAGTACTTGCAGTTTCATCTCCCTCGGTACTGCTTTTGTTTTCTTTGTGTTTCCAATACAACAAAATACATCATCATTCATCAATCATGTTTTTATTCTTACGTGAGGTTCACCTTCACCGTTCAACGTTGGACGGATGATACGGATTCAAAGGTTTCAGTGTATTACCCATTTTTTTATGTTCTCTATAACAAATCTGAACTCTGAAGTACATCCAAACTGGATATCTCACAATTCATAAAATAATTTGGTCCTGTGAATGGTGATAGTGTGATACAACTATCGTGTGCAAATGGTAAGTTCAGTCGTACATCATGGGAAATCAAAAACAAGAATCCGAGGTTAACGACGATGCATTTGCGACATAGAAAGGCATAAAGGTTGTGTGGGGTTGGCTCCACCATTGAATAAGGGTTATAATTGAAACTGACTATATAATTAGTGGCGAAGAGATAGAGACATAGAGTCGGTTCCCCACCCCCCCCCCCCCCCCCCCCCCCCCCCCCCCTCTTTTTCTTGTGCTTGTTTGGGATAAATTTTACTTTTGCCTTGCTGACAGGGTTGAGTGGAAGAAGAGAAGTAAAATCCTGAGCATTTTAATGTTTTGTTTTTATTTACCCTTCAATTTCAATCTAATGCCCAATAACTAATCCAGCAAGTATACACACGGGCCCTATGCCTCGCTGGCCTAGAGTCTTCGCCACCAAGGTTCGAATCCTGGCTTGGTGTGTATATGGAGGTTTTCCTACCATATGTGTGGGTCTTGTCCCACCTTCGTGTGGGTGTGCTCTCCCCTTATGGGAGTTACGTGTCCGAGCCGTGCTTGTAGAGCCCCATCTCGCTGGTCCCGGTAGTTGTTGATGTAATCAAAAAAAAAAAAAAAAAAAACTAATCCACCAAGTATACTAGTATCAATAAGAGTAAACCTGTTGGACCCAAAAAACCAACCCAAATTTTTAACCCAAACCCATGTGGCAACATCACATGGGATCTTGGAAAGATCTTGGAAAGAGTGACGTGGGCCCATGTTGCGTGTGATGTTGCCACATGGCATTTGGGTTAGAATTTGGGTTGGTTTTTTGGGTCCGTTTTTTGGGTCTAATAGCATTACTCAGTATATAGTAGCTGAACCAAAAAATTTAAATAAATGAAAGTACAGTGTGCAAAACAAGCGACGACTGTATTGGTCAACATATATACTATAAAAGATCTACTGTGCATAAGATAACGAAAATAACTCTTGCTGTATAAAAGTAAAAACGCAATATCGGAAATCGGATGGATCAGATAAGATTGTTGTCCTGAAGGTGGATAAAAGCCCATCTTACTAAAAGAAAACGTCTTTTACCAAACGAAGCCCAATAGAGTAATCAATATATAATAACTAATAAGAATAAGAACCTCTAATCGAAGATATCATCGTCTCGTCTGTATTTGGAGACAATGTTTATGCATTGTTCGAACAAGAAAATCATCGGTGTGGTATATCTGGACAAGTCTTTCTACACCCAAGTTGCATGGTTCGCAATGGATTCAAATGTTGTCTGTGGAAAGTAAAAATAATCCTTAATACTACAAAATTCTTTACGCGAGGAAAAGACAAACAACTTATACGAAACACGGTAGCAGAATAAATTCCTTACACGAGAAAATCTAAAATAATTGATTACACGATCTAATACACAGGCTAAGAAAAGACAAACATGCAACAACATTCTTTACGCGAGGAAAAGACAAAAAACTTATACGAAACACGGTAGCAGAATAAATTCCTTACACGATTAAAATTAACAACAATAGATTAAATGATCTAATACACACACTAAGAAAAGACAAACATGAAGCATGCAGATTAAACTAGGAGGATTTTGCACTAATGAATTACACGACCATAAGCTAAAGGGGATGGACAAAAAAAAAACAAAAAAAAAAACTACAGCGTTGGTAACTCATAAAAGGCTGTTTTTATCAAATTCACAGCATAAACAACGTAGTCCGATGTGGGGTACAAGATTGTGTACATGAAGTTCTCATTTCGTACTTGTTAACGGATCAGGAATCTGTGTGTTTGTTTGTTCCCCTTAGATTTGAACTAGATTGTTGAGACTTGAGACCTAATAATAAATGAAAATACCTGTGCCTACCTGTGGTTGCTATGCAAGAAGAGATCCGTGAACATCCCTTGTAAATATAAGCACATATTAGCCATCTAGGATTGCAAAATCTTTATAAGTAGATCGGGTAACTTTTTCGGTGATGTTTTTAAGGGGATAAGTAGCCTACAAATTCTTTGGGAAGAGTCCAGACTGGAGGAGAACCTACCCGATTGAGGTTTGTAAATAAAGGGGCAATTACACCTAACGTCAAACAATACAGAACCGTTATCGTAAGCTGATATTACAAGCAGGGACTACTCAAACAACTGAATGAAAGAAAAATTAAATAGATCACATATTACACGCATTTTCCTTAAAACCAAAGTAGAATGACACATTGTCGATGAATCAACCTAAGAGTGCCGATAAAAGGTTCTCAAATCGGAGGAACTTGTTGGTGCAGCATTCTAAACTGGGTCATGATATCACCTGATGGATTAGGGTTAATAGCCAGAGGGACAAGTTTGTCTATTGTGTCCAGGTCTGTGACATATACTGCAAGTGCGTGGAGGCTTGGTTGGCCTAGATGCATCAAACGCTGGTTTCCGGCACCCTGATTTGTTGTGTCCCTTTTCAGAGCAATTTGAACAAGTCTCCTGGTTGTACTTAATGGACTTTCTCTGTCTTCCAAACCGTCGACGCAATTTTAGCTCATGCTCGGGACCTGATAAATTCTTGTTTATACCTGATGCAGAAAGGCTTACCAGATCAACAAGGTGCAATGGATTGTCATCATGTGTAGGGCGTAGCGGTAAATCTTGTGGACTGATTTCATTAGAGCAAGGACACAATGGCGAGTTGATATTGGCTAAGCAACCCATGCCGCCTTCTTCATCCTCAGCAGTAACAACAGTTGGACAATGAACTTTCTCGTCTTTAGCATAATTGCCGTGATTGCTGCGGTTAGCAGATTTCTTACTGACTGTACCGCCGAGTGGGCTTTGGGGAAATATAGACTTCCTGATTGATGGCGGAGTTTTTGATTCATCTACGGGGAAACCACTCGGAACAAATTCATTGCTACCAGTTGTGGATCTATATCCGGATGAACTTACAACAGGGCTGCCTGTAGATTTACACTTCACAATGGGTGGTGGCGTACATGCCTGATCACCAGTACAACCGATGGTGATGGAGGTACATTTGGATTTCAGATCACGAGTCACAGTTAACTGGTCAACCAGGCTTCGTAACTGTTTGTGAAACACCGACACATAACATTTAGGATTCTCTTTGTTATGCGAAACGAAGATCTGTAAATCTAAGTCATAAATCATTTCAACAATGGAGCCATCAATTCTAGTACTTATCTTGAAGTCCACTTCATCAAAATTTAAGCCAAATCGACTACATATCTTCTCTGCCAATGTTTTCAAAGTCTCCTTCACTGTCACTGACAAAAAGAAAATAGCTTTAGGGTTGAACTGTCCATCTTCCCACTGTCCATCGTAGTTCACTATCAACAGAACCATATCCCTGAAGCTGTATGCAACAGATTTAATCAGTTCTATCATCATGGAATTAAAATTAAAATACATGTCATCAATGTCATCAGACGGATTAAAATAATGTCATCAGACGGAAAATGTCATCAATGTTTTATGGAATTACATTCCATGATGGATCATGGAATGTAATGTCGTGTTGTGGTAGGAGGATCATGGAATGTAATTTAGTGTTGTAATGGTAGGATCATGGAATGTAATGTAATGTCATGGAATCTGGGAGGATCATGGAATCTCATTTCATGTCATGGAGAATCTAGGAAAGTCATTCCATGTCATGGAGAATCTTTCCATGTCATGTAATCTTGTAATCTTGGAATCTGGGAGGATCATGGAATCTCATTTCATGTCATGGAGAATCTAGGAAAGTCATTCCATGTCATGGAATGTCGTGTCATGGTACGATCATGTAATGTAATGGTACGATCATGGAATGTAATGGAATGTAATGGTACGATCATGGAATGTCATGTAATCTTCGAATCTGGGAGGATCATGGAATCTCATTTCATGTCATGGAGAATCAAGGAAAGTCATTCCATGTCATGGAATGTCGTGTCATGGAATGTAATGTAATGGTTCGATCATGGAGTGTAATGTAATGATCATGGAATGTAATGTAAATACGACGACACAGGGAATGCAATAAAACTCCTAATCTGACATCTGACATAAACAAACACAAACAGGCCGCCGCGACGAAGATAAAGGGGACCTTCTCAATCCTTTTCAACATATATTATGACTATGATTGAAATCAATCATATGTAGTATTTAGACTGACATAAACATATGTTATATCCTGAATATGAAAGAAATCAATCTGAAACTAATTATAGCACGGTGTGTATAAAACTATCTAGAGGGGGGGGTGAATAGATTTTACGCTTTTTACCCAATTTTTCGTGTTAGTCAAAATTACGAAATTACCCCTAAATAGATAAAGCAATAAATCAAGTAAAATATGCGGAAAATAAATAACACTTGATTTTTACGTGGAAACCCTCACGGGAAAAACCACGGGCTAGTAAGTAGGCCACACTCGAACCTCGAATCCACTAAATGTGTAAACGATTACAACCTAATCCCGGAAGTAATCACACACCTACCTAATCCCGGTATGAGTGAACCTAGTCCAATTTGCTTGCGATCTAAGCAACCTAATCCCGAAAGCTACACACAAGACTTACTTTCTCTATGAAGAGAATACAACCCTAAATGAATATATGTGAATATCCAAAATGCAACATAGAGCAAGGGAAACCCTATATGCTTATCTAAGATGATTAATATGCAATTAGAACAATCCTAGATATTAAAAACTAAATGACATGTTCAATCAAATAGTTTAGCTAATCAAGATTAAGCACAAAACTTAATTAGCTATCACAATACAACACTCAATCATGTCAACACAACAATCTCTATTTTGAATATTAGATTTTAATCTAAGAACAAGCAAATAATAAAAGAGATGCCTTGATAAATAAAACACTAATTATAAATGATAATAGTGAAGAACATACCAAGGGAAGTGTGTTGACCAAGACCCATGCAAGTAAACATCCTAACTATGCTAGAAAATGCTTAGATGATATTTTGATGCATATGAAAATGGGTTTTGAGAGTTAAAGACAAGTTCTTGGGGATTTTTCTCTTGAAGATATTTTTGCTCTCTCAAAGTGTGTATGTTTGCCTTGTTGAAAAAAAATGAAGAAGAAAGTGTATATATATACAAAAGTGAATCAAGTCAAGAAAGACACAAAAAAAAATACAAAAGGAGGCGTGAAGCACTATACAATATAATATATAATATATGCATAAGTCAAAAAAAAGGATGCACGTGAAGAATATATATATGTTATATAATGTATACAAAAGTTAGGTGCAGCATCGTTATTATATCTAGATATTATTATATATAAATATATATATATATATTAACAAACATCAGAGGCGGCACATATATAAATATATCAGACCACTATAATATATATATATATATATATATATATATATATTTTAACAAAACAAACAAACAGAATAAAAAGCAAACAAAATAAAAGAAGAAAAAAAGGCATCAGGTGCGCGTTGATGAGGACGTGGGTGCAACGGGGGCAGAGAGAGATATTGGGCGTGGGTTATGGCGTGGCCCACGGGGCAAAAAACAAAAAGAAAAGCCACACACACAAGCCATCACATGCTTCTCTCTTTGTGTTGCAATCATGACACACAAAGCCTTCAGTCCAGTTCTGAACTCAGAATTCGGAATTCAATTCCGTCTTCGGAAAATTAACCCGAACTCAATTATAAATATGAAAAATTATATAATCTTTCAATTTAAGCTCGGAATTGAATTTCGGTTTCCGATAAAAACACGGAATGTCCCAAATGTCTCGGAAATCATCCGAAACATATAGACAAGTCTCCGAATCGCTCGGAACTCATCTATGGACAAATCCACACATAAAAATATAACAAAGAAGTGCAAGTGTGATAAGTGACATGTGACATGTGAAGAGAATGCACACAAATGCAAGTATGCTAAGTGAGTGTGTGCACTAAATCTCTTCATAGAAAAATTAGCACTAAACATATACCTTTGGAGTGCTTAACACTTGCAAGGGCCTTGAGCTTGAACACATTCCTAAGCTACCCTTACATGATCCCCACATATGGTTTGATCACGAAATAAGCCAATTAAAAACTACGGGAATCCTTACAATCCCCCCCTTTGGCTATTTCGTGACAAAACCACCACTCACATTGATTCCTCACAAAAAAATAGAAACAACGGGATAACATAGATCTTCTACAATACAAAGAGATAATAAACAAAATAAAATCTTCAATGCTCCAATCTCTTGTAGAACAACCAACCCTACAAAACAAAGTTTCTACATTTTTCCAAAAAGTACATGTGAGATTAATCAAGTGACATCAAAACAAGCATTTGCATTTTTAGAATTTAGGCACAACATTACAAAATATATGCAATGTATGATAAATGCAATGCTCCCCCTCAAAGGGTTACTCCCCCTCAATGTGTTATCTCCCCAATGTGCACAATTGCAACACCAATTTGCATCTCCCCTTACCATATCCTACTCCCCCTTTTTGTCATGATATAGGCAAAGGAGTAGTCCCCAACCGGGTCACTCATAGCAACGAGAGATAGAAGCATGCAAGATCTACATATACATATAAGTCACTTTATGCACTTCAATTAATTTGAGAGAAACAAGGAGATTTATTTGATGAAAATGTGTGAATCCAACATGCTTTGCATACAAGACATATAGCATTCAAGTCCAAAATACAATGGTATTTGGCAAAGCAAATGACAAAGGTTTCTAATTAGAATTCAAACCAATTTCACCAATGTCATGGGAAAAGCAAGGATATAGAGATTATTGATTTCAAATTTTAGAGTAACTATATCCAACTTTATAAGCGAAACATGGCATAAGCGACTTTGTACCCTATTTGATTTTTCCGGATAAGATATCCGTATGATAATAGCCATGTTCAACCAATAAAGAAAGAGAGACATTTGGAATATAAATTCCTTTGAACGGATACAAGATCCTTTATTCATTTTGAGTCTCATAAGCTTTCACACAAGTTTTGCATTTTAAGAGTATGCAATCATCAATTCATGCTTTTCATGTGAGCATGTTATATGAATTTCATGCTTTTTCATTAGACATTAGCATGTTATTTAAGAATCATCATGTCATGGAGATAACTATAGGTCATTCACATCATACTTCCTATGTAAATCTCCTAGTCCAAAATGCATGTTTGAACCTAAATATGACATGGATTGTAAACAAGCAAGGTTCACACTTATAGAATTTGAAAACATATATACATATGTACAACCAAGCTTACTCAAGCAATCAAAAGAAGAGGCATAAGTTATTTCAAATTTTTTACAAGTTACAAGAATGCAAAATAGCTCTCTTTGCTTAAGTTTCCCCATATGGGGTCAATCATAGAACACATCACTCCACAAGACATATCCCAATAGATCTACTAAGAGTTTTAAATCGAGTAGCATCTAAGGGTTTAGTAAATAGGTCCGCAAGTTGATCATTAGTACCTACATGTTCAAGTACTATGCATTTATTTTCAACAAGCTCTCTAATGAAGTGATGGCGGATGTCAATATGCTTAGTTCTAGAATGTTGCACCGGATTCTTGGAAATATTAATTGCACTCAGATTATCACAAAAGAGAGTGAGAGTACCTTGGTTGAATCCGTAGTCTACTAGCATTTGCTTCATCCATATAAGTTGAGTGCATCCACTCCCCGCGGCTATGTATTCGGCTTCTGCCGTGGACAAGGAAATCGAGTTTTGCTTCTTGCAAAACCAAGACACCAAGTTGTTGCCTAGAAAGAAGCAACCGCCCGATGTGCTCTTCCTATCATCTCAATTTCCTGCCCAATCCGCATCACTATATCCTACAAGACTAGGATTAGTGTCAAATGAGTACCAAATCCCATAGTTGGAAGTCCCATTCACAAAGCGAATGACTCTCTTAACCGAAGAGAGATGGGACTCCTTGGGATCGGATTGGTACCTAGCATAAACTCCTACACTAAATGATATATCGGGCCTACTTGCGATCAAATAGAGCAAGCTCCCTATCATGCCACAATATAAGGTTTGGTCCACACTTTTACCGCTAGCATCCTTGCTTAGCTTCAAAGTGGTGCTCATAGGAGTGTCACAATGTTTGGCTTTTTCAAGACCAAACTTCTTCACTGGGTTTTTGGCATATTTGGCTTGGGTTATGAAAATCCCATCATCAAGTTGCCTAATTTGCAAACCTAGGAAGTAACTAAGCTCACCAACAAGACTCATCTCAAATTCATGAGACATGACATCAACAAATTGTTGGACCTTGGTGTTGTTGGTGGAGCCAAACACTATGTCATCAACATATATTTGAGCTATGAAATGCTCATCATTGTCTCTTTTGATGAATAGTGTCTTGTCAACACTACCTCTTGTGTAGTTATTGTCAACAAGAAATTTAGTGAGGCGCTCATACCAAGCCCTCGGTGCTTGTTTCAACCCATATAGAGCCTTCTTGAGGCGATAGACATGGTTGGGGTGCTGAGCATCCACAAACCCCTTGGGTTGTTCAACAAACACTTCCTCTTGCAAGAAGCCATTGAGGAAGGCACTCTTGACATCCATTTGGTGCAATTTGAACTTGTGCACACAAGAAATGGACAAGAGAAGCCTAATGGACTCTAAACGGGCAACGGGAGCAAAAGTCTCCTCAAAGTCGATACCCTCAATTTGAGAGTACCCTTGTGCTACAAGTCTAGCCTTGTTCCGCACTATGTTGCCATCCTTATTGGATTTGTTCCTAAATATCCATTTAGTGCCTATGACATTAGTGGTCTTAGGCCTAGGAACTAGAGTCCAAACTTCATTCCTTTCGAATTGGTTTAGCTCTTCTTGCATGGCAAGAACCCAAAACTCATCATTTAAGGCTTCTTCAACCTTTTTGGGTTCAATTTGAGAGGTGTAGCAAGTGTAGCTAATAAGATTAGCAAGTTGACGTCTAGTCCTAACAACCTCATTAACCTCTCCAATGATATCTTCTTTATCATGGAGTTTCCTAACCCATGGAGCGGGTTCTTTAGAGTCCAAGAGAGGAACTCTATCAATAGGTTTTGTGTCATCATTGTTGACATTAGATGTCCCAACATTAGGAGACACCACAACCATCTCCAAAGGCGAAACATCACTAAAAATAACCTCCTCCTCATGATCATTAGACTTGAGCCTAGTATCATCAAATACGACATTGGATGATTCCATAATACTTAGAGTTTTAAAATTGAAAACTCTATAGGCTCTACTATTCAAGGCATAGCCAATAAAAATACCCTCATCACTCTTAGCATCGAATTTGCCAAGTTGATCACGGTCATTCAAAATGTAGCATTTGCTTCCAAAAGTGTGGAAGTAGCTAACATTTGGCCTCTTGCCTTTCCATAACTCATAGGAGGTGTTTCTAGTACCGGGCCTTAGGAAAACTATATTTCCTATATAGCAAGCCGTATTGATGGCTTCGGCCCATAGGTTCCTAGGGATATTGTTGCTAAGCAACATCACACGGGCCATCTCTTGAAGGACCCTATTTTTCCTCTCAACAACTCCATTTTGTTGAGGTGTCCTAGGAGCCGAAAACTCATGGGAGATACCTAAACCATTACAAAAGGTTTCAAAGGTAGCATTCTCAAATTCCCTCCCATGGTCACTTCTAATCCGTTTTATGCTTTTAATATTAGAGTTCATCTCATTTTGTATTTTATTACAAAGCATTTTAAACTTATCAAAAGTTTCGGATTTTTCTCTAAGAAAATATGTCCATGTGAACCTAGAGAAATCATCAACACAAACAAAAACGTATCTCTTTCCACCCAAACTTTTGGTTTGCATGGGACCCATGAGGTCCATGTGGAGAAGCTCAAGAGGCTCCTTGGTGGTGAGATACTTACCCTTTTTGTGCATGCTTTTAGTTTGCTTTCCTTGTTGGCAAGGTCCACAAATACCATTGGCTTTCTTCCCAAGCTTAGGGAGGCCACGCACACAATTGAACTTTCCAAGGGTCCGTAGATCCCTAAAGTTCATGTGGCCAAGTCTTTCATGCCACAACTCAATTTGCTCATCCATGGACACATGATTAGATACAATACTAGCTTCAAGACAATAACAATTGTCGCTAGATCTCATGCCCTTCAACAAGGTTTGTCCATCGGGTTTAAGGATAGAGCAATAATCTTTAGAAAACAAGACGGAATATCCTTCATCACTAAGATGAGAAATGCTTATTAAATTGGCTTTCAAGCCATCAACAAATAAAGCATTGGATAAGGAGGGTAATCCGGGAACGGAAATGGTTCCTTTCCCTACAACATTTCTTTTGGATCCATCACCAAAAGTGACATTTCCACCTTCCTCCATAACAAGAGTCTCGAAGAAACTCTTGTTTCCCGTCATGTGCCTAGAGCACCCACTATCCAAATACCAAAAATTAGAAGAATTTGCCTTCAAGGCTATTTGTGCAACATGGCAAACATTTTCATTCTTTCTAATCCACTTAGCAACAATTTTAGCTTTCGTAGTGGTCTTTGGAACATGTGCTCTACTATTTCTAGGATCATGCAAATCAATATTTTCATTCCTAGAAACATGCATCTTGGCTCTATTCTTTCTCTTTTCAATCATGCTTTGTTTTCTACACATTTTAATATATTGAAAGCAATTTGGTCTAATATGACCATCACAACCACAAAAGTGACAAATAGGGATGAAAAAAGGAATCATACCTCGTCTTTGTGCATGTATGGGAGCTCGTCCATATCTTTGTGGATAAGTGGGTTCAATCCATCTTCGTTGTTGAACCGGTCTAGGTTGCTTCCAAGCTTGAGGTTGCATGATTGGTCTCTTTTCTTTGTGAGCCAATTTGGGAGGAGTGTTGGCTTGAGGAACCCTAGGGGGTTGAGCTTGAGATTTCCTTCTTGGCCCCATTTTCACTTGTGCATTAGAACATTGTCCTACTTCTAACTTCTTCCTAGGAGGTTGCACAAATGAATTTTCTTCGTTCTTCAAGCTCTTGACAAACACTGTCTTGTTAGAGGTTGAGACTTTCTTGCCATCTTCATACCCAAGACCTCTCTTGTCACTTGGACTCTTTCCAACACCAAGTAAATGATCAAGCTTCTTGGTGCTAGAATCTATCCTAGCCAAGGACCCTTTAACTTCAACAAGTTCCCTTTTCAAGCCTTCTTCACTTCTCTTGGATAAGTCTAACTCCTCAATTAACTTATCCTCCCTCCTCTTCAATCTTTCCACTTGTTCACTTAAGTGGTCATTGTGAGTCGAAAGTTCAAGGTTCTCTTCTCTCAACCTCTCAATCTTTCTTGTGCTTTTAATTGCTAAATCATTGAACTCGGCATGGTATTTAGCAAGCACCTTTTGCTCCACAAATTTCTTTTTGGAACTAGAAGAGGAGTCACTTTCTACTTCACTAGAGTCAATTTCCTCTTGACTCATCTCCTCTTTTTCACTAGCACTTTTGCTCTTGTGAGAAGAGGCAAAAGTTAGGAAGTTAGCCATGAGCTCTTCTTCACTTGAAGACTCATCTTCCTCATTGGAGTCATCACTACTCCCACTCCAAGTGGCGGCCATCACTTTACCCTTCTTCCTTTCATTGTGATTAGCACATTCGGGGGCAAAGTGACCAATCCCACCACATTCAAAGCATCGGACCCCTTTCCTTTCGGTCCTCTCTTGTCTAGGCTCAAACTTCTTGAAGGAACTCTTTTTCTTCAAGTCTTGTCCTCTTGACCCAAATCCCTTCTTCTTCTTGAACCCCATAACCTTGTTGAACCTTTTCACGAATAAGGCAAGGTCTTCATCCGAATCATGCTTTGCCTCCTTTGCATCCTTAGATGCTTTCAAAGCTATTCCTTTAGACTTCTTAGGAGGAGTAGTGGTGCTAGGAGCCTTCCTAGACTCATATGCAAGGAGACGTCCAATTACCTCACTTGGCTTCATATCCATGTAGCCACTATTTTCTTCTATGGCCGTCACCTTTGATTCAAACCTATCGGGGAGAGATCTCATAATTTTTTGCTTGACTCTCCTATCCGAATACGGGTCTCCGAGTTGATGGCTTTGATTTACTATGTCCATCAATTTGATTTCGAAATCATTGAAGCATTCATCCTCTCCCATCCTAAGTAACTCAAACTGAGTTTGGAGGACTTGAAGCTTGGATTCCTTCACCACCTCGGTTCCCTCATGTGCAACTTGAAGGATGTCCCATGCCACTTTTGCAATCTGAGTGTTCTGAATAAGCTTGTACTGATTCTCATCCATTGCACACATGATGGCATGCATAGCCTTCCTATTCCACTTAGAAGCCTCAAACTCTTGCGCGTTCCATTGCGCCTTAGGCTTCAAAACTTCTTCTCCTCCACCACCGGGAGTCATCATGGGAAGATCATATCCGTCTTCCACCGCCATCCAAGCACGGTCATGAATTTGGCATATGTAGGATTCCATCTTCCCTTTCCATTGGGAATAGTTCAATCCAGTAAGAAGTGGAGGCCTTGTGCTAGAAGCACCTTCGTGGCCACCACCATTTCCACCGTTTCCACTCATAGAGTTTATGAATGAATGAAATAAATGCAAATGTATGAATGATCAAAAATCACACAAAATGCAAAACACACCAAAATAAGCAAGGATCACCTATGTATGTCTAGGAACCCGCTCTGATACCAATTGAAACTAATTATAGCACGGTGTGTATAAAACTATCTAGAGGGGGGTGAATAGATTTTACACTTTTTACCCAATTTTTCGTGTTAGTCAAAATTACGAAATTACCCCTAAATAGATAAAGCAATAAATCAAGTAAAATATGCGGAAAATAAATAACACTTGATTTTTACATGGAAACCCTCACGGGAAAAACCACGGGCTAGTAAGTAAGCTACACTCGAACCTCGAATCCACTAAATGTGTAAACGATTACAACCTAATCCCGGAAGTAATCACACACCTACCTAATCCCGGTATGAGTGAACCTAGTCCAATTTGCTTGCGATCTAAGCAACCTAATCCCGGAAGCTACACACAAGACTTACTTTCTCTATGAAGAGAATACAACCCTAAGTGAATATATGTGAATATACAAAATGCAACATAGAGCAAGGGAAACCCTATATGCTTATCTAAGATGATTAATATGCAATTAGAACAATCCTAGATATTAAAAACTAAATGACATGTTCAATCAAATAGTTTAGCTAATCAAGATTAAGCACAAAACTTAATTAGCTATCACAATACAACACTCAATCATGTCAACACAACAATCTCTATTTTGAATATTAGATTTTAATCTAAGAACAAGCAAATAATAAAAGAGATGCCTTGATAAATAAAACACTAATTATAAATGATAATAGTGAAGAACATACCAAGGGAAGTGTGTTGACCAAGACCCATGCAAGTAAACATCCTAACTATGCTAGAAAATGCTTAGATGATATTTTGATGCATATGAAAATGGGTTTTGAGAGTTAAAGACAAGTTCTTGGGGATTTTTCTCTTGAAGATATTTTTGCTCTCTCAAAGTGTGTATGTTTGCCTTGTTGAAAAAAAATGAAGAAGAAAGTGTATATATATACAAAAGTGAATCAGGTCAAGAAAGACACAAAAAAAAATTCAAAAGGAGGCGTGAAGCACTATACAATATAATATATAATATATGCATAAGTCAAAAAAAAGGATGCACGTGAAGAATATATATATGTTATATAATGTATACAAAAGTTAGGTGCAGCATCGTTATTATATCTAGATATTATTATATATAAATATATATATATATTAACAAACATCAGAGGCGGCACATATATAAATATATCAGACCACTATAATATATATATATATATATATATATATATATAGATATTTTAACAAAACAAATGAACAGAATAAAAAGCAAACAAAATAAAAGAAGAAAAAAAGGCATCAGGTGCGCGTTGATGAGGACGTGGGTGCAACGGGGGCAGAGAGAGATATTGGGCGTGGGTTATGGCGTGGCCCACGGGGCAAAAAACAAAAAGAAAAGCCACACACACAAGCCATCACATGCTTCTCTCTTTGTGTTGCAATCATGACACACAAAGCCTTCAGTCCAGTTCTGAACTCAGAATTCGGAATTCAATTCCGTCTTCGGAAAATTAACCCGAACTCAATTATAAATATGAAAAATTATATAATCTTTCAATTTAAGCTCGGAATTGAATTTCGGTTTCCGATAAAAACACGGAATGTCCCAAATGTCTCGGAAATCATCTGAAACATATGGACAAGTCTCCGAATCGCTCGGAACTCATCTATGGACAAATCCACACATAAAAATATAACAAAGAAGTGCAAGTGTGATAAGTGACATGTGAAGAGAATGCACACAAATGCAAGTATGCTAAGTGAGTGTGTGCACTAAATCTCTTCATAGAAAAATTAGCACTAAACATATACCTTTGGAGTGCTTAACACTTGCAAGGGCCTTGAGCTTGAACACATTCCTAAGCTACCCTTACATGATCCCCACATATGGTTTGATCACGAAATAAGCCAATTAAAAACTACGGGAATCCTTACACAATCATATGTATTTTTTAGACTGACATCAACACACACAGGCCGCCGCGACGAACAGGATGACCCTTCTCAATCATTTTCAACATATGTTATTATAGTTACAGTTCGAGTTCTAAGGAGATACATACCTTCTCTGATATTGGGGATGGCTGAAACAAATTAGGACAGCTTCAATCACGACAACGAATCGACAACTGGAAATACGATTATGGCGGAGAATCGGAGATACGAAATATCGCGGGTAATTGGGTGCTATTTTTACATGTAAGGGATTGGGTTAACCGACTTGCATTTCAATTTAATAAGATGCATATAATAAAAGAGATAATTCCATAGAATAGCCATAAAATCAGTTGGAAGCCGCACCGTAATTTAGGGATTGGGTTTGGGGATTGCCTTCGTCTGAGATATAAGAAGGAGACGGGGTCATTTTGGAACTCTTACATCAACAACCACTGACAACTCTCCAGGGGTATACTTGTCAAAGAACCCACTAACTTCCACCACACAATCCATGATCCATGATCATATTGGTTGATCCATGATCATATTGGTTATATTTGGTTTTTTTAAAACTAGCGGCTATATGTAAAAATTTGAAAACCAAAGTGGCTATTATATGGAATTATCTCTTAAATTAAATAATAAAATAATATAATATAATAAGCTAATTTATTAGCCTTGCCGCCCAAATATTCTATCATGGGCCATATATTATTTTTCCCATTTTATTAAATCCATTGGACCTTTAATTAAAAGGCCCACATGTGAACTAGGCCCATTCTTACTAAAAGAAACAAGCCCACATGCCTTAATATAATTCTATATGGACTCATAATTAGTCCGATAGAATATATCAAGTGATCCATGCAAGTTTGTGTGGATTGGGGATCTTGGTGGGCTATCTAAATTTAAGCTCAAATAGACATAACCCAATCACATTCAATAAATAATTCACTTAGGTTCGATCTATTAATTTTAGCTCATTCCACTAAAGAACTAAAATTGCACTCTTAAATAAAGATAGAACAAGTAAATGATTCTCATTCATACCCTAGACAATCTTATCGGAGATAGTGAATCCTCGTGAATAATATCAGTAATTGCCAAGAGCTCATAGACTGCTTATAGCTCTCCAAGTTACCATATTTACTTATATGACCACATTTTGAACTTTGGATATTTCTTCTCATGCTTTTAATAGTCACTAACTCAACGTTAAGATTTTATATCCAATTACCTCAAAACATCCATATGATGATATTATACTCTCATTGTATAAATGGAGCCACGATGTCCATATCTATAAATGAAGTCCTCTATCGATTAACAAATTAATATCACCAAACTATCGAGGATAGATTATGCTATATAATCGTACACATTGATAACTCAAATGATACCACTTGCAACCATAAGTCCATCATTTATCTTAGGATTAAGATAGACTCTCCGATTGTCCTCATAATGAAAAGACTTTTATCTATTAACGGTTCTAGATAAAGTATTTCATTGTGATCCTGTTCAATGCACCTAGTGCACTAGATTCTTTTACTCAAAGCCACTTTGATGATTTAGACCCATCATAACACATTTGATCCCACTTAAATGCTAGCAAAAACTCAAATGTTAGCAAAAGAATCTACAACTTTAACAAGATAAAGGTGCCCAACCTTTAACTTAAGTTGTGAACATTATTCAAGACTAACTAAAGAATTGTGTCTTCCTCATACATATCCAGATGTACGAACAATTCTTCTTTTCTCATAGTCTTTTGACCTTATGATTATTTACCTTGATAATTATAATTATAAATGCTATAAGATTTTGTTAAATAAACAAATATCACTTTATTAATATGATAAGATTGTCAATTACAATATTACACTCTTCCTATTGAGCATAATCCTAACAATCTCCCACTTGCGTTATAGCAAATGTGTCATATCTAACATTCCCATGTTTTCTAGGTGCCTATCAAAACTCTTTTGTGGTAGAGCCTTTGTGAAGGGATCCGCTAGATTTTCTACTGACGCGATTTTGGTAATCGTCACGTCACCCTTATGTACAATCTCCCTAAGAAGATGATACTTTCTTTCAATGTGTTTTCCTCTCTTATGACTTCTTGGTTCTCTCGAATTAGCCATTGCTCCACTGTTGTCACAGTAAATAGTGATCTGCTTATTCGCACTGGGAACCACTTCCAAGTCAATCAAGAATTGGTGGAGCCAAACAGCCTCTTTGGTAGCTTCGTATGCAGCAACATACTCAACTTCCATGGTGGAATTAGCAATACAAGATTGCTTGATACTCCTCCATATGACTACTCCTCCAATTGTAAACACAAATCATGATGTGGATTTTCTGGAGTCAGAGTCCGACTGGAAATCAGAATCTGTATACCCAACGGGAATTAAATCCCCTCCTGAGTATACAAGCATATTATCTCTCGTTCTCCTGAGATACTTGAATATATGCTTGACTCCCGTCCAGTGATCAGGACCAGGTTTCGATTGAAACCTGCTAACTATGCCCACAACAAAACAAATATCTGGTCTAGTGCAGAGAATTGCATACATGAGACTTCCAACTGCCGAGGCATTTGGAATCCTACTCATGAATTGCTCTTCATGCTCATTCTTAGGAACTTGTTCCTTAGAAAGTTTAATTCCATGTCTGAAAAGTAACATACCTTTCTTGGAATCTTGCATGGAAAATCTAGACAAGATTTTATCTATGTATGAAGCTTGGGATAGTGCAATCATTCTATTCTTTCTATCTCTTATTACTTGGATACCAAGAATATAATTTGCTTATCCTAAGTCCTTCATATCAAATTGTTTTGCTAACCATTCTTTTACTGATGTCAATACACCTATATCGTTTCCGATGAGTAGTATATCATCAACATAAAGAATTTAGGAAAACCAACTTATTGCCATTAATCCTTTTGCATACATAAGGTTCGTTACAGCTTGATCGAACCTTATGTTCCAGGATCAGGATGCTTGTTTTAATCCATATTTGGATTCTTGCAACTTACATTGCCTTTTGCCAATGGCGACCATCAACATGCTCCAATGCTTCCTTATATGTGTAGGGATTATCGTCATCCAGGAGATTCTCCATTGATTCTCCCAGACCGATGTATCTCTCGGGTTTTCTTCTAACCCTCCCACTATGACGAGGAATGGTAGGTTGTTGATTTTGTGATGGTGCGGAGCTTACAATTAGGCTAGGTTGTGTAACCTCTTGTGGAATTGTATCTCCTGACATCTCATTCAGGACAATTTTACTTTTAGGTACAAAATCATTCATATAGTCCTTTTCCAGAAATTTAGCATTTGTTGAAACAAATACTTTAAGATCTGAAGGACTACAGAAATAATATCCCTTAGTTTCTTTTGGATACCCCACAAATATGCATGTTTCCGAACGGGACTCCATCTTTTCTGTCTTTCCTTTTAACACATGCGCAGGACAACCAAATATCCTTAAGTGTTGTAAATTAGGCTTTCGCCCAGTTCAAAACTCATGCGGTGTTTGAGGAACCAACTTAGATGGTACATCATTTAGAATGTATATTGCAGTTTGTAAAGCATATCCCCAAAAAGAAATAGGAAGCGTTGAATAACCCAACATAGACCTAACCATATTCAAAAGAGTTATATTTCTCCTTTCTGCCACCCCATTTTGTTGAGGTGTACCTGGTGCAGAAAACTGAGAAATAATTCCATTATCAACAAGATATTGCTGAAACTCACCAGATAGATATTCTCCACCACGATTAGATCTCAAGATTTTTATATGTTTATCTAGCTGATTTTCCACTTTAGCTTTAAATGCTTTGAACATGTCAAAAACATCCGACTTATGTCTCATGAGATACACATATCCAAATCTTGAGTAATCATCTGTGAAAGTGATGAAGTACTCATATCCACCTCTAGCTTGAATGCTCATAGGACCACATACATCAGTGTGTATTAATCCAAAACATTCAGTGGCTCTTTTGCCTTTGGTCGTAAACAACCTTTTGGTCATTTTACCTTCCAAACAGGATTCACAACTTGGTAGATCATTAACCTTTAAGTCACTTAAAGGTTCATCACTAACCAATCTTTTTAATCCTATTAAGGTTAATATGACCTAGGCGCAAAAGCCATAAGTAGGTTTTATCTTTGGGTAAATTGCAATGAAGTACCCTCAAGTTTTGCCATACCACAGCCAAATTGTTTTTTAATCTAAAATTGCAATAAGGTACCCTTGCCTCATTTGACCAACCTACGCCGTTACTCTCAACCGTTACCTTCGCCGATCGTCGACCACCGGAGAGAGTGAGTCGACACCACCTACACCAGAAGGTGCGGGAAATGCCGACCGTTCGATCTCTCAAAAGGACCGTTATGAAACGAAGTCGTTTTGGTGGTCAAACCATCGTTCGAAATCATCGCCACCGCCGACATCATCACTGTCGCCAAAGCTTCGTCGCCAGATTTACGCCTATCCGTCGTGAATTCGACGAAACCGATCACGCCAACGAACTCAGCACCGTTCGATCTTCTAGATCCAACCATCAGCAGAGTTAACCGACGCCGTTGATGGACTGCCGGTATAGATCCAGATCGCCGGTACGGCTCACCATTAAAGCCAAGGTTGGTCAAATGGGTCAAGGGTACCTCATTGCAATTTTAGATTAAAAACCGATTTGGTTGTGGTATGGCAAAACGTGAGGGTACTTCATTGCAATTTACCTTTTATCTTTTGATAATTTTACTCTTTTATGATTAGGTTGCATTATTTCTGTGTCCACCAAGTGAGAGATATTTCTATGTAAATAGAATAGACCGTTTTACAATGTACCTTTGCAAACAAATTTGTTTATTCTTACTAATAATAAAATCTTTATTAAAAGTAACCGAATATCTAAATTTATTCAAACAAGAAACTGAAATCAAATTCCTCTTGAATAGAGGTACATAATAAACATCTATCAAATCTAAATGCCTACTAGAATCTAGATTAACTCTAATATCTCCCACTGCACTAGCAGACACCAACGCTCTATTGCCTAAACGCAAGTTGATTTCATTCTTATTTAGTCTTTTCCTTTCCTAGAACCCTTGCAAGGAATAAAAAACATGATTAGTGGCTCTAGAGTCTATGATCCAAGAATCTGTAGAATATGCCAGAAAACATGTTTCAAGATAATTAACATTACCTTGTTCCTTCTTGTTCTGAGACTTTGGGCAATTGCTTTTCCAATGTCCCCTTTTACCACAAATGAAGCACTTCCCTTTGATCTTGGTTACTTTCTTGGTAGGCCCAAGTTGCTTTTTCTTCTGTTGTTTCTTGACCTTCTTACGAGTCTTAACAGTAGTAACTTTACCAACCAAATGAATCTCTTGACTTGTGCCATTAGATTCACAAGTATGAGCAAGTGGCTTAGGAGTAGACAGAACAAATTTATGTTTTTCAGCTTGCAACAACAACCCAATTTTCCTTTTCCATGTGACATAATTATTTCTAGTTAAAGTATTATCTTTCAAGATGTTCATTAGGGATGGGGTCATGATTTCTGAATGTAAACAAAAATATATATGAGTAAATAATCATGATAAAGCACTTTCGAATATTTATCTTGAATTAATGAATAATTCAATCGTAAAAATTTAACGGTGATCCAATACCCATAAATGTTACGCCTCCTTTGGGAATTCGCACCGTTTACTAGTTAGACTAGGTCCCACCTAATTGTTAACATAACAACCAGCGTTTTCAATTTTAGCCTTGCAATTTTATTGACAAGAACTCTTGGGAGGATATCAATAAAATTACATTGAGTGTGTTACCAAGATATCGACTCTCAATATTTTCTCTCACGTAAATCCCTCCTTTGGGAGTAGATCTCGTTTGAGTCAATTGTCTAGTCTATCCTTGTAAGGAAGTATTTTGCTAAATTCCATTCATGGACACCCCTTGGGGGGATTACCAATAAAACATAAAGCTCAACTAACCTTGGAGGCCATAGGCATTTGCAAGACACCTTCTCCCACTCAATTATTTAAGGCGTGTTATTAAATTCCATAGAATGATTTACCATGTTATCTAGATGCCAATTAGATACCTAAATCATTCAATGCATGTTCATGCGAAAAGAGATATATGAGTGGCACTCCTATTCTATATGACATGTTATCATACAATAACAAATGTTTTAATATATACGAAAAAATAAATAGCCACAATTTTGGTCCATCCTAGAAAAACAAGTAAATTACATTTGTTTGGAATACAAAAACTCCTTTCTTGGCAAACAAGTCTTCAAGTGGCCATCGTCCACTCGCGCATCCCTTGGCTGCCACCTGTGGGCGTGCGCACCCCACAACCCCACAAAGGGCTGCCGTGCGCAGCCCATAGCCCAACATGCATAGCTGCGTGCTAACTTGCACGCATGCATGTCACTATGGTGCGCACCTTCCCATACTTGTTCCGGTTGCTTCCAATTCTTCAAATCTTCGAATCTTTGATACTCGAATATATTACAACAGTATATTTACAAATAAATTACTACAGTATTTTTTTTTTTTTTTTTAATCACTGCAGTATTTTAATACAACCCAAAAATTGCACTATTTTAATAAAATAAAAACTGCACTACTTTATTACAATAAAAATAAAAGAAAACTAAGCAACTATCAATAAGGAATTATGGCGATGATAGACCACCCTTCTTGTTACAATTCCGAAACAAAAATTACATTGAAATTCTATGACCAAAATCGGGCAACAACAATTCATATAATAATAATAACATATATAAATCCATACAGTCCAATGTAATTATATATGCGAATACCTAGAGTGCCATCTATTTCTTAAACATGCATAATCACAATAAAAAGAAATAGATTCACGTACGTATATATTAATTAATCAAAGGGTACAACCAGGCTCCGATACCAATTGTAGGATAAAAAAAACGATTGCACGCAGCGGAAGCGAAACTAAAATAGGCTTAGTATATTTCAAAAAAATTTCCTTTTTGAAGATGAACCTTAACCCTTTAATTAATTAACATATAATAAAGATATCGTACCTTTGTCACGTGATCCGATTGACGTTGTGTCGATGGTAATCTGCAAGATCTTCCAATCCAATCATGAACATGAATCACCTAGGAGCATGGTCTCCTTTCTCTTTGAATTGTGTACCTGAGGATGGATAACAAAATCTTTTCTTTTCGTTAGTCACAAAAACTTCCAAGAGATAACGAAGAACATTCCGGTCACTTTTGAATTCTCAATCTAATGATCGAAACTCGCATGAGCCTTATTCGAAATTGTGCACAAAGCCTTTTGATGTAAAAGCTTACTAGTACACTATCGAAATAAAAACAATTCTTCTCTCTATATCCTCTTGGCCAAAAATCACACTATGTCTAAGAGTTGGTTCTATTTTCAAGCTAAAGAAAAATAACTCTCAAGCAAGCCTTAGGGTAAGCTGAATTCTCTTTGCACAAAAATATATATATTAGGTCGCAGAATCCTCTTTGCACAAAATAATATATATATATATATATATATATCGTGCACCAATTCTTTAGCCCATATATTATATTCCTATTGTTGCAGAATCCCACTTGCACATATTATATATATTTTGACCGAATTCACTTGCCATATATTATATATGTCGACCGAATTTCTCTTACAATATATTTAGGGTTTTCGAATTCTATGATGGGTAATCTAGAAGGTGGCCGAAATCCTCACTATAAGAGGATTTGTGTTTCACCAAAATACCTATCAACCTTAGAATCCTAACCTTAATCCAACTCTTTAGTATTTTATTCTTTTATGACTATATCAAAGAGTTCCTTATTTGATTAGATAAATAAATGCTTTTATTTATCTACTTACCAAATAAAGTCTTTGATTCTTATTATACTACCAACAATAGTATAACACTAAGAAACATATTTCCTAGTCAGAAAAAGATTTTGATTCGTAATTAAATAATTAATTAATTAATTAAGTAATTCCCATTTAATTAAATAATAAAATAAAATAATATAATAAGCTAATTTATTAGCCTTGCCGCCCAAGTACTCTATCATGGGCCATATATTATTTTACCATTTTATTAAATCCATTGGACCTTTAATTAAAAGGCCCACATGTGAACTAGGCACATTTTTACTAAAAGAAACAAGCCCACATGCCTTAATACAATTCTAGATGGACCCATAATTAGTCCGGTAGAATATATCAAGTGATCCATGCAAGTCCGTGTGGATTGGGGATCTTGGTGGGCTATCTAAATTTAAGCTCCAATAGACATAACCCAATCCCAATCAACAAATGATTCACTTAGGTTTGATCTATTAATTTTAGTTCATTCCACTAAAGAACTAAAATTGCACTCTTAAATAAAGATAGAACAAGTAAATGATTCTCATTCATACCCTAGACATTCTTATTGGAGATAGTGAATCCTCATGAATAATATCAGTAATCACCAAGAGCTCATAGACCGCCTATAACTCTCCAAGTTACCATATTTACTAATATGACCACATTTTGAACTTTGGATATTTTGACTTGTCCAGAAGCCATGCTTTCAATAGTCACTATCGAAAACTCAACGTTGAGATTTTATATCCAATTACCTCAAAACATCCATATGATGATATTATACTCTCATTGTATAAATGGAGCCACAATGTCCATATCTATAAATGAAGTCCTCTATCGATTAACAAATTAATATCACCAAACTATCGAGGATAGACTATGCTATATAATCGTACTCATTGATAACTCAAATGATGCCACTTGCAACCATAAGTCCATCATTTATCTTAGGATTAAGATAGACTCTCCGATTGTCCTCATAATGAAAAGACTTTTATCTATTGACGGTTCTAGATAAAGTATTTCATTATGATCCAGTTCAATGCACCTAGTGCACTAGATTTTTTTACTCAAAGCCACTTTGATGATTTAGACCCATCATAACACATTTAATCTCACTCAAATGCTAGCAAGAGAATCTACAACTTTAACAAGATAAAGGTGCCCAACCTTTAACTTAAATTATGAACATTATTCAAGACTAACTAAAGAATTGTGTCTACCTCATACATATCCAGATGTACGAACAATTCTTCTTTTCTCATAGTCTTTTGACCTTATGATTATTTAACTTGACAATTATAATTATAAATGCTATAAGATTTTGTTAAATAAACAAAAATCACTTTATTAATATGATAAGATTGTCAATTACAATATTACACTCTTGCTATTGAGCATAATCCTAACATCTTCATCTTTCTTTGGCCGACTAAGACAGTTCAAAATCATATTTTTAACTTAAAACATTTTCCAAGAGAGAAAATCCTCCAAGAACTCACCTTTGATTACTCAAAATCATTTCCATGGGCATCAAACATCATCTAGCATTATCTAGGATGTATCTATGCATGGGTCTTCTTCAACACACATGATTTGGTAAGTTGAACACCATACTCATCCATTTTAATGTTCTTACTTATCAATTAATCTCATTTATTACTTGTATGCATTTAGATTATATTCTATCTACAAGATTGAGATTATTGTGTTGATTGATTGAGAGTTGTATTTTGATAGCTATGACATCTAGGATTGTTTTTTCTTAAATAGCTAAGTTTACATATGACATGTAGACACATGATATCTAGGATTGTTATTATTGACATCTTTAACTCCTAGATAAGCATTTAGTGTAACCTAGCATTATTTGCATATTGAATATCATGATATTCACATAGGTTGTTGATCTCTTCTTTGTGAAGTGAAGCCTTGTGACTAAGTTGCTTAGTGCACAAGCAAGTAGGTCTAGAATCGCTATTAAAGGCCCGTTGAGTAGAGTGGAAGGGTTAGTGACCGTGTATGGTTTGACATGGTCAACCTAGGTTATTAACTTTCATTCAAGTAGTGGATTTGAGGATCGTGTGAGGCTAGCATAGTAGCCTATGAGTTTTTCCCAGTTGTAGGTTTCTCACGTAAATCAATCAACTTGCAATTTATTGTTTTCCGCACTTAGATTAAGTTGATTGTATTTTTTTGACTAGATTGGGGTTTTTATTGAATATTGACTAATCAAGAAAAATTGGTAATTAACTTAATTAAAACCTATTCACCCATTTAGACACACCTATATTTGTTTCAGACTCTAACAACTTAAACAATGCACGACTCAACATGGACTGCATGGGATGCAGAGAGTTAGACCTTATCAATCCTCCCCTCTCGAAACAACCTTGTTTGTAAGGTCAAAATCAGGGTATGCTTTCGAGAAACGCCAATGGTTCTCCCAAGTTGCATGATCATGCAAAATATGTTGTATATTTAGGCCCTAAATTCTGTATCCTTTGTTCCATTTTCGTTCGTTTTAGTGTCTCTGATAGGCTTATTGTGCGTAATTGCATGTATTTATACATTTATGATGTTAGGATAATACTGCGGGAATTTCAGTCGAAAAAGGGGCCAAAAGAGGCAGAAAGAGGGACATATGGTCACTAGCAGCTCTAAAGTGCGGGTCGCAACCGCACTCCACCCACACTCCAGAATAGACCAGGGACCTGATACCTGAGGTGAAGATAAAGTACGGGTGCCAACGGCACTCCACCCGCACTCCAGATGAGATTCGGGACCTGATTCTGGAGGAGAAGTTTAAGTGCGGGTCATCCAACCGCACTTCACTCGCACTCTTGCCCAGACCCAGAAGATGGAATTACACCAGATTGTTAAAGTGCGGGTCATCCAACCGCACTCCACCTGCACTGTTGCCCAGATCCGGAAGTAGAAAAGTGATAAAGTGCGGTGAGTGCGGGTCCAGGAACCGCACTCCACCTGCACTCCGCGCGCGCCAGATTACAGTTTAAAGCTTAAGTGACCTATTTTTGTAACTAATATAAATAGAACATGATGGGAACGTTTTTAGTAGCGTTTAACACTTAGAATTCAGACTTTTGTGAAACCTAGTGTAAGGATTCCCTTTAGTTGATTGGCTTATTTCGTGTGCAAACCACATGTTGGGGTTTGATTGTAAGGGTAGTCTAGGTGATTAGTTGAAGATCAAAGACCCTTTCCAAGACCTCAAGAGGACAAGCACCAAAGGTATATATCTTGTGCTTACTTTGCCTTGAAGAGATATAGTTGCACACACACACAACATGCATAACTCTTATTCTTGAATGTTGTGTTTATATTTTGTGTGCATTGTGCTTTATTGATTATTCAATATCTCTTCTTGCATTAAATTGATTGCATCTTGTTCTATGAAATGCCATGACATGTTTAGGCATTAGGATGCAAAGTCATGAATTTTATTCATGCATGTTTGAATTGAGTGCATCTTGTTCAATGATAATGCCATGACATGTTAGGCATTAGGATGCATTCAATACCCACACTTGCACTTCATGACTAGTCTTAAGTGTGGTGTAATTCGTTTCCGTTTGTGTGATCGGAAACGTCCGCGCTTGCACGATGGTGTGCATGTCTTAGCGCGATGGTTGACCACTTGAGAAGGTCTCATTCTTCTCTTGGATAAGTGGTAGTTTTGGTTTGGTTGATTGGAGTAAGGTGTCTAGTTTTAAAAGATTGGATTTCAATGTTTTAAGTGTTTTCAAAACTGACCTTTGCATGGTCTTGTGACCATAACTTTTTACACAAAGCTTCAAAATGAGTTTTGAAAATTTCTATACAAACTAGACACCCATACCTTTCCAACGGTATATTATTCGTAATATTTCATGACCGTTTGGATTGGTTTTAAAATCTCCAAAGTTACAACCAAAACAGGGCAACTCTGTTGTTGTCCGTTTCTGACCTTTGGTCACTCAATTGACCATAACTGTTTCTACAGATATCAAAATTCCATTTTGTAAACACGAGTAGAAATTAGACATCTATACCTTTCCAACAATATATCATATGAAAGGTTTCGATGTCGTTTGGTCATGTTTCGAAGCGCTCGAATATTGAGTCGCTGCACTGACGCGAGTACCGCGAAAATGCCCATAATTTTTCCATTTCTTCCAAAACGACATAGTTTCATTTGGGCATTATAAATACATATCTTTCTCATCATTTTGAGGGTAGAGCCACAAAATTAAACCCTAGAGAGAGAGGCTCCTTATTCTTGAGAGAGAAAGAGAGACTTGAGAGAAAAAGCTTAAAGATTACATCTTTATCTCTCTAAACCCATTCCCACATGCACAAATCATCATCTAGGCATCATCTAGGTTCATCTAGCATGTGCTAATGCATGGGTCTTCTTCAACACACATGGTATGATTTGTTGAACACTTTTATCTTACATAATTAGTGTTTCTACTTATCAATTTTATCTCATTTATTACTTGTATGTGTTTAGATTAATTTCTACATACATGATTGAGATTATGTGTTGATTGAGTTATTTATGTTAGCTAGGTTTTCATGCCTATTTTATATCTAGCTAATTAATCTCATTATATGATTGAGATTATTTTTGATAGCTTAATTGATTAGGTCATTATTGCCTAAAAGCTATGCCATAAACATTCTTGTGTGATTTATTTATAACTAGGTTGATAGATTATTTTTTAATCAACTAGTTAATCTTTTGAATGTTTGTGGGTTTTTTGTGATAGCTTTGTATCTAGGATTGGTTATCCTTTACTTAGCTAAAGTTGTATGCCATGATATATAGCTATTTTCATATCTAGGATTGATTTAAATTGAATATATTATTATCCTAGATAAGCATCTAAGGTTCCCTAGCCTTGTTTGTTAATTGAATATTCATACATATTCACATAGGGTTGTGCATCTCTTTTGAGAGATTGAAGTCTTGTGTGATTGACCGGGATTAGGTCGGACACCGGGAACAGGTGGTCACATAAGCAATTGGACTAGAGCCACTTTTAAAGGCCCGCGTGGTAGAAGTGGGGGGTTATTGACCGGAGTGTTAGACGAGGTCTACATAGGTTGTAAACTCCATTTCAATTAGTGGATTTCGAGGTCCGAGTGTGGCGCACTAAACAGCCCGTGGTTTTTCCCAGTGGTTGGGTTTCCACGTAAACATCAAGTGTCATTTATTATTTCCGCATCTTATTACACTTGTATGTATATTTAACTTGCTAGGGGTATTTTCGTAAAATTGACATGCACGCGAAAATTGGGTAATAATTAGCTAAAATCTATTCACCCCCCCTCTAGCTTTATATATTAAACACGCCTCCAGGACTTTTCACCTGGATCTAGGAATACTTTTCCTCACCATTCATTTCCTCTACTCAACTTCAAGGAAGCTAGGAGATTGAAGGGATCTTCAAGGAAAGAGATGTGCTCCAAGGGTTTTTTTCTCATTCATTTCTCTTGATTTCCTTGTTGTAATGAGTAGTTAAATCCCCTCTAAGGGGTTGATGGAGCAGTTTGTAGAATGTTGGGCTTTGTATATAAACTTTATTCTATAGTTATTCATGTCTATCTTTCATTGATCTATTCAATTGTATTTATTGTTTTCATTGATTTGCTTGTCTTGGATACACCATCTTAGCAAGTTCTCTTTGGATTATGTTTGAATAGATCACTTGATATACACCCTATTAGGTTGTTTATATCTTTATTAAATGGATGGGATTCTTCAAATTCCGGCTCTTTAACCGCGATCTTAATCTAACCTCGAACGGGTGTACAGTACTATACACCATAGGTCGGCACTTGTGAGAGGATTAGAAGCCACCACTATACACCCTAGGATGGCTACGTTAGTAATCGGTTAAGCCCTTGATAGATAGACGAGCTTCATTGCTAAGAATCCTAAATGAGCAACTAACACTATACAGCCTAGGTTGGTTATTCAGGACAGATTAATCACTAGTGGGAGGTTAATACTATACACCCTAGGTTGACCACTCGCTAGGGATGAATAACCAACGCTATACACCCTAGGTTGGTTACATTTGATTAGACATCCTTATTTACGAGTTTATTGCATTTGCCCAATGTTAGCCTTACGAGTCCTTTAACTCCTTAGTTTCCATCATATAGATATCTTTCACCCCATTTACTTCATCTAGTTTACATTGCTAGTTTAGTTTTGTTTGTTTGTTATTTCACACTTCACAATATTATCATTTACTTTTTCGTTATATGCATTAATATTACTTAAGCATTAGTTAGTTATTGCTAATCCCGATCTTTGTGGACGACACCCAACTTACCGCTATACTTGTGCTTTTAAACCATTTAAGGCTTTATGAGGTTTTTATAAATATTGTTTGACAAGTGGATTTTAAATACACACAAAACGGCTTTGTCAAAATGGTGTCGCTGCTGGGGATCGGCGAGTTTAGCTTTGATTAGTTTTGCTTTAGTAGTAGTAGTGTTAAGTAGTATTTTTTTCTTATTCTTTATTGTGATAATACATTTGGCTTGTTGGACTCGTGTGATTACGTTGGGTAGTTTTTGTTTCCCGGTATTTCAGGTTTCATGGATTACCCTTGGCAAAGTTCAGGGCTAGGTTATGAGCTAGATACAGACCCATTTAGTCAAGAATGGGGGAATAGTCTAGATTTCCAAGAGGGGTGCAATGAGATTGAAAACTTTTTCGTTGAAGAAAAACTTGTGTAAGGATTCCCATATCTTGATTGGCTTATTTCGTGGACAAACCACGTATTGGGGATTGCATGTAAGGGTAGCTTAAGTGATTGATATTCAAGCTCAAGACCCTCTCATGTCCTCAAGGTTGATAAGCATCAAAGGTAAACTTCAATGTGCTTAATTTGCTTTGAAGAGATTAGTTTCACACACACACAACTCATGCATAAATTTTATTCTTGTATGTTGTGTGTTTTATATGTGTGCATGCATGTTCTTGAACATCTCTTCTTGCATGTTTTATTTTGATTGCATCTTGTTCATTGAAATGCCATGACATGTTTAGGCATTAGGATGCATTCACTTCCCACACTTGCACTTCATTATTAGTCTTAAGTGTGGTGTAATTCGTTTCCGTTTGTGTGATCGGAAACGTCCGCGCTTGCACGATGGTGTGCATGTCTTAGCGCGATGGTTGACCACTTGAGAAGGTCTCATTCTTCTCTTGGATAAGTGGTAGTTTTGATTTGATTGTTTGGAGTAAAGTGTCTAGTTTCAAAAGATTAGATTTCAATGTTTTAAATGTTTTTCAAAACTGACCTTTGCATGGTCTTGTGACCATAACTTTTTATACAAAGCTTCAAAATGAGTTTTGAAAATTTCTGTACAAACTAGACACCCATACCTTTCCAACGGTATATTATTCGTAATATTTCATGACCGTTTGGATTGGTTTTAAAATCTCTAAAGTTACAACCAAAACAGGGCAACTCTGTTGTTGTCCGTTTCTGACCTTTGGTCACTCAATTGACCATAACTGTTTCTACAGACATCAAAATGTCATTCTATAAAAACGAGTAGAAAGTAGACTTCCATACCTTTCCAACGATATATCATACGAAAGGTTTTGATGTCGTTTGGTCATGTTTCGAAGCTCTCGAATCTTGAGTCGCTGCACTGACGCGAGTACCGCGAAAATGCCCATATTTTTTCCATTTCTTCCAAAACGACATAGTTTCACTTGGGCATTATAAATACATATCTTTCTCATCATTTTAAGGGCTGTGCCACAAAATCAAACCCTAAAGAGAGAGGCTCCATATTCTTGAGAGAAAAAGAGAGATTTGAGAGAAAATCAAATCAAGAACTCACCTTTAACCACTCAAATCAAATCCCTTTTGCATCATATTTCATATTGCATCTTCTATTACTATATAGAATGCATCCATGATTGGATTTGGATCATCACAACTTGCTTGGTAAGATTTTGATTAAGTTCATCTTATTTGATTATTTTTATTATCAAGCTATTCTCTTTAATTTACTTGTATGTTTTGATCATATGATAAATACAAGATTAGAGAATTAATTGTGATGAATTGATTGAGTGTTGTATTGTGATAGATATCTAGGTTTTTATAATCTATGTTTATCTAAGCTATTATGACATGTCATTTAGCACTTAATATCTAGGATTGATTTTAATTGATTATCTCATCATCCTAGATAAGCATCTAAGGTTCCCTAGCCTTGTTTGTTATTTGAATATTCATACATATTCACATAGGTTGCATAATCTCTTCTTAGAGAATTAAGACTTGAGGCTAAGAGTGCTTAGGCCTCAAGCAAATTGGAATAGGGTTGCTAATAAAGGCCCGCAGGGTAGAAGTGAGGGGTTACAGACCGGATTGTTAGACGAGGTCTACATAGGTTGTAAACTTCATTTCAATTAGTGATTTCGAGTTCCGAGTGTGGCGCACTATACAGCCCGTGGTTTTTCCCAGTGGTTGGGTTTCCACGTATACATCAAGTGTCATTTTTAATTCCGCACTATATTACACTTGCTTGTATTTTTGACTAGTAGGTTCATTTTCGTAATATTGACTTGTATGCGAAAATTGGGTAATAATAGCTAAAATCTATTCACCCCCCCTTTAGATTAATATATTGATAACACGCCTCGAGTATTTAGTTATTTACAACTTGCAAATCTTCTTAGGGACTATTTGCATGGGGATGAGGAAACCTCGTCATTTGAATAGGGAGCTATGGGAATTGGACAAGCATCACAAACTCTAGACGAGGGGTGTTCAGGCAACTTAGAAAGCATTAATTCCGAGCAATTAGATATGGGATCACTTGATGAGTTGATTGGAGAATTCATGCAGTTAGCCAACCAAGATACACAAGAGGTCTGGCTGCTACAGCAAGCACATGTAGAAAGTTGGGAAACTTACATGTGGAACAATGATAGGAAATCAAATGAGATGGATGCCTCCATCCATAGAATCGAGTTCCAAATAGGGCAGTTGGCGGAATTGTTGCAAGAAAGAGAGAAAGGGAATTCCCGAGCCAACCTGAGCAAGCTAGAGTAATGGCAGTCTTGTGAAGCGAAAGAGTTTTAGGAGATAATAACAAGGAGACTGCGACATAAAAAGACAAGGTTGTTCAGATGAAATGAAAGGGTGAGAAGGAGTTAGAAAAGGAAGACAATGTTGAGATAGCAAATCCGGAACCAAGGACACAACTCCATAAGTCACCAAACCCTTATGTGCCACCTATACCTTTTCCCGGAAGGTTGAAAAACTTTAAAATGGACAAATCACATCAAAACATCTACGGCCTCCTTTCCAAGGTAACCATAAACTTACCACTCTTAGATGCCATTCAAAAAATGTCGGCTTATGGGAAATTTTTCAAAGATTTGAGTAAGGACAAAGAGAGATTTAGGCCGAAACAACAAGAGCGTCTAAATGAGAACGTGAGTATAGTGATTCAACGGACATTGCCCAAGAAAATGAAGGACTCAGGGAGTTTTATAACTGACATAACAATTGGTGGATTGAATCATGAAAGAGCTATTTTGGATTTAGGAGCAAGCATTAACCTAATGCCGTTCTCAATCTATAAGAAGCTTGGTCTTAATGACCTTAGAAAAACCACCATGTCTTTAGTCTTAGCGGATGCTTCTACGAGGAGTCCTAAGGGCATTGTTGAAGACGTATTGATACAGATTGAGAAGCTAATCATACCTGTCGACTTTGTAGTGATTGACATGGATGAAGGCAGTGATGATAGGGATGTGAAGTTACTTTTGGGTCGGCCCTTCATGGCAACAGCTAGGGTTGTTATAGATATGCATGCTGGGAAGCTGACTATGAAGGTATTAGACGAAATAGCGGAGTTCAACATCTTTGACTCACTAACATACCCAGTTGGTTCCCACGACTGTAATGCGATGGACTTCCTTGAGGAGGAGGTAGATGTCGCTGTGGAAGAAGAGTTTGAAAGGGTAGAAAGGGAAGATGACATCGTAACAATAGAAGAGCCCTCTCCAAGGGTTGAATTGAAGGCACTTCTATCAAACCTGAAGTATGTGTTTCTAGACGAAGAAAAGAGGAACCCAGTGATTATTGCTGCTGATTTAGAAGTAAACCAAGAAGAGGATTTACTTGCGGTGTTGAGAGAATATAGGGATGCCATTGGGTGGTTCATAGATGATATAAAAGGGATAAGTCCCACCACGTGTATGCACAAGATTCAGCTAGAAGAAAACACTAAACCAACAAGGGAGGCACAAAGGAGACTAAATCTGATTATGCAGGAGGTCGTTAAAAAAGAGATACTAAAACTTCTGGATGCAGGGATTATCTACCCCATAGCAGATAATAGGTGGGTAAGTCCCATTCACGTGGTTCCAAAGAAATTCGGAGTTACAGTAATGAAGAATGACAAGAGTGAGTTGCTGGTGCAAAGACTTCAAACGGGATGGCGCATTTTCGTAGACTACCATAAGTTAAACGCAGTCACCAAGAAAGACCATTTCCCCTTACCTTTTATAAATCAAGTCCTAGAGCGGTTGACAGGGCATCAGTTCTACTGCTTTCTAAATGGTTATTCAGGATATAATCAGATAATGATTGCCCTAGAGGATCAGGATAAAACCACATTCACATGTCCGTACAGAACCTACACTTTCCGAAGGATGCCCTTTGGCCTTTGCAACGTATTTATAGCTTTTGTTTTTGCTTTATTTGTAGTTTCGTTGGTCAATATGGCTATGTTTCAAATTGCATTTGACGGTAGAAGTGTTGTGTTTTAAGCTAGGTTCATCTCTTTGGGAACACACACGGACAAAGAACTATATTCCTTCTAAGGGAGTTTCTACCATCCAATTTTGTGCTTAATTGAATTCAGCTTTTGATGGATGTGATTTGGAATGTTTTGTTGATATAGATGAACATATTTTTGTGCATATTGATTCTATACTTTTACAGGTTTTGACCTTACGTTAAGATCTGGTTTGGGGGTTGTTTTGACCCCATTCTGCCAAGTTAGAGAATATTTTTGATATAGGTTACGCTTTTATGACATGTGGTATAAATTGCCTTAATTAGTAAGCCTTGTTGAGTCTTGTTAGGTGCTCTCCCCCGCTAGGCCGTGTTCTCTGGTGTCCAACAATAGGGACATTGTTGAGTTTTGGTTTGGGTGTATAGTCACCTTCTAGAGTCGTCTTTTTATGAGTCTTGAGTCTTTTTAGTCTTTTTAGTGTCCAAATTTTTCAAATTTTGTCGCTTGGCCAAAAATTTCGAACTTTAATTAGTTTGGAGGTGATGTTATAGCGTGTGCTATTGGCGAGGTCTTTTTATGCGTTGTATCTTGTGATGTGGCTTGGCGCCACCTTAGGGTCTCAATTGCACTTTCATGGGTTTGTCCCATCCTTTGGTGTTAAGTTGAGGGGACTCGGTGCTTTCATGCCTTGTTCTAATAGTGGAGATTACTGTGAGATCACAAACACAAACTTTCAAATTGTGCATTTTGAGTGTTAGTATTAATTATTCTTGAACACTCCTCTCGTCATATCGTGTCACATGCCATAGGACATGCATTTGTATTGTGGATTGCATGATGAATGCTTTCATTCCCTAGTTAGATGGTTGTGGAAATGATATTAGGCAATGTGTGTGCACATAATTACCTATATTAGCCTAAACATGTTCCTACCATATTGTGTGCTCCAAAGCCAAATTTGAGGCCAAACACTTACTCTTTCATTTGGTACCACATACAACTAAACCTAATAGCCTAAACACATGTTTACCTTTGTTGCTAATCATGCTAGGATGTGTAATGGTGGTGATGAAAGTAGTCAAATTCAATTGGTCAAATAGAGTGTACAAAGAAAAAAAAAATGTTGAAAATGTGAGCAAATGGCTAAAAATATAAAAGTACCCAAAAATTGTACTTATGAGCCTGAATTGTAAAAGAATAGAAATATGGGCAACTCAAAAAAAAAAAAAAAAAAAAAAAAAAAAAAAAAAGGAGAAAAGAAAAAAATTCTCAAACCATGATGCTAAGTACTCACAATGTGGAGTACAACATTAGAAGCAAAAATATGGGCAAAACGAATACTTAGACATTAGTATGTGAGTAATCAAGGAAAAAGAGCATTGTATGGTGTGTGGTCATATTCTAGCATGATTGGTAATTTTGGGCTCCAAAATTTCCAAAAACTTTCGTATCACCCCATAATCCCAGATAGCCACGTTATAACCGAATGAAAAGCCCTTTTTGATCCATAATGAATCTAGTTTGGGAATGTCAGTTGACACATGATCTTTCACGTCCATGGCATAGTGGTTCTTTCCTAGGATAGTTCATTGCTTAGTGCTATGCATAATCCGTCTTTGCATATTTTATTGTGTGGAACTTAGGACTCTGAAAGGAAAGAAAGAGAGAATCCACGTGAGCGTTAGAATTGAAGCGAATTATGCTCGAGATGTGGAGGCGAGTAGTCCTTGATGCATGAGTACCTCTAGGTGTGGGATTCATGATCGTGCGAGTTTCCTTTTGGTATCTCCAAGTTGCTCTAGATTTTGTGCATAAGTTTTCTTCTCTCGATCACACCTGCTTGTATCACATCACCGGTTGGGCTTGCGGCATTTTGAATTATTGTTTAGGTGTCTCGGTCACTTTTCAATCGAGTCAGTCGTTAGTGTGTCCGTCTTATTTATTTTTTCTTTTGTTTGCTCGAGAACGAGCAATGGCTATTTGATCGTGCCAAATATGTTGTATATTTAGGCCCTAAATTCTGTATCCTTTGTTCCGTTTTCATTCGTTTTAGTGTCTATGATGGGCTTATTGTGCGTAATTGCAGATATTTATACATTTATGATGTTAAAAGCATACTACAGGAATTCCGGTCAAAAAAAAGGCCAAAAGAGGAAGAAAGAGGGACATATGGTCACCAGCAGCTCTGAAGTGCGGGTCGCAACCGTACTCCACCCGCACTCTAGATGAGATCCGGGACCTAATTCTTGAGGAGAAGTTAAAGTGCGGGTCATCCAACCGCACTCCACCCGCACTCTTGCCCAAACCCGGAAGGTGGAATTACACCAGATTGTTAAAGTGCGGGTCATCCAACCGCACTCCACTGCACTGTTGCCTAGATCCGGAAGCAAAAAAGTGATAAAGTGCGAGTGAGTATGGGTCCAGGAACCGCACTCCGCGCGTGCCAGATTACATTTTTAAATCTTAAGTGACCTATTTTTGTAACTAATATAAATAGAACATGATGGGAATGTTTTTAGTAGCTTTTAACACTTAGAATTCAAACTTTTGTGAAACCTAGATCTAGGAATACTTTTCCTCACCATTCATTTCCTCTACTCAACTTTAAGGAAGCTAGGAGATTGAAGGGATCTTCAAGGAAGGAGATGTGCTCCAAGGGTTTTTTCTCATTCCTTTCTCTTGATTTCCTTGTTGTAATGAGTAGCTAAATCCCCTCTAAGGGGTTGATGAAGTAGTTTGTAGAATGTTGGGCTTTGTATATAAACTTTATTCTATAGTTATTCATGTCTATCTTTCATTGATCTATTCGATTGTATTTATTGTTTTCATTGATTTGCTTGTCTTGGATACACCCTCTTGGCAAGTTCTTTTTGGATTATGTTTGAATAGATCACTTGATATACACCCTATTAGGTTGTTTATAGCTTTATTGAATGGATGGGATTCTTCGAATTCTAGCTCTTTAACCGCGATTTTAATCTAACCTCGAACGGGTGTCCGGCACTATGCACCCTAGGTCGGCACTTGTGAGAGGATTAGAAACCACCACTATACATCCTATGATGGCTACGTTAGTAATCGGTTGAGCCCTTGATAGATGGACGAGCTTCATTGCTAAGAATCCTAAATGAGCAACTAACACTATACACCCTAGTTGGTTGTTCAAGACGAATTACTCGCTAGAGGGAGGTTAATACTATACACCCTAGGTTGGCCGCTCGCTAGGGATAAATAACCAACGCTATACACCCTAGGTTGGTTACATTGATTAGACGTGCTTATTTACAAGTTTATTGCATTTGCCCAATGTTCGCCTTACGAGTCCTTTAACTCCTTAGTTTCCATCATATAGATATCTTTCACCCCATTTACTTCATCTAGTTTACATTGCTAGTTTAGTTCTGTTTGTTTGTTATTTCACACTTCACAATATCATCATTTACTTTTTCATTTTACGCATTAATATTGCTTAAGCATTAGCTAGTTATTGCTAATCCCGATCCTTGTGGACGACACCCCACTTACCGCCATACTTGTGCTTTTAAACCATTTAAGGCTTTGTGAGGTTTTTATAAATATTGTTTGACAAGTGGATTTTAAATACACACAAAACGGCTTTGTCATTGCATTGTCCACAGATGCACCAGCCTACTTGACTAAGACTTCTGTTTTCGAGCGGTAAAGACCGTTATGAACAATATGGTTGTCTAAGATCGCTTCTGGCTGAGGAATAATGTCAAAAGTAGCTACCATCAGAGGAATTGTTGGAGCGACGGAAGTGATCGGTCCGAGCCATTTCTTTAAAAGGCTAACATGAAACACATTGTGAATTCAGGAACCCACGGGTAAGTCCAACCTATAAGCAACAGGTCCAACCCAGGCAAGGATTTTGTATGGCCCAAAGAACCTAGGAGCCAGTTTCATGGAGCTTTGGAAAGCCACACTCTTTTGCATATAAGGTTGAAGCTTAAGATAGACATAATCACCAACATCAAAAACTAGTTCCCTACACTGCTAGTCAGCATGAGACTTCATTCGGTCACGAGCAAGAGTCAAATGGCAGCACAAATCCCACAAGATGTCTTCACGAGTACACAAGAGATCATCCACAGCTTGGACATTGGTTGTACCGAGTATATAAGAAAGAAAAGTAGAATGAGGTACACCGTACACAGCTTCAATATGAGAGACTTTGATGGAGGCATGATTCGATGTATTATAGCTATATTCAGCCCAAGAAATCCATTCAACCCATTTTATTATAAAACAGTGAAGATACAGTTCGAGAGTTCGATTACCACTTTTGTTTGACCGTATGTCTGTGGATGGTAACTAGAGCTCATATAGAGAGTTATACCTTGTAATTGTGATCTAGGTATAAAAGTACCTATTTTATACCCCTAATTCCTATTACTTTATGCTTGTTTATCAGGTAAAATCGGGTATTTAATGGATTAAATAAGTGTTTCAGGTAAATAGGGAAGTTCAGGGACATTATTGTCATTTTGGACAAATCAGAGGCTAAAATATAATATTCTGGAGAAAAATGAAGATTATATTATTTGGGGAGAGTTCAGGGGAGCTACATGTAATTTTCTAGCCATGCACAGCGCAACCTACTACGTCACACTTGAAACGGCGTCGTTTTGGCATGGGTGCGCGTCATGCTGACGTCAAGTCGTCTTCAACCTATTGCCGGGTCGACCTGACCCGACCCATAACTCGACCCGGTTGACCCGGTCATGACCTGACGACTTACCCGACCATTTTCGATCGTTTTCCAATGGTTTTTCCTATTGATTTCTGCCTAGATCGGTAGCCCACGTCCCAGCGATCACGATGGATCCACTTTAAGCCTCTCATGCATGTGAGTTTCCTCACCTCCAAGTCCTCCAACCTCCATGGACGTCCAAGCCTTCAAGCTTGTTTCCAACGGTCTCTTGCCCACCCAAATACGTCCAAACTCACCAAGATTCCGCGATTTCATGCTACTAGTACATTCCCGCAGTCCAGAAGGTCCAAACTCGCTGCCAAACGTCCAAAATCCACCGTGACTTCCGACGATGGGAATGAACCCGCAAGCCAGGGGATCCAAACTCGTGAGCACAACCGACTTGGAAGATATTTCGTCCTAAACATGCCCAAAACCTTCCCTCTATATATATACCTCTTTTGTGCACTCAAACACAATCCCTAATATCATCCCTAATATCTAACAAATATCATAAATTAGCTTAGAAACCCTAGTCTAGCTTAGAACTACACCACCTCCACACTACATGGTTTCATGTGGATTTCCTAGCTTGGAAGAAGAAGGCTTGGTGCTCAATTGAAGAACAAGAAGTTTCCTACTTGTGGTTTCTTCTTACTTTTACTTCTCTTCCTTATTTGTAATTCATGAACATGTATGTGTAAACACTTTCAATGTTGAAGGATGGATTTTATATGACTTATCTTGTATTTAATTGATCTTACCTTTACTATATCCATCTTGAGTTATCATATGTTGATTGGAGCTTATTTGTATTGATACATGTTGTTGATTGATCATTAGTAACATGTAACTTTGTTTTACAACATTGATTAGCTCTAGTGGAGAGGATTGGGTTAGTATTTGCATGTCCATGCATATTAACTAGTTCTCATGTTCTAGGTTGTAAACCTCTCTATTATTGTCATTCTATATCCATAGTTGATGGCAATTGAGTGGTAGGATTATATTGCATATGCCATAGAACAAAGGTGCTTAATTGAGATCAATTACTATATCCCTCTTCATTTATCTTTGCTCTTGCATAACCTTTGCAAGAATTAGTTAGTTAGTTAGATTAGTTAATGATAATTTAGTTAGTTGTAATTAATTTAGTGTAACTTAATTGTATTGCTTTAGTTGTTAATTTACTAGCTTACTTAGTTGCCTCTATAATTGTCATTAGTATAGAGATTGCGTATCCTTGATCATAGGATTCGCATCACTTTTAATTCTCCGCATTAGTGTAATAGTCGTGCATTAGTTTAGTTGCTAGCGTACTTGCCGCCATCTCTATTTACTTTTCATGCACTTGTAATTATTGTAATTAGCTTATTTATAACATAAGACGTAGAACCGACTTACGTGTACCAACCTCCTTCGTGGGAACGATACCCTTACTCGTAGCCACTATACGTGGCCAACAATTCATATACTTGCGAAAGGGGTAAACACACACGCGCACGTACCATCATTTACCGCAGTTTATAGAACTGCCGTGTCCCGTGCGCCAATCAAATTGAAATAGGGTCTTCCAAAACAAACTGATAAAGACTTTATCCCGGTCGATAACAATAGAGACTGGCACGCCATGAAGCCGAACCACCTAATCAATGAAGACTTTGGCCACTGTCAAATCAAAGAATGTGTGTTTAAGGGGAACAAGTGTGCATATTTGGACAAATGATCGACTACCACTATTATGACATTTCTCCCGTGCGACGGCGGCAAGCCTTCAATGAAATCCATCAAGATTTCAATACAAATCCTCTCAGGTGTCGGAAGAGGCTGTAAGAGTCTTACAAGAACTAGGCAGTCATGCTTGCATCGTTGGCACGTATCACAATGTTTAATATAATCTCTGATTGTCGTACGCCTTTATGGCCAATAGAAATTACTATGGATGCGACTAAGCGTCTTATGGTACCCGAAGTGTCCGCCAATAGGAAAAGAATGCATAGTTGATAAACTTGTAGGTATCAGACTTGAAATAGGATTCAAATAGAGGCGACCCTTTTTAAAATAAACTCCATCCTAGATCGAATATTGAGGCTGTTTATGAGGTGGAATCGAATACAATAACTGTTTGTAAAAAGGATCAATTGCAACTTTAGCTTTGAGGGTCGTCTATTATGTGAAAAATTTGTGAAACAAATAACGATGTGTCTAAATATACCTAAAGGGGGGTGAATAGGTTTTAATCAAGTTAATTACCGATTTTTTTTTATTAGTCAATATTCAATAAAAACCCCAATCTAGTCAAAATTCAATCCACTTAATCTACGTGCGGAAAACAATAAATTTATCGTTGATTGATTTACGTGAGAAACCCTCAACAAGGAAAAACTCACGGTCTACTATGCTAGCTACACACGGTCCTCAAATCCACTACTTGTAATGATGTTTACAACCTAGGTTGACCATCGTCAAACCATACTTGGTCACTAACCCACCACTACTACCCAACGGGCCTTTAATAGCGATTCTAGACCTACTTGCTTGCCCACTAAGCAACTTAGTCACTAGGCTTCACTTTACAAAAAAGAGATCAACAACCTAAGTGAATATCATGATATTCAAGATGCAAGTAATGCTAGGTTACACTAAATGCTTATCTAGAGATTAAATATGTCAATAATCAATCCTATATATCATATATCTACATGTCATGGGTAGACTTAGCTATTTAAGATAAAGCAATCCTAGATACAATAGCTATCACAATACAACTTTCAATCAATCAACACAAATATTTCAATCTTGTATATAAAATCTAATCTAGATGCATACAAGTAATAAATGATATTTTTTGCTAAGTAAGAACACAAAAATGGATTAAATTGGTGTTCAACTTACCAAGTCATGTGTGTTAAAGAAAACCCATGCAAGAAAGCAGCATAGATGAAGCTAGATGATGCAAGATGAAGTTTGTTGCTTATAGGAATGAGTTTGAGTAATCAAAGCTGAGTTCTTGGATGATTTTCTCTCTTAGAAAAAGTTTTAAGTTAAAAATGTGATTTTTAACTCTTGTAAACTGACCTAAAGACAAAGTGACACTTACATATGTGGTCTCTTCAAAGCTACAACATTTTGGTCAATTTTTAAAATCAAACCCCATTATAACCGCTACGGGTACTGCGGTATGGACAGGGTGTCTGTGCCGTAGTATGCCAAGCGTGTAGGTGCTAGAGACTCCAGATCATAGCTCAGAAGGCTTGGTGGTGAAATTGGAATCGAAGCTTTAAGAAAACAATCAGGTATACTTCAAGGTTTTTTATTTTTTTTTATTTTTTTTGTGTTTTTTTTAATACATGTATATACAAAATTCGGTTCTGAAAATTTGTTTTCTAAAGAATTTTTTTTTTTAAACCCTATTCCGCTGCAATTTATTTTACAATCAAAACCCTTTTTTCCTTCATTTCTCACTGTGAAACTTCCATTTCACTCCTGACATCCCCTAACTTTGACAAGGCAACAAACAAGTAAGCTCTTAGTGCTTCTTTGGCAAAGGCTACTTGCTCGTGGTAGAGTTGTCTTTGCTAGCTTTATTGCTGGCTCTAAGCCTACCTCCTTCACTACATCCTAATACCACCTGCCTACCTTGACCGAAGAAGTGGTGCAGTAAGCGTCTCCAGACATAGAAAGTAGGCAATCACTTACCCTTCGTTAGCGGGTTTAGAGATATTTTTTTATATAAAAAAATCAACAACTTTAATAAATTTATTTACTATTGAGTCAGTAAATACAAAGATTTTTTTAAGGGTGCGGATATTGACACCCATAAATATAATAAGCACACCCATATTTATAAGTACATCCATGTCTAAAATTTAAAATTAAAACATTACTATAAACACCTATTTTAATGCCAACCGTACCCTTATTTAAATAAATGTTTTCATTTTAATACAATTTATTTATAAACCTCTTATGTTATTAACACACTCAATTTCACAAATGATAAATTCTTAGGTTCTCTGGGTTCGAAAACACAATCCTGAGAATTATTAAATTCTTTAAGTTGGTTGTGTCAACCTTTATAAGGTTGTGCTGAAGCGGATGGTGGATGGTGCTGAAGCGGGTGATGTTCTGTTTTTCCATTGCAATGGACATGGAACCAGGATTCCATCTATGAAACCTGGACGCCCATTTAGACAGGACGAAGCTATAGTGCCTACTGATTTCAATTTCATCATAGGTAATTATATAAGTTTGATTTCAATACCATACTTGGATTATGGTTTATTTATTAAATAAAGGGAAAGTATCATTTTCTCCCCTATATTATGACCTATTAGTAAATTTGTCCCCTGTATTTTCTTTAATGGCTAGTTCCCCCCTCCCCTCCAAAACTAAACGTATTTGCTGTATTCCCCCTTCTCATTAGATTTTCCGTTAAAAAAAACTAATTTCCTTGTTAAAAGACATTTCCCTCAATAATTGTGATAAATGGGTTTGAAAAAAAAAATCATTAAAAAATATAATTTATTTACAAAGCATTTAAAAAAAAAATGATGGGGAGATTTGGATCTCCACCATTTTCAATGGAGATAAAAAAAAATTCAAAAAAATTAGTTTCATCACATTCAAAGTTCAAACAACCTAGAAATTCAAAGCAATTTTTTTTTTTTTCAAAAAATCAAAAGAGATTCACAATCCAGGTTCAACAACATCATCTATAATCTATCATCCACATTCAATATCAATCCAAAATCATCTCCATTAAATTTTAAAATTCAAATTAAAATTGAAAAAAAAAATTCTAATAATCACCAAAAACCATCCACCCAAAACATACCACCATCTCCAACCATCTATACCCTCAAATCCAACCAAACCCAAACTCAAACCTAAACCGAAACACAACCACCACCCCTAAAATCGACCACCAACATCCATTGTCAAACACAACCACTAACACCCATGGCCACACATACACCAACGAGTACCGATCTCCTCTCAACGGAAGAGATTGACACTCGATCTCACTGGTGAATAGGAGAGAAAGAAGGTAGAGAGTATATGGACTGGAGATCGGCAATGGAGGAGATCGATAGAGATGGATTCACGAAAAGAGAGAGAGAGAGAGAGAGAAGACGCGGTAGCTGGGAGGAGATCGGCACTCATAGGGGTGGAGGTCGGTGTGATTTCGGTGGATGGCTAGGGTTTTTGTGTTTGAGTGGTGGTGGTGGCTAGGGTTTGGGTGTATGGGTTGTAGTGGATTATGTTAGGGTTTGAGTGTAGAAGGTGGAAGATGATGATCATGATAGATGAGTGGTGGTGTTGGCTTTATATATATATAATATAAATTTATATAAATCTATTTTTTTTTATCTAAAAAATAATATTTTTTTTTTTTTGAGGAAATATTCTTTTATATATATATACTATTAAATCTGTTTTATATATATATAATATATATAAATCTGTTTTTTTCTTCTCTAAAAAAATATTATGTTTTTTTTTTTAATAGGAAATATTATGTTTTTTTTTATATATTATTAAATCTATTTTTTAATTTGAAAAAAATAATCTGTTTTTTAATTTTTAATTTTTAATTTGTTTAATGATTTAAGTCAAAGTTACCATATTACCCTTAGAAGATAACGGTCAACAAGAAATTTTAACGGAAACCCTAACGGAAGGGGGAATATGGCGAATACGTTTGGTTTCAGGGGGGAGACTAGCCATTAAAGAAAATATAGGAAGCAAATTTACTAATAGGTCATAATATAGGGGGAAAATGATACTTTCCCTCACATAAATAAACAATATGAAATACAGATTTGGACTTCCAGCAACTAGTGAATCGCCTACCAAAGGGCACAAGCTTCACAATCCTATCATATTCATGCCACAGTGGAGGCCTTATCGACAAGGAAAAAAAAGGAGATTGGACCTTCTTCTTCCATCATTGAAAATAATGATAAAAATTGCTTCTCCACCCCAAAACCATTCGTTGAATGCTTGAAGCGTTATAAACGCTTAGAGTTTAACTAGGGTTTAGTTTTTTTTCTTAAAAAAATAAAGTGATGTAGTTGAAGATATGGGTGTAATTAATGGGTGTACATAGTATTTAGTTTATTTTTAATTAAAATAATTTATCCTTATTGGTAAATTCCTATTGAGATATTTTTGTAATTAAATTTTTTATTAAAATATGGATATGTTTATCATATTTATGGGTGTCAATATCCGTATCCTTTTTATAATAAATTTCACATACACACACACACACACACACACACACACACACACACATATATAAACATATTTTTTATTATCAGTTCGTCCTGACAATAAATATTTCAGGACGAAGAAGGTGAACCACTAGATTTACATAATTTAACTCAAAGTGTATGCACTTGTCAAAACTTCTCCATAATCTGTGGTTCACATTCTTCGTCTTGATATATTTATTGTCAGGACGAACTGACAATAGAAAGACTGTATATATAAAATCCTTATATTAATAGGTTATAACGAATTAATAGCTTTTTAAAGGTGAACCCAAAATCGATCTATTATATTATGGGTTTTAATGAGTTGACCCATTAACAACCTGATCCAATAAACTAAACCCATCAACTGCTATTTTCGAATGGTTTGGATTGTGTTAATGGGTCGTGTGAAATTTTGACATGTCCAGATTTATAATCACCTAATTCAACTGTGATTATTCATCTTCTGCAACTCAACTTGACTTGACTTGTGTGTGTGTGTGTGTGTGTGTGTGTGTGTGTGTGTGTGTTTAGTGTTGAATTGAATGATTTTGGTTTAAATAAAAAGAGCCCCAAATATTTTTTGTAAAAGCCCAAACATTAAAAATAATAATAATAATAACAAATGGCCCAATTATCTAGGATCAAGATCCCCTCCCCAGGTAATTAAAGTTTTTTCTTTTTTTCTTTTTTAAATTGATATCGAAATTTCTTTTTAGTCATGGGTTGTGTATCGTGTATGCTCAGTCGCTTATAAGGGGTCCATTTTTTAGATTTTGCCTTGTGGCCTCCGAAAAGTCAAGACCAGCTCTGAATCATAGTTACTTTTTGTTAATTTGATAGTGAAAATTGTTTCAATAGGATACAAGGGGTTGTCCAGTATCATTTTTCAGGCCCATTTTCATTTTCATTTTTCGAAAATAATTTGTAATACGCGTTCGTTACCGTTTTTCTTTTTTTTTTTTCTTTTTTTTTTCAAAAAAAAAAATGGAAAACAAAACCAATGTTAAAAGTGAAAAGTTTTGAAAAACAAGTTTTAGATGTTTTTCATTTTGTTTTTTGTTTTGTTTTCCACTTTAAATAAAAAACTCACTTTTTTTTTCTTTTTTTCTTCTTCTTTCTTCGATTCTCAGACCGATATTCTTCTTCTTCTTCCTCTTTTTCTCTCTTCTTCATTGTCACTCTTTTTCTTTTTCTTCGAATCTTTGTCCTCCATCACTGTTCTTCTTCTTCTTCCTCTGCTTCTCTCTTGTTGTTGTTGTTGTTCTTCTTCTTCTTCTTCTTTTCCGATCGCTGGAATCTTCATCTTCTTCTCGTTCGAACCTGTTTCTGTGACAAGCAAGAGTCGAAACCACCATAGATTGAATCCTCAGAGGCCGATCTACAAAATCTAGGTAGTGTTGCTGCAAACCGACACCGGAATCAACCGCACGCTCCACCATCAACTTCTTCTTCCCCGACTACTCTTTCTTCTTCCTTCCGCTGATCCTGTTAGGATTATGCTCAATAGCAAGAGTGTAATGTTGTAATTAACAATCTTTTTCATATTAATAAAGTGATTTCTGGTTTAACAAATCGTATAGCATTTATAGTTTATATTATAATTGTCAAAGTAAATAATCATAAGGTCTAAAGACTATGGGAAAAGAAGAATTGTTCGTACATCTGGATATGTATGTGGTAGACACAATTCTTTAGTTAGTCTTGAATATTGTTCACAACTTAAGTTAAAGGTTGGGCACCTTTATCTTGTTAAAGTTGTAGAATTCTTTTGCTAGCATTTGAGTGGGATCAAATGAGATATGATGAGTCTAAAATCATCGGAGTGTCTTCGAGCAAAAGGATCTAGTGCACTGGGTGCATTGAACTGGATCACAATGAAAAGCTTTATCTAAAACCGTCAATAGATAATAGTTTTTTCATTATCAGGACAATCGGAGAGTCTATCTTAATCCTGAGATAAATGATGGACTTATGGTTGCAAGTGATATCATTTGAGTTATCAATGAGTACGATTATATCGCATAGTCTATCCTCGATAATTTGGTGATATTCATTTGTTAATCGATAGAGGACTTCATTTATAGATATGGACATCGTGGCTCCATTTAATTAAATGAGAGTATAATATCATCATATGGATGTTTTGAGGTAATTGGATATTAAATCTCAACGTTGAGTTTTCAATAGTGTCTATTGAAAACATGGCTTCTGGACAAGTCAAAATATCCAAGTTCAAAACGTGGTCATATGAGTAAATATGGTAACTTGGAGAGTTATAGGCGGTCTATGAACTCTTGGCGATTACTGATATTAATCACGAGGATACACTATCTCCAATATGATTGTCTAGGGTATGAATGAGGAGCATCTTCCTTTTCTATCTTTATTTAAGAGTTCAGTTTTAGCTCTTTAGTGGAATGAGTTAAAATTAATGGATCGGACCTAAGTGAATCATTTGTTGATTGTGATTAGGTTATGTCTATTGAAGCTTAAATTTAGATGGCCCGCCAAGATCCCCAATCCACACGGACTTGCATGGATCACTTGATATATTCTACCGGACCAATTTAAGGGTCCATCTAGAATTGCATTTAATATATTAAGAATATAATTTGCACATTATTTAAGTAATGGGCTGCTCAATTATATTAATATATTAATGAAAGACATGTGGGCTTGTTTCTTTTAGTAAGAATGGGTCTGGTTCACATGTGGGCTTTTTATTTAAAGTCCAATGGATTAAATGAAATAGGAAAATAATATTAGGCCCATCTTATATAAGTGGGGCGGCTAGGTTAAGGTTTTAACCTAAAAATGTTATTTTGTTTCATTTGTTTTAATTAAATAAGAATTAATTGATTTATTGATTAATTGTTTAATTAAAGAAACAAATCTTTCCTAAAAGTAAAAGACTTGTTTGATAAGTAAATAAATAAATTAGTATTATTTATTTAATCAAATAAGGAGTCTTTTTTATTTAGTCAAATAAAAGAATAAAAATAAAAGAGTTGGATTAGGGTTTGAAGTCTATAAAGTTAAAAAGAATTAGGGTTGAATTTTAGTCACCCTATATAAGTGACATGATGAAATTCGGCCAACCCTAATCAGATACTACATAGAATTCGGCAACCCTAAAGGAAAAAGAAGAAAAATTCGGCCAACCTATATATATGTTCTTATAGGGTTCGGCCACATCAATCAATTGGTGCTTGAGTTTTTATTTTCCTTCTTCTTCTTAATTCTAAGAGAGTTTTTATTCTAGAGAGACAAAAAGGAGTGAAAAATTATTCTTTGATAGTATACAATTGCTTAAACATCAATAAGCTTGTGTATACGATATCGATCTAGGTTCACGCGAGTTTCGATCATAAGATTGAGAACTCAAAAGTGACCGGAATAATTTTGACATTCTTTTGATTGTTTTGTGACTAACAATGAATAGAAAGTATTTGTTTGGTCCATTCACAGGTTTGCAATTCAAAGGAAAGGGAGACCACGCTCCTAGGTGATCCACGTTCGTGCTCGGATTGAAGGTCTTGCGGATTACCATCGACGTAAGTCAATCGGATCACGCGACAAGAGGTAATTTACTTTTGTTGATATATATGCATGTTTATTGATTAAAAGGGTTTAAGGTTCATAAAGGAAAAATTTTAAAAGTCACTAAATCGTCTTTAGTATCGCTTCCGCTGCGTGTAACACTTTTATTTATTATTTTTTCCCTACAGATCCAACCACCACTGGCCCTTTCCGCCGCTAGCCTTAACTGTCGCACATCCCGGTGACCTTGTAGGGAAAAATATCGTAGTACATGCAGCGGAAGCGAGACTAAAAATAGATTTAATATAGTTTTAAAAATTTTCCTTTTTATGAACCTTAACCCTTTAATTAATTAAGCATACATATAAACCAAACAAAAGAAGAATACCTTTTGTCGCATGATCCGATTGACTTACGTCGATGGTAATCCGCAAGATCTTCAATCCTAGCACGAACGTGAATCACTTAGGAGCGTGGTCTCCCTTTTCTTTGAATTGCAAACCTGAGAATGGACAAACAAACTTTTCTTTTTCTTTTGTTAGTCACAAAACAATCAAAAGAATACAAAGATTATTCCAGTCACTTTTGAGTTCTCAATCTAATGATCGAAACTCGCGTGAACCTAATTCGATGTTGTACACACAAGCTTATTGATGAACAAGCAATTAGTGTACCATCAAAAGAATAATCTCTTCTCTCTTTTATGTCTTAGTAGAATAAAAATAATACTTTTCTATGAATTGAGAAGAAGAAGAAAATTGAATCAAATGAATCAACTAGGGTGGCCGAATTCTATATGTTGTATTATATAGGTGGCCGAAATTTTGCTTCCTCTTCTATTTAGGGTTGCCGAAATCTTCCTCTAATGGGACTAGGGTTGCCGCAAATCCCATACCAACAAGGGTTTGTGTTGCACCCTAATTTCCATCAACCTTTAGACTTCAAACCCTAATCCAACTCATAAGTATTTTTTTTATTCTTTTATTGACTAAATAAAAAGACTTCTTATTTGATTAAATAAATAAAATTATTTATTTATTTTCTTATCAAACAAGTCTTTTACTTTTAGTATACTACTACCAATAGTATAACTCTAGGAAATATATTTCCTAATCAGAAAAAGATTTGTTTCTTAATTAAACAATTAATTAATAAATTAATTAATTCTTATTTAATTAAAACAATGAAACAAAATAATATATTAGGTTAATATTTACACCTTGCCACCCCACTTATATAAATGGGCCATATATTATTTTCTTATTTCATTTAATCCATTGGACTTTAAATAAAAAGCCCACATGTGAACCAAACCCATTCTTACTAAAAGAAACAAGCCCACATGCCTTTCATTAATATATTAATATAATTGAGCAGCTCATTAAATAAATAATGTGCAAATTATATTCTTAATATATTAAATGCAATTCTAAATGGACCCATAAATTGTTCCGGTAGAATATATCAAGTGATCCATGCAAGTCCGTGTGGATTGGGGATCTTGGCGGGCTATCTAAATTTAAGCTTCAATAGACATAACCTAATCACAATCAACAAATGATTCACTTAGGTCCGATCCATTAATTTTAACTCATTCCACTAAAGAGCTAAAATTGAACTCTTAAATAAAGATAGAATAAGAAGATGTTCCTCATTCATACCCTAGACAATCATATTGGAGATAGTGTATCCTCGTGATTAATATCAGTAATCGCCAAGAGTTCATAGACCGCCTATAACTCTCCAAGTTACCATATTTACTCATATGACCACGTTTTGAACTTGGATATTTTGACTTGTCCAGAAGCCATGTTTTTAATAGACACTATCGAAAACTCAACGTTGAAATTTAATATCCAATTACCTCAAAACATCCATATGATGATATTATACTCTCATTTAATAAATGGAGCCACGATGTCCATATCTATAAAAAAAGTCCTCCATCGATTAACAAATAAATATCACCAAACTATCGAGGATAGACTATGCTATATAATCGTACTCATTGATAACTCAAATGATATCACTTGCAACCATAAGTCCATCATTTATCTCAGGATTAAGATAGACTCTCTGATTGTCCTGATAATGAAAAGACTATTATATATTGACGGTTCTAGATAAAGTTTTTCATTGTGATCCAGTTCAATGCACCTAGTGCACTAGATTCTTTTACTCGAAGACACTCCGATGATTTTAGACTCATCATATCTCATTTGATCCCACTCAAATGCTAGCAAAAGAATTCTACAACTTTAACAAGATAAAGGTGCCCAACCTTTAACTTAAGTTGTGAACGTTATTCAAGACTAACTAAAGAATTGTGTCTACTTCATACATATCCAGATGTACGATCAATTCTTCTTTTCTCATAGTCTTTAGACCTTATGATTATTTACTTTGACAATTATAATATTAAACTATAAATGCTATAAGATTTGTTAAACCAGAAATCACTTTATTAATATGAAAAAGATTGTCAATTACAACATTACACTCTTGCTATTTAGCATAATCCTAACAGACCTCGCTAGCACCGTCGATCTAGCCGAGCTGCAGTGGCACCGACAGAGGCTTGGCTTTTGCTAGATCTGGTTCTAGGCATTGCAATACTCAAAAAAAAAAAAAAAAAAAAAAAAAAAAATCAAATCATTATAATTTTTGATATATTTCGGATCACCTACAGACACGTTTTTTACGTTTTCATATTCGGAATACAGCTTCCAAGATATGTTACCAGACGTGTTTTTGGTTTCAATTACGTGTTTTTAGATTTCAAAATTGAAACCAAAAACACTGTTTTCATTTTCATTTTTATTTTCAAAAAACAAAAACAAAAATAGCTTTAAAAAACGTTACAGGACGCGTCCTAACATGTTCGTTGGGAGGGAAATTAATTATAATTTATAAATTATAATAACTAATTTCCTCTTATAGGTATATCAAGTAGATCACTCCACTATATTTCTTCTTTGCAATGGATGCATGGCTTTTAGTTACACTGTTACAGTAGTAGGATTATGTTTTCCAATTCCTATTTCTCGATTCATTCTAGAGATATTATTATTTTCCACCCTGAGTTTTGAGGTATTGGTCATTTTGCACCCTGTAATTGAAATTATTTGTCAGTCAACACCCTGCCGTTACCATTCCGTTAATAAAATGGAATATTCCGTTATGTAAGCAAGGATATAATCGTAACTCAACAGGGTATATTTAATAATTATTAAAAGATATTAAAAAAATAATAATAATAAATCAAAAACATCACTTTCAAACTTTAATTATCTTTCTCTCTCTTCCTCTCTTCTATCTCCTCGGCCGATCTCTCTCCCCTTCCCAGATTATTCTTCTTTCTCTTCCCTTCTTCTTTCTCCTTCACCGATCTCTCTCTCTCCCTGATTATCTTCTTTCTTTTCCGCCGTTCTCATCTTCTCTTCCTCTCGACTCGATTCCCTTCTTCTCTTTTTATCTCCCTGTCGTTCTCTCTTTCCCTTTCTCAAATTACTAGTGGTTATGTTTGGTGGATGTTTGGAGGTGGGGTGGCTTGATTGATGGGTTTTGGATGTTTGTTTTCTGGGTTTGGGTGTTGGGAGTTGAGAGGTGACTGTATTTTGGAGGTGGAGGCTGTGTGTTTGGGTGATTTTTGTGGGTTGTTGGGGTGTTTTGTTTGGAGGTTGCGGCTGGATTTTTGGCTGAGATATGGTGGTGATTTTTTCAATCTGATTTTTGTTTGTTATTTTTTTTTCCAATTTTATCTGTTTTTGTTTTTTTTTTTTTTTTCAATTTTTTCTATCAGATTTGGGCGAGATCTGGATTTTTGTTTGTTTTTTTTCAATTTTTTGTTTTGTCGTCGGAGAAGTTGAAATAAACAATTTGTGTTGGCTTGGAATGGTGTTAGGTTTTTGGGAAGGTGAAGAGGGTGGTGATGGTAGTTTGTGGAACAAGAGATGGAAAGGTTTGTAAGATTCAGGATGGATCTGGTCTGGGAGAGATCCAGATTGGATATCAACCGTACATCTCATGAGATGAACGGCTAAGATCCAATCTGGAGACTTGATCTCACCATATGAATAATTAAATTCTGTTTTTATTTGTATTTACTTTTAAATGTTTTTTTTTTTTTTTTTTTAATATTTGATAGAAGGGTAAAATAGTACTTTGACCAAAAATGTTAACTGACCTTGACAAAGGGTGCAAAATGACCAATACCTCAAAACTCAGGGTAGAAAATAATAATATCCCTTCATTCTAATTTCTAGGTTTCCTATTTCTCGCTGTCATTTTTTCTTTGTGATATCTCACAAATGATCACAAGTTGAGAAATTAAAATCCAGATGAAGAACTTTGATGTTTTCTAAATTTTAAAAACAAAATTAAAAACAGGTCTTCAACAGACCACTCTCGCATTCGACTCCAAGTCGACTCTTTCCACATAACTGCTCTCTACTCTTCAACTCCAAGGTATGTCTTCTTCTTCTGCCGATTTTCTTCTCATTCTTTCGATTTTCTTCTTCTTCTTCTTCTTCTTCTACTACTACTCGATCTTGGTCTCTTTTTTGTTTATTTTTTATTTTTCAATTTTATTTTTCTTTCTTATACCAAATTAGTGTGGATCTGTTTAGATATATGTAGATATAAGTAGATGAACACTAATTTTTGCTAATTATACTTTATATAATCCTTAATTTTTATTTTTTATTTTTTTGTAGTGGTTATTGGTGAAAATTCTTGTCAAAGCTGCTGTGGAAGTATTGACTATCAAACAAGAGGTTTGTTTCGAATTTCTATTTATTTTTCTGTTATAGAATCAGTTTTGTTTCATTTTATTAGTTTACCAACACAACTAGGTTGTCAATTTTAGGGTTTTCCTGTCAATCTCTAAGGAGCTTGCGTTTTTGTGTTTGCTTTCGATCAATCTCTGATACGATAAATTAGCTGATGGTACAATTGAGCAATCTCTGATACAATTGAGCAATCTCTGTCAATCCCTGTTTTGTATGTAATCATAACTCTTTCATGAAAATTTTGATTAATCTCCTGGTTAACTTATTTTAACTTAGACAAATTTAAAAGCTTCGTATTATTGGAAAATTTTCTTTTCTATCTCTGCTTGGGTTCAGAGACAAAACAGAGTGGAAAGCAAAGAAATTTGGGGCTTTTGAATTTCTAAATTGTGTGTGAAAACTGTAAATTATTTTCTCCTTTTTTTTGTTCATTTCGAAAATCTACAAAGTAGAATCACTTCAATCCTGATGTGGCTTCTACAAAGTAGTTTGTGTTAGGAATTCAAACGTATTTTCTTGCAATTGGGCCCATATTATATAGCCGATCTTTTTCTTAATACAATAACATGCTTTGATGGCTTGAATTCTTTTGGTGTGCTTGTCAATAAATACATAATTCAATTGTTTTGTTTTCCTTTCAACCACAACTATAAGTTATGTTGTGCTTTTTCTAGTTTAGTAGAAATTTAATTGACATAACAATATATAAGTATTATATGTCACAAAAAGCACTTTCTAGACCAAAGTTGAAGTAGGCCGGGCTGCTAGATGCTGACAATTATCTGGTATTAACTACAACCTTAAATCTCTCTCTGAATTGAGTATTATTGGGTAGTTTTTTAGGTGGTCATCTAGTGGTTGTGTCATCTCGACAGTGAATATGGTGAATTCCATTTTCTTTGGATAGTTGTTTAGTTATAATGTTGCTACTTATATCCATTCATTTGCTTCCTGTCAAATTAGAAAAAAATGGGTTATGTTAAGAGAGCGGGGAACAAGTTTCAAAGAGTAGTAATTGGCTTGTAGTTTGTTTTGTTACTATCCTTATTGGTTTTCTTGTGTGTGTACACTACAAAAAAAATGTGCATTGATGCTTAAAGTGTGCATTGTAAAAGTTATATATATATATATATATATAGAGAGAGAGAGAGAGAGAGAGTAATTTTCCAATGAGGATTTTTACAATGCACACTTTAAGCACCTTTGATGAAATTGCATGGAATATATTGAATATTGATTTGGTTTTTTGTATGCATCCTAAGAAAATTAAAATACATATTTTCTTATATTTCCTTATTTTTAAATGTTTTATCTTCAAAAAAATCGGAAAAAATTAGTTCTTGCACCCGAATTTTTTTTAATTTTTTTCATTAATGTATTTTAATGTTTTCACCATCCATACAAAAAATCAAATCAAGATTCAATATATTTCATGCAAACATGCAATTTCATTAAAGGTGCTTAAAGTGTGCATCGTAAAAAGTCCTCATTGGAAAATTACTCTCTCTCTCTCTCTCTCTCTCTCTCTCTCTCTATATATATATATATATATATATATATATTATAATTACAATTCTAATCAGTTTTTTTCTTACACATGAATACCATTCAATAATATAATAATTCCATAGTCAGGAGACTCGGGACGGTCCTGAAAAAAATAATCAATATTTTTTGTTTTGTAGACAAGATGAGAATTTTATGTTATGAGAATTTTAATTAAATATATAAGTAATATAATATTATGGAAATTGATAGTTATGCATTTTTTGTTAATGCAAACAAATCAAATATCATACAATCATTTTTATAATTCAATTAAAAACAATTGAATGGTCTGTAAGAAATGATTCTACTATACAATTGTATAATTATTTCACATATTGGATGAAAATAAATATTACAACCTTATAAAAATATTTTAAAGAGATGAGAGAGTCAAATTACATATGTAGAAGTTCTTCAGTTTTTGGTGTTTTCAGTTAATCTACCGGACGTGTTTTTACTATTGTTATTTTCAGAATTCAGCTTTCAGCTAAGCTACCTACTGTTTTCATTTTCAGAATACGGCTTTCAGTTTTCAGTAAAAACACTGTTTTCATTTTCATTTTTATTTTTGAAAAACATCATATGAAAAACGCTTGCAGGACGGGCCCTTAACAATTACGGTCCATTGCAACTGGGTTCCCCGCGGGTTTGCGGGTGACACCCACTTGCAAACCCTTAGAAGTTCGCGGGTTTGTGGGTATTGGTGTTGCTAAAACTCGTGGGTGAAACCCAAACCTGAACCTGCTACATTTCTTAGATTCACGGGGGGTTTGGATTTCATAATTGTTCGTAGGTTCTGGTTTGAGTTTATTAAAATCCGTCCAAACCTGATCCACCTGATTTTTGTACCCGATCCACCTAGTTTATCAAAATCTACCTGATTTTTGTACTACTTTAGTATACTTGAATAGGAACCGGGTCCACCAGCTGCTAACATGAGTTGGAGTGAATAGGGACTGGGTCCGACCGAATGAATTGGAGCTCATGAACACCAGATGTTTGATAAAAGTCTTGTGAGAAGAAAAAAGTGTTGAAAAACAATCATGGCAAACAGCAAATACGAATACGTCAAATCTTTTGAAGTTGAAGATGAGGTTTTCATGCCAACTTTGGTCGTTATTAGAATCGATGGCCGCGATTTTCTAAGGTGAAGAATCACTCTTTCTGATAAAAAAAAAAAAAAAAAAATGTTTTTACATTTGATTTTGATCGGTTTAACTAAAATAATTCACTTTGTCAATTGTTATGTGATTTCTTACATGGGTTGGTTTTACTTTTTAGTCAATTGTTATATGATCAGTTTAACATTAGTTATAATGCGAGTATTTGGCAACATTTCTATGCTATGGTATACATATTCTGATTATAAAATTATTTTGGGTTCTTCATTGAACTTTAGAAATTGAAAACCAGAGATTTGCTATCCATATAATCTAGCGTTCTTTAGTCATTGGTAGTCTAAATGACTTTTCAGTCTAATCACACTTTCTAAACCCAAAAAAAAAAAAAGCTTTTGGGTTGGCTTGTGATCAATGTAACTAAAACAATTCACAATTAAGTCAATTGTTACGTGATTTGCTTACATGGGTTGGTTTTACTTTTCAATTTAATGGGTATTTCCTTTTTTGCTTTTTCATGTAATTTAGATTCACTCAAGTTCACAACTTTGAGAAACCAAATGATGAGAGGGCCGTGAATTAGATGAACTCGTGTGCGGTTGCTGTGTCGGAGGAGTATCCTGATATAGTCTTCTCATATGGTTATAGTGATGAATACAGGTAGGTAAAATGGTTTGTTATATGCCCCGTAATTTGATTTTGTGTATTGAATGCATTATCCGCTTAATTTTTGAATTCTATATGATTTACAATTTCGTTTTCAAGAAGACGTCTAAGTTTTACCAGAGGCAAGCCAGGTTTATATTATTTTCCCTCAACTTCATAACATCTCATATATAAGAAATATCAAGTCTTGGCCATGTAATAGGAATGGCATTCATGATGTGGCTTTGACAATTCAGTGGTAGCAGTTTTAAGTGTTCTCAATATGATCTGCTGAAAGATTCAATCAAGAAATGAAAACAATATATATATATATATATATATCTTGAAGTTTTTTCTACCTTTGTCCTTGACCTTGAGTTCTACACCTGTGCACTACCCGGTTCCTTTTGGTATATCTCGTTTGTTGTCTTTGATGAGAGTTTGTGCCCATGTTTGTGTTCTTATTTTTGCTTATCAATCAATTAGATACATTCTAAACTCACTTATCTATAGATTTAATATACTTTAATAAGTTTACTAGATGAGTAGAAGCAGTGCATTTGAAACATTAGACAAGTAATTGAAGGGATATTTGTTCATTTCGCTTAGTGCTAAACTCGAGAATAGGAGTCTATGCACCTATGAACACCTGAGTGCTTGACTTGGAAGTCGGAATGAATAACAACAGAGTTTTCAATTCATCTAGCTTTAAATGAGTTTTAGACCTTTTTTTTCCCTTTGGACCGAATAATATAGCATTTATGCGTTACGTGAAATGCAGCAAAATGAACAAATATTCTTCACATCTGTGTATGTCACAAAGTGGAAAGAGTTTTTACCCCAGAAGGAGTTGAGATATTCCCCTTCGTTTCATGCACGAGCCATATGTTGTGCATCAATAGAGGTACTTCAAGCATATCTTGCGTGGAGACAAAATGATTGTAAGTAGTACCACTGATATTTAAACAGACTATTTAAACCTATTAACATGTATCTCTCTTTGAACTTTAATATTGACTTATATAATGCATCTTATTTCTTCTCTTCCTCTAGATAATAAAATTATGAATTCATTCAAAAAATTGTGAAGATAAAGAAAACGTTTACAGATTATATGAATTTGATGGTACTGTCCTTATGCTTGGTTTTGCAGGTCATATCAATAATCAATATGAAACTTGTCTAGGGATGCTGGTTAAATGTGGAAAGACTGAAAGTGAAGCACAGGAAATTCTGAAGGTGATAATTATTGATCTAATACTTACTTGTGTTCATTTATATGTATACCTGTTATCTAGATCGAAATCCATCCGGTCTTATTGCAGTTATTTATTAATTTGTTGAATTTTCAAAACTTGTTTCCTTTTATCGACTGATCTCAATCCCCTACTCCCATTTTCTTTTTCTAAATCTCGTTTCAAGAATACGCATGATAAAATATTTTTTGTATCAAATCCCTTCATTCCTTTAACTTATATTTAGTTTGTCAACTCTGCAGGGAACTCAAAAGCAAGAGAAAAATGAGCTTCTTTTTCAACAGTTTGGTATCAACTACAAAAAGCTTCCTGAGTTGTTTCGTCAGGGATCTTGTGTTTTCAAAACAGAGGTGATCTCACCCCCTTATCATGTTAAAATCTATCGGCCTTATTTATATCATAAATGTTTTGTATTGGTGTCTGGGAGATTCCAACGAGTCAGCATTTCACTTTCAAAATGGATCCATGATATATTTTGATTCAGATATGCTCTGGCCTACATCTGTTATTATGATGCATTAATTTGATGTTTATTGTTACCATTTACAGTGCCCTGTATGAATTCTTACTTCTCAATCTGATACGATTCATTCATTTTTTTTTTTGGTTCGATTCTTTTTCCTTTTTGAACTTCATTTAGGTGGAAGATATTGTCAAGTATAATGAGAATGGGGCTCCTGTTAAAAGATTGAGGAGAAAGACAAGAATAGTCCACTCAGAGAATATAGCTGGGAAAAAGTTTTGGAATGAACATCCGTGTCTTGTTAAAGAGCTGGGGGGTTTTGAAAAGGATGTTAGCAAAATTAAACCAGATTATGTTAGGTCCTATTTATTTGAAAGCAAATTGATGCCATATACATGGATTGTAATTAGAATTGATGGCTGTCATTTTCACAGGTAAAGCTTGCTGTTTACAAGCAATGTTTCTTTTTCATATTGAGTTTTAACATATATAAAAGGATTCTTTATGTTTATTTGATATGTTAATAATATTTATATAGGAATTAAGTGTTTATCTTAGGCTTTCACAATCTAAGGTTCAGGGCCTTCAGGCAGAAGTTGTTGATCACTTGGTCCTCCTATTCTCTTACCTATTATCTATGGGTGCTGGAATATGCCTTTAAAAGTTATGATTTTGAGTGTATAATTCACTCTCAAAATTTTAGAGAAGTCACCATGAAATTAATGTAAAACCAGCTGTGTTAAACATGGTAACTAATGTTATTCTCTATAAATAAATTACTATTGCGCACACTAACTTGATGCATGAGAATGCATGAGATTTTGTTGTTTGATTTACACTCCTAAGATGCTGCAAATAGAACTCAAGACTTCTTATGGCTTTTGGTAGATCTAAAAGTTCATGAATTTGAGAAGCCCAACGATAAGCGGGCTCTGAACCTTATGAATTCATGTGCAACGGCCGTGTTAGAAGAGTTTCAGGATATTACTTTCTCTTACAGGGTAAGTGATGAGTACAGGTATCAAATCTTTATCATATTTTTTTGTTGGTTTAGCTTTCTGTTTCAGCCATATTTTAATTGTGATTGGTGTTGTAACTTCCAGCTTTGTCTTGAACAAGGAAACTCTGTTCTATCAAAGGCGAGCCAGGTTTCTCATCTGGTTTATATAAATTTCTACATTTTTACATATGATTTATGGATATTTTTTTGACAAGGTCATGTATGGCCATATCTCCTCTATGGGAATTTCCTATGTTAAACTCTTGGTTGATGTTTGTTGAATGAATTGGTAGTAAAGATATGTTAGGACATGCTCCCTGCATTCCCATACTGGAAGATTACTTTCTAAAGATCATTGACATATGATCTATCGTAAAGAATTTAGGTGTCAACTATGGTTTTTGTTAAAGAAATATGGGAAATTCAAAAAAAAAAATTCTCAATTTCAATTAAAGACCTCAGTCTCTCTTCATCCTGCTGTCTTTTTTGGCAGAAGAAGATTTCTTGTGCCCTAATAGTCTTTTTGAGTTATTACATAACTATGCCAAACATGACATTGTAGTCATTTCATCCTGACCTATTGCATGAGAAGCATTTGACTTACTTTGACCTATCCTCAATATAATTTGTGTAGTGATATAGTATCTGTCATTGTATCCTTCTTCACTTCAATGTATGTAATGAAATGGAAAGAATTTTTCCCGCATAAAGATTTGAAGTATCCTCCCTCTTTTGATGGACGAGCTGTATGCTACCCATCATCCAATATTATTCGAGATTATCTGGCATGGAGACAAGTTGACTGTGAGTACTTTTTATTTATCTTTCTGAAAAAATGGTTGTGAATTTGGATTTTGAATTTCAACAACAAATTTGTGAATGCCAATGATACAAAATTATGATGTTGCAGGTCACATCAATAATCAGTTTCTGAATGCTTGTTATGTCTGGGAAAAGCAAAAGTGAGGCTCAAGGTTATTTAAAGGTGGTGCTTTAATTTATTTATGTATTTATTTTTTTATAGTAAATACCTTCCGCACACCCCCACCAGTCCCACTCTATACCCAAACAATATTAAAATTGAATGACCTCCAAGGATGGTGGTAATTTATATTCATGCTATATTAGTAGGAATCTTTGAAAGAACACACCATTGAGTGTAGCAGAATTATTATGCATGCATTTTAACTAAGTTATTGACGCTTGGTGAAATCTTATTAGGTGAAAAATTGAAGCATGACATGTCAACCTTTTGGTTTGTTTAATTTTATTTGTCCACTTTCTCAGTTTCTCCCATTGAAGGGTACTCAAACACGAGAGAAGAATGAACTGCTTATACAAAAATTTGGTATTGACTACAACGAATTGCCTATCATGTTCCGCCAGGGTTCATCTGTGTTTCGGGTTGAGGTTACATTTTATCCTTGTTGAACTCCGAAGTATTATATACACTATCAATGGAAATATACTCAGACGTACTTTATTAGAAGCAGATAGGGTATCACCTGTGCTGGAAGCTGGATGATTTGCCTTGCTAACTGAACTTTGGAGTCCAGCCTTTGAACAGCTTTTTTAGGCTTATCACCCAGTAGGATGGTGCCAAATCAGGGCTGAATTGATATTTGATAGGCCATCAGCTTCATGTAGTTATGTCAATTAGGCCTTCACTTCTACTTTTTCTTCTCACTACTCACTCGTTAATAGCACTTGTTATACATTGGCACCATAAGCTAGTAACAAGCAGTCTTGACTAAGATTAATACTAAGATTAATGCTCTCTTCAACAGTTATAGACCAAATAGTTTGGAGGCCAAATGTGCATACTATTGGTGGTTTAACAGAAGCCCTTCAAATTCTTTATTCAGTTATCAGCTTGTAGTTTGTTCAAAATTTGCTTCCCGGATCAATCAGAGAGAGGACAATTCTAGATGAAACTCTGATAATGTCAACTACAGAAACCGAAAGCATGATATACATTAAATCTAATAAGAAGGGTGGTGACCCTAGAGTAATTTTCTTCATTACTTCTAGCTACTTGAGCTGATAGATTCATATTCTGCGTAGGCTGAGAAGACTATGGCGTTTGAAAATGGGCCTCCTGCTGAAAAACTACGGAACCAGGTAATGATATCGCATTGTAATATAATTGAGCGTAGCTTTTGGAAAGAACACCCAAGCATCCTGGATGAGGAGCCTCAGATACAATTATTATAGTTTCTTGCCAAAGTGTGTAAGATCAGATCACCCCATTGAAAAAGATCGGTCCAGTTAAAGTGTGTCAACCATTCGTCTCAGCATTCATTACCTTTGCAAGAAAGAAACTCAAGAATCCAGGGCTTGTCTCAGCTCATTCGACATGGGTATCTAACAACATTCGATGCTTGTGTGCATCTGAATATTTATGAAGTTCATATTTGTTGCTTGTCTCAGCTCATGACTTTGGTGGGAAGTGCTCAATTATGAACATCCAAATTGTAGGCATAAAATCATTGTTAAATTGTTTTAGTGATTTTAACTTGAGATTGTTGTTATAGTGTAAATCTATCTAACACCTTCTATGTTCTGAGGGTGGATTTGAGATTGTTGCTAAAATCATTTACAATTTCATATTAGAAGATTTAGATAATTAATCTGAAAAATGATTAATCACATAATCCTATTATTTATTATTTGGGAAAATTGTACAAACTTCCCATGAGTTTAATTAATATTGCACTCACCGGTAACTTTTGTTAAAATTGTACAAACCTCCCTTGATTTCTGTTGACTAACAGTCGACTAACGGTTCGACTTAATAATTTAGGGGTACAAGTGTCTTTTTCCACAACAATAAATAATCAAAAACATAAGAAATTATGAAACAACCCCAAACATTTTTATAATTATAAATTACCGAGATGTAAATTATAAAGAGATTCAAAAGTTTTTTAAATTACGTACTGAAATAACCAAAGGAAGAACAAAAAAAAAATTATAAACTTTTATATATATATATATATATACGGTCCCGATCCTATCAGGATGCACTGATATAACTTTATCAGGATATTGAATGTGAGCCACTCATTTATAACAGTGATTTGACAAGTGCATACATACCAAGTCAAAGTATGTAAAACGAATGGCTCACATTCAATATCCTTATATAATTCTATCAGGATGCACTGATAGGATAATTTTCGTATATATATATATATATATATATATAGAGTAATGCTAGAGGACCCAAAAAACTAACCCAAATTTTGAACCCAAACCTATGTGGCAACATCACATGGGATCTTTGGGAAGAGTGACGTGGGCCCATGTTATGTGTGATGTTACCACATAGATTTGGGTTCAAAATTTGGGTTAGTTTTTTGGGTCCTCTTGCATTACTCATATATATATATATATATATATATATATATATATATAAATCTGGCTATCTGGTATCTCTTCAATGGGAGGAGAAAACCCAAATAAAAAAAGCTCTTCCTTTAGTGAGCTGATATTCAACCTTCCCAAATCCCAAACACCATAACCACCATCAATTGCACTTCTTTCTCATTCAACCAATAAAAAGGAACCCAACAACGACAACAGAAAATTTTAAAAAGAACTGGGTGTAAGGTGTTCAAAGATTTCTTGGACTTGGTTTGGCTACTATTCATCTCGCCTTCACTTTCTCTATTAATGTTTAAAGAGGTCTTCCCTAACACAACCCTCAATCTAAACTTAAGAAGTCATAATTTGGTGAGCAATCCCTCTGAGTTGGAGCAGTCATCTAAAATAAAATAAAAAATGTTGCCTTTTTTGGATAACATAATTTAATTGAGGGATAAATTATTTCTTTGGTAAATTGATTTGGCTAACAATTGTATGGATTCATTTTTGAAACCATATCTAGGTTTGAGTCGTTTGACATTAGATTTGTTAATAAAGATTGAATAAAAGTTTAATTTTTATTTTTTTTTCAATTTTCAGGAGATCTCCTCCCATTTTTTTTAAATTTTTTTAATTAATTAATTTAATTTTCAATAATTTCAAATTTTTATATTATTATAATAATAAAAGAGGAAATAGAGGGAAATAGCACCAAATTCCATTGATTTTGTGGTAATATCACCAAGTTATTAAGTGTTGTGGAAATAGCACCAAAGTATGTGATCTACCCAAATTGCCCCTCACTTATTCTTTCTTCCTCTTTCTCTCACTCTCTCTTTCTTCTTCTCTCTCTTTCTTCCTCTCTCCTCTTTTTTTTCAAAAACCTCCATTGATCCATCAATGAAGATCAAAACGACCTCTGTCGAAACGACCTCCGGTGAAATGATCTTTGTCGAAATGGTCGACTCCCTTTAATGGAGATTAAAATGACCTCCATTATTAAAAAAATTCTGGAAATAAGTCTCGGGTATTTTGAAATAAGTCTCGGGTATTTGGATATAAGTCTCGAGTAAGTCACCCGAGACTTATTTCAAGCTATTTCCAACTACCCGAGACTTATTTCAGCTACCTGAGACTTATTGCAAAATAACCGAGACTTATTTCCAGAATTTTTTTTATAACGGAGGTCGTTTCTAAGACCTCTAATGGAGTTGACCGTTTCGACGAAGGTTGTTTCGACAGAGGTCGTTTCGATCTCCATTGATGGATCAATGGAGGTTTTTGAAAAAAAAAAAAAGGAGAGAGGAAGAAAGAGAGAGAGTGAGAGAGAGAGGATGAAAGAATAAGTGAGGGCAAATTTGGTAGATTACATACTTTGGTGCTATTTTTACAAAACTTATTAAGTTAGTGACTTTTCCACAAATGGCTTTGGAAAAAGTGCCATAAAAAAAAATGCCTCATAATAAAACCAATCATTCAGGAGTAATTTAGACATTTCATAATCAAACGTCAAGTCAGTGGTTAGTCAACAGAAATCAGCGGAGGTTTGTGCAATTTTGGCAAAAGTTGCCGATAAGTGCAATATTGAATAAACTCATAGAAAGTTTGTACAATTTTCTCATAAATTTGAAAAATGGTTATCCATTTTGGCTTCATTGTGCATTGCATTGACTCGGGTTCGATTCCCGGCTGGTGCATCTCCGGTTTTTTTTATTTATATTTTTTACCATTCAAGAACAGAAGTTTAATGATGGATTTGGCTTCTGGGCAGATGTTTGTGAATTGAAGAATGTGAGAAATGAGCTTGAGATAAGTATATTATTACAGTCTTCTATCAAAGAGATGGAATATAAAACAGACGATGTTGCAATCCAGGGCATGAGCAATTATCAACTGCTTTTCTTTGATTCTACATTTTGAGTCACAGTTCAGGCCAACCGTTCTATACATTGCTATCATAATTTAACAACATTTCCCTCCCATCTCTAAAAGACTAAAACTTATGCAAGGAAAACTAAAGCTACTGCTGGCTTTACTTCTTGTATGAGAATTCAGCTTCAAACTCCTTTTGCAGCCGTTCCCTAGATTTTGTTTTTGCAGCCAAGGCAACATCATCCATAAACCCTCTTTGCGGAAATTCTTCAGGCACAAGGCTCTCATATATCTCAAACTGTTCAGCAGCTTCCTTCTTTTTATCCAGTAGACTATAGATTATTCCCTGCCACAAAACAAATGGTGTAAACTTCATAGAGCGATCATCCCTCCTATTTTTAGCTCCATTCATTTCAATGCAATCACAGTTTTATTTACATAAATTATTTCGATATGTACTAAGTTTTGCTGTAAAATCCCAATATGAACTTAATTTCTTTTTTTGATAAGAAAATTGTTGAACTTTTGTTTGTTTCACTATGTTCTACATGGAAAAGTATACATTGCACCAGAAGCTAAAATTTGTCATCCTCTTATAGCTAAGATATTATTTCAAAAGAAATTTTCAACTGATAAGAGTATACTTCTCAAGAACCGATAAATATATAGCATATAGTATTAGTATGGCATCCTTTTTTTTTTCAACCCTTTCTAGAATATGCTTTTACTGTCAGTAGATACAAAATATTGAGACAGACCAGGAGTCCATAATTCGAATGTGAGGACAAAGTGATCACATAAAAAAATGATGAGCTATCAACCCTATACCAAATTAAAAGAGAGGACTTCATTTTGTGATAAACCGTTTGTGGAACCAAATACCAACAGCATGCAAGGAGTGCAAAGGGAAATACCTGGCAAAGGTAAGGACGGAAATCCCGAGGATTTTCATTTATCAGATCTTGAAATTTCTTTAAGCCCTCCTCCAATTCCCCCTGCAAGACAAGTGATATTTTTAGATGGGACAATTGACTTTAAGAATGATGGAATATATTAAATCTTCCAATTTTCATCTTTAAATCCCGGAAATTGAACAGTATTTCGTTTCTCTTCTTTAAGGTGAATTCAACTCTACTTTGAGGTGGTTCCAATCTAAAGAATGAACCAGTCCATAAGCACGATAATCTGGCCTCTCTTCCCTCCAAAGGATTACAGATATACAAATTCAATAAGCTGGAATCATTTTACAAACCTTTACAACATGCATTTGGGCAATTAGAAGTTTTATGTTCCTCTCCTCAGTTACTCTCTTTTGTCGACGAGCAACTTCTAGTGCACTTGTTAGCATCTGAAAAACAGCAGGGCCTTCATGGTTTTTGTGCATCACCAATGCCAGACCCTGAGAAAGTGAGTTAGAGATATCATCATTCTTGGAAATGCAAAAAACAAAATGACTTTTGGAAAATTATACCACAGTGCTAGTATATTCAAAGTTACACCAAGACAATCAGGCATCTGGGAAACTCCTTAATACAGACAATGGCAATCCTTTTAAGCAGACTATTATTATTTTTTTTTTTTGTTTTAAATTTAATATTTACTGGTGAGGTTTATAAGTTTGCTGATGACACTTCATTATTGTAATTATTTTTATCATTTTCTACTTATTAATCATATATTTATTATTATGAAAATAGAATTTTTCATTCATGGCCAATGGAAATAAGGCCAAACTTCATAATAGATTCAATAACAGAATACAATCCTATTGTGAACCCTAAGAATACTCCATAAAGCTGAAAAACTTTCATAACCGGCTAAAAAATTGTTAACCATTTCTCAATAACACGAACCAATACAAATGTTGAAGTGAGCATGAACAAGAGAGCTAATACTGATCAAAATTTATCCATTTCCTGTTTTGATAACAAGACCAAACATCGTATGTACAATTAGGAACAGATTCGACATGACAAATAAAGGTTCCTATATCACCATAGACTCTCTTCTAAGATTTTGCAAAACTGACTTCTAATACAATTTCAAAACAATGTTGTTTAAGTGATCCTAGAAACTGCAGATACAATCAATGTAGTACACCCAAATGAATTGTTAAACAAGAACAACACCAATTCAATATTGATGCATTCATCTAACCAATCATTGTAATTACAATAAAATAAATGCAACAGAAAAAAAAATTATCCGGTAGTTCTTTGACCGAAAAACATCCCAACTTAAATGCTGCAGTGTGATGAGAAATCTTAGGATCTACAATATGGTAGTTTACTGACTATAGTCACTATATGCTGCAAATAGGTCATCAGATATCATTCTAAGGATTTTGAAAAGTCAGGCTAAAACTTGTAAGCAAGAATTTCCAAGTAAAGAGCCAATCATAAAGAGATTAAACCTAATACTAATGAAGCATGTCAACAAGGTAAAGAATTTCTTGTCAAAAACAAAATATAAATCCATATATATAATAGACTCTGCACCTTGTAAGTTCAAGTACTTCCAAGCTGAGTGTCAAGCACTAAATTTAACAATGAAATATATATCACTCAAATAAACCCATCAGCTTGAACCAATAAGCATAAATGTAAAAGATATGTGTAAATGCCCAAAATTTTACATTTTTACACCTCCTAAGTTCCATACACAACTAACTATATATCATAGGCATTGCACAATTATGCAGAAAAACTACTAATCATAAATTAGCTACAAAGAAAAAAGGCTAAAATTCAAGTACCATACATGCAAAGCTCTAAGCAGAAGAGGCCTCTTCTTTAAGATTTCTTTAAACAATCTTTTGGCCTTGCTCAACTGCCCCGTCAACTCATAACAAAGTGCCTGCAAGAGCCTCCATTCGACTTCTTTGGGTTCGATATCAATCAACCGCTCCACATACTCCACAGCCTCCTTGGTCTTTCCTCTCCTCATCTTCCCATGCACAATCACCTTCAAAGCTTCCACATTTCTCGGCTCTGTCTCCAAAATCTTATCACACATCTCCTCCTCCTCAGTTTTCCCCATTTGGGTGCTCTCTCTCTTCTCCTCTGGACTCTCTCCGGCTTCGCTCATCGTGTAAGGCAGCGCCAGGCTTGGCCTGGCATTTAAACCAAAACAACCCAAGAAAATGAAGGACCCAACTAAAAAGACCACAGCTTTTTCCTTCAAAAACTTTAGAAATATGTTGTGGGATGAGAAACCTGAAGTGGGTATCTGAGAAATGTGTGTGATTGAGACAGAGCGAAGTGGTTTGGTGGGTTGGATTAAGAGTCTGTGTAGTTTGTGCTTATGGTGTAGTGGGCTGCTGATGGACGGTGGTGATTTGTTGGGGTTTGTGAATCTGGGGAGGTAAGGAGGCTCTGAATGTAAATAAAGAGAGAGAGTTTTGATTGAACTCATTTTTTGGTGACCAAACTTCAAGTCTCAAATTAGGAATTGAACAGAAAAACACAACTAGATTAGATTGTCCGTTGAAGAGAAGAGGAGCTTTTGTGGGGTTTATAGTTTTCTTGTAAAATATTATTCTGGGTTTTAGTGCCGGTTCAAAAAAAATAAAAAAATAAAAAATAAAAAATCTCTGGGTCTTAGTGCGAACTGAGAAGATATCAAATGGTGTCGTTATTGTTTCTATTGAACCAAAGTCGTACTGAACTAACCGGAAATGGTAAGGATGCATCATGTAGGCGTGCGTTTGGTGTTGTTTTTAAAATGAATAATGCTAGAGGACCCAAAAAACCAACCCAAATTTTGGACCCAAACCCATGTGGCACATATCAAACACAACATGGCCCCACTTCACTCTTTCCAATACACCATGTGATGTGTGCCACATGGTTTGGGTCCAAAATTTGGGTTGGATTTTTAGGTCCTCTAGCATTACTCTTTTAAAATAGTGATTTTGAGAACGATTTTTGAAAATGAAAAACGTGACGTTTTTAAAAACGTAATGCGTTTGGTAATATTTTTGAAAATAAGTTTTGAAAACGAAAAACAATAAAAGCTGTTTGGCATCATTTTAAAAAATAAGTAGAAAACTGAAAACATGTTTAGATGAATTGTTTTTGAAAATAAATTGAAAAAAAAAAAAAAACAACTAGCATTGAGTTGATCATGTGTGGATGAATATAATTTTTTTTAAAATTATATTAATTGATTCTAAAATAGATAAATAAAATATTAATGAACCATACATCTCTCTCTCTCTCATATATATATATATATATATATATATATATAATGAAGAAAAATCATGAAACATTCGTTTAATGTAAATATTTTCTGAGATAACTTATACTTATAAATATTCTATTTTAGAGTCATGGTAAGAGTAATAAAATAGTAAAGAAATAATATTTGTTTTGCCATTCAAAATAAATAAATAAAACGATTAAGAAAACATGATAATATTTATATAATTAAACAAGTGAAATTGACTGATGAACAGAAGATTATATAATACTAGAATACAATTCATTGCATATATCGTGTATAATCATTCTATAATGTTGTTGTAATCGCATCCCTTATACCATTCATTTGTGCAATGTGTCCCAGAGAAAGATTGATATCAATTGTTGCCCTTTCTTCATTTTCTTCCTCTATTATCATGTTTTCTACTTGAAATTCTTAGAACATCCTATCAAAATGAGATGTTTGTCTAATACAATTATGCAATACACAACATGCAATAGGAATTAATCGTTGTCTACTAGTTTGATAATTTGACACGGTTTTCAGAATTACAAATCTAGCCTTCAAAACATCGAAACATCGTTCAATCACATTCCTTAATGATGAATGCATATAATTAAACAATTCACTTGGCCCCCTTGGTGATCTATGAGGTGCACGATAGTCACGTAAATGATACCTCTCACATCTATAAGGAGCCAAGAATCCTGGCATGTTTGTATACCCAGCATCAACAACATAATAAAATCCTGTAAGAAAACATATAAGTTTTATTATTATTATTATTATTAATTACAATACACTAATGAATTAAAAATATGATTGTAAACTACAAGCTAGTTATACCCTCATTAGGAAAAGGGAAATTATTTTCCTCTCTTATTATTGCATCTAAGAACACTCTCGAATCATTTGTTGTCCCTTCCCGACCCGTGTATACAAATGTAAACATTATATCAAAAGAACAAGCACACGTGACATTTTGAGTCACCTGAACCTTCCTACCACGAAATGATGTTTGTTTGTTTGCACGTGCCCATGCAGCAACATGAGTTCCATCTATAGCCCCAATACATTTCTACATTAAATATATTTATTAATAAAAATATATATAATTTATGTGATATCTATTGCAAATGCAATACATTTGTTACTTACTTGAAAATATGGATAGGATTTTGGGTTCTCTCTTATCTCGAGTGGTGTCTCCCCTTGAGTCCATGGACGAATTATGTGAGGCGCCAATCCACATATAGCCTTCAAAACATGCTTAAATTGTCTGTGAACTGTTTCTGTACTATGATGAAAACGTTCTGCAACAATACGTGAGGTGACATTATGTGCCACTATAAATAAGAACATTGCAACAGCCTCTTATACACAAACTTGTCCATCATTCTGTATCAAATGGTGATTTTCTAGAGTGGCACATAAAGAAATAAATACATGTTTGTCCATGCGCAATGAATTATATATCCTACTAGGATGCCCATTCAATAATTCTTACAAATATTCAAACCCACTTAATCTAGAGTTATGGCATGGAGTTTTTTCTATATACATACTCCAATATTCATATATGTTAACTAGGTGTAGCATGTGTACCGCTAGATCTTCAATTGAATCATCTGAATTTGTACCGGAATTTGTAGCCATTTACTAGTACTTACATCAATTAAATATAAGTAAAATTTAATAAAAACACAAATAATAATAAAAATATAATAAGAACATCCAGAACATTTTACACAATAATCCAAAATAAAGATAACATGATAAATTAACATACACAACACATGAAACCACAAAAAGTCATACAATACATCACCTAACAAACATCACAGCAAACCTTAGAACAAAAAAAAAAAAAAAAAAAAAAAAAAAAAAAAAAAAAAAAAACCATAGCAAAGCAATTACATCCCCTAAAACTAAAACATAATTAGAAAATAAAACAGAACATCTTTCTAAAGACGAGATAACCACATCCTTCTCCTCTCATCAGTCATACCAAGAAAAACTTTTCTCCACTCAATATCCACCACCTTTTGAACAAATTTCATGTAGGTGTCATGATCAACCCCTATCTCCTCTATGATCCGTAAACACTTTGTTGTTGAATACTTCTCAGGAGCTGAACATGTTGACTCATATGACTTGGACTTTTGAAGTTCAAACTTTTGCGACATAATTGAACCACAAATTTCTATATAATTCTCCATTTTCTTCCAACGTTTGTTACCACGACTACTACAGTATTGACCTCCGAATTGTCGAACCCTTTTGCCTTTGCTACCCCTACTTGGATGTTCTGATTCATCAATATCCTCAATATTATTAACATGCACTCCACTATTTACGAAATTTTCCTCCAATTCACGCTCTTCATCTGAGCTAGGAGGAATTTGGTTTGATGAAAAATGCATCTAACCTGTAGCAGTGGTGGTATTAAAAATCTCTCCAAGAATGTCATAGTGTTCTAATCCTTTCTTTCTATATGGCTTTGCACTTGGAACCCTCTGGAAAAAAAAAAAAAGAAGTCAAATTAACCTATGTCTTGATAGTGTACTTTATTTTATAACAAATTGTGATAATAAAGATACTCACTTTAAGGTACTCATTCCAAACATCATCAGAAGCCGTCACAATGTTTGAAATTGGGTCTCATCCAAAACCAGTATGATTAAGTAAATATGAGAACTCACGATACTTCCTTCGAAAGCGATTGAACTTTTCTTTCAGTTTTGGAATCATATATCTCTTCCTAGTTTAAGCAAGTACTTCATCATCAATAACACCCCAAACCTTCTTAGTAAAAGTTGTTGTCTGCAAATCGCCTTTTTTCACATGTTCATGCATTATCCGAATAAAAACTGCCTCATTATTTGCAGTCTACATTTTGTCATCACCATCACCATCACCATCACCACCATGGAAGGCCATTTCCTTACCAAGAATAAAAGAAAAACTCCCAAGTGGGTCAACTTAATATCCATCACAAGATTAAAAACCACAACTAAAAAAAAATTAGGAAAACAAATACAACTATGAAGGCTCAGAAATAGGGCAACACATTTGAAGTCTATGAAGACTATGAAGACTATGAAGACTATGGAAACAAAGCAATATATATGAAGACTATGAAGACTATGAAAACAGAGCAAAAAGGCTCAAAATAAGAGCAACACAATATTCATGAATTGGCTAGTCTCTTTTATGACTCTCGTAATAGCACGAGGTCGGAGAGTAGTGTAACAATGAATACGATTCGTTCTCACAGGGATTGAGTAACCGATTACCGAAATTGATTAGTTCCAAAGCTATTTAAACAATCGATTATGAAAATTTCCAAACTAAGTGAATTAACTAAATTAATCTAAATGATTAATTCTAATGCAATAATGAAATAACTGTAGGGAAAAATACCGTAGTACACGCAGCGGAAGCGAGACTAAAAACAAATAGGTTTAGTGACTTTTAAAAATTTTTCCTTTTTATGAACCTTAACCCTTTAAATTAATTAAACATATATAATCAAAAGTATCATACCTTTGTCGCGTGATCCGATTGACATTGCGTCGATGGTAATCCGCAAGATCTTCCAATCCAATCATGAACGTGAATCACCTAGGAGCGTGGTCTCCCTTTCTTTGAATTGTGTACCTGAGGATGGACAACAAAATCTTTTCTTTTTCGTTAGTCACAAAAACTTCTAAGAGATAACGAAGAACGTTCCGGTCACTTTTGAATTCTCAATCTAATGATCGAAACTCGCGTGAGCCTTATTCGAAATTGTGCACAAAACCTTTTGATGTAAAAGTTACTAGTGCACTATCGAAATAAGAACAAACTCTTCATACCTCTTGACCGAAATTATCACACACTAGTCTAAGAGTTGGATTCTATTTTTCTCAAGTAAAAGAAAAAACTCTCAAGTCCAAAGACTTAGCAATTAGGGTTACCTCATTCTTTTTCCACAAAAATAAATATATATATATATATATATATATATATATATATTTATTGCCGCACGACTATTTCATGCATATATAAAAAATGTATATTGCACTAACTAATTCAAGTCTTGCACGCCAAACCAATATATGTACATTTATATATCTACTGCACCCAAACTCCTTATATGTATATCTACATATATCTATATGGAATAAATACTGCATGCATTATATATTTATATCTTTCCGGCCTAGTGCCATATATATTTAATATATATTTATATATTGTGGCCAAAAAACTCTACCATGTAGGATTTGTCTTTTGAATTAAATCCTAACCCCAGGTAGATTTCTTTAGAATTCCAAACCCTAATCCAACTCTTTAGTGTATTTGTGACTATATCAAAGACTTCCTACTTTGACTAGATAAATAAATTCCCTTTATTTATCTACTTACCAAATAAAGTCTTTTATATATATTATACTACTTTAATAGTATACTACTAAGAAACATATTTCCTAGTCAGAAAAAGATTTTGATTCTCAATTAAATAATTAACTAATAAATTAATTAATTTCCATTTAATCAATCAATAAAATAAAATAATATTTTAGACTATTATTCTAGTCTTGCCGCCCACACCATATACATGGGCCTAATATTATTTTCTTATTTTATTTAATCCATTAGACTTTAATTAAAAAAGCCCACATGTGAACCAGACCCATTCTTACTAAAAGAAACAAGCCCACATGCCTTTCATTAATATATTAATATAATTGATCAGCCTATTAAATAAATAATGTGCAAATTATATTCTTAATATATTAAATACAATTCTAGATGGACCCATAAATTGGTCCGGTAGAATATATCAAGTGATCCATGCAAGTCCGTGTGGATTGGGGATCTCGGCGGGCTATCTAAATTTAAGCTTTAATAGACATAACCTAATCACAATCAACAAATGATTCACTTAGGTCCGATCCATTAATTTTAACTCATTCCACTAAAGAGCTAAAATTGAACTCTTAAATAAAGATAGAATAAGAAGATGTTTCTCATTCATACCCTAGACAATTTTATTGGAGATGGTGTATCCTCGTGAATAATATCAGTAATCGCCAAGAGCTCATAGACCGCCTATAGCTCTCCTAGTTACCATATTTACTCATATGACCACGTTTTGAACTTGGATACTTTGACTTGTCCAGAAGCCATGTTTTCAATAGACACTATCGAAAACTCAACGTTGAGATTTAATATCCAATTACCTCAAAACATCCATATGATGATATTATACTCTCATTTAATAAATGGAGCCACAATGTCCATATCTATAAATGAAGTCCTCTATCGATTAACAAATGAATATCACCAAACTATCGAAGATAGACTATGCGATATAATCGTACTCATTGATAACTCAAATGATATCACTTGCAACCATAAGTCCATCACTTATCTCAGGATTAAGATAGACTCTCCGATTGTCCTGAAAATGAAAAGACTTTTATCTACTGACGGTTATAGATAAAGTATTTCATTGTGATCCAGTTCAATGCACCTAGTGCACTAGATTCTTTTGCTCGAAGACACTCCGATGATTTTAGACTCATCATATCTCATTTGATCCCACTCAAATGCTAGCAAAAGAATTCTACAATTTTAACAAGATAAAGGTGCCCAACCTTTAACTTAAGTTGTGAACAATATTCAAGACTAACTAAAGAATTGTGTCTACCACATACATATCCAGATGTACGAACAATTCTTCTTTTCTCATAGTCTTTAGACCTTATGATTATTTACTTTTGACAATTATAATAATTAAACTATAAATGCTATAAGATTTGTTAAACCAGAAATCACATTATTAATATGAATAGATTGTCAAAAACACTATTACACTCTTGCTATTGAGCATAATCCTAACAATAACAAGAAAGTAAACTTGAATGTGATAAAATATAGAGAGATATGCTAGAATTTGAATCCACCCCACCCAACATTTAATGCCCAATTAAGACTCAATTACTCCAAAACATACTCATGCAAATTTGTAGACTCATGCACCCTATCATTAACCTACAATCTTGGTCAAGCAAAGTAAGTTACACCCAAATTCATACCCAAGCCTATCTTTCGATTACCCGGAATATATGAATGGATTCATTAAACTTATCGGTGCACTAAATGAGTCCTATACGCTAGCTTAAGTAGGTCTACTTTTCTAGACATGCATAGAGGGCATTTTATCGAACACGTGGTATGCGTCACCGGTCGGTACGTAACACACCACAATAAATCATTCAAAATGGAGATCAATCACTTGAAAGCATTGTAAGCATACAAAAACACCCATACAAATCGCACTTGCATATAATAGATAAATAAGAGTCAATACATAATACAATTCATGGGTGGGGTTTCAATCAAATCCTAGCACTAGAAGTTTAGCTCATCATATTACACATAATAGCCATACAATAGATTAATTCAAATAAAGACATGGCTATGAAAAAGAGTAAAAGAGAAAGGGTTTAGAGAAAACTAATGGAGAGCTTCTCTTCTTCCTTAGGTCTTCTTCTCCTTCAATCTTTCTTCAACTATCTCCTGCCCAAAAGATGGATTGATGGTGGATGTAGGAAAAGTGAGGGTGAACTTGTGTTTGGATGGTAAAAAGGGAGTGATCTTTGTGGGTTACAAAGGATGGGATTGGTGATGTAAGTAAATGGGAAAAGATGTGTTCTTGATTTAATTTGGGAGAGAATGTTGGTAAGGCTTTCAGAACAAGGACTGCAGAATATATAGTTGAGCAAATTAGGGCAAGGGCAAGAGAGTAAATTCATTGCTGAAAAGCACTTTCTGGGCAAGGGCGAGCTTGGGGCGAGCTTGGTGAGCTCGCCCTGGGGTCGCCTAAGGAGGCGAGCACTTCTGGACCAGAGAGCTTAGCGAGCTCGGGGCGATCTACTTGGGCTCGCCTTGGGCTCGCTTTGACTTGTGCTGAAAAATCCCAAGAGCTTAGCGGGCTTGGGGCGAGCTGCTTAAGGCGAGCTGCTTGAGGCGAGCTTGGGGCGATCTTCTTGAGCTCGCCTTGGGGTCGCCTTGGTTGGAGACAAGCTGGTCCTGGCCTGAGAGCAGAGCGACCTCGAGGCGAGCTGCCTGAGGTCGCCTTGGGGTCGCCTAGGAGCAGGAAGTTCTGCTCTTTGCTTCTTTTTAGCTCCTTTTTTAGTGAATGGCTAACATAACATCTTGCCCCTGCACAACTCATTTAAAGTGTCAAAACCACGGCTTTTACTCGAGAAACGAACACAAAACGATAAGAAATTGGGGCTACACTATGTGTAGAACTAAAGCAATCAACACCCCCAAACCTATCTTTTGGTCGTCCTCGAGCAAAACCAAAACAAACAAACAAACAAACAAAAAGAATATAGACAGCTAAGGAAAGCAAAAACAACAAGAAATAAAACTTCCGGATAAGTCTTTTAAACCCCTAGGCGATCCCTAATGGGACGAGTGAAGTCTCGTGAGGGTTTACAGTACGACACCCACAAACGTCTTTCCTGCTGAGCCAACTAAAGATAGAGATGCAATAATGGTGAACTGAATTGAGACACATGCATGCTAAGACCCCTAAGAAAAGGCTTGGGAAGCGAAAGCTAAGGTGCTACAACAAGAGAGATTGCAATTCCATACTTCTTAGTGAGCAAAGCTTCAAAAAGCATCGAACACAAGAGTCTTATGATAGCATTTCGCCTCGACTCTATACCTTTCCGGATCTCTCTCATTTTACCACTCAGAACCTAGGATCACTCAACAAACATATATGGTTGGAAATTAGGCACAAGAATTTTCAAAATACAAGCATATGACGCTTTTGAAAAACCGCTAATGCTTAAATGCAATTGGACCACAAGAACGAATTTGAACATTAAGAACAAGAGCAAACACCATTTGATGCCTTTGTCAACAAGCTAAACTCCTCCTAAGGATCAATTAGGACTTCTTTAAAGTTCAAGAGATGCTATGGTGAGATGGTGGTGGAGAGGCTTGGTGGGTATGGGATTATGGCTAGCTTCTAATTATTGTTAAGCTTTCTATGGCACACTCTTCACCAAATTAGCGTCTAGGCATGAGTTATTTAATTAAAACATCTTGTGCTCATTTTTAAATTGCTTTTAGATTTTAGCAACTTTTACACTTTAGAGCTTAGAAGGCTAATTACTTTTTTTTTTTTTTTTTTTTTTTACAAATCAATACCTTGATCTTTGCACAACTTTCACATAGCCTAAGTACACGCTATTTTACACTTTTGATTTTCATTATGATATGGTAACAAGCTATAATCGTAGCAAGTGGGATGGTCTAGTGTTTATGTAAGATGTGATGATATGTATGATATGGGAGGATATAGTGATGGGGTTTAGTGTGTAGGTCTACATAGATAGGACAATTAAGCACACACACAAGGCATGGGACATGTTTGGGAAATTTGTAGTGACTTAACACACATTGCCTACATCATCTCTATAGGCACAAGTGAAACAAGCAAACAAAGGCAAAACCATGGTGATGCTCTTAAACGGCGCTCTTTTAATGTCCAAAGCATGGAGTGAGGTCCTTTTTATATTTATGCTTAAATATCTACAAGAAGAGTGTATAAGATGTAATAAAGAAATAAATCACACTCATTAAGGACGCTATATAGGCTCTGGCCTCACACGGGTAGTCTCCACTAATGATCTAAACATCTTAAGTGCGATACCCAATTACTTAGACACTTTCGAGTCTGGTAGGGTACGTGCAAGCAATGTGGTGTAGCTTTAACTAGCACAACCTTTGCTTAGACTCAGGGAATCAACACATGCAAAAATTGCCTCAAACAGCACAACCCAAAAGCATCTCATTAAAGCAAACTAATGCTCCAAAATTTGGCTTAGAACAGGAGAACGGACAGAACAAGACTCTAAACACACACAATCATGCAAAAAAAATTTTCTTTTAAAAAATCATAAAATAAGCACACGCAAAAATCAAACATGCAAAAAAAATGGTCTTAGAATGGCCGCACCCCCAAACCTAAACGAAACATTGTCCCCAATGTTTGCACAAAAGCGGATTGGACAATATAGGCTTAGAAGCGGGAGGGAGGCCAAACGCAACCTAATAAGCACGCTGCAAACCTAAAAACTAGGCACAATACAACGCCACACTCTTAGACTATGCATTCTAATTAAAGAGAAAAGCAAAACTGAAATAAATAAATAATAATAAATAAAAAAAAAAAAAAAATTTAATCCAACAAGCGAAATATAATAGAAAGACAATAAATAGTAATAGTTAAAAGGTTTTAAGAATTCTAACAGGAAAATAAATAACACAAAATAAGATAAGTGTGGGTGATATAACTATGGGTCCTGATGTGGATGGCTGGGATCCTGAGGTGCTTGCTGTGAACTGCTCCCTGACCCTCTGAAAGGACGCCTACTCTCCCTTCGGTATACAAAGGGGATCTCGACTCCTCTGCTGACTAAACCCCTCTGGAAGGCATCCAACCGCTCATTTATGCTGGCAAACTCATTTATATAGGTATTGTGGTTGGAGGTCATCTGTTGGCTCATCGTCCGTAGGCACTAGGAGTTGAGCTCTAGCTGCTCATTCATCCTCTGCATCATCTGGGCCATGGTCGGTTCCTGAGCACCTGTACCTGTACCTGCATCTGGACCACCCCTTTGGTGTTGGCCATCAAAATCTGTGTTCTCTGGGTCATCCACTTCATTCAGGCCCAGGATGTCGTCTTCATTCAGGCCTAAGTCATCATCATCTAGCTCATTGGCCCCTATTGGCCTGCCCCCTCTCCGCCTTGCAAGCTCATTGTAGGTCTTCTTCCCTATGTCGGATGTCGGGGAAATCGTATTGTCACCGGATCTGTCCCACTCAATGCCCGCCTCCTCACAGAAATGAGTGATAAGGCAGGGGAAAGGGAGTGGCCCTTTTGACTTCGCACCCTTATGAATGTGCTGCACAATGATTTGGCCAATGTCCATCTGTAGCTTGTTTCTTGCACAGAACAAGTAGCGAGCAATGTCATACCCCAGATCAGTGCGGTGTGTCTTGGGTGCCAAGGAATAATCAAAGAATAGGTTCCAGAATGCCGCATCAAGCTTGAGCTCATTGAGTAACAGAGGACTACGGTATTCATTCCATAATGGGCTGCCGTCTATCCTCAAATCGGCCGCTAGAAACCCGTTGTAGAGCTCGAAGAACTGATGGTTCAGGAGGCCGTCGACATAATCACCAAGATTCTCGGGCGCCCCAAACCATTCGTTTATCCTAGCGGCTGTAATTCGGACCTCTCGCCCCCTAACTACCACTGGTCTGCCCTGAGAGAAGTGGTGAGGCACCATGGCATAATAGAACTCTCTCACCAAATCAAGTGCTGCCATATTTGGGGTCCTCACAAAACCCGCCCAACCTAATGTTTCGACTGCCTGTGGGACAAAAGTGGTGCCGAAAACTGTCAAATTAATCCCTCTTTCCGGCCATACCCTCCTATTACCAAATAGAGCCCACTTTTTCGGGTTGTCTGGGTCTGGGGGTGGTGAGATTGTGTCTCCTTTTCCTTTTCCTGAGGGAGGGGGAATGATGGAAGGGTTTGATGTCTCTCCTCTACTTATAAACCGCTTGGTTTTCTTTCCACTGGCCATATTCACTTCAAACTACTCCAATCACAGGGAAATCACACCACACTTAAATCTAATAAAATCAAAACTACCAAACCACACTTCCAAAGGCAATAAAATGAACATCCACTCAAATATTCTTCAATTCAAACATCACACTTCAAAATAAACCCCCAAATCTTCAAACAAACCCTTCTCAATTGAAGCAAAATAGAATGTAGGTAGGAGAAAAGATCTAGATGCCTCTTTCTAAAAAAAATGGAGAAGGTTAGGGCAATTTTACCTTAGAGAGACGTCCAAATCATGCTGCAGCAGTTGAGAGAGAATTTTGGGGAAGAATTTTGGTGAACTGAAGCTTCTGTCACGATCTAGGGTTTAAATCCCGATTTTGCTCGCAGGCGAGCTCAGGGCGAGCTTCTTGAGCTCGCCTTGGGCTCGCCCTTGCTTGAAACGGCAGCGTTTCGCTTGTTTGCTTAAGTGCACAGGCGAGCTGATGGCGAGTGTGGTGAACTCGCCTGAAGCTCGCTATCGCCTCGGGTCTGACTTCTCCCTTTGCTGCGTGAGGCGAGCTCAAGGCGACTTTATTGGGCTCGCCGTGGGCTCGCTTTCGTCTCGGTTTTCACCTCTTCCTTTGCTGCATGAGGCGAGCTCAGGGCGACTTTATTGGGCTCGCCGTGGGCTCGCTTTCGTCTCGGTTTTCACCGCCTATATGGGCTCCTCCAGGCGAGCTTGGGGCGAGCTTCTTGGGCTCGCCTTGAGCTCGCTAATCTCTCTACTCTGGACAGTGTGAGTGCCTTCATGGGCGACCTTGGGGCGAGCTGATTGAGCTCGCCTTGAGGTCGCTATCTTCTCGGTTTTGGGCACCCTGGTAGATCTGATCAGCTGGAAAAAAAATTAAAAGTATCCTACAAAATAAACATAAGCAACTAGCACACCACATCAACCACGCCTAATCTATCAAATTGAGCTCAAGTAAGATAATGCGGTTGCAAAAACTAAAAAGAAAGAAAACGAAAGCAATTAAAACTAAACTAAGAAAATTTAAAAGAACAATTAAAACTAATATTTACACAAGGTGGTACCTCCCTTGGATTTCTTGCTCATGGTGGTTCGTGGAGATGTATCACCTCCTTGGGTCTCGGGGCTTCAAGTTCCCAAAAGACTTTTAACCGTTGTCCATTCACCTTGAATTTCTCCCTCTTCTCATTCTCGATCTCAACTGCCCCGTGAGGAAAAATTTCTGTTATGGTATAAGGCCCCATCCATCGGCTCTTTAGCTTACCCGGGAAGAGCTTCAACCTTGAGTTGAAGAGGAGCACCTTTTGACCTACTTGTAGCTCCTTGACCTCTAGCTTCTTGTCATGCCACCTCTTGGTCTTCTCTTTGAAAATCCTCGAATTCTCAAACGATTCAAGCCGTAGTTCCTCTAGCTCACTCAATTGGAGGCATCTCTTTTCACCGGCCTCTTGCATGTTCATGTTGAGGAGCTTAATTGCCCACCATGCCTTGTGCTCAAGCTCGAATGGTAGGTGACAAGCTTTCCCATATACTAACCGGAAAGGGGACATGCCAATGGGAGTTTTGTAGGCCGTTCGATATGCCCACAATGCATCTTCTAACATCTTGGCCCAATCCTTCCTTCTAATTCCCACGGTTTTCTCCAAGATACTCTTAATTTCTCTATTAGAGACTTCGGCTTGTCCGTTGGCTTGTGGATGGTATGGGGTCGTGACCTTGTGCTTCACTCCATATTTCTTCAATAAGGCGTCAAACCTCTTGTTGCAAAAATGAGAGCCTCCATCACTCACTATTGCTCTTGGAGTGCCAAAACGAGTAAAGATGTTTCCTTTTAGGAACTTGGTCACCTCTTTGCCTTCACATGTAGGGGTGGCTATCGCTTCAATCCATTTAGACACATAGTCTACGGCAACTAGAATGTACCTCTTCCCAAAGGACATTGGGAATGGTCCCATGAAGTCTATTCCCCAAACGTCAAAAAGCTCCACCTCTAGCATGACATTCATCGGCATCTCATCTATCTTGGATATGTTGCCGGTTCTTTGGCACCAGTCACACGCCTCCACAAAGCTCCTTGAGTCCTTGAATAGAGATGGCCACCAAAAGCCCGATTGGAGGACTTTCCTAGCCGTTCGCGAAGCACCAAAGTGACCTCCACACTCCTTGGAGTGGTAATGACCTAAAATATCTAGCATCTCCTCTTCGGGAACACACCTCCGAATTACCCCATCTCCACAAAGCTTAAACAAGAGAGGCTCATCCCAAAAGTAGAATTTTAACTCTGCAAAGAATTTTCTCTTTTGGTGCACATTTAACTCCGGGGGCACTATGTCACTAGCTAGGTAGTTTACCACATCCGCAAACCATGGGATTAGTAGGCTTTGCAACTCAAAAAGTTGCTCATCGGGGAACTCTTCTTTAATAGGCTCATCATCCTTTCCACTATCTTCCCTCTCAAGCCTCAAAAGGTGGTCCGCAACCACGTTCTCGGTCCCCTTCTTGTCTCTAATCTCAAGGTCAAACTCTTGGAGGAGAAGTACCCATCTAATAAGCCTTGGCTTTGCATCCTTCTTTGCTAAGAGGTACTTAATTGCGGCATGGTCTGTGTAGACAACTACCTTGGATCCCACCAAGTATGACCTAAACTTGTCAAAAGCGAACACGATAGCCAACAACTCTTTTTCCGTTGTTGCGTAGTTGACTTGTGCTTCGTTTAGTGTGTGACTTGCATAGTAGATGACATGTTGATGCTTATCATTTCGTTGACCCAATACGGCGCCCACCGCATAGTCACTAGCATCACACATCAACTCGAATGGTAGATCCCATTCTGGGGCTCTCATTATTGGAGCTGAAACAAGCTCCTTCTTCAAAAGTTCAAAAGCCTCCAAACATGCTTCATCAAACACAAATGACACATCCTTCATCAAAAGGGAGCATAAAGGCTTTGCAATCTTCGAAAAGTCCTTGATGAACCTTCTATAGAACCCGGCATGCGGCGCCAAAAATTGGCTAGTCTCTTTTATGACTCTCGCAATAGCACGAGGTCGGAGAGTAGTGTAACAATGAATACAATTCGTTCTCACAGGGATTGAGTAACCGATTACCGAAATTGATTAGTTCCAAAGCTATTTAAACAATCGATTATGAAAATTTCCAAACTAAGTGAATTAACTAAATTAATCTAAATGATTAATTCTAATGCAATAATGAAATAACAAGAAAGTAAACTTGAATGTGATAAAATATAGAGAGATATGCTAGAATTTGAATCCACCCCACCCAACATTTAATGCCCAATTAAGACTCAATTACTCCAAAACATACTCATGCAAATTTGTAGACTCATGCACCCTATCATTAACCTACAATCTTGGTCAAGCAAAGTAAGTTACACCCAAATTCATACCCAAGCCTATCTTTCGATTACCCGGAATATATGAATGGATTCATTAAACTTATCGGTGCACTAAATGAGTCCTATACGCTAGCCTAAGTAGGTCTACTTTTCTAGACATGCATAGAGGGCATTTTATCGAACACGTGGTATGCGTCACCGGTCGGTACGTAACACACCACAATAAATCATTCAAAATGGAGATCAATCACTTGAAAGCATTGTAAGCATACAAAAACACCCATACAAATCGCACTTGCATATAATAGATAAATAAGAGTCAATACATAATACAATTCATGGGTGGGGTTTCAATCAAATCCTAGCACTAGAAGTTTAGCTCATCATATTACACATAATAGCCATACAATAGATTAATTCAAATAAAGACATGGCTATGAAAAAGAGTAAAAGAGAAAGGGTTTAGAGAAAACTAATGGAGAGCTTCTCTTCTTCCTTAGGTCTTCTTCTCCTTCAATCTTTCTTCAACTATCTCCTGCCCAAAAGATGGATTGATGGTGGATGTAGGAAAAGTGAGGGTGAACTTGTGTTTGGATGGTAAAAAGGGAGTGATCTTTATGGGTTACAAAGGATGGGATTGGTGATGTAAGTAAATGGGAAAAGATGTGTTCTTGATTTAATTTGGGAGAGAATGTTGGTAAGGCTTTCAGAACAAGGACTGCAGAATATATAGTTGAGCAAATTAGGGCAAGGGCAAGAGAGTAAATTCATTGCTGAAAAGCACTTTCTGGGCAAGGGCGAGCTTGGGGCGAGCTTGGTGAGCTCGCCCTGGGGTCGCCTAAGGAGGCGAGCACTTCTGGACCAGAGAGCTTAGCGAGCTCGGGGCGATCTGCTTGGGCTCGCCTTGGGCTCGCTTTGACTTGTGCTGAAAAATCCCGAGAGCTTAGCGGGCTTGGGGCGAGCTGCTTAAGGCGAGCTGCTTGAGGCGAGCTTGGGGCGATCTTCTTGAGCTCGCCTTGGGGTCGCCTTGGTTGGAGACAAGCTGGTCCTGGCCTGAGAGCAGAGCGACCTCGAGGCGAGCTGCCTGAGGTCGCCTTGGGGTCGCCTAGGAGCAGGAAGTTCTGCTCTTTGCTTCTTTTTAGCTCCTTTTTTAGTGAATGGCTAACATAACATCTTGCCCCTGCACAACTCATTTAAAGTGTCAAAACCACGGCTTTTACTCGAGAAACGAACACAAAACGATAAGAAATTGGGGCTACCCTATGTGTAGAACTAAAGCAATCATGAATACAAAGCTTTGAACCTCTCAAATCTATTAAAAACATCTCTTATTTCATTTTCTCTTTGAACTTTCGTCAAACACCTTTGCCAAATAACCTAGAATTTTGCTAATTTTTTTATGCAAGTAGCCAAATAACCATGAATACAACAATGAATTACTGATTTTGCAAATTTTTTATGCAAGTAGCAAAGACCGAGGAAGGTAACTCAGTCCATTTCTACTGCAGTAGATGCCTACTGGGTCACCTATCATATGCATTGACTCATATATAAAACTTCATAACACCTTAAGTTTAAAATAGCATTTTAATTTGCAAGCTTATCAAAGCTGCAAATGGGAGTAAATCAATGAAAATGAGAATCTCTTAGTTTCATAGTTACATCAAATGACCTATGAAACTAAATTATAGCACGGTGTGTATAAAACTATCTAGAGGGGGGGTGAATAGATTTTACGCTTTTTACCCAATTTTCGTTTTTAGTCAAATTTACGAAAATGCCCCAAACTAGACAATATAATAATCAAGTGTAATATGGTGCGGAAATATAAACGACACTTGATTTTTACGTGGAAACCCTCACGGGAAAAACCACGGGCTGGTAAGTGCGCCACACTCGAACCTCGAATCCACTAATTGTGATAACGTATACAACCTAATCCAGGTTTGACGGCCTAATCCCGGCCAATATCCCGCTACCACTACCCGCAGGCCTGTAAAAGTGGACCTAGTCCAATTTGCTCATGTGACCATCTAATCCCGGTGTCCGACCTAATCTCGGTCTATCACACAAGACTTACAATCTCCTAAGAGATCAAACAACCCTATGTGAATATGCAATGATATCCAAATATTGCAATAAGAGCTAGGGTACTCTAAATGCTTACCTAGGATTATAAGATGACAATATAATCAATCCTAGATATCACATGTAGCTATATGACATGGCATATAACTTTAGCTAAGTAAAGGATAACCAATCCTAGATACAAAGCTATCACAAACAACACTCAATCAATACATCACAAATAATCTCTTTTCTTGTATTTAGCATATGATCTAAAACATACAAGTAATTTAAAAGAGATGGCTTGGTATTTAAAATACTAAAATAAGATGAAATTAATCAAAATCTTACCAAGCAAGTTGTGATGATACAAACCCATACATGGATGCACTCTATATAGACATAGGAGATGCAATATGAAATTTGATGCAAAAGGGGTTTGATTTGAGTGGTTAAAGGTGAATTCTTGATTTGATTTTCTCTCAAAATCTAACTTTGAAGTTTAGGGTTTTTAAGAGTCAAGAACTACATTCAGATAATGAGAAAGTGAGATATTTATAGACATCAAGAATAGGGCAAGTGAAAAGATAATTTTGCCCCTGAATCACACTATCGCGGTTGCTCTGTGGCTCGACTGCCGCGGTTTCAAAAACCGCGGCACTGAAACCGCGGCGGGCGTCACAGCACAAAGCTTGATTTTCAAGCGACTCAAAACATGACCAAACGACATCGAAACCTTTCATATAATATACCGTTGGAAAGGTATGGAAGTCTACTTTCTACTCCAATTAACAAAACATGATTTGGATAACTGTAGAAAAAGTTATGGTCATTTGAGTGACCAAAGGTCAGATTCGGATAACAGCTGTGATGCCCTGTTTTAGTGGTCACTTTGGAAATTTCAAAACCAATCCAAACGGTCATGAAATATTACGAATAATATACCGTTGGAAAGGTATGGGTGTTTAGTTTGTACAGAAATTTTCAAAACTCATTTTGAAGCTTTGTGTAAAAAGCTATGGTCACACGACCATGCAAAGGTCAGTTTTGAAAACACTTAAAACATTGAAATCCAATCTTTTGAAACTAGACACCTTACTCCAATCAACCAAACCAAAACTACCACTTATCCAAGAGAAGAATGAGACCTTCTCAAGTGGTCAACCATCGCGCTAAGACATGCACACCATCGTGCAAGCGCGGACGTTTCCGATCACACAAACGGAAACGAATTACACCACACTTAAGACTAATCATGAAGTGCAAGTGTGGATATTGAATGCATCCTAATGCCTATCATGACATGGCATTTCATAGAACAAGATGCAATCAATTAAATGCAAGAAGAGATATTGAATAAATCAATAAAGCACAATGCACACAAAATACAAACACAACATTCAAGAATAAGAGTTATGCATGTTGTGTGTGTGTGCAACTATATCTCTTCAAGCCAATGTAAGCACAAGATATACCTTTGGTGCTTGTCCTCTTGAGGTCTTGGAAAGGGTCTTTGATCTTCAACAAATCACCTAGACTACCCTTACAACCAAACCCCAACATGTGGTTTGACCACGAAATAAGCCAATCAATAAAAGGGAATCCTTACAACCTATTTCCAATTCATCAATTGTGGTACTAGAACCTTTTGCCATTCATATTTCTGAAAAAAAAAAAAAAAAAAAAATCTTTTTTCTCCCATCGGCATCTCTTCGGCTATGGATATTTTGAAGTTAAAAATGCATGTAAATATGAAAGAATCAGAATATATATATATTGAAAGAGGCAATTTATTAACAACAGCTAGGCCAAAAAGCCAAAGGCAACACAGGCAAAGAGCAACAGGGCAAAACACGCCCAAAACAAAACAGCCAACATAACAAACAACAGAGCACATAAACAAACAGCAGCAAACAGCCCCCTAGACAACCAAAACCCCACCCACGACCCAGAAACAAAGTAGAAGAAAAAGAAAAAGAATGGCCCTAATCACATATCACCCCACTCCACAAAATCCCCAACCATACTAGAGCCCATCTTCGCCAAACTATCCGCAAAGGAATTGAAGGTGGTGTTTGGATCCCTTTTCAAAAACTGTTTTTCATTTTTAAAAACAAAAAATATTGTAAAGTGTGTTTGCCCACTTGTTTTAAAAAATGCATTTTACAAAACAAAAAACAGTTTCTCTCCAATTATAACTGTAAGACTAAAAACAACTTCTTTTTTTTTCGTTTTCTATCATTTTAAAAATAGTCTTACCATATCAAGATAAAAAACCTCTCTTTCTTAGTTCATCATCGATAGAGCTTTTTCTTCTCAATTCAATATTCTACAGGAGAGATTCTCTCAAATTTCCATCTCCTCGATTCACATCTTCTACAAGAGAGATTCTCTCCAATTTCTACTTCCAGTCTTTGTAAAATCAACTCACACAGTGACCATATCAAGACAAAAAAACCTCTCTTTCTCAATTCATCATCGACAGAGCTTTTTCTTCTCAATTCAAATATTCTACAGGAGAGATTCTTTCCAATTTCTATCAGACTTGCAGTCTTTGTAAAATCAACTCACATAGTGAAGATTCTCTGCAAAAGTCTGAAAAAATCTCTCAAAAATCAATCTCATGATCACTATGACTGGATTTTCTCTCAGAAATTGTGTTGGGTCTTCTAACAATCTCTATAAGCAGATGGGCTGGGGAGATTGTAGCAAGTATTCTCTCATGTCTTGCTATTTCTATAGGTTAGTAAATTGACTTTTCTTTTGTTATTTTTGGAGTTCTTATTTGTTTTTATGATTTGTGTATGTTTTGTTATTTTATTTATGGAGTTTCTACGAATTTTAGATTTAGATTAATTTGGGTATGAATTTTATTTTTATTTAGATTTATTTGGCAAAAGATTCTAGGTTATTTTTCATTGTCAAAGGTGTTTGGCAAAATTCGTAGAAACCCATCAACAATCTCTTGGTAAGAAACCATGTATGCATTATTTTCTGTCACTTTATTTAATGTTGCTCTGCAATTAAGCTTTTTGTGTTTGTTCAATTTTATATTTTTGTAAATTAGGAATCTTTGAGGTTCTAATGTGCAAATTTACATATAAATTTGTAGTCAGTACAACATCTTATTAGACAATGTGCTATCGTTACTTGTATTATATATTCTGACCATCTATGATATAAGGGGGATTTTAAAGGCTGCTGGTGGTATTAAAGTCATCTTTGAACCGAGAATTTTCATTCACTGTTTTTTTAAAAGAAAAACGAAAATGAAAACTGTATTTTTTATTTTAATTTCAAAATCCGAAAACGTGTCTGGTAGAATATACTGAAAGCTGTATTCTGAAAATAAAAACAATAAAAACGTGTTCGGTAGGTTACCCGTAAAAGTAATTCTACCTTGCCCAAATGATGTGAAATTCACTATAATCTATTTATTTAAAGGGTCAATGATTTCAAGAGCCATTGATTTGGTGAGACGGTCCCTAAATGACCATTAATTTTTCAAAATGGCTCAAATTAGTCATTTCATAGAAAGAAAGTATCAATTGTTGCCACTTTACCCATTAATTGTTTGAAGTTTGTTTGCTTATGTCATAACCCGTTTGATTATGTCATAACCTGTTAGAATCGAGGTTAAAATAGTAAAACAAGAAGGGGCAATATTATAAAATCATTAAGTCACCATCTTAGGGCACAATTTGACAAAGATGTTCAAAGCGTTTTTCATTTTTCTTTTCAAGTTACCATCTTAAGGCACAATTCACCATTAACGTAGAGAAGCTCTACAACAATGGAGGATTATTTTGAACAGAACAGGAGAAGGATAATTGTAAGATATGGCAAGGTACTGTATATCACACGACTCGTATTTCTTTTCTAAGATCAAGGTTTTTTTTTTTTTTTTTTTTTGGTGGTTTATTTTATGATCAGCTTTTACTGCTGAATATATAATTGGTAAGATATACAAAAGAAATATTGATATTAGTGTAGGGAAAAATACGGTCACGCAGCGGAAACGAGACTAAAAACAAGTTTAGTATATTTTAAAATTTTTCCTTTGATGGACCTTAACCCTTTAAATTAATTAAACATATATATATACTAATAAAAGTAGAATACCTTTTGTCGCGTGATCCGATTGACTTGCGTCGATGGTAATCCGCAAGATCTTCAATCCTATCACGAACGTGAATCACCTAAGAGCGTGGTCTCCCTTTCTTTGAATTGCATGCCTGAAGATGGAAAACAAAATCTCTTTTTTCTGATCGTTAGTCACAAAACATCCAAAAGACTACAAAGATTATTCCGGTCACTTTTGAGTTCTCAATCTAATGATCGAAACTCGCGTGAACCTTATTCGAAGTTGTACACAAAAGCCTATTGATGTATAAGCTATTAGTGTACCATCGAAATAGAATAATCTCTTCTCTCTTGTGTCTTGGCCGAAAATTAAAACACTTGTCTATGAGTATGATTCAAGCTAGAAGAAGAAGAAGTTGATCAAGTGAATCAATTGAAGGAATCAAGTGGCCGAACCCTATCATGTGTATTATATAGGGTGGCCAAATTCTTCTTCTCTTTCTACTAGGGTTGGCCGAATTCTCCTTATGATGTAATTAGGGTTGGCCGAATTCTCTACTAAAGAGGATTTGTGCTTTACCCTAATTCTTATCAACTTTAGAATCCTAACCCTAATTCAACTCATAAGTGTTTAATTCTTTTTTGACTTAATAAAAGACTTCCTTATTTGATTAAATAAATAAACCTTATTATTTATTTTCTTACCAAATAAGTCTTTTATTTTTAGTATACTACTACCAATAGTATTTAACTTAGGAAACATATTTCCTGATTAGAAAAAGATTTTGATTTTCAATTAAATGATTAACTAATAAATTAATTAATCTCCATTTAATCAAATAATAAAATAAAATAATATCTTTAGACTATTTTCTAGTCTTGCCGCCCACACCATTAAATATGGGCCTAATATTATTTTTCTTATTTTATTTAATCCATTAGACTTTAAATAAAAAGCCCATATGTGAACCAGACACATGTGATCCAGACCCATTCTTACTAAAAGAAACAAGCCCACATGTCTTTCATTAATATATTAATATAATTGATCAGCCCATTAAATAAATAATGTGCAAATTATATTCTTAATATATTAAATGCAATTCTAGATGGACCCATAAATTGGTTCGATAGAATATATCAAGTGATCCATGCAAGTCCGTGTGGATTGGGGATCTTGGCGGGCTATCTAAATTTAAGTTTCAATAGACATAACCTAATCACAATCAACAAATGATTCACTTAGGTCCGATCCATTAATTTTAACTCATTCCACTAAAGAGCTAAAATTGAACTCTTAAATAAAGATAGAATAAGAAAATGTTCCTCATTCATACCCTAGACAATCATATTGGAGATAGTGTATCCTCGTGATTAATATCAATAATCGTCAAGAGTTCATAGACCGCCTATAACTCTCCAAGTTACCATATTTACTCATATGACCACGTTTTGAACTTGGATACTTTGACTTGTCCAGAAGCCATGTTTTCAATAGTCGCTATCGAAAACTCAACGTTGAGATTTAATATCCAATTACCTCAAAACATCCATATGATAATATTATACTCTCATTTAATAAATGGAGCCACGATGTCTATATCTATAAATGAAGTCATTTATCGATTAACAAATGAATATCACCAAACTATTAAGGATAGACTGTGCTATATAATCGTACTCATTGATAACTCAAATGATACCACTTGCAACCATAAGTCCATTATTTATCTCAGGATTAAGATAGACTCTTCGATTGTCCTGATAATGAAAAGACTATTATCTATTGACGGTTCTAGATAAAGCTTTTCATTGTGATCCAATTCAATGCACCCAGTGCACTAGATTCTTTTACTCGAAGACCCTCCGATGATTTCAGACTCATCATAACTCATTTGATCCCACTCAAATGCTAGCAAAAGAATTCTACAACTTTAACAAGATAAAGGTGCCCAACCTTTAACTTAAGTTGTGAACATTATTCAAGACTAACTAAAGAATTGTGTCTTCCTCATACATATCCAGATGTACGAACAATTCTTCTTTTCTCATAGTCTTTAGACCTTATGATTATTTATTTTGACAATTATAATATTAAACTATAAATGCTATAAGATTTGTTAAACTAGAAATCACTTTATTAATATGAAAAGATTGTCAATTACAATATTACACTCTTGCCATTGAGCATAATCCTAACAGTTAGCTAATACAAAAGTACAAAATTCTGCTTGTAAGACTAAACCATTGAATTTTTGTCGTGTTTACTTAAAGGAATGTATATCTAATTGTGATGACTGTTTTTTCTGCTTTGAAAGCAAAAATCCAGATACTCTTTAGCTAAACTGTCTCTTATTTATGTGTGTTGTTCGATATATAATTTTGGATTCTTGCGATATTGATTTCATTGCTTGAATGTGTGCGATTTCTTTATATGGTTTGAAGTTAGAGTCGTGTGCTTGTATAAATTAATCATAGGATCTATTGGCAATTGAATATGAATACTTTGCATTATGCATTTCATATGTTCATTTTTTTTTTTGAGGTCATTGTTATCTTGCATCTGGTTCATGGGTGCCAATTGGTTAGCATTGAAAAACGGTGTCATCAAATTCTTGTGTGTTACATGCTTGGTGCTCTTTCATGATTATATCTATTCTCATGCATGTTTTTTACTCATTTTATACTTGCACAACATTTTATATAGATTAAGTGTGTTTGAGAGCCTAGAAAAGAGATTTTATCTTTTACCGCGGTGCAGGTTGCTTCCCATGCACCTGCCTATACTACGGTTCCTACAGCAGCTGGAACCAATGTGTTACACGCGTAGGCTATCGTAGTTGGTGACCTTGCCTCTACAACAGTCCCAACCGCGAAGTTTTCCAGAGCTTCCACTTTATGTGTACCGTGGTAGGGACACCTTTTTCGTACCGCAGCATGCACCGCGGTTGTGACGGGTTTTTGATAGCCTTGTTCAAAATAATGTCTCTTTGGCTAGGGCTTCATATATATGCTATATTCTCTTCTTGGCCGATTTAATGCTTAAAAAATTCATATCTTTGAGAGCTTAAAAGTATCTTGCAAGAAAAGTCATCAAGATTCAATCTTTATTGACCAAAACCTAAATACCTATCATCCATTCATGAATCCAACATCATCTAGCATCATCTAGGTTGTTTTTCACTCATGGGTTTTCATCAACACACATGACTTGGTAAGTTGAACACCATCTTCATTCATCTTAGTGTTCTTTCTTAACAATAAATCTCTTTTATGACTTGTTTGCATCTATATTAAGTTTCTTATCTACAAGTTAAGATTTTTGTGTTGTTTGTGGGTTGTTGTATTGTGATAGCTATTGCATCTAGGTTTGATCTTACTTTATATAGCTAAGTTATATGTATGACATATAGAAACATGATATCTAGGATTGTTCGACATGTTCATTCATGGCTAGATAAGCATTAAATGTATTGATCTAGCATTTATGCATTTGATATTCACTTAGGTTGTTATCTCTTCTTTGAGAATTAAGCCTTGTGACTAAGTGGATTAGTGCACAAGCAAGTTGGTCTAGGATTATTATTAAAGGCCCGTTGGGTAGAGTGGAATGGTTAGTGACCAAGAATGGTTTGACTTGAGGTCAACTTAGGTTGTAAACTTTCATTCAAATAGTGAATTTGAGGACTGTGTGTGGCTAGCACAACAACCCGTGAGTTTTGCCCAGTTGGAGGGTTTCTCATGTAAATCAATCAACGCGTTATTTATTGTTTTTCGCACATTAAATATGTTGATTGTATTTAATTGTTTTGGGTTATTTTTTTAAATATTGACTAATCAAGAAAAGTTGAAGTTGGTAATTAATTTGATTAAAACCTATTCCTCCCCAGGTTATTTTAGACACATAATATATATTTTCAGATGTGAGATTTAGGAGATAAGATTTTTTAAGAGATAAGATTTTTTTTTATTTTTTTATTTTAGTTTTGTAAATTGTTTTTGTATATTTTATTAATTATTGTAATATTATTTAATTTTTTGATAATAATAATAATTATTTAATTTAATAATATATTTTTTAAAATTAATTTGTAAATTACTATTATACCCTTTGATTTTATAAGATTCTATAACATCTGATGTTATTTTACCTTTTTACCCTCGTTGACTTGGCGGAACCCCAACAAAATTTGACAGTAGGGACTAAAATACGTATTGTCGGAATAATGATGGACTAAAAATTACAATTCCAAAAAACTGTGGACTAAATGCAGATTAAGGCAAACTACAGATACTAAAATACAATTTACCCATATATATATATATATATATATATATTTATATAATGTACAACATCTCTTAATAGAAATGGTAGTGCACCCCCCCTTCCACAGTGGTGGTGATGGGTTTGAGTCCCATAATGCGCGTTCAAGTCCCATAATGCTCATTTTACAAACACGTGTGAGGAGTTTTCTCCCGGTTTGTGGAAGTAGTTATCCGAGCCGCACATGTATCGTCACATCTTGGCAAGTCCCGGGAGTCCTATTATAATAGTTGTAACTTGTAACAGGACAATATGTAACAGATAATAAAACATAAATGGAACACAGATATAAAATTATAAAATTATAGGATAGATAATACTCAGTACTCACAATAAAAATTAATAAAGTTTGACAGCAATGAAGGGATATACAGAAATAAGTTGCACACTTTATTGATGATAACAGTAGAGTGTTTACAAGAGAAGGTGGTTACAAAATAAGGACGTGAAAAATCTTGAAAATTGAACTTGCCTTAGATAAACCTGAGTCATCCTTATATAGGAAGATTAACTCGGGTTATAAGATAACGTAACTTTGGTTGACTCAACCATGGTTAACTACATCATTACATTTGAATCATGATTGTTTGGGTAATAATGACTAGTACTATTTCTGAATAGTGATATGTTTGGGACTGTTTAGCTGTCCTCTTGTGCCAACAATGGGTTGGGGACATAAGTGCTGGATAATGGTCACAATTGTTGAGATAAGTGCTGAGTCATAATTACGATTGTCAATAGTGGACTCCATGTTCCTTGAGGATAAGTATGGTGAATCTGACAAGATTAAAGTCTCTAGTATTGTGATAAGTCATGCCCAAAGTAACTATTTTGCTTCGGTGGGGTCATCTTCATCCAGAATATCATCATCATCTTCTTGATTTTTTGATTTGGAATCTTTTTGGGACATGCTGATCATTGTCTTTTTCATTTCTTCTACTATTTTCACTAGTTCTTTAGGAGTGTTGGTAGGAGCAATTCTGGCCTGATTTTGGGATTTGGCCATCAAGAACTGGGATTGGTTAGATGATTTGTTGCAGAGAGTAGGGTTTTTTGAGAACCATTTAGCAACCCTATCTTTGCCATGATCTGCAATATTCATGCTACTCAATCATTTGATTTTTGTTTGTCGACCAAAATATGGTATATCAACGTTTCCGATTAGCTTGTCTTTGATCACATATTCGAGCATCAAAATCCATGTCATATTAAAATGCTTGAAGAAGAACAATAAGTTTGGAATGAAATCCCAATCAACTGGCTTTGAAAGATCAGTCGTACAATGATTCTATCCTTCATATATATATATATATATATATAATATCAAATAAAGACACAATAATATATCCAACCAACGAACACATTATTAAAATTTTTTTAAAAAATTGCAATACTTTTTCAATTTGAATTTTATAGAATAAAAAATTTATTTAACATGATTCATCTTGAATTATTTATTAAAAAGTTTTATTTAACAAAATATTTTTAAAACTTTTATACATATACTGTATTATCTTTTATGAATAACAATAAAAATATTAATTTTAGTTTTTTTTTTTTTTTTTTTTTTTTTTAAATAATAACTTTTTACATGGCCATATGAATGGGATTGCGGTGGGTACAACTGATGGCAATGGGTTGGGTTCGGGTTGGATCCTATTGGACCTAGACCTAAACCCATCAAAAATATTTAAACCCAGACCTATGAAAATTTTCGGTTTTGAGTTTGGGTTCGGGTCTGGACCCACGGGTCTTAAGCAGACCCAGACCTGACCCGAGGACCAATACTTGAATACATGAAAATGATGAAATACTATATATCCACTGTATATACAGTCATACAAGTGTGCTTGCCATGTGATTTGTTCATACTTTCACCTTATTAGGTAGGAGTGTAGGACATCGTATCTCTAATTCCACAAATTATATATACAGGTGGTGCACTTGGGCAAATCAAATTTGTCTCCCACTGTCATGTTGATAATATCAATCTCATCTACCAAATTAATATACTATAATTTTTTTTTTTTTTAATTGAAAATTTATTCAGGAACCAAACCAATAAAGGGATAAACAAAATGAACCAGAAGCAAGGCCAGCCACAACAGTACAACACCAAGAAGCCAGAAACAGGACAAGCAAAACCATAACAAAATAATCAGTTCAAAACAAAAAACAACCCAAAAACAAACCCAAAAAAGTCTTAAAAATCAACCAAAACAAAGTGTAACAATTATACACATGTAATATTTTGGAATCTGTTCACAATGGGAGATAGATTCATGATAGATTCGAGTACTAAATAATCAATTATCTGGATTCAGATTTCAGAAAGAGACTTACATGCAATGAGATTTAGAAGAGAGTGTTGAAGCGGTGAGCCGGTGACGGAGAGTGGAGCTGTCGGCAGTCAAAAGATGGTGCATTGGAGTTGTGGTTTGAGAGTCTGATAACTGAGATTGAGAGTTGCGGCAGCAACTTTGAAATTTGGAAGAAGCAAAGAAGAAATTAGGTTTAGGGATTTATATATCATGTTAAACTAGTCAGGTCCACAGGTTCAGGTCTAGGTTTTTATCCAGATCCGGACCCAAACCCGAACTCAACATGGGTCCTATATATCAGACCCAGACTCGACCCATGATCCAAATATAAGGATCTTGCCCCGATATAAATGGGTCGGGTTCGGGTCGGTACTAGCGGGTCTGGATAAGATTGCCATCCCTTGTACGGTCCCACCAAATAGGCCTAAAGCCCTAATAATAGACCAGAGACCATTACATTTGCAAGATTCAGTAAAACCCTAAAACCCTAGCAAATATTTGCAGAAGAGATTCACTCTTCTACTGCAAATTCAAAGGCTTCACTTTTTTTTTTCCTCTACATTAATAGTAACTGATTTTTATCAACAGAGAACATTTATTTTCCCTGTTTTTCTTTTTCGAATATCGTAAAAAAAAAAAAAAGAGAGAGAATGAGGAAGAAGGTGGACGAGCGCATCAGAACTCTCATCGAAAATGGCGTCAAGCAACGACACCGTTCCATGTTCGTCATCGTTGGTGACAAGTCCCGCGACCAGGCATATAAATTTTTTCGATTTTTATTTTTTATTTTTTATTTTTATATGTTGTTTCTCAAATGCTTCGAAAAAAAAAATCAAGTTCATTGTGTTGTTTGTTTTGCAGATTGTGAATCTTCACTACATGCTCAGCAAAGCTGTGGTCAAGACGAGACCGAATGTTTTGTGGTGCTACAAAGACAAACTTGAACTTAGCAGGTTTTTTTTTGAATTAGATAGTATTTTAAATTCGAAGTATCTGTAATTGTTTGACATTATTTGAATTAGTTAGTATTTTTAAATTCGAAGCATGTGTAATTGTTTGACATTGTATGATTGAAATGATATGATTGGATTGGATTGGATTGGTTTTTGATTATGCAGTCACAAGAAAAAGCGCGCCAAGCAGGTAAAGAAGTTGATGCAGAGAGGACTGCTGGATCCTGAGAAAGTTGATCCTTTTCAGCTTTTTCTTGAAACTGGAGGATTGACCTATTGTTTGTACAAGGATAGCGAACGGATTCTTGGGAATACATTCGGGATGTGCATTCTACAGGTAGCGTTTCAAAGATTGTTGGTTCTGTAATTATTGTTATCATTGTTATTATTTTTATTTTCATGAATTCTTAATGGGTTTGCTACGTGTCTTGTTTTTAGGATTTCGAGGCTTTGACACCGAATCTCTTGGCTAGAACTATAGAAACAGTGGAGGGTGGTGGATTAATTGTATTGATGCTTCGTTCTCTCTCCTCACTGACCAGTTTGTGCACCATGGTCATGGTACGAACGAACTATATTTACAATTATTGAAGCTTTATCGAACAGAAAATTAAGGAAACATGATACCTGGCTTTTAAGTGCTTTATGCCGTTCCTTCATCAATTTTCTGCTCGTATTATAATTATTATCCCTACGAAGTTTTACGTATTAGAGATATTATACTTTGATGGTGTTCACATCCATTTATATATAAACTTATAGATAGGCTTGTTGGTATCAGGATGTTCACGAGAGGTTTCGCACTGAATCCCATTCTGAAGCTGCTGGTCGCTTTAATGAACGTTTTCTGTTATCATTTGCATCATGCAAAGCATGTGTGGTAATGGATGATGAGCTGAATATTTTACCAATTTCATCTCATATCAGGTCAATCACCCCTGTTCCAGTTAAAGAGGTACTTTTTCTGGCCCCTATACGTTTGTTGTTGACCATGGTAAAACTTTTATAGTGTCAAAATATTTCCAAGCGTTTTCTACTGAATGGCTGTAAAAGAGCTGATCTGAGTTAAGCGGCTGAGTTGCTCATGTGTTGTTTTTTTCATTGAAATCATGCTTTATACTAGGTTTAAGATTGAGCTCAAATTTGAATCCAATTTTTTTCTACTGAATGGCTGTAAAAGAGCTGATCTGAGTTAAGCAGCTGAGTTGCTCATGTGTTGTTTTTTTCATTGAAATCATGCTTTATACTAGGTTTAAGATTGAGCTCAAATTTGAATCCAATTTTTGTGTGCTAAATTTTCAAATTGTTCATGAGCTTATTGAGCTACATTACTTAAACAAATCTAGCATTTGTTCAACTGAAACTCCAATGTTTTAGTAGTTATCATAATGCATGTTTAAAATAATAAAATATGAAAAAGAGGTTGTTAGTGATTTAATTTTGTTCTGTTGGTAATTATTCTCGGTTAATATGAGGTAATGTTTTTATCTTTTATCTTGTTTCTTTTATTTTTGCTGCATTGTCTTTACTACAGTGAAAATGTTAAATTTGGTTTGACTATTGCATTTGTTAAGAGGGAGGTTTTATCATGAGCTGATGCCACTATGGGTTGACTTTGAGAGTGCTTATGCTTTATAAAACTGTTTTTCTTATCTCCTGTTTGGTGGGTATAGGACTCTGAAGGGCTTTCAGAAGCAGAACGGGACCTGAAGAATTTGAAAGAACAACTACATGAAGATTTTCCTGTTGGTCCTTTGATTAAGAAATGCTGTACATTGGATCAGGTTTGAATGATTGATATTTATCAGTATACTTGATTCTTGATGCATGGCTTACTGATATTGCTAATACTTAGTGTTCTGCTGCTGAGATCATATTTCTCTATTATTTAGGGAAAAGCTGTCATTACATTTCTTGATTCAATTCTGGATAGAAACCTACGTAGTACAGTGGCTTTGCTCGCTGCTCGTGGCCGTGGGAAATCGGCTGCACTCGGTTTAGCAATTGCTGGAGCTATTGCTGCAGGGTAATCTGAGTTACGAATAATAAATTATTTTTCAATTCAATAATCTTCTCATTTCCAAATTGAATTGTGATAGATTCTGATGGAAGAAATCGATTTTAATAGGTATTCAAATGTTTTCGTGACTGCGCCCAGTCCTGAGAACTTAAAAACTTTATTTGAATTTGTTTGCAAGGGTTTCAATGCAATTGAATATAAGGTACAGTTGCACTCTCTTCCAATGCATGGTTGACAAGGGAGATAATATTTCTTTCCTAAATTGTTGTAAATAATTTTTGGTGCATCTCACTTGCATTTTGCTCACCTGAATTCCAATCTGTCACTGAATAAGATACAATTTCTTTTCCCCCTCCACGGTGGGGATTAGATTATCCTTGGACGCATTCAGGTTTCAATGTTCTTTTTGAAAATTAAGTAACGTCCAAAAAAGTAGGATTAATATTTTCTTAATTAAGTGACGCATTTAGGATCAATTGTTCTATAATTAAGTGACACATTCAGGTTCAATATTTTTTTTTCATTTTCTTAAATAATAGTTGAAAACAAATAGATTTATTTAACATTCCCTAAAATGTTGGCAAACTTAATGCATTGGTCCCAGTCATCTATGAGATGCTTCAGCCTTTCCGCTGAGAGTGAAAACCTAAAGCAAAAAACAAGGAAACTGCCAATTTGACGTTTCCCATCTTTGTGCTTATACAATGTTTCAAACAAGAAAATAATTTTTTGTATTTTCTGGATTGTTTTATGAAAATAGATGCCGACACATTTTTAAGTTTTTAACCCATTTTCTGAAAATGAAATAGAAAATGTGATTTGAAAACCAATACCGGACAGACCCTTAGGTTCCATATAATTGTGCATTAAGTGATTTATTTTATATAGTTAACTCCATTTCCAGGAACACATTGATTATGATGTGGTGAGAAGTTCGAACCCTGAGTACAAGAAAGCAATCGTGCGGATCAATATTTTCAATCAGCATAGACAAACAATTCAGGTAAATAGACACTGATAGGTTTTTATTTTTTGGTATTAGATGACATTGTCATACTGCATGAGTGTCATAAATTGGTGTGTTAGAATAGTTATATGTTTATGTTCTTAGTTGCTCATAGTTATTCATTTTACTTCATGTCTTGCAGTATATACAGCCACAGGAACATGAAAAGCTTTCCCAAGTTGAACTGCTGGTGGTTGATGAAGCTGCAGCTATTCCATTGCCAGTTGTGAAATCCTTGCTTGGTCCTTATCTTGTCTTCCTTTCATCTACTGTGAATGGGTATGATACGTTTGTGATATTTTTCATAGGACATTACCATTCATAGGCAAATGAAGTATTAACTTAACCTTGGTTTTCATGTGATGTTAATTCTTGTCAGTTTTCCCATGAGCTTGCTCACTCCTGTCTTATTGTTCAATAAGCAATTTTTTGTTTCATTAATTTGATAGACTTTTTATTCTTTTTTTCTTTTAATCTTGCAATCAAAGCTACGAAGGAACTGGTAGATCTTTGTCATTGAAACTTCTGCACCAATTGGAAGAGCAAAGCCAGGTGCTTGCTAAGGGTGTGGAGGGCTCTACTCATGGTATATTTAAGATTCAGTCTGCTTTATTAGCTCTATGAATTAATATGATGCATGTAGGCCTGTTACTGCTGCTATTTTTGTGTAAATGTACTATCTTTAACGGGTTATACTGATTGTTCTATGGAGGAGCTTCAAAAGATCTAAAGGAACCTTTCTACACTAAGTAGTTGCTGAATTATCCTTGTCTGATTGGGTCTTGTTGGCACACAATATATTTATATTTCAATCATGTATGCATTATGTATATACGTGCTGAGTTAGTTGTCCTTGAATGCAGGCCGTCTTTTCAAAAAAATAGAACTCAGTGAATCCATTCGATATGCTTCTGGAGATCCATTAGAGTCCTGGCTGAATGCTTTACTCTGCCTGGATGTTATGAATTGCATACCTAATGTCAGCAGGTTTGGATTTAAGTGTTCATGATTGCAGAAGTTAGCTTTTATAGATGCTCTCACTTATAAAAGCATCTTGATTACCTTTATTGATTTCTCTTGTATTTCAAAACTAGGTTACCTCCACCCAGTGAATGTGATCTCTACTATGTGAATCGGGATACACTTTTCTCCTACCACAAAGATAGTGAGTTATTTTTGCAGGTAATTTCTTTGTGATCCGATCTTTGTTTATTTAATTTATTATAGCATAAACTTGGAGCTTATATGCCTTGCTATTTGCAGCGGATGATGGCACTGTATGTTTCTTCTCACTACAAAAATTCTCCCAATGATCTACAATTAATGGCTGATGCTCCGGCCCACCATTTATTTGTTTTACTTGGTATATTAAATTTCCCTCAAGTACTTTCTTTTATTAACCTATAAAGCTTGAAATACTCACTGACTACCTATATGCAGGCCCTGTTGATGAGTCAAAAAATCAACTTCCTGATATCCTATGCGTCATCCAGGTTTGTGACTTTATCATGTAAAACCCAATTACAAGCATTCCCAACTGTTTCACTGTATCATGTAGTGATCTTTTGATTCAATGGTTGCATGCTTTGAGAAAATTGGCTTCATGTATAACCATAAGCATGAGAAAGAATGAAAAAGGAAAAGAATGAAAAGTAAATTGTATTAAGCATCACATATGGATAGGATCCAATCAATTTTTTATTTTTTTATTATTTATTTATTTATTTTTTTGTGTGGTGGTTTTTACTTTCTGTGGAATAGAATAGTCGTGCTGAATAACACTATTCTCAAGTATTCCCATTTTATATGTGGTGGCATCCAAATTAATGTTTGATTGTGTAAGGTCATGCTATTCATTTGAATTTAAAACCAAAGTAGCTGTGGTTGACCATATTAACATACTTCTTTTTATAACTTGTATTATAACCATCACAAAAGTTTTGTATTGCATGTTTGTATATATTAAAGAAGTTTTGTACTTGGACAGCTTCTAACAAAGCCTTTTAGCTATACTTCTATTCTCATATCAAAGAATTTTTCTTTATGATTCTCTTATGTGTGTGTGTGTGTGTGTATCTATAGGTTGCTCTTGAAGGGCAGATTTCTCGTAAATCAGCAATTAAAAGTTTAAGTGGTGGCCATCAACCCTTTGGAGACCAAATACCATGGAAATTCTCTCAGGCATTCAGGGAATCAGATTTTCCAAGTCTTTCAGGTGCTCGCATTGTTCGCATTGCCACCCATCCAAGTGCGATGAGGGTAATCTTCCGATTTATGCATATCTGTTGATTTTGTTTGCCAGGTTCTTGCCAGGCATGGTATTATATATTTTCTTCTTTAATGTTGGATCATTGCAGCTTGGTTATGGCTCTGCTGCTGTGGAACTCTTAACAAGGTGCATGCATTATTTTTACTTTGTTTTGTTTTATTATGTTACTTTATGAATGCATAAGATGTTTGAGAAAATCTTAAATGGGTGCTCATGTCAGCCTATAACCATGCTGATCAAGAACATTTGGTTTTCATTGTAGTATTTGATCATGTTTTGGTTCTTTGCTCTGCAATGTAGAAAAGGCTGCTTGTTTTGTCATTGATTATTTATAGAAATTAGGAGTAATATTCGACAAGCATAAAAGTTTAACTTCAGGTGTTTAACACTGTCAATTATTGTCCCATGAATTACTTAATTGCAATTGATGGTAGGAGATGTTTGAAGTTGTGAATAGTGTTTACATGGTTGTAAATATTGGATTGGTCGAAATTGCCATTTTTACATGTTTTCAGTTTCCTTTTCTTAGCAAAATGTTCTGCAAGAAATGGGACAATATTCTATTTTTCATAATCGAGAGTGGCCCCACGTCTGAGTATCCATACATGTGCATATGGTGGTAAATATTTTAATAGTCCAAAGTGCTCTCTTTAAATGTTTTCAGCTTTTTCTTCTTTGCACAATTTTCTGTGAGGGGTAGAACATCAAATTTTTCAATAAACAAACATATATCTATGAATATATATATATATATAATGTAATAAATGATAAAACAAATAAGCGAAGTAGTATATACATCTTTATTTGTTATTTACATCTAATATATTAGTGTAAATGAATATGCTAGATAAACGTACAAAAATAATCTCTGTAAACATATACATATATGTTAGTAGTTCATATTACAAAGAACTTTTCACAAGTTATGCAATATGGTATAATAGTATTTGGAATATGAAGTACTTGGCCCACTGTGTATGAGTGTATCAATTTGTTGCATGATGGAACGTCCAACCCTTTAGCTATGCATGTAAGAGTGAAAGTCAGCTCTATGTTATTTTAGTGAAACTTATTAAATATTCGATGAACAACTCTTTTTTTTTTTTGGATCATTATGCTATACATTTTAATATTCAATATCTTTTGAAGGATCCATCATTTACAACTAGACTCTATGCAGATATTATGAAGGACAGTTGACTCCTATATCTGAGATAGATGCTGAAGAAGCTGTGGAGGCTCCACAAGTCAGAGTCACAGAAGCTGCAGAAAAGGTACATAGAGAACTAGCGCAAGTTCATACTCTCTTTGACTATGTTATTGTTTTCGAACTAGTGCAAGTTCATACTCTCTTTGACTATGTTATTTTTTTCAAAATTTTTGAGTTGATGCTTTGCTCAAAACTTCCGCATCAAGATTCTAATCCTTTTTTCCAAAAAAAAAAAAAAAAAAAAAAAAAAAAAACGTTCGACTATTTTTATTTTGAGACTTTCTTTGATATTTATGTTTTTTGTAGATAATATTCAATTGTTTTGAATAGAGTGATGTGATCAATATCATAACTTGCATCTAAAGATATACATGGACCCATGGTTTTAAAAATCGTTTTGAGGCGGACGCCTCAACATAAAACACATGAAAAAAAAAAAAAAAAACACTAAAGAAGCCCTTGAGTGCGTCAGCATAGCGCAACTAACTAATACAATCTTTACAGCCCAACATGATGCATTGATAATGACATAATGTTATGAAGTTGGTTTTGTTTGAGTTGGGAATAGATTTTAACTCTAAATCTAAGACTTGTTCTACATTTCTAGTTTGGGATGAGAGGATTCATGGTTTTTAGTCATTTGTCTTATGACTTAGTTTTGTTATTAATTCTCTATTATGAACTAAATCATGTTGTGTGTTTTTATTTGATTGTAATGTTATTGAGTCATTGATATTATGGTATGAATTATGGAATATGAATTTCTAGTTTCTTTTTATAATTTTTTAATGCTTTTTATTTTTTTTGAAAATTTATTATTATTAATTAATTGAGGCTTACGCCTCGTTTCGCCTCGTGAGGGGTGGTCAACCGCCTGAGGCTCGATTTCGCCTTTCAAAACCTTGCATGGACCGACTTGACTCGTCATCTCTCTTAAATTTGAAATAGAAATGACAATTAATATTTATAATCTTAAGTTGTTTGTGCTATTAGCAGTAGCTTTTCATGCATTTTTTGGTAATTTTTTTTTTTTTTTTTTTTTAAAATAGGAATGTTCATTTGGTGTATATGTTGATGAAAACATATGTTTTCAGTATATATTAAATGCTAACTGAATTTGCAAACACTATGTTTGCAGGTTTCCTTGCTTGAAGAAAATATAAAACCCAGAACAGATCTTCCTCCTTTGCTAGTACATCTTCGTGAACGGCGGTCTGAGAAACTCAATTACATTGGTGTCTCCTTTGGTCTTACCTTGGAACTTTTCCGCTTTTGGAGAAAACATAAGTTTGCTCCTTTCTACATTGCCCCGAATTCAGTTAAGATGCCTCTTACTCTCTCTCTCTCTATCACTCACTCACTCACTCCTATTCCCATTTCTTTCTCTTTTCTTGAATAATGCTGTAGAGTGTAATGTGCTTGGTCAATTAGTTGGTAATTTGAATTTTTTTTCTTTTTAATTGGAAAGAATGCTGTGACTGGTGAGCATACATGTATGGTTCTGAAACCATTGCATAGTGAGGATATTGAAGTTAATGGATCAGATGAATGGGGCTTCTTTAGTCCATTTTACAGAGGTGAGAGTCTTCTCACTCTTTTTTTTTCCTTCTTTTGATAAGGGGGTGGATTCATTTTTAAATATATATATATATATATATATATATTGTATTATTCATAACCTTAATTCCTAGATTGAATTTTGTGGATGATCCCTAGAATTCAAGCGAAACTTTTTTGGACTGGTCCAGCATGATAATTTCCGATCAATGGACTATAAGCTTATTATGAGGTTAGTATTGATTTTTTATCCTCTTTGAACTCTTTGGTTGTAAAATATTCTCATTCTAATCTTATATCTATCAGCATTCTGGACCCTAAGATCAACTTTATGGAGCTAGAACCTACACAATCTACCTCTGAATCATTTTTGAAGTTACATACCGATATTTTATCACCATATGATATGGATCATGTGAGAGCCTATGCAGATGGGCTTGAAGAGTATTCTCCAGTAAGATTTCTTAAATTATGAATATAGTAGCAAATGCTGTGTATTTTTTCGGGTTTGTTCATAAATCTTCCACATCTTATATTTATACACGATTATTGATGTAAAATAATGTACATGATTGGTAAAAAGGCATCTGTCCTTAAATTTTGAACTGAAAACCATTTCAACTAAATAAATACACAAGCCCGGCTATAAGACTCACCGGAGAAACATGCAACAGTCCTGTAGTAGTAGTAGAAAGGTGTAGAAGTAGAAAAAACAAAAGCAATAGTCCTGTTTGCAATTGACTGTAGACGGGTACTATAACAGTACTGTAGACAAAAAATAATAATTTAGAAGAAAAAAAATGAAAAAATAACCGAAGAGAAACCTAAAAATTTGTTTTAGGCTATGATACCATGAACAAATTAAGAGTTTGTTATTTATTCATCTCCATATGGAGGCAATTTATAAGGAAATACATGAGTGAGAATCAAGGAAATGATTCTCCTATAATCAATACGATGATCTCGTACAATCAAGCTAATTATGTCAACCACACTAATCAAGCAATCGATTACACTAATTAAGCAATCAATCAGTCAACTATACAATCTAATTGATTATATTCTAACATCATTCACTAAAATAAAAATAATTATCAATAGGTAACAAGTAATGCTTATGCAATAAGGTTTATTACTGAGGTGTTCATTGGAAATTGTTGGCTTTAATATTTAAGCTCTGAAATATGTCTCGTGCAGTGTTCTTTATTTTATTTCATTTAATTTTTCTTTTTCAGAATTTGGCACGCATATCGAAGCTGGCAGACCTATATTTTCAAGAGAAGCTTCCAATTTCATTATCATATGTTCAGGCTTCTGTACTGTTTTGCATTGGTGTGCAGAGGCGAGATGTGTCATACATTGAGGTTTGCTTCTCAGCTGTACTCTTTGAACAATATCACATACACTATTGTTTCGAGTGTGAATTAGCAGATCATCTTAAGCTCCTAATGTGGTCCTGCTGGTTGCTTTGACCATATAGATGTTTAATGTTGAATTGATCTCGCTCATATTACAGGGGCAAATGAAGTTAGAAAGGCCACAGATACTTACATTGTTAAGAAAGGTTATGAAGAAGTTGTACAAATATTTATCCGACATTGCATCCAAAGAGTTTGAATTAGCTCCATCTCGAATAAAAGAAGTAAGTCAATTGAGTGTTGAGACCCTGTTAATGATTCCTTAGCTGCAATAGATTCTTTGGTTCTTATAAATTTAGCTGAATGTAGTATTGATGCTAATCTTATTGTGTTCAGAGAGTGTTGGAACCTCACAATATCTCTGTGGATGAGGATCTAAATAATGCAGCAAAGCAAGTTGAGGTGTGCTTCTTACCTATAACACCTTTGTGTTTTTCTTCTTCTTTCAATTCTGTTCATTGACCTGGTCATTGCAGGAGGGGATGAAAGCCAAGATGGAGGGACTGTTGAATGAGGATTTCCTTGAGCGGTATGCAATTGTAGACAAAGATGCCGATTTTGATCAAGCTTTGCTAAGTGGTGGTGGAAAGATAACCTCTGGCGGTCATATTAGTGTGAAATCCAGCAAGCCTGGAAAGCAGAAAGATAGTGAGAAAAGTGGGAAAAAGCGAGGTAAAGATGATCATGGATCCAAATCGAAGAAAAAACATAAATCTCACGGATAAAGACACTTAGATGTTGTAGAATACGGCAAGAAGGAATAAATTATAGATGAGTATCACTTGGTTATCGTTATTGTATTATTTATCAACTCAGCAGTTTTGATACAGACCCTTGATTTCATTGTTTTTATTTTCTTGAAGCAATGTAAATATGAGCTCACGGTGGTGTTTTGTTTTCATTATTTTTCTGGGATTATTTACAGTTTTCACTGCTAGTTGGTTTAATCAGCATACAAATGAAGCAAATTGACGACATCATTTAGATCACATGGTCGATGTGACTCTATTGCTGAACAAAGTTTTACATGTCAATATAGAATATAACCCGGTAGATATTTTATCCAGATTAATAACTCCCTAACTTCTTATGTAGGAATGGCAGGAAGCTCAAAGAACGTTCAAAGCTTTAGGATCCCAGCACAAAGCAATAGCGTAAAAAAGCTTAGTATAGGTCCTTAGAACTAGCAGAACAATTACAGAAGTTTAGTGTTATCGAACCATAAAATGAAACACAAAAGCTGTGTTATGAACGCTAATGAGGAGGCAACTTCCGATGACAAGCCCAGCTAAAAATCTTATTAAAGCAATAGAAAAGCTTACAATAGATATAAAGCAAACTATTTTCCGATTTGTAGAAAATAATTCAAAAGTTTCTTTCTTTGGGTCTAGGATTACCTAATGGTATGACTACATTTTTCCATGAAAAGAAAATTAATAATAAAGTTTGTATAAATTTATTTGTGTACAAATTTGTTTAGATACTTTCCCAATGGAATTTAATATTCCAAGTTTTTCAAATTCAGTAAGCATTGGAGAACTATTCCACTATGGTAGGATTGATGGTCTCTATGTCAGTGAATCAGGATGTTTGGAGGAAAGCATGGTTTTTGCCTAGACATAGACTCGATTCCTTGCAAATGGATTGCCAACAAGCCCTATCGGTTGACAAACTATCTGCTAGCCTACCACTACATTGTGGTAGTCCCATACAATGTCCATGTAGAATTCACGCGTGATCCCTCACCACCCTCTAAAGGCCAGGACATTTGCCTTGAATACCTACAGAGGTATCGAGCTCAGAGATATTATGAATGAGTAAACTACTACATGCCAAGGCTGATTGGACAAACACCTCATATGTCCATTTTTGTTAGAAACCTAGAAGTTATGTCTAGATACCCTGTTCCTTGGATTTTCCTCAGGCTAGAAACTAACGAGTATCTAAACGAAATCCAAGAAGAGGAAGAAGCAAGATTACTAAATTTTGTCCATGAACATGAAGAAGATCCTAATTTTGACGAAGAAGCATATCATAACATGGACACGTATGTCGGTAGAAGAAGGCAAAGAAAGAAACAGAAGCCAATGTCAGTAGAAAAAGACAAGAATAGTTACAAAGCAATGACCACTTTAGTGAATAGTAAAAAGTTTTCACTGCTTTTCAAAGTTTATACCTGTTTTGGTCTTTTTTTCTCATTTTTTGTTTAAATAGAGGCATGCTCTTTTTAGCAAACATACACGCAAACACAAAGCTCATAGACTGACTTTCCGTTTCACTCAAAAGCTCGTTTGTAATCTTTCCTTCTGTATTATTTACGATCAATACTACTGTGGATATTTTTAAGTAAGTTTCCTTGTTCTTTCTCAATTTTTATTTATATAGTCGGACACATAGAAGTCTTGTCAGGTTAACAAAAGTATAAGATAGACGTTAAATTTTTAGAGTAACAAGATCCTTGTAATCCTCTTGAAAGGTTTGTTTGCAAATAAAATAAAAATAAAAATAAAAATAAAAATTGTTTGAATACTGCTAAAGCTAGAGTACTTAGTAAAAATTCCGTTTTTACTAAAAACAGGATTTTACAATTTTTTGAGAAAAAACTCCTTGGTGGTCCTCCGTAAGTCCCATGGTTGGCATGTGTGGGCTTTAGGAGAAATTGAAAATTCGTCTTAAGTAGGTAAAATCATAGGATTTTGAAAGGCTTGTTTGTAGTCTATGTTCAAACTCTCTGTTTTATAATTCTCTCTGTTTTTACTTTGCAAAATCAGTTCTTTGCTTTACCCTTGCAAACTCACTTCATTTAAAATATTAAATTAAAAGAGTAAATAGCTCTGATACCAAAAAGAAAGAAGAGCTTGCAAGGGGAGTTTGTAAACTCACCTTTTTTTTTTTTTACAAACTAACCTTTCATAAGGATTACAAGGATCTAGTTACTCTAAAAATTTAACATCTTTCTTATACTTTCGTTAACCTGGCAAGATCACATGGTCGATGTGACTCTATTGCTGAACAAAGATTTTTTTATGTCAATATAGAATATAATCCTGGTTGTGTTTAAATATTCACCTGTTAAAGTGATCTTAAGGGTTGAGAAAGCATCAGATTAATCAATGTGTCACATTTTCCTTCCAGTTTGTGATTACTCAACAAAAAATATTTCTTTTAGTCCCACCTTTTCAGCCTCAGTTGGGCTTTCGTTTGGAAATTTTGTCATTTAGTTTTATTTGTCCACACAAGAATCATCTGAGCATCAAGAATTGATCAAATTCGAAAGACAGTTAAGGTTGCTTAATTTCAATATCAAGTAAAATGAAAATTCCTACTAACGATTTTGACTAAAGGAGATAACAAAACAAGGTTTTACAAATTGTTATCATCAGTTAATTCCAGACTATTAAGGTTATTCTTTCAAGTCTAATCAAATCCGTACAGGATTTTTGAATTCTCCCTTTATATATACTATATACAGTTATATAGATATCAACAATTAAACATTTGTTGAAATAGAATCAAATTCCAAGGAAACGGGAATCAGAAAAAAGAACATGATTCCTAGGGTGGGAGTGGGGAATCAAGTTCCATTAGAGGAGATCTAAATTCATGATTTGTGTGTTCCTTGTTATGATTCCTGATTAGTAAACGTGACTTTTAAACTTTAGCAAACCTTTGATTCGAAACTTAAAAACAGGAAGCAAATGCACATCAGCGAGCATTAGATACAGTAAAAGGGAAAGTAAGGCGCTTAATGTAAACTTCATAGCTCCAAGTAAAAACAGTGACAACAGGTTTCCAGTTCTCACATGGTAAATACAAAGAAACAAAATAACCATTCGGATGGTCCCTTATTATTAAAGCAAGGCAATATCTGGTTGGTGTCCATTATCTCCCATCAACGGTTCAACCTCATTTTTAAAGCCGTAAAGGAAAAAAAGAAAAAAGAAATTTCAGATTTCAGAGGAAGTTTCGGATGTCCAATGACTTCACATCCACCATTTGCTCGTCCTTGAATTCCTCCCTGCAATTCCAGAATAATGGAAGGGTAAGCTTAACTGAGTCTGTCCTCAAAACCATGTCATGTCCTATGGATTTTGGGATATCACACCTCAGAATGTATTTGAATTAGCAATGAACTTCCATTCCAACCTCATATTCTAGCCTACGGGATTGTAAATGTCTAATAATTTGTTCTTAGTCATTGATCTTTACAATGTATTATCCTAATTTTCCTTCCTTGATGGCTGATGCAAGACAAAAATATCTACTAGAGACATAAATATTCATGCTTACCAGTTTATAATTAATCAACTGTAACAAAAGATGATCAAGAGTTAAAAGAACAAACTTGAGCCTTGTCCTAATGACCCTATACATCAAAGTTATGTATGGATGATATTCTTTTTTCCTAGATGAGAATCTTGAACCCAATACCCATTCAACTCTAAAGAAATAAAAGTGCAGGGTGAGCAGGGCATCAATAATATACCGCTTCTTTTGAGTTTCCATCGCCTCAAGAGCATCCTTCTTCAGCTCCTCCAACTGACCTTTGGCAATTTTGAGTTCCAACTGTTCTGAGTACTTTGGTAGATCCTCTTTCCGAATTCCAAGCCTGGTAAGTTAAAAGTATTAGGAAAAGGCAGCAAAAATACAATAATCTCAAATTATACAGACTATTAAAAAACTACAATAAAAAAAACAGGATAAATGTTAACAGTTTTCTGTATAAAGAATGCCATGATATGCTCAGAATCCTAATAACAGACATAGTGGAATCATACATAAGCTAGGTTAGGTCAACGATCTTCCTTCTTACACCCATAACTTAAAACCGTGGAGGGAGAACATAGGAATTGAGCCCCAAGAAACTTTTTTGTTATTTAGCCTCTCCAATAAAATGACTTGTGAAGAATGTATTTGGCCTTTTTCATATTCAAAATCTCTCATCATAAAGGTCCACCACTCAACAGCATATCAGTGTATAGCAGCAAAAGCAACTACCAATAATTACACCCCATATTTATAATGATGCAACTCAGACTGAGCCAAGAAAAAAATTAATAAAAAAAACAAAACAATATCACCTCTATATCATAACAGCAATGGATAACAACACGACTCCTAAGCACATTTCGGATTAGTACAATACAAAGCACTAGCCAAACAAGTGAATTTTATTAGATATTAAAATACTTCCTAACATAGTACAATGCAGGGTGCAATACAAACGGTACCTAATTAACAACTAGCCAAACAAGTGTATTGCATAAGGTAATACAATATTTCTTAATATAGTACAATGTGGAGATCAGTACAAAAGGCACCAAATGTGCCCTACTTAACAACTAAGTTCACAAAAGAACACCCAAAAATCATGCCTAGGTCAGTAAACACGCCCTAAGAACCCTTGCACAGGTCAACATATACATAAAAAGGTTAACCTAGATGAAAGAATGCACACAAACAAAGACACCAATTGGGTAGGTTGAACATTTGAGCATTTTCATTATTTATCTTGATATCTTTTGATGAGTGTGTAAGCCCAAAAACCGAGGTTAGCTTGCTGCATGTATACTAGGACCAACAATTTAAGATTTTAAGGCATTTTATATGCATCTGTGCCAGCAAGGAAAAGTTTAAATTTATTACCATAACATTTTCTGTTGGTTTTCATACTCAACGCAGACTACACTGACTAGTTCAGATTAGGGATGGCAATTAAACCCGAACCCGTGGGACCCGTCCGAACCCAAGCCGCTTAAAAAGGGTTTGGGTTGGGATAAGTGTACCCGTGGGTGGGTTTGGGTTTGAAAATTGTACCGTCACGGGTTCGGGTTTGGGTATGGATTTGGAAAAAAATCCATACCCGAACCCACATACCCGCGAACAATAAAAATTATTTAATATTTTATTATTTAAAATATTATAAATTTAAACTCCAATAAAAACTTTTTAATTATATACAGAATAAAATGTAAACATTTCAATCTATTAAGTGTTTTTATTCTTTAAAATTATAATATTTCATATATTTAAATAATATAGAAATAATTTTCAAAAAAAAAAAAATTGGCGGGTTCACAGGTTTTACCCGTGGACCCGCTTGTTTCACGGGTTCGTGGGCAGGTTTGGGTGTCCTCCAAACCCGTGGGTAAAACCCGAACCAAACCCATTTATTTTCATGGGTTCGCGGGCGGGTTTAGTAGACACAATTTCGTGAGTTTGGGTTTGGATTTTGCCAAACCCGCCCGAACCCACCCCATTGCCATTCCTAGTTCAGATATAATGCACTTTCTTAATTAATGAAATAAATATCATTATCTAAAGCATTTACAAGCATAAGAGTCATACGATAGCAGAAAGAAAATGTTCTCCATATATGAGCACTTGATATTAGACAAGCTAAAGCTCATATATTATAGGCAAGAAAGATAGCCGAAAAAAGCATCAGCCCTAAATGAAATAATCTCACAACGTGCAACAATCTTACAAGGAAAACTAAACAAACTCACTACACTCTAGCAGGCATAATCACCGTCACAAACAAAGACACATTAAATAATAATAAGGAAGCAAACTGGATGATGCTTACTTCTGATTAACTTTATCAAACTCAGCCATAAGGAGGGCCATTCCTTTCTTGTCATCCCTCATAAGAGGCTTTTTAAGTTCTTTTTCAACTTTCTCTAATGCATCCATCATCATGGCCTCTGCACCTAGCTCATCAGTGAGACCTCTCCTGAAAAAAGAAAAACCATGATATTTAGTTATATATAAAGATGGAATTCAATTGAAAATTTTAATTATTTGGGCTTATCATATAAATTCAATAAGATTCTCAAAGCATAAGGGCTCGTTTGGTATCGTTTTTAAAATGGTGTTTTTAAAAACTTTTTTTAAAAATGTAATGTGTTTGGTAGTGTTTTTTAAAAGTAGTTTTTTGAAACGGAAAACGATGTAAAAGTGTTTGGTTGTTGTTTTTAAAATGGGTAAAGTTGTTGTTTGGAGGGAAAAATTGATTTGTTTTGAAATGATGTTTTTGAAAATGGTGAAAAAAAAAATAAAAAGTTGTTTTTAACTTTCTAGTTATACATTTCAAAAAGTTGTTTTTTGTTTTCAAAAACAGTTTTGTAAAACGTGTAAACAAACAACATTAAAGTTGTTTTTTATTTTTAAAAACAGAAAACCATTTTTAGAAATGGTTCCAAACAGCACCTATATTTGCCAAAGAAGCTTTTGTTTTTTCTATAAAGAGACTAGGATGGGATAAAATATCTTAGCTCACATTCCATATACCCTATAGAGGGCGGTCACAATATATAAAATCACAAGAAAGGTTGTCTGAACTGCAACAATTACATCTAAGTGTGTGTTTGGTATGGCTTTTGTAGGGGCCAAAAGCTCCTTTTTAATGTTAGAAGCTGTTTGTAGGTTTTCTTTTTGTTTGTTGTTTGGTAAATTTCAAAAAGAGCGTTTTTTATCTTAATAAAGCTATTTTGTGTCTATTGGGAGAACTCCCACGAAGCTCTTTTTGAGCTTTTTTAATAAAGATGCAATGTCAATACTACCCTCTATAAATTTTAAATATTCCATCATATAACTCTTACATTACAAAACCCTATTTTATTTGAATACTTAATCGGACATTAATTTTGTCTCATTTTCATTGACATTCAAATGATTAAAGTTTTAATCTTTCACCTGTAAGTTCAAATCATCACTTTTAATTTTATTTTTTGATAATCATAAACAATAATATATATGCTTTTTTTAATAATGCTTCTTATGTTTACTTTTATGAAGTTTATATATTTGGTTGATTTGTTATGTATCTGTGAATTTTTTTTTAAACCCATCTATTTGTGATTTTTTTTAAACTCATGTATCTGTGATTTTTTTAAACTCATTTTGAATATCAAAGAAATTCTTTTGGAATTAATTTGCCTAATCTTTTTTATTTCCTTGAAGTCATAATTTACAAATACTTTATTTATGCCCTTATTTGTAATTTATCACCACCAAAAACTCTTTTAAAGATACACTACCAAACAATCTACGAACTTAAAAGCAGTTTTTTAATTGAATACCAAAAACCAAACACACCCTAAAACAATAAAGGAAACAAGTTATAAGGAAGAAAAATACATACTTGATCCGTATTTCCTTTAACGTCAACAAATACGTTCGAGCATCAGCAATTCCCTCTGTTCGGGTTTTGATAGTATGCTCAATTCGTTGGGATTCTGAGAACAAGTCTGCCCTGCAAGGGCACAGAGCACAATATGTAAGTTGATAATTAACTAAGCCGGGTGACAAAAATATAGCAGAAAAATACAGTAGCACAAGCAGTTCTGCTCTCAATTCATGAATTCAACATTCACCCATACATATTTTCCAGATATAGTAGAAGGAACTGAGACACGATAAAATCTAACATGTTTAATGAAAGTCCATAGTAACTTTGTGCCAAGAATAAAATTCCTAAGAAGCTAACATAAAGAAGTGATATTTGACAAACAGAAGCCTGTCGTATTTCACATAGATTGCAGACACAAACAGATAGATGTACTATTCTGTATCATACATTTGACTAAAATGCACATGCATGTACAAAGCAAAACAATCATGGAAAGAATGAGACATTAAAAGCAAAGAAAATACTTACTTCTCTCTGATAGTTTTCATGACCTTGGCATACTGAGTTACAGCTGCTGGATCTTCTGGAGCAATGGTGATTTTCTCCTTGCGAAGAATTCCCAAAGCTGTCTCGAATTTCTTTTTTACATCCAAAAAGACATTCTTCAACATCTCTTTTGGCCAAACAGAAGCAAGATTTTAATCAATTATCAAATGATTGAGTTAAACATTCATCAAAATTCAAAATGCATCTATCAAAAGTTAAGAAACTCTATGCAATCACATCACACCCAAAATATGTTCATTTGTGAACGGCATGAAAAATATAAGCAAAAGTAAGGCTAACCCATAAAAGCATCTTCCTTTTTACAAGATTAGTAAATTACACATAACCTCCTAGAAATTTATCACAATCCACCCACCATAATTTTCTTCCAGTAAAACTATCTATTTCTACATATATATTATGCCAAAATGATTGACATTGATGAAATATTACAAATGAAAGTAACGTACAACGAAAACAAACACTAACATTCGTTTGCACAAACAACGAGACAACTACATAATCACTAACCATCTCCCTTAAGTGCCTGAGGGGCGGCTTCCTTCGCGAAGTAACGAACAGGAATAGCATTCTGCTGCTGCAATATGACCGGACTCCCACACAACTGTACAATTTCAACCAAAAATCAAACACTTTCTTAAAATAAATAAATAAATAAATAAATAAATAAATAAAAATAAAAATAAAAAATCATACACAAATAATTGAACAAAGTCAGAATTTTTAGTTTTAATATTAGTCACAGAATAAATCAGATATTGACTTGTCTCTACAACATCAGTATGCCAATCAAAAAACAAAAATGACAATAATATTAATAAATGAAAAATCAGATTCTTATTTGCTCCAAAAAAATCGTATTTCAGATCCAATAAAACAAAATAATGTCATCATTTTTGATTTTATAAAATCAGAAGAATCGAACTCCTGAGACGGAAGATGGCGAAGAAATTGAACGAGGATAGGAATATTCTTGTTCCGATCTGGAATAGCGAGAGAAGCTTACCTGTTTGGATTTGGACAAGAGACGAGAAGAGAATGCCATGATCCGACTTTCTCTCAGTGATTTTCACAGTCACTTGGAGCTGGTTTTTTTTGTTTTGTTTGGTTTACTTTAGGGTTTGGTTTCTGTTCAGTTTTTGGATTTTGAGGACGATGATGTGAGACTTGTATGTGAGAGATACTGTACATCTCGAGAGTTGGATTTCTTTTAATGTGAACCGATAGATTGTATGACCGGTATTCGACATCGACGGTTCAGAAGTGTTTGTATTAGAGATTGTTACTACCGGAAGGCGGAAAGTGTCATAGTCAAACTAATTGTTATCAAAGAAGGATGTTGGATCATTTTTGTAATATTTTTCTATTTTAATTTATGTAAGTATTTTTTTTAGTTGGGCTGGAGTTATGAATAAAATGTAGTTATGAATTTATTTTGTTTGCTTTCTTGGTATTCTAGTAAATCAACGAGTTAACAATGTGTTTATAGTCTTAGGTATTTCAGCTTGATCATCCATCACCCCGCATCATTTTTGGTATAGAGCCAAATCAATTCAGCATCAATTGTTGTGGTCTTCTGATCACTTTTTAGCTATTTGCTGGTATTTGTTGCGAATCAACATCATCTAGTTCTTATTTTGCTTTCGGTATTCTCGAGAATCAGTGGATCTAATTTCTAGCATTCCTAGAATCAACTTAAGTGGATGGTGTTAGCTTTTTATACTTAAATTATTTAAAACAATAAATTTATTTTCTATTTAAAAAAAAAGTATTTTTTAGTTCAAAAGTCAAAACTAAGTATTTTCCGAGTAGGCGTACCACCTGTTAATACTGTCAATTTAGGCTAGGCCTTGGCGGGCCTGTCGGCCCAAGCACTTCACGAGGGGCCGTGCCATGCGGGGCCAAGCTTGCCAGCACGACACAGCCCACCTGCCTGGTGTGCCTTAACCAACCGGCGACACGCTGTGTTGTCACGGTAAGCCAATTGTTGACCCACCATTTTTGACCGTTTCTGCCTTTTATTATTTATTTATTTTCAATATGACCGTTTGGCACCAATATTTTTTAACAAAAGATTCAAATCCCACATAATTAAATTACCATTTTACCTTCATTTCCCTTTCTTTATAAATAACCTATGCATTCCATAAACTCTCTACATTATCTCTATTGTATAACTTGTATACCAAGAAAAAAACTTGTTTCTCCCAAGTCCTTCATGCTAAACTGTTTTGCTAGCTATTCTTTAATTGTTGTCGACTCTTCTACATCATTCCAATGAGTAGGATGTCATCCTTTGGAAGGTCAGGATGGGGCACATTTGAAGCAGAAGTCCTAGCGGCAGTTTTAGCCACTTTTCTGCTTGTAGTCTCTTTAGGTGGCCTCCATTTTGGACCCTTAGGAGGCACGACAACTTCTCCCAATTAAGGTTGAACATCAAGACCTGGAGTGGTACTAGGATCGGGGACATATGTATGCTCCACCAGATCTTGCTCAGGAGGAGTAACTCCTCGAGCGACGGTTCTCAACAGCCTCTTTCTAGCTGATCTTATCCAAGGCCGTGGCCTTCTCGGTGTAATCTCCAGCAACGATATCAATGTCATACATTGAAAGAAAATCCAAGCGGATGTCAGGAAAACAGAAATCCAAAACAAAACAAGATAAACAAGCAAAATGTGGACTTACAGCGTCTCCAGTGTCTAAAAATGGCTGGAAAAAAAGCCCCAATTTAATCAAATTCCTTTATGCCAATAATGAACGACAGTCTCTGTCCTCCCAAGATTTGGTGGCTACCATAACCACCTGAGTGGCCTCCCTCCTAGTCAGACCGAGGGGAGACCTGTTCCAAATATTTAGGCTGAAGAAGTGCCTCGGGACATTGTTCTTGGGAAAATCATGATTGGTGTCAGTAAGCACATTCTGACCCCATTCTCCAGAAACAAAGAACCAAATGTTTTTCCAGAACTTGTTCGATGAAGGAAATCCTCATATAAAACTTTTATAGTCTTTTTGAGATATAGAAGGAACTCTCTCATCAAACCTTCTGGGGATCCAATGACTCGAAGAGTTAGACAAGAGGTAAAATGGACCCCCATTATCTGATTGACTGAGCGTGTAAAAGTGATGAATCTCTCGGGGAGTAGGTGGGTTTGTTGTACCAATCTTTTTCCATAAGCGCCAAAGCCCGATCAGAATCCTATAAGAATTATGGGGCAACTGAGCAGGCGCAATCCCAGCCTCTGCTAAAAATCTAGCAATAGAAGGTTAGATGGGCAGGGTCATGATCGCGCTCAAAATGTTCACATTTAGCGCTTCCTTTTCCTATATTTTATGTTCGTTTCAGAGTATTCTTTTGTATATAACGTGTGTTTTAGTTAAGTACAGGTAAGATGCTTATTTAGGGAAGTGATTGCATGAAGTTGGAGAAAAGAAGTCAAAATAGGAGGAAAAGCCCTTGGAATATGATCCTCGTGGGAAAGGAGCCACTGAACAAAGCCGCGGAAGAGTTAGAGAGAAATTGTCCGCCAACCAAAAGAGCTGAACTCGTTGGGAATTATCCCGCGGGTTTTGACCGCGAGAAAGAAGCTTCCAGCCAGAAGGAGGCAAGCCCGCCGAGGAATGCTATTGAAGCTCGTGAGTTCGATCTAGTGAGAAAGAAGCCGCAAAGTAGAGCAACCAAAACCGCAGAGGCCGTGGAAGACGCTTGCGGGTTCGATCTAACGGGGAGTAAACTGCAAAAGGAAGCCGCGAACGTCGTTGTCAGGGGCATTTACGGCATTTCTTTGCCCAATTTCAATTGAAAGACATAAATAATCATTTTTCTAATGTAATATAGAGAAGTGAGAGATAAAAATGATAGTTTAGACTCTCTCTTTCTAGCCTAGCATAGTTTGAAGAAGTTTTTGATCATTTGCAATTACTTTAGCTTTAAGAAACTCATCTTAGTTAAAGTAATTAGTTAGATTAGTTCTAGAAAAAGCTACTTGTGATAATCTTTAAGGTGTATTTGCTGTGAAGAAGGGGTGTTCTTCCTTGGAATTTGACAAGACTTCAAAGGGTGTATTTCTTCCCTTTCTTCTCACTTATGCTCTTTTTAGATAACATGTGTAACTAAACCACTTATGTTGGGGGATATATGATGATAATGATGTAAACTACCTTGTATATCATTCTCTTTTATGAATAATTACCTTATGCTTGTTAATGTTCTTAAAATGACTAAATCATTGCATGTTTCTCATAGATTTTTGCATAACATGCATTGGTACTTTTGTTAAGGGTTGATGACATGCTTAATTCATAAACTTTTGAATTGTTTATGGTCATCCAATAACTCATTAAGTAGAGTGTGTTGATTAAATGTAAAAACTTGTGAATCACACTTCTTAATTCAGTTCTACAATCAAGCACCCACTTGATGTCACTCAAGGACTATAGAGAATACGTTGAGTGAGTTGTTGAATGTGCTTTTAATTCATATATGGAACTAGCCTCGGTAATTTTGGTCTAAATCTTATAAGAGTGGTTACATGGTGGTGTAGCATTGTTAACTTCATATTTCCCCTAGCATCTTTCTCTCATTAATCTTTAATCTTTATCTCATTTTCGTATTGCATTAGATTAGCCTTGTAATCAATTAACTAGCTTTCTAGTTTCCTAATCGCCCTATTTCTTGTGGGAACGATAACCCGTACTCGTGCACCCTATACGAGTTGAACGACTCGTGCACTTGCGAAGGGTGAAACACTCACGCGTCCCTTTATCATAACCAAGGTAGAGTAGTGTAATTTGTAGTAGTATTTGAAATTCCCTTAAGCAATAGTGTATTATATACCTAGAGGAGGGGAGAGGGGAGAGGGGGGGGGGGGGGGGGGGGGGGGGGGGGGGGGTGAATAGGTATAGGCCCAAATCTCTTCCAATAACAAGAATATACACTTGAATTGATATAGCAATTGTATAGTATGAGTCAATACATGTGAAAATCAATATACAAGAGATACATTCAATACATGAAATGGAAGATAATGAAAAGTAAAGTAAAAATAGACACAAGGATTTTTACATGGTAAAACCTTAAAGATGAAACATCCACGGGTTGATACCACAACCACCGGCAAAGCAATTAACTATGAAAGAATGAGATACACACTTAATGCAATCAACTCATAGTCTAACCACAAGACCAAGTGAATCACTCCCCTACTCCCTATCCAAGACTTCGTCCTTCACCTTTAGGAAGCAACTTCGTCCTTCACCTTTAGGAAGCAACTTCCTATCCAAGGCTCTCAAGCCTCTAGGAAGATTTCTTTGCTTAGCTATCTAGATCCAAAGATCCTAGTCAAGCTTCCCTAGCTCAACAATTCGGAGTATCACACTCCTAGCTAAGACTTTCGCTTAGTTATCCGGATCCTTCTGATCCTAACTAAGACTCCTTGCTTGGCTATCCGGAATCCTTTCCTAGCCAAGTATTCCGGATAGCCAAGCCTTCTTGCTCAAGACAAAGTTTCACACACTTCAATCAAGAGACTTAAACCTTTCCACAAGGCAATGATCTAAGTGATGCAAATGATGCAAATCACAATCAAATAAAGCAAGATGATCAATCAAGCTATATGAACATGCTTAGAGACATTCTAGGATATGCTTTCAACAAACAATCACAAATGTACCTAGAAATCAATGCATGTAATATCAATAAGAACAAGTCAAGATTATTCAATATTTCACACAAAAATACATTGTTCTTAGATTATGAAATTAAACCTAGAAACTATCAAGAGATACATCATACAAGATATTTCTAGAGTCAATTTCAAGATTAGTCAAGTTTAGCTAAATATGTTCAATTGAGATCACAAGACTAAAACTCAACAATCAATAGATCAAACACCCCTAGAACATGATCTAACAACATTCTAAACACATATCATTTATCAATTAGGAATATTAAAAGAGATGATCAAAAGATAAAGTGAAAAGAAGAAGTTTCACATACAACACTTTAGTCTCGGATTGAAATCTGCCAACTGCAAAAAATCACGAACTCAAATGACTCTAAAAATGCTTAGGGTTTGTAGCTCTCTTTAAGACCAACATTTTTGGTTTTTGGATCACTCGATTTCGAGCTTGTATAAGAGAGTTATGATTAAAATAAGAAACTGAAAATCATGAAGAATTCTGCACACATTTTCTTTTCAAATTTTCTTCAAGTTGTTCAAGTTGTGTTTGGAGAGAAGGAAAATTATATTTAAAAGAAAGAGAGAGAGGGAAAGGAAGCAGCCAATTGAAAAGTGCCACATCAGCCTCCACATGTGGATTGCGCATGGCACACGTGGGCAGAGAGACTGTCCAGCCGTGTGGCACATGTGGCTCACACATGGACAACAAGCTTGATCGTTGGCCATGCTTGCTCCTCTCGTGCACCTCTCGCGTTCTTCGACCGTATTCGGGCCTCCGAACTCCAATTTCGAATCCATTTTTGGATTACGAATCGTGACTCCCTCACACATAACAAAGACTATAAAACTTTGACAAAAGGTTAAGAATTCATTTCGAAAAACAACGACGAAGACAACTCAATGAATGAGAACGCAAAGTAGCGTAGCTACATCATTTGGACTTGAAACCTAATGAATGAGTAACCGAAATGACCGGTACTTAATAAGGAATCAAAATAGAACATATTCAAGTCCAAAAAAAAAAAAAAAACACAAACAAATAAACACAATGTCACACAAGTATGCCATATCCAAGCGATAGTCATAAAACATGCAATTCTACTATGTTTGTCTATTTGAGACCAATGCATGTGCATACTTAAATGAGTGTGAATGTGTTATACCAAATGTTTGTACAACGATGTAGGGACACACATATATGAATTGTGTGTGTGCGCGCTTACGCCTTGCAAAAGGAAGAAGGATCTTGATACCTTATCATCCAAGAACGAGCTTTTCCTTTTGAAGACGACATTTGCATGAGATGTTGCTTTCCACCTTTGAAGCTTTTTTTCTTCAAGAAACACCTAAGCAACTAATCAATACAAATAAAGAGAGTTTTGCAATGGAATCAAGCCAATAAAGATCAAGGATCTTATAGTATTTGTAGAACCGGTTCGGGCGCATAAGGTCACACCACAATATAACATAGCCCTGTAAATTGCCACAGGTTCCAGAGGTGAGTTCCAAATGGCTCGATTACTAGTAAGGTAGAGCCTGACCAAATCAGGAATGTCAAACCTATCCATAAATTTCTCGATCTCCTTGGCAGAGACTACGTTCACTTCAGTATCAAAAGAGAAAGGCCGATTGGTGGAAAATTTCAAAAGAAGTGCCTGACACCTTTTCGGAACATCCTTTAACCTAACCACTTGAGAAGGAATTTTTAAATCAATTATGGGAGAGGATTTTGCAGTAGGTTTGCTTCCCCGTCTAGCGCGTGTAGACTTCGACATATCTGGACAAGGATACACAGAAGAAGTGTTAGGGTTAGTTTAAGGGGATCGAAACTCAGGACGTGCGAAAGAATAATCAACGTTGAGAGCTATGGGTCGAGTTTAAGAAGGAGAAGTTCGTGAACTTCTTCTCCAGATAGACTCAATCCTATCAGGATTCTTTTTATCACCAATCTCAACAACACGCATAAACAATTCGACAAAACGATGATGGGTGATAGGATCCATACCTGGTTGTTTGAAATGGTGAAGCAGCGAACGAAAACACTGGTGAATCAAGGTTTGGAAGATAGTAGGAGACCTTGTAAGAGATTATGAAGAAGAAAACTAAGGAAAAGAAGGGAAGCTAGAGTTGTGGTTTCGAAAAGAGCAAGGAATGAAGTTTTCTTTTAAAAAGAAAGATTGCGAAAGAAGCCTGTGGGAGTGGGAAAATGAAAGGTTTTCAAAATTTTATAGAGAAAGATGACGCTTCCACACGTCCGGAAAGACATGTGTGTGCGTAAGGGTTGGTACACGACCTCCAAAAGACTCTCCCCATGTGCCAACCAGCAATTAGACACGTGGTGCGTAGGAAATGAAAGAGGACAAAAGCAAGTCTTGTCATCATGTCACATCGAGAAGGCAAAACGAATGTTGTGGTTGAAAGTAAATGCTTAGCTATTCAACATAATAACGACATTTATGAGCTAGAAGACAAAAATAAAAGCAAAATTAAATATGCTTTGTTGAGCAAGTCTCCTTTGAGAAAAGAAGGGATACTTGGCTCAAATATTTAAGGGGGTATTGTTATTAGTAGAATTCGAATGATTGACAAGTCAGCATGATTACCAGAAAAAAAAATGGAGATTAGATGTTCCATGTCATCAATGATGAGAAGGAAAGATTAGCCCTAGATGGCCAACAACTAAACTCAGGACTTGGTTAGGTTTGCCCAGATAGTCGGGGAGAACTAGTCGATTAGGAACGATAACCCGGTCGGGGGAAAACTAGCCGATCGGGATGAAAGGAGATCTAGTCAGATTAGATAGCCGGTCATCTAGGCCATGCGCGGGAAACATAAAAAGCAATTACAACTCAAATACACGGAGAAAGAATCACACTTAAACAAGGCACCTTGCAACAGACTTTGATAAGGACACAACTTTCCTTGAAGATTTTCGAATCCTAATCAGGCAACAAAATCCATCTCATATAATACAGGAGTCACACAGAACAAGAAAGAGGATCAAGACGACTCTGATAAGTTAGAGTCCTATTAAACCTCACCATCCTCACTTACTTGTACACAAAGAATTAAGGTTCTATGTACATATAAATAGACCCTAAAACACCAATACTAGGGTTAACGCAACGATACGCTAAAAGTAAGAGAGAGATTGAGTGTGTAACCCTAAGTGTCCATAGCGAAATTCTCTCTTGCCAGCTCCGGCAACCATGGTTTTTTCCCTTTCTGGGTTTTCCACGTAAATTCTCTGTCCTGTGTGATTGATTTCTATTTCTTACTTCATAGTTTGCTTACCAATTTACACAAACTTGTTGGACGTGTGGTTAATTCTATATAACCCAGAAATCACCGTCAACATTCGTGAACCACATTTGCATGAACCATATAGCCTATATAATTGACTTACCTTGACCAAATGGTTTGCTAAGGCTTAGGAAATGAATGTAAGCTCTTGTACTTGAAATTGTTAAGGTGTGTACCTAGGCATGTAAGTGTGTGCAAAATGGACTGAAATGAAAAGATGAAATACAAAAGAAAAGCAAAGAAAAGAAAAAGAAGAAAAAAAGGAAAAAGAAAATATGTATGAGGCACAATTGGCCTAGATAGAAAATTAAAAGTTGAATGAGCTACTTAATGAAAAATGACAGTAGAAATTGCACAAATGAATTGTAAGCCTGGACGCCAAAAGTGTGAATTTGAATGTATAAAAAGCAAACTGAACTCATATTAGAATGTATGACATAGTATAACCATTAGGTGCTTTGTTATCCAATTTTTCCCATTTATTGACTCACTATTCACCTAAGACCCCATTACAACTGAAAGAAAGACCCTCATGATCTTTAGGAATGTCCACTTTGTAAATTTTGGTTGATGCATATTCTTTCTAATTCATGGCTTGCAATTCCATTCATGAGACCTCATCAATTAAATTTGATATCCATGACATAAACTCATATTGCATATGGATCTTGAGTGAAGCCTAGGAATCTAAGCGAAAATGAGAGAATCCGGTGAGGATTAGATGTCAAGGCGAATTACATTCTAAACCGAATGACATTTTTGTTTTTGAAGCTTAGGCATTTTGAATGTAGGATCGTGCTGCGTGCCATATTATCTAGAGTGGCATGCACTTAAATCTTTACTTAGCATTTCTTACATGTCTAATTCCTCATTAGTACATCATTGTTTGAATCTCTTAATTTTGGCATCTCAAGTTATTTAAATGGCTTATAAATCCTTTGCAAAAAGAGTTAGTGCTTGATTGAAAATCTTTGAAAGATATTGATATATGTCCTTGGGTTGTTTTGTGTTTGTTTTACTCGAGGACGAATAAAATATAGGTTTGGGGGAAATTGATCGAGCCAAAATAAACGTGATTTTAGCCCCCGTTTCCTTCTCTTTTTGCTTGTTTCTCGGGCAAATTCCTTGATATGACAACATTAATCAAGTGTTTTAGGATTATTTGTGCCACAAGGGCATTTGTGAAAATGGAGAAGAATTGGATACAAAAAGTACAAAAAGATGAAGATTAGAGCATTGTCGCGGTTTTGTCGTGTGAAAACCAACATCGACTCAACTCATTGGAGTGTCGATGTCTAAGTGTCACTATATGGACACTGCGATAAAGAATCAAAAGTAATGAAGATGAAGGCCAAAGAATTGTTACGGTTGAAGTGTCGCTGTGAAGGACACCGCGACCAAGAGTAGTAAAACTAATAAATTAGTCAGGTCTACTGTCGCGGTTGAAATGTCGTTGGCATGCCAACATCGATAGAGAAGAAAAAAATCAAGAAATCAACAAGTTCAGTGTCGCAACCAATATGTCGTTATATGGCCAACAATGACTGCTCATGAAGATCTCATATCCAAATGTCGCTGCCTCCACGACTGTGAGAAAGATGAAAAAAGGCCGCGACAATCAGATCGAAGATCTTATAACCATTTGTTGCGGTCATGTTCGCTGGCACTAAACCGTGAACTTGTGATCGCAACATATGCCATATCAACATTTCTAGCAGTTACAAGACATCATCTTGTGCCCATGTAAATACTTGTCTTCTCCATTTTCAAAGAGAGCTTTGCCATACACGAAGTTTCTAGATTTAGAAGAGCATTATCTCCTCCATTTTTCTCAAACTCAACTTCATCCATCTCTAAACTTGAACTACTTATTCAATCCCAAACTCAACATCAAATCTAGATTACTTTCCCTCAATCCTTTTTCTCTTCAAATTCTTTACACTCCCTACCTTTGTCACTACCCATTTGACATCCATCTATCTAAACATCTCCTCATCTACCACTCTTTGCACAAGGAACCACAAGGCAAGGAAGGATCAAGCATTAAAGAAGGTGACCCATGGGTGATTTCCTATTTTTTTTTTTACTTTTTTTCCTTTGTTGTAACTACGTGTAACTAATCCCCAATCTAGGGGATTGATGCGAGGAACTTTTGGATGTGGTTTTTGTTTGAGCTATAATATTTAAATCTCCTTTTATGTTCTATTCACTTGTTAATTAGATTCTATTCATTATGTGATTGATTTTGTATGCCACTAGTTGATTACAATTTTGTTAAGATAATTTGTGATACAACTAATTAAGGATTGACACACTTGATTGGTTAGAGCACATAAATGGATATGATAGATAATTGGAGGATATATCAACCCTAATTATCTAGGCCTTGGTTTGTAATTAACCGATCCCACTTTTTTCCCCTCTCGCTAAATACCATAGGTGAGGAATTTTGGTGGAAAATGTCTTGGTTTTGTTTCGACGGCCATTTCACACTTAAGACTACAAACGGTTCGTAATTGCAAGGTTGGCTCATTAAAGTAGCTTAATAAGCATTGCCCAACATCCAATTGCAACTCCATCAATTCCTTAGTTCCTAATTACTTGATTAAATCCCATATCTTATCTAGATTGTTGAGCTTTCTATTTGTCCTATCACTTTTGTTACATTTTAGTTTATAATGTTATGTTTGTTGGTTTATCAAACCAAACACTATCCAAACATCTATGATTTACATTTGTGCAAATAGATTATTTAAATAATCCAACTATCAACTATAATTCCCTATGGACGAATCCCTTACTTACCATTTTACTAATTTTTACATCCTAAGTGGGTATACAAGTGGTGAAACTTGGTTTTAAAAGTGAACTATAAATATCTTTTGTTGAGTACAAAACGGCCTTATCAGAAACTCTGGCCGCTGCTTAGGACTTAATGCTTAAGTCTCAACAGAAATCTGAGGAAGCCAGACTTTATTATGAGAAGTTGGTTGAAGATTTAAGCTGCTAGTATGTCACTATGGAAGTGCTTTCGAAGGAGGCTAAAGAGGCACTCAAAGTCCAGGCCGTTGATTGATACAAAAGATCTTCTACTTTTGATGCTGTCATGTTAAGAGAACTGAGGTGGGGGCTCTGTACTGCTCGCATGTTTTTTGGCACCAAGGAGCAGTCCCTTGAGCACGTTCACCACAGATGGTATGGTAGGATCGGTAAACGTAAGACTGAATCCTTAGAGGCCATTAAGAACCAAAGGATGAGATGTCGTGCATATTGCAAATCGGTCGGGAAAGAGCCTCACATCATGCACCTGGAGTTGACTTCTGAATCTTCCCTTATAACTTTCCATGCCGATGAAAAAGCTAACATCTTGGGCGAAGAAGCTGATACTGGGCCTCTGCTTGACCTGAACTATTCTCTTTTTATGACAGTTGAGCCTAATGATATAAGTTGGCTGGATTTTATGTTAGGATTATGCTCAATAGCAAGAGTGTAATGTTGTAATTAACAATCTTTTTCATATTAATAAAGTGATTTCTGGTTTAACAAATCGTATAGCATTTATAGTTTATATTATAATTGTCAAAGTAAATAATCATAAGGTCAAAAGACTATGGGAAAAGAAGAATTGTTCGTACATCTGGATATGTATGTGGTAGACACAATTCTTTAGTTAGTCTTGAATAATGTTCACAACTTAAGTTAAAGGTTGGGCACCTTTATCTTGTTAAAGTTGTAGAATTCTTTTGCTAGCATTTGAGTGGGATCAAATGAGATATGATGAGTCTAAAATCATCGGAGTGTCTTCGAGCAAAAGGATCTAGTGCACTGGGTGCATTGAACTGGATCACAATGAAAAGCTTTATCTAGAACCGTCAATAGATAATAGTCTTTTCATTATCAGGACAATCGGAGAGTCTATCTTAATCCTGAGATAAATGATGGACTTATGGTTGCAAGTGATATCATTTGAGTTATCAATGAGTACGATTATATCGCATAGTCTATCCTCGATAGTTTGGTGATATTCATTTGTTAATCGATAGAGGACTTCATTTATAGATATGGACATCGTGGCTCCATTTAATTAAATGAGAGTATAATATCATCATATGGATGTTTTGAGGTAATTGGATATTAAATCTCAACGTTGAGTTTTCAATAGTGTCTATTGAAAACATGGCTTCTGGACAAGTCAAAATATCCAAGTTCAAAACGTGGTCATATGAGTAAATATGGTAACTTGGAGAGTTATAGGCGGGCTATGAACTCTTGGCGATTATTGATATTAATCACGAGGATACACTATCTCCAATATGATTGTCTAGGGTATGAATGAGGAGCATCTTCCTTTTCTATCTTTATTTAAGAGTTCAGTTTTAGCTCTTTAGTGGAATGAGTTAAAATTAATGGATCGGACCTAAGTGAATTATTTGTTGATTGTGATTAGGTTATGTCTATTGAAGCTTAAATTTAGATGGCCCGCCAAGATCCCCAATCCACACGGACTTGCATGGATCACTTGATATATTCTACCGGACCAATTTAAGGGTCCATCTAGAATTGCATTTAATATATTAAGAATATAATTTGCACATTATTTAAGTAATGGGCTGCTCAATTATATTAATATATTAATGAAAGACATGTGGGCTTGTTTCTTTTAGTAAGAATGGGTCTGGTTCACATGTGGGCTTTTTATTTAAAGTCCAATGGATTAAATGAAATAGGAAAATAATATTAGGCCCATCTTATATATAAGTGGGGCGGCTAGGTTAAGGTTTTGACCTAAAAATATTATTTTGTTTCATTTGTTTTTAATTAAATAAGAATTAATTGATTTATTGATTAATTGTTTAATTAAAGAAACAAATCTTTCCTAAAAGTAAAAGACTTGTTTGATAAGTAAATAAATAAATTAGTATTATTTATTTAATCAAATAAGGAGTCTTTTTTTATTTAGTCAAATAAAAGAATAAAAATAAAAGAGTTGGATTAGGGTTTGAAGTCTATAAAGTTAAAAAGAATTAGGGTTGAATTTTAGTCACCCTATATAAGTGACATGATGAAATTCGGCCAACCCTAATCATATACTACATAGAATTCGGCAACCCTAAAGGAAAAAGAAGAAAAATTCGGCCAACCTATATATATGTTCTTATAGGGTTCGGCCACATCAATTAATTGGTGCTTGAGTTTTTATTTTCTTCTTCTTCTTAATTCTAAGAGAGTTTTTATTCTAGAGAGACAAAAAGGAGTGAAAAATTATTCTTTGATAGTATACAATTGCTTAAACATCAATAAGCTTGTGTATACGATATCGATCTAGGTTCACGCGAGTTTCGATCATAAGATTGAGAACTCAAAAGTGACCGGAATAATTTTGACATTCTTTTGATTGTTTTGTGACTAACAAAGAATAGAAAGTATTTGTTTGGTCCATTCACAGGTTTGCAATTCAAAGGAAAGGGAGACCACGCTCCTAGGTGATCCACGTTCGTGCTCGGATTGAAGGTCTTGCGGATTACCATCGACGTAAGTCAATCGGATCACGCGACAAGAGGTAATTTACTTTTGTTGATATATATGCATGTTTATTGATTAAAAGGGTTTAAGGTTCATAAAGGAAAAATTTTAAAAGTCACTAAATCGTCTTTAGTATCGCTTCCGCTGCGTGTAACACTTTTATTTGTTTATTTTTCCCTACATTTTAAAGTTCTAACCAAAGGTTATGGGGAAGATCCTTTTGTTGGGCCAACTGTTGGTCCCTTTTCTGGTTCTGGGTCGAGAGGTCCTTCAGGCTCATCAAAGGCTTGATTTGTAGTCTCCTAGCTTCCTTCCTTCTTACAGCTGCTTTTCCTTTTGTAATTATATCCTGTAAACTTTTATGAACATAATTACAAATTCTTTTTTATTATTCTACTTTGTTTTTATTGTTTGTTTTAAGCTGAGCAACTCGTTCAAACCACTTAATTGAATAAGTAATCAATTGGTGTAAAGTTTAAACTACTCATTGGCTTAAACCGACAATATAGTAGATCTGGGAAATGGGCCCTCTAATTGATTTTAGTTGCTGGGTATCTTCATTGCCTCATTTTATTGAAGTGCTTTTTAGAGTCGGTTCATTAAGTTAGACCACTAAACCGATTGTAGTACTGGCCATTTTTAGGTTGATCCGTTTGCTTTATTAAACCAATCATCTTTAATCCGATCGTGCATCTTATTAAACCGATCATTTTTGATCGGGCTAGTTGTAAGATCCTAGATCTTTGTTGGCTTGATTCCGTTGCAAAACTCTCTTTATTTCTATTGATTAGTTGCTTAGGTGATTCTTGGAGAAAATAAGCTTTAAAGGTTAAAAGCAACGTCTCATGCAATGTCGTCTTCAAAAGGAAAAGCTCGTTCTTAGATGCTAAGGTATCAAGATCCTTCTTCCTTTTGCAAGGCGCAAGTGCACACACACACACACACACACACAATTCATTCATGTGTGTCCCTGCATCGTTGTGCAAACATTTGGTATAACAGATTCACACTCATTTAAGTATGCACATGCATTATTCTCATATTGACAAACATTGTAGATTTGCATGGTTTATGACTATCACTTGGATATGACATGCTTGTGTGACATTGTATTTATTTGTTTATGTTTCTTGTATTTTAGACTTGAACATGTTCTCATATGATTCCTTATTGAGTACCGGTCATTTCGGTTACTTATTCATTAGGTTTCGAGTCCAATCGATGTAGCTACGCTACTTTGCGTTCTCATTCGTTGAGTTATCTTCGTCGTCATTTTCCTAGATGAATTCTCAACCTTTTGTCAAAGTCTTGTAGTCTTCGTTGTGCGTGAGGGAGTGACGATTCGTAATCCAAAAACAGATTCAAAATTGGAGTTCGGAGGCCCGAATATAGCAGAAGAACACAAGAGGTGCGCGAGAGGAGCAAGCATGGCCAACGGCCAAGCTTGGTGTCCATGTGTGCCACACGTCCAAGAAGCTTCTCTACCCACGTGTGCCACACGCGGTCCACACATGGAGGTGATGTGGCACACTTCAATTGGGTGCTTCATTTTCCCTTTCTCTCTTTTAAAATGATTTTCCTTCCCTCCAAACATAACTTGAAGAAAATTTTGAATAGAAAATTCGTGCAGAATTCTTCATAATTTTGAGTTTCTTATTTTGATCATAACTCTCTCATACGAACTCGAAATCAAGTGATCCAAAAGCCAAAAATATTGGTCTTGAAGAGAGCTACAAACCTCAAGCATTTTCAAAGTCATTTGAGTTAGTGATTTTTAGCAGTTGGCAGATTTCAGTCCGAGACTCAAGTGTTGTATGTGAAACTTCTTCTTTTCACTTTATCTTTTGACCATCTCTTTTAATCTTCCTAATTGATAGATGATATGTGTTTAGAATGTTGTTAGATCATATTCTAGGGGTGTTTGATCTATTGATTGTTAAGTTTTAGCCTTTTGATCTCAATTGAACACATTTAGCTAAACTTGACTAATCTTGAAATTGACTCTAGAAATATCTTGTATGATGTATCTCTTGATTGTTTCTAGGTTTAATTTCATGATCTAAGAACACTGTATTTTTGTGTGATATATTGAATATTCTTGACTTGTTCTTATTGATATACATGCATTGATTTCTAGGTACATTTGTGATTGGTTGTTGATAGCATATCCTAGAATATCTCTATGCATGTTCATAAAGCTTGTTTGATCATCTTGCTTTATTTGGTTGTGATTTGCATCATGTGCATCACCTAGATCATTGCCTTATGAAAAGGTTGAAGTCTCTTGATTAAAGTGAGTGAAGCTTTATCTTGAGCAAGAAGACTTGGCTAGGAAAAGATTCTGGATAGCCAAGCGAGAAGTCTTAGTTAGGATCAAGAGGATCCAGATAACTAAGTGAAAGTCTTAGCTAGGAGTATGATACTCCGAATGGTTGAGCTAGGGAAGCTTGACTAGGATCTTTGGATCTAGATAGCTAAGCAAGGAAATCTTCCTAGAAGCTTGAGAGCCTTGGATAAGAAGTTGCTTCCTAGAGGTGAAGGACTCACTTTGGATAGAAAGTAGGATAGTGATTCACTAGGTCTTGTGAATAGACTAGGAGTTGATTGCATTGAGTGTGTATCTCTTTCTTTCATAGTGAATTGCTTTGCCGGTGGTTGTGGTATCAACCCGTGGATGTTTCCTCTTTGAGGTTTTACCATGTAAAAATCCTTGTGTCTATTTTCACTTTACTTTTCATTATCTTCCATATCATGTATTGAATGTATCTCTTGTATATTGATTTTCACATGTATTGACTCATACTATACAACTGCTGTATCTATCAAGTGTACATTTTAATATGCAAATGCTTGTTGTAATCTCACTTGATTCATCTCACATTTTCTTGTTTTGGAAAGTTTAGAAACCTTGTTTCAGGGAATGATTGTTCTACAAGAGATTGAAGACTTCAAGATTTATTTTTTTATATCTCTTTGTATTGTAGAAAATCTTCATTGACCCATAGGTTTATTTTTGTTGTGAGGAATCAATGTGAGTGGTGGTTTTGTCACGAAATAGCCAAATGGGGAGATTGTAAGGATTCCCGTTTTGTTGATTGGTTTATTTCATGGACAAACCACATGTTGGGGTTTTGAATGTAAGGGTAGTCAAGTGTTTAAGGTTGAAGATCAAAGGCCCTTCCATGACCTCAAGATACAAGCACGCCAAAGGTATAATCTCTTGTGCTTGGTTTTCCTTGAAGAGAATTAGTAGCACACACACACTTAGCATTCTTGCTATGATTGCATATATGCTTACTCTTGTGTGTGCATACTCTTCACATGTCACTTTACACACTAGCACTTTGTTTGATATCTTGTTGTGTGTATATGTGCTTAGTAATTCATTTCCCGATAGTGTTCAAAAACGTCCGCGCACGCACTAGAATGTGCTTGGTTTTGCGCGAAGACCGCCTATGGAGATGCACTTGGCATCTCCTTGGTTTTCACCTCTGTTGGTGATCGGCGGCCTAGCCGCCGAATGAAACCGCTGTTTGAATTCGGCGGTTGGGTGGTCGCCGATCTGAACCGCTGTTTCAGACCTGATTGATTTTATTCTCGGGTTTATTTCGGCGGTTGAAATGGCGGTCACGAAACCGCCGAATGGAACCGCCGTTTTTCCCCTGTTTCTCTCGAGACAAATTCGGCGATCAAGAACGGCGGCCTGGCCGCTGATTGAAACCGCCGAATGGTGCGTTTCAAGGGCAAACTTGTCTTTTCACATGCCCATTTCTTGATGTCTATAAATATCTTACTTTCTCATTATCTGAATAAGTTCTTTGATCACTTAGAACCCTAAACTTAAAAGAGAGATTTTTGAGAAAAAATCAAATCAAGACTTCATTTTTAACCACTCAAATCAAACCACTTTTGCATCAAATTTCATATTTGATCTTCTATGCCTCCATAGAATTGATCCATGCATGGTTTTGAATCATCACATCTTATTTGGTATGTTCTTCACTAATTTCATATTTCTTTAGTGTTTTCCATATTAATACATCTCTTTAATTACTTGTATGCTTTTGATTATATGCTAGATACAAGTTAGAGATTATTTGTGATGAAAATGATTGGGTGTTGTATTGTGATAGTTAATTAGGTTTTTAATTAATCTTGATTAGCTAAGCTATTTGACATGTCATCTAGCCATTTATATCTAGGATTGTTTTTAATTGCAAAATCATTATCCTAGATAAGCATATAGAGTAGCCTAGCTCTATTTTGCATTTTGAATATTCATACATATTCACTTAGGTTGTTTCTCTTCATTGAGAAGTAAGTCTTGGGGCTAAGAGTGTTTAGGCCTCAAGCAAATTGGAATAGGGTTGCTAATAAAGGCCTGCAGGGTAGAAGTGAGGGGTTACAGACCGGAGTGTTAGACGAGATCTACATAGGTTGTAAACTTCATTTCAATTAGTGATTTCGAGTTCCGAGTGTGGCGCACTAAACAGCCCGTGGTTTTTTCTCAGTGGTTGGGTTTCCACGTATACATCAAGTGTCATTTTTAATTCCGCACTATATTACACTTGCTTGTATTTTTGACTAGTAGGGGTATTTTCGTAATATTGACTTGCATGCGAAAATTGGGTAATATTTGATAAAATCTATTCACCCCCCCTCTAGCTTTATATTATACACATCGTATTTAGTTTCAGTATCCACCCCTGAAGGTGATTAGGTGGAATGTGCCTTGAGATTTGATTTTAAGGCTACCAACAACATGGCCAAATATGAAGCACTTGCAGGACTCAATCATTGTTACAAAAATATTACAATAGGACCGTCGGGACTAGGGGCGGTAAAAATCCTCGACCCGCCCCAAACCCGTGGGGCCTCGGTTCATTTGAGGCGGGTTTGGTGCGGTTAAAACGGGTAACGTGGCGGGTTTGGGGCACATTTCTTGACCCGGGCAGGTTACTGAGTCGGGTATGGGGCGGTTCGTTTTGACCCGACCCGACCCGCCCTGTTTGACCCGGAATATATATATATTTTTTAAAAATATATTTTTTAAATATAAAAGGAAAAGAGAAGAAACCCTAGCTGAAAAAAAAAATGAAAGAAAAAAAATTGAAGTGATGGTGAAGATGTTGGATGGATTTTGTTATTGAAATTTTGTGTTTAAACTATTTTGGTGAAGATGTTGAATGGATTTTATTGATACCAAAAATGTTGTATGTATTTTGTATTTTTGTTTAAGTTATTTTGGGATTTGTATTTTATTATTTACCTATGAATTTAGTGTTTATTAAACTCAGTTATTGTGTTATGTTAAATTTAAATTTACTGTCATTTTTTTTTTATGAAACGGGTCAACGGGGCAGGTTTGGGGCACCCCTGCCTCAATCGGGGTGGGTTTGGGGCGGAAGTTTTTGACCCGGCCGGGTCATGGGTTGGGTTTGGGGCAACCTTTCAAAACTAGGTTACGGGTTTGGAGCGGCCTTGACCCTCCCCATTGCCACCCCTAGTCAGGACCTACCGAGATCAAACAATACATGTGCGACCCGGATATCTACTCTCATAACGGGAGATAACTACTCCCACAACCCTGAAAGAAAACTCCTCACACATGCTTGTAAGATACACATGGTGGAATTTGAACCTCTCTCCACCTATGTGAGAGGGAGGTGCACTACCAGCTTTGCTAAGAGGTGATGTGCAATATATTAACATAAAAATGAAGCTTCAAACAAAATGTTGTATCTTAAACTTGATATAATAAACTTTTCAAATTAATTTGAACCATTAAACAAACTCAACACAAGACAACAAAATGTTCAAACTTTAACACAAAAACAAAACTTGGACTACATTTACATTAACTAACAACAACCAAGAAAAATAAAACTTGAAACTTTAAAAACAAAGAAACATCAAACAGAAACCATATCGAATCCAATGAAAACACCATTTGAACTAAAACGCAAAAACCCACATGAATTTCTAAATGTCGTCACTAGTGACTAAGGGGTCGTTTGAAAACAAGTAATCTTACATTTATACCCATGGTAATTAAACGAAGTAATTTAACATGCATGTTCTTATGCAAACAAAGTTCAATTTAACAAAACAAAAAATCCATCAAATAATACACTTTTGCATGTTCTACAAACAAAGTTCAAGTTCAATTTATTATCAAAAAAAAAAAAAAAAAAATCAAGTTATTTTGCATGTTGTCCACGTTTCCGATGTATATAATTGAGGAAACCATTTTTGTTTTTTTGGTTTCCAAGATCATATGTGCCGGAAACCAAATAATAAAAAAAAAAGATATTGATTTTTTTTTTTTTTGAAATAGGTTTCTGAATTATATGCATTGGTTTCTATGAGAAGTGATTAGGGTTTTTTTTTTTTTTTCTTTCTTTCTTTCTAAAAGCCGTTTAAAATAAGAAATATATTAAAATAAAGATCTTTACACTATATCAAATTAGGATAAGTTTGGAAACATATCTTTTTTGGGAGGATAAACTTGGAAGAGAATATTTTAATTATAATCCAGTGATTTGGAATTAAGTTAAAAGTCAGGATCTCTTACTTTATTTTTAAGTTGTTTTTTGATATTTTTAAGTTGTTTGACCACTTAAAAAAATAAACAAAAAAACTTAATGAGTTCAATTCAGATCCATTAAGTTTTAAGTGGAAAAAACAAACGACCCCTAAGTTGAACTTTCAAAAACACTACGTGGAATTTTCCTTAGAGCTGACCCTGTAGAGGAGTCTTGGGATAGTCGCACCACATAAAGATTATAAAAAATATGATGCAAATTTAGACATTTTATCTGAAATATAAAGAATTTCGTGACACATAAAGTATTATTAAAATCGAGTAATGATAGGATTTATTTCAATTGTTATTGGTTACTTTATTAAAATTCATTCAAAACTTAAAATATGAGGTAAATTTAGACTGAAGAGAAGATTTTTGTCCAAAATATTTTTGAATGGAAGGCAATTCCATAAGATGTTTAATTTTGGATAACAATATTAGATCAAGCAGTAGTACACTAATTATAAAAATATTTTTTAAAAGACATTTATCAAATGTATATTATTTTAAGAATTATGTACTTTTTTTTATAAATATATTACAATAATTCAGGGTTTAGGGAATGGAAGAGACTCGAACCCATAAGACCATAACCTTGTGGTGTAGATGTGAGAGTATATCACTGCGCCCACCTCATATTGTTAGTATTTGTATTTTCGGTTAATATTTATATAATAAAATTAATAAACAATTGTCTATTTGCTAACCTTAATTTTATGATTGGAAATGTCTTTTCTAGAAAAGAATCACTTATAATTATAAGTAAGGCAATTTGGTGACTTCTTTATATTTTAAACCATTTCTGTTAGCCTAGCTAAACCACAAACCCACATACTATAATAAGTTTTTCTCAAGGAAGTGTTTCGAGAGATTTGCTAAGATCAATCATTACATATTGTTTATCTTAAATTCTCAAAATTAGAATGACCAAAATACCCACAACTTTTATACCATTTCAAACACCCTTACATTGTGGTTACATAATAAGTAGCAGTCACACTCAACCAAACCGATTCACTCGAGCCAAATGCCCACCTACCAGCGCCATGAGAAAACAGGGCTAGACACCACAATTTCTATTTACAATATAAGAATATATATCCTATATATATAAAAGAGGCTATAACTTTCTAAAGGGTAGTTTTTCGTTTGCACAACTACCTTATTTCCATCTCTATCCCCTCTTTCTTTTGCCCTTTCTCTAACTCTTTTTTTTTTTTTGAATAAACCCCAAACAGGGAGCCACAAAGAACGGCCAACGCCAGAAACAACTGGAAACAACAGGGAAAGGAAAAAAACAAGGACCAAAAAAGAAAGCATAGAAGCCAAAATTAGATCCTCTGTATCCTTCTCTCATGTGTCTTTTTCCAATTCAGCTCTTCTTCTTCTTATCGGCTTCTTCTTCTTCCTCTTCTTACAATCACAAAATCAAAACATGAATAATACGAAAAATAACAAAATCAAAACCCACAATCACAAATATACAAACATGATCATGGAACAGCGAAGCGACAATAAGCAAATCAGATCGCACCAATACTACCACTACCACTACCACTACCACCGTTAAAAAGAGAAACCTCATCACCCAACATCATCAACAACAAATACGCCTAATCACTTTCTGCCTGAACAAAAAAATCAAAATAAAAATCAAACCCCAATTAGCCATTCCCACCATCTAAAAGAACCCAGCAGCCCCTCCAACCACCAAAATCCTGTCCAAAAACCCCTCCCACCACCAAAATTAAACCTAGCCACAAATGGAAATCGAACCGAACAATCCACAAAAATCGAAATCGAACTACAAAACCAACCCAGTTCACACCGAAATCGAACTCTAAAATATCTAATCAACCACAAAATCGAACCTTAAAACCAGCCCGGAAATCGTGCCACAAAATCGAACCACACCAAGAAACGGAGAGAGACGGTCGTGAGAGAAAGAGAGGCGGTGATGAGAGAGAGAGAGAGAGAGAGAGAGAGAGAGAGAGAGAGAGAGAGAGAGAGAGACGGTGGTGAGAAAATGGTGGGAGAGAGTAAGAGGCGCAGTGGTGAGAGATTTTTTTTCTGGAGAATGAGTGAGGTGAGAGATCCATGGTGAAGAGAGAGAGATGCTGTGAATCTGTGATGCCTGATCAAATAATGGTGACTTGGTGAGAGAGAGATTGATGGTGGGGTTTAGGTGTGGGATTTTTTTTTTTAACTTTATATTTTTTAAAAAAATTCCGATTTCAAAAAAAAAAAATTGTTGTTTTTCATTTTAGTTAAAATTTTAATATTGATAAAAACAATAATAATAAGAATAATAGTAATAAATTGAAAATTAATAATAATTAGAATAATAATATTAATAAATTAAAAAAATAATAATATAAGAGAAATGCTAAACTTTTAGGATCCCCACATTTAATCAAGTGTTCGGAGACTGAAGCATCAACACTATCACATACAACGATGGTAACGAGCAAAGACGTTAGATAAATATATATATATATATATATGCAGTCTTTCTATTATCAGTTCGAACTGACAATAAATATATCAGGACGAAGAATGTGGATCACAGATTATGGAGAAGTTTTGACAAGTGCATACACTTTGAGTCAAAGTATGTAAATCTAGTGGTCCACATTCTTCATCCTGATATATTTATTGTTAGTTCGAATTGATAATAGAAAATCTGTATATATATATATATATATATATCATTTAAGATAAAATTATATAAAATGATATTATTTTTTTATTGATCCAGTTCAATTTGATATTTTTTGTGTTATTTGTCATATTTAATTGTATATGTAATATAATTGAGTAATGCTAGGCTTCCTAAATTTCTTACCAACCTGTGTTCACCAGTGATTTGTCAACATCTTACAAATTATGAGATTATGTGATGAGAGATAAGATGTTGACATGTCACTTGCGAATACCATTTAGTAAGAAATTTGGGAAGTCTAGCATTACTCAATATAATTATAATAGTCTGCCTCTTTTCATACTTTTGATGTAGGACTAGAGGAGCGATACGTGGCAATTGTAAATGTTATTGTTTATTTTATTTTATTTTAAATATATAATAATAAAGTAATTTTAATAGACAGGTCTTAGTAAGAACTCGAAATTCAATTCCTACATCAGATGTATTAACAATTTTTGATTATAAATATGTTGTAAATACATTTGTATTCATATATACAGAAATTCTATTATCAGTTCGAATTGACAAAAGTTATATTAGTTCCTTGCATGTGGGCCACTGGATTTAAATATTTTGACTTGGCTGTATGCACTTGTCAGTCAAAGTATTTAAATCCAGTGGCTCACATGCAAGGAACTGATATAACTTTTGTCAGTTCGAACTGATAATAGAAACACTGTTCATATATATATATATATATATATTATTTTAAGGTTAAATACTGCAAATTTGACACGTGCATTGCACGTGCCTTCCCTAATAGTCATCTATAATGTTGGCTACAAACTCAAAGAAACAAAATTGGACTAATTTTTTTTTTTTTTTTTTTACAGAAAATGCTGACGCATTACGGGTAAACTCCGGATCATTTGCCCCTCCAAATGCCTCTTGGAAGGGTGTCCAACATCAGGAAGCCTTTGTATTATAAGCAACAACAAAGTCTTTTGCACCAATATTTCTGACACGATATCTCTTTATCCCGAAAAGAGATTGTTTCCTAGAATGATTCAACGGTTGAATTATTAATTTAGTGATACATACGAAATTCAATTTAAATTATAAGATGATGTGTAAAATGGACAAATCACTTGCCACAACATTTAGATTGAATTTTAGACTAATATTTTAGGTTGTCTAACGTTAGTGTTTTTAATATTCTTGATTCTTTGTTATATATATATATAAGAACACCTCTGAATAACATTAATCTTGTATTTACCCTTTCATAGACAACCAAAAATCTGTAAGCGGAGCTGCAAGGTATTTATTATATACAACCTGCGGTAGAAATGACTCGAACTTGGTACATTGCACCTAGATACATTTTTAGTTTTGTTGAGTTTTCTTTCTTGTTTCCCTGACATGCACTTATGCAATTAAAATGACTACAATCTCTCTTTAAACAAGTAATGGCACATAGATCAACTCAGCAGAAAAGATCTGAATTCTCGAAAAACAAAGATTCATATCATCACCTAAACACAACTAAATTGTGCATGTTGCTTCTCTTAACCAAAAGCTTCATACTTTTCCACTCTGTTTTAGAGGCATTTATTCATTTGTGATCCCTTAAAATATTTATCCTTTTGGTCCACTATTTTACTAGTGGTGCTACATAAAACATTCATCGTTGCTAAGAATAAAACTGAAAGGAAAATTGAGGATACCTACAATTCCATTTCACAAGTATATAGCCTCGAGTACTTTCCTCCTCACATGAGCGGTTTGGGAGGGGCCAGTGATCTGATTTCAGGAGCAGAACTAGGAAAAAGTATGTTCAACTTGTGCATGAGGATATCGGCTCTTGATGGAATCTCATTTAAAAGAAACTGCTGAACAACAGGTTTCTTAAACCATTCCATGATAGAATCACCTGGAGCCCTCAAAACAACCTTACTGACTTCAAAAGGTGATTCTACTGAGCTCAACATCTGAGCAACCACGATCTTCAGAGTAGGTCCTGTAACCAGTTTTATGCGTCTTGGTACAACGCCATAATACAACATGCGCTTTCTGAACCTATGGAGGGTGTGCACAACAGCTATAAGAGCAGCTCCTACAGATAAGTTTCTGACATCAAGCGACCAAGCAATATGCTGATCAAAAACTATGGCCTTCGGGAAAAGTTTGTTCTCGTAGGCAACTTTCCATACACACCGTGCTCGATTTATCTGGCCCATAAGAACAAGGTAATTAAGGAGGACGTTAACAAAATACCTTGCAGCCCCTTCTTCCAACTCATAATCAATACTCTGAAAGAATTCTCTCACAAAAGATAACACAGGCTGTTTCCTCTGTTCTGGACCGGTGAAGAGTCCACACATAAAAGCATGAGCTTTATGTTTCGTAGCACTAAGGATGGACATCAATTGCTTTTCATTCATCTCATCCTGGCATCTCACAAGATGAGCAAGAGTTGATGTATAAAGTACAAGATCCACTTTACCAGCAGAATTTACATAGGTCTCAAGAAGGTGCTTGCCCGACTCATACAAACCATTCTTCATACAAGACTCAAACAACTGTCTAATTATGAAATTATTTGTTCTGATCCCAGATGAACCCATAAAACGTAGCCACCTCAAAGCAAGATCAACAGAACCATCCTTAATATATACCATTAGAACATCACTAGCATTAACATCAACAGAAAATCCCATGGCCTTCATTTCAAGCAAAATTTTGGCAGCAACATCCACGAGCTTCTTATTAGCCAGGAGTGTCAAGAGGGCAGTATAAGTACTTAGGCCTGGTCTCAACCCAGCATTGGTCATCGAGTTATACAGCTTCATGGCAGAATCTACTTGTCCAGACCCTGCATGCATTTCCAAAAGGCATGAATAGGTAGATGGAGTCGGCAGGAATCCAGCCTTCTCCATATTTGTAAAAATGGACATTGCAATTTCAAGCTTCCCTGATTTTGCATGAGACTCGATGATCATAGTGTACAATCCGAAGTTGGGCCGAAATCCTGCTTTCTTCATCTCATCCCAAAGCTTAAGAGCAGAATCTAACTTACCAGCTTTTGCATATGACTCTATTAAAGAAACATACATACTGGCAGATGGCCTAAGCCCAAAAAACTGCATCTCCATGTACACTTTCATTGAAGTGTCCAGCCTCCCAGCTTTCCCCAGTGAATCAACAAGTGATACAAAGATGTTAAAGCTTGGCCGGAACTTCCTTTCCTTCATCTCTTGGAAAAGCTTAAAAGCTGCATCAAGACGGCCTGATTTTGCAAGGCTTGGTATCATCAGTTCATAGGTCGAACCATCCAATGAACACTCTGCCTTTTCCATGCTCTCGTACATCTCAAAAGCCTTGTAAGGCAATCCCTTATTAAGGAACAAGGTCATAAGCACATTGTATGTTTCAGTATCAATATTACAGCCTGAATCCTGAACCTTCTTGAAACAACAATAAGACACCTCCAATTTTTCAGCTTTAGCCAAATACTGAATCACTCTATTATATGCACCAAATGAAGAAATCCCATCCTTACTAGAATCATGAACCATCTCATCAAACAAAGACTGAATCCCATCAAAATCTCTACGCTGATTCAGCCCATCAAACAACATAATATAACACTCATCATTTGGCACATACCAAGATTGCCTCTTAGCCCATCTAAACAAGCTCAATGATGCATCGCTTTCTTTGATAACTTTCAAAGCTTGGGTTATATGAACCATTTTAGGCACGAAATGGAGTTTATCCAATTGCGTCTCCAATTCTGGCCCCCATCTCCACCTATTCACAACTTCAACAATCTTCGCAACAGCTGAGGCATTCAATAACGGTTTCTTTAGCTCACCAACCATTACATGGTCATCAAGCCCAGGCTCAACAGACCTCACACCTTTACCACTGTATATAACACTCCCTGACTCATCTAAATACTCTATCTCTTCAGTCCACTCATTGAACTTATCAACATCACTACTCTTCCCAGTACAGTAGCTTCTCACAAAACTAGGGCTTTTAACAAGACTCAAGTTACTGGCAAGTTTAGGACTTCGGATAAAATTGGGGTTTCTAACAAAATTAAAATTCTCAACACAATCCAGCTTTCTGATAAATTTACGATTTTTGGTACAATCAGCGCTAAGATTAGGGTTTTTCAGAGAATGGGGGGTTTCTGATAAGAAATGAATCGAAGAAATCGAATTGACACCCATCTGAGAGCCACAGAAAGTGAAGCTATTGCAGCTATTACTGACAACATTGGTGGAGGAATTAGGGTTTTGCGAATTAAGAGTGTGAAAGGGAGACATGGAAATAGGGTTTTTAGTGACTGTAAAATAGAGAGCTCTCGGGCACAATTTGTTGGCACGGTGGATCATTGAGTTCAAATGCGTGATAAATAACAGTTGATTTTGAAGAACAAAATGAATGCTCACCTGATTTTTGGAGTCAACTTTGTTACTCTTAAGAGCAGCTAAAACCCTAAAAATGGTGGTTTTGGGGTCTTCATGAAGTAGTTTGCCTGAATTACTGAGCGGAGATTATTATTAAATGACTTTTTTTTATAATTTTTTTTTTTAATGTTTTTTATTTTTAACTAATTGTATTTTACTTAATTTTTTTTATAAACATATTTTAGGGTTTTTAGTAAAAATACTCTACTTTAGGGAGTATGTGCAAATCTACCATAAAATGAAAATCAATTGCAAAAATACCCTATTTTTCCCCAAAATGCCCTCTGATCGTGCTCCAAATGTTCACATTTAGCGCTCCATTTTCCTATATTTTTGTGTTTGTTTCTCGGGTAAAACCGGGTATTTAATGGTTAAAATAAGTGTTTCAGGGAATTAGGGAAGTTCAGGGGCAATTGTGTAATTGTGGAGAAATTAGGGGCAAAAGTTCGATATTCGAAAATATATTGCAGATTCTGTGAATAAGGGAAAGCTCAGTGGTGCATATTGTAATATGCCAGCAACGCACAGCATCAACACGCCACGTCAGTGCACTAAACGACGCCGTTTGGTGCCTGCTTGCGTCACGCCTGACGTCACGCTGACGTCAGGTCGTCTTCTAGCTACTGCCGGGTCGACCCGACCCGACCCGCCACGCCAATGACCCGGTTGACCCAGTCGTGACCCGGCCACTTCTCCGACGTGTTCCGGCCATTTTTCGATGGTTTTTTCGGTCGATTTCAGCCCAGATCGGAAGCCCACGTTTTGGTGGTCCCATTGCACCCATTTTGAGCCTCTCATGCACATGATTTACCTCACCTCCAAGTCCACCAACTTTAATGGAAATTCAAGCCTTCAAGCTTGATTCCGGCGGGTTCTTGCATGCCCAAACTCATCCAAGCTCGCCAAGATTCAGCGGTTTCATGCCGCGGGAATATTCCCGCAGTCCAGAAGGTCAGAACTTGTCGCCAAGCTCCTTAAATGCACGGCGACTTCCGACGGCGGGTACAAGCTCGCTCTCCAGGGGTTCTGAACCCGCCGGGACAACCAACCTTGGAGTTTTGCACGTCCAAACCTTCCCAAATCTTCCCTACTATATATATTTACCTTTCCCAACCTTAAACACAACTCCATATATCCAAACAATAGCAAAAATCACATAGAATAGCTTAGAATAATCCTAGTTTAGCTTAGAACTACACCACCTCACACTACATAGTTCATGTGAATTTTCTAGCTTGGAAGAAGAAGGCTTGGTGCTCTATTGAAAGACAAGAAGCTTCCTACTTGTGGTTTCTTCTTACTTTTACTTCTCTTCCATTTATTTGTAATTCATGAACATGTATGTGTAATATACTTTGAATGTTGAGGAATGGATTTTATATGATTTATCTTGTATTAAATTGATCATATCTCTACCATATCCATCTTGAGTGATTAAATGTTAAATTGAATTAGATTGAATGTATACATGTTGTTAATTGATCACTAGTAACATGTAAACTTTGTTTTACAACATTGATTAACTCTAGTGGTAAGAATTTGGTTAGTATTTGCATGTCATGCATATTAACTAGTTCTTAATGTTCTAGGTTGTAAACCCTCTATTATTGTCATTCTAATAACTATTAGTTGATAGTAATTGAGTGGTAGGATTATATTGCATATTCCATAGAACAAAAGGTACTTAATTGAGATCAATTACTATATTCCTCATCATTTGTATCTTTGCTCTTGCATAATCTTTGCAAGAATTAGTTAGTTAGGTTAGTTAATGATAGTTTAGTTAGTTGTAGTGATTTAGTGTAATTTAATTACATTGCTTAGTTGTTAATTTACTTATTTGCTTTAGTTGCCATCTAATTAGTTTAGGTTAATTAGAATTGTCTTTGTAGTGTAGAGATTGCGTATCCTTGATCGTAGGATTCGCATCACTTTTAGTTTTCCACATTAGTGTAATTTAATCTCTATTTACTTTACTTGCCATATTAGTATAATTGTAGTGCATTAGATTAGTTTTAGTTTACTTGCAACCATCCTCATTTACTTTTTATGCATTTGTAATTATTGTAAATATAGTAATTAGCTTAATTATAACATAAGACGTAGAACCGACTTTACGTGTACCAACCAACCAACCTCCCCCGTGGGAACGATACCCTTACTCGTAACCACTATACGTGGCCAACGATTCGTATACTTGCGAAAAGGGTAGAAATACACTCGCACGCACGTACCATCATTTACCGATAGTTTATAGAACTATCGTGTGTCCCATGCGCCGATCAAGTTATTGGCGTCATTGAGGATATTTTATTAGAACAATTACGTGCGCATCACCCTCACTCATCATTACACCATCTATCATAGATTTTTCTTCCTACAATTCAATTTTATCTTTTCACAGTCCTCTTTTAAAAGCATCTCCAACCCATACACCAATCCTCAATTTGTTGCAATTTCCCTCTCCAACCCATGCTCTATATGATGCGCCAGTTTGTAGCCACTCTCTTTCATGTACCGGGTCAAGTGTAAATCAATCCATGGCGCTACTTTGGTGCTTTTTTTTTCTTACGCCCTCAATATTTACTTATCCACATATTGACTATTATTCAATAAAATTTATTCTGTTTGTACCCCTTATTTAAATGTTTTGTTTAATCACAGTTTTACTCCTATTAAATCAAATTTATTTTAATGTATCCCTTTTTATTATCTAATGCTTTTATTTAATTTATATTTGTTTTAATTTACTTATTATTTATATTAATATTTATAATAAACTAAAATTAAGTATATAATACAAAATTTACTAAATGTTAATAAAAAAAAAAAACACTAAATTGAAAACAAAACAATTAAAGCAAAACACAATATTAATAAAAACATAAAAATTAAAAGGAAAAATACAGCAGAAATTACAACAATAATTTAGTAGTCCGGGAGATCATTTGCGGATCCTCGAAGATCATTGAAATATTGGCCAAAAGAACCAAAGGTATTTTGAGATCCTTGGCCTTGTTGAGCTCTTTTTGCCATGATTTTTGCTCGTTCATTTCGAAAAAGCTCGCGTAGTCTTGGATTGGGTTCGGAATTCAAATCCCTTAGTAAAATCTTATTTTCCCCCCGTAGACAAATTAAGGATAAAGAAGCTCACATTGAACTCCGAAATGCATTAATTGATTATTTGTGAGATGAATATACTAATTTAGAGAATTAAATGACAATATATACTTTTTTTTTTTGTTTTTTATTTCTTTTATGAAATGTAATGTCAAAGTTCAATTAATAATAAATGCAATATTTTAGTTGATTAAATTTAATTTCTTAATTTACTAATTTGTTAATTCCTTAACTTATCATAATATTATGTTAATTTCGGGGTGAAATGTTAATTGTTGAGAAATAATAAAAAATGAAATATTTAGGGAATATTCTTTTTAGAGTAACATTTGGTGCAATGAGTTGGAAATGGAAAAAAAAAAAAAAAAATGGTGTGGAAGTTGCTGCAAGGTTGCTCCAATTTGATGCAATGAGTTGGAGATGGCCTAAAGACACTTAATCCTAAAAATTTAAATTTTAAAAAATTCTAAAGACTCCCCCATTTTATTCCAAAATTGTTCTTACATTTTTTTCTTTTGAAACACTTCATCCTAAAAATCTTTTTTTTTTTTTTAATGAAAAATAATAATCTAATTTGACTATTTTTTTCAAACAATTTAAAAGTCAACACTTAAGAAAAATATGAAAAAAATAAATAAAATTTTTTATTGTTTGTTTATGCCAAAAAAAAAAAAAAAAAACAAAAAAAAAAAAAACCCCTACGAAAATCACCATTTAAAAAAATTTATGCTAAATGAATTGGTCCTAAGTTTGTAATTCAAGATGCAAGTAGAAATTCATATGTTAAGTGAACAAGTCTAGACATCTCTCTCTCACTAGAGTATTGATCATATTCGATGGCTTCTTTTAATTCAAGGTTTTGTTTTGAAAAAAAAAAAACTTCATAAAGCAGAACAAACAACTACATTATCTTCAATCAGCTTATAAATCAGCTTATAAAGGCATGAAGGAAAATTAGAAACCCAGGAAAAAGAAGGATCACAACAATCAAAATAATATTAAAAAATAATATGTTTTTGTGTTTGTGAAACAAAAAGATAAAAAAAATAGAAAAAAAAAATAGAAAAAAAAAATAATGTTGGAGTTTAGAAAAACCGGTTTGTGTGTTTATAATTTTTTTTCCTCTTTAGTAATTTTAATTAGGATAAATTTATTTAAAATGAAGTGTAGAAAGATAATTAATGAATTGTCAATGGCATCACTCCATCTATTAACCTTAATAAATACTTTTACCAACCAATTTATCAAACAAGTTAATTAAACACTTTCTAACCTTTGTCTTCCTCTATGACACTTTCTTTCCCACAAATTTTATTTTTCCTTCTATTTTAGGTTTTAAAAATTGGAGAAGATTATTTAAAGTGGTTTGAAGGTAAGTATTATATTTTAAATTTATCTTTAAACATCATAATCCTTATTATCATGGAAATCACATATATCATTGTATATATATTTTTTAAAATTTACCATTATATTCGGTTCACCCGGACCCGAGGTTTAAAAAGCTTTAGGTCGGGGTAACTCGATATCGGGTCACCCTGTCTCGAAGGTTTTTTGTCAAACCAAAAAAAGTATTTCGGGGTATTGGGTCACCTTGTCCCGAAGCTTTTTGTCTGATATCGGGTCATCCTAACCTGAAGCATATATATATATATATTTTGGGTTGACAAAAATCTTCGGGACATGGTGACGTCACCTCAACCCGAAGCATAAAAAGCTTCGTGACAAGGTGACCCACCGACTCGAAGCACAAAAACACAATTCAGGACAAGGTGACCCAATATCGATAAAACTCAAGTCGGTATCTCTAGTAATTTTTCAAGCAGCTTGCTTAACTTTTGAACTTTATATATATATATATATATATATATGGGTGGTTCTCTAGTAAGGACGTCCTGAAATTATAAAGTAAGGACAATCACCCACAGCCACACATTCACATTGGGTGTGGGTATTTATTAATGTGTGGCTGTGGGCCCAATGTGAATGTGTGGCTGTGGTTGGACGTTCTGAAATTATAAAGTCAGAATGTCCTGACTAGAGTACCACCGTGTGTGTGTGTGTGTGTGTGTATAAGACTAGATATATTCTAGTACTGATCCAGTAAATTGTGAAGGGATTTCCTCCAAATTAAACGTATAAGAGGGAATGGAAATTGCAAATTTTGCTAGAGCATGAGAAACCATGTTCCTAATCTAGGAACAAAAGAAACTTCCAAAAAAGGAAAGCCAACCATTAGAGTGAAATATCTGTTGGATATGGCTCGTATTCCTAATGGTTACCAAACGTGATTCAACCAATGTGGAGACTTCTTGGGGACGTGAGAACATTTGGAAGTAGAAGATCGTGTTTGAGGGAGGTTTGAAGACTGAAGAAGAACTGAAGAAACAGATTTTGAAGGAACCGCGGTGCGGACAAGGCGCACCAACCGCGACATAAGGAGTGGTACATTCCAGCAATTGTTACGGGATGAAGATTGCGGTGGAGGCAAAATGCACCAATCGCGGTATTCTAAGCAGTGGACTTCAGTGTCTTTGCGCGGTGTAGGTCACGGGTTGTAAACCGTGACCCAGACTGTGGCAACGGCGGATTTCGCCTAGATCAGGAATGTTGTGCGAAAATAGGAAATGTGTTCTCTTTTGGAAGTTCTTGTGCTTATCGAAAAAGGAAAAAGAGTTTGTCTTCATGCGGATTAGGAAAGTCTTGTACATAAAGGAAAATGATTCCTCCTTAAAAGAAGACTTGTCATAAATAGGAAATAGTATTTATGTGGAACTAGAAATTCTTGTACGTATAGGAGTAGGATTTCCGTTTATATTAAACTCCCCGTAATTCATATAAATACGCCATAATAACTAGGTTATGAGGTGTGGAGCAAAATAGTAAATACTAGAGAGATCTCAAAGTGAGCATTGGGTGCAATCGGGTTTGGGGTATTATTTAGAGAGAGAATCCTGAGTGTGTGGTTGTAACAATTTACTATATTTTGGAACTTTCTCTTGTCGTCCTGACGACTGTGGTTTTTTCCCTGATTTGGGTTTCCACATAAAACTCTTTTTTGTATGTGATTAGATTTGATTATCTTCTCTTTATCTTATCTTTCTTTATTATTGTGTTTGTTTGTGTTATATCCGACAACGCTTCCACGCGTATAGTGACGTTTGTTCGCTAACAATTGGTATCAGAGCCACGGTTGCTTGATAGTGGTTTGAATTAACTTTATGGCAAAGCTGATAAGATTCGATATTGAGAGGTTCGATGGAAAGATGAACTTTGGCTTGTGGGAAGTTCAAATCAAATATCTATTAATCCAATACGATTTACACAAGGCGTTGAAGGGCAAATCAACCCTTGCGAACCTTGAAGGCTCTAGAGATTCTAGTAAAGAAACAACTAGTTCTAGTTCTAGAAAACCTAAGATAAGCGATGATGATTGGGAGGATTTAGTTGAAAGGGTTGCGAGTGCGATATGATTGTGCCTAGTTGTTGGGGTTTATGCCCAAAAGCATGTAATTTGTAAATGTGAATGAAACATTAATAAAAGAAGTAGTTTATTCATTCTATAAATCTGTCTCATACATTTATATCATTTGTACTTAATATCCAAGATTGCCGGATGTAATATCTAATTGAGTATATGAGTGTCATATACAGAGGAATTTAGTTTGAGATGAGCAATCTAAAGAGTTCATAGATAGCAAATAGAGTTGGGTACTTTATTTGTGATTAATCTACAGATGCGGTCTATTCTGTAATGTACGGTAGTCTTATCCTAGAAAATTCATATGGTGATATGAGAATGGAGGCACCTTATATGATGTGATTATATAGGACTGGGCCACGATCTACATGAATCTCTCTCTAAGATTTGTTACATGATGAGATTCATATGTATCGACAATTGATGGCTATATATGGGTGATCTTAATCCTGAGTGTCATATCAACTCCTTCAGGTTAGATCGTGGTTTTTGATATATCATGGGTGAGATCGGAGTTGCATTCCCAGTCAATAACTTCGTATGTTGGAATCGCGGTTTAGCTTATGGCTAGGAAGGTCTGTACACAATAGTGGAATCCACTCCTTCTTGCGAGAAGTAGATAGTAGTTCCCTTAAGAGTTGATTCAGGGCTTGAACAATATGAGCACTCTCTTTCTTCCGTAAGAAAGTTAGGATTTATTGTTCATTAGAGAATCAATGGTACTTAAAGGAAAAGATATTATTAGAGAGGTATAACGGACTTTATGACCTAGCTCTAATTATGAACTACTTGTGGAGGATTATACCATATGTAATAGCTATATCAATGGACAACTGTAATTTCGGTTTGTGTAATACATCTACAGTTGGGAGAGTATAGCCTCGGGTTTTTAGTGGAATAACTCCGAGGTTAATAATCATGAAATATTAATTAAAGAGTTTAATTAATTATTTCTAAATATTATTGGAGCTCAAAACTGTGGGTCCATTAGGTCCCCTTGCTAGCCCGATTGATTAAAGGTAACAAGGGTCATGGTTAATTAATTGGATTGTCCAATTAATTGTGTTACGAAAGTAAAACGTATTTATTTAGGGATTAATTGAATAATGAGATTATTTAATTAATATATTACTAATTAAATTAATTAAATAATTAGATTATTTAAGTAATGAATTAATAATTCATTATTAAATGGAGGTTGCAGGTTCAAATCATGACTGAGACATAAATAATTAGATTATTTTATTCTTAATTAGGTATAGTATTTAAGTTTAAGTCAACTAGGGTTATGTGGGAGTTAGAATCCTACTCTACCTAGGACACTTAAATACTAATTATCTTTTAAATATATGGAGATATATTTTTGGAAAGAGATAATGATCTAGTTTGAAAAATATATAGAGATATATTTAATATAATTAGATAATATATTAAGACTGATAAAAGGGATCAGTAAAAGCTAATTGAACCTAATGCACGCAAAGAAAAAAAAGAGAATAGAAAACACATCAAGTGGTGCGGCCAACTAAAAGAAAAAAAAAAGGAAAATTTTTTCATTTTGACAAGGGGTGGCCGAATTTCACCATACAAGGTAAGGGGTTGCTTTCGTGTGTCTCTTCTACCTCCATTCAAGTTCCTTGAAGATCGTGATGTGCCCATACACAGTTACTGGATCACGGGACATAGCGAGAAAGACGTGGTGGTAAAAAACAGAATAAAGCTTAAAGAAATGAAGGAGTTGGTCTACAAGGGTATGATCTAATTCCATTTATATATTCTTATATATTGTATACGGTTTACAAGTTGCATAAAAATTTTAAAACTCCATTCCATTATGCAACGTAAATCTGGGTTCCTACACTAGTCAAGAACGTTCTTGCAAATATTCATGGAACATATTCAGCGAAAGAACTTTGTGAGAGGTTTGAAGAATTGTATCAAGTGAATAGCGTCTGTAACTGGTTCTACCTAAAGGAGCAGTTTCACATGCTGCAGATGTTTGAAGGTACGAAAATTTCTGAACATCTGGGAGTGCTCAATGGAATAGTTTCAGAATTAGAGTCGATAGGAGTTAACATCAATGAGAAAGACAAAGGTATAAGGCTCATCTGGTCCCTTCCATCATCCTATGCGCACATGAAGCCAATTTTGATGTATGGGAGTTCAACCATATGTTTTGGAGATGTAGTGAACAAACTAATCTCTGAGAAACGAAGGCTAAAAAGTGAAGGTAAATCTTCTGATAACTCTGTTCTTTTAGTTGATAGGAAAAAGAGGAACTCTAAATGGAAAGTCACTTGTTGGGGATGTGGACAATCTGAACACATAAGGAAGGATTGTTAAAATAAGAAGACAAGTGCGGTTAAAGGCTCCAAAGAGGGTGATCCGGCAATCGTCTCTCTTGAGTATGACGACTACAACAATGCCCTCTAAAGGGGCATAAAACATCCTCATGGCATGACCGCTAGTTGCCATAATTGAGGATGTATTTTTGATAGCGGGTCCACAATTACACACGGGCATTGGTTAGGAGGTGATGCAAGGTGTGTGGTAGATAAGGATGTCGATGGTTGAGCGAACTCCCTGGGTACCTAACGTGAGGAGTTGCACCACAATTTCATCAAGGTAAATTTCGACATGTGCCAGTGAAATCTTAGGATGGGTGTTCCTAAGTGGTTATACCTAGTGTTAGGTATGTTGATTCTCGGTGATGAGGATCATAGCTTTGGACAAGTTTTGGGGATTCTTGCCATAAATGGAGGATTGTTGGATATGTCATGTATTCCCAATGGTTACCAAATGCGATTCAACCAATGCGAAGACTTCTTAGAGACGTGAGACCATTTGGAAGTAGAAGATCGTGTTTGAGGGAGGTTTGAAGATCGAAGAAGAATTGAAGAAACGGATTCTGAAAGGAACTGCGGCGTGGACCGCAATGTAGACAAGGCGCACCAACCGCGACATAGGGAGCGGTACATTCCAGCAAGTGTTTTGCAGTGAAGACCGCGACGGAGGCAGAATGCACCAACTGCAGTATTCTGAGCGGTGTACTTTAGTGGCTTTGTGCGGTGTAGGTCACGGGTTGCAAACTGTGACCCATATCGCATCAACGGCTAATTTTGCCTAGATCAGGAATGTTGTGCGAAAATAGGAAATGTGTTTTCTTCTGGAAGTTCTTATGCTTATCGAAAAAAGAAAAATAGTTTGTCTTCATGCGGATTTGGAATGTCTTGTACTTGAAGGAAAATGATGCCTCCTTAAAAGAAGACTTGTCATAAATAGGAAATAGTGTTTATATGGAACAAGTAATTCTTGTACGTATAGGAGTAGGATTTCCTTTTATCTTAAACTCCCTGTAATTCATATAAATACACCATAATAACTAGGTTGAGGTGTGGAGCAAAATAGAAAATACTAGAGAGATCTCAAAGTGAGCATTGTGTGTAATCGGGTTTGGGGTATTAGTTAGAGAGAGAATCATGAGTGTGTGGTTGTAACAATTTACTACATATTGGAACTTTCTCCTGCTGTCTTGACGGTTGTGGTTTTTTCCCTGATTCGGGTTTCCACGTAAAACTCTTGTGTTGTATATGATTGGATTTGATTATCTTCTCTTCATCTTATCTTTCTTTATTATTGTGTTTGTTTATGTTCTATCCGGCAACGCTTCCGCGCTTATAGTGATGTTTGTTCGCTAACAATATCTTCAATAAGCAAACCAATATCAGGCATATGAGGGCATCTGCTACGAATATAATTCACCACCACCAAATAATTGGATGTAGTCCAGCCTCACGGGCCAAACAAATTCCTCAGAAACCGCTAATGACGTATTTTGTAAGCTTATATGTTTTCTCCTTCTTCAAAAGCCATAACACGCTCCACTTGGAAATCAGCTGTTTATGTGACCTGAGAAAATAATATTATTAGTTACAAGATTTTCCCAAGTAGCATTACATGCTTTCCCAAATCATCCAAATTGGGAGGTGCACTGCCACATGTGCTAAAAAGTGTTGTGCTATTATTTTTCTTTTTAATACTATATTGAACATAAATTTATTTATAAATATTTTAACACTAGACTTTATTCGTTCGCATATAAATATCTCTTAATTGTAGTTGAAAATATAATATAGGACGCTAAGTGGTAATGTGTAACTCTATTCCGCATTAGTGGTTTGAGGTTCGAGTCCTACAATACAAGTCCCACCCCCCCCCCCCCCCCCCCCCCCCCCCCCCCCCCCCCCCCCCCCTTGGAAATACATAAAAAAGGTCCCTCTGACCAAAAAGTTGAAAGTCAACGTTAATTTGAAAATCTGAAAAAAAAAAAATCTTTTTTTTTTTTTTTAATTGATCTCCATCATCTATCTTTGAGATGGATGGTGGAGATTAGTGGTAGATCCAGGAATTTTAACTAGGTGGGGCACTTGAACAAAATAACAATTATATTATAAAAAATATTAAGAATTAACATCATAGTAAAATGAGTTTTTTTACATAAAGAAAAATTAATGATATACTGAAGTTTATAGAAAATAAAAAAAACAAATAGAACACCTACTCAAGATGAATCAAATAATCTTACGTTCAAAAAAATAAAAGTAAAAACAAGAAACACAACATTAAAAATTAAATAATAACAAGAAAAACAACATAAACAATAAAATTGCAATATTTATTCTTCTTAAAATAATAAATTACATTCTAATTTTATAATAAGAAATTTTGTTTTATATTTATAATGAATTCACTTTAAATTTATACAAAAATAATTGATTAATAACTATTACTGGACATGTTTTTGATTTTTTTTTATTCTTTTAATTATTGGTAAATTATTGATTCAAAATAAATTAAAACTATAAAATAAAGAAAAATACCAAAGATAAAATAAAATGAATCATAATAATAGATGGACTATTTTAATATAATAAATTAAAATTTGAGATTTTAGGGTTTATTGATTGGAAACTAAAATTATTAGAAATAATAAAAGTTCAAAATAATAGATAATTTAACATAAAATAAATTGAATTAAGTAACCACAAATTGAAAGTAGTTAAGAAGTTGACAATGATTGACAAGAGAAAATAAATTGTTTTGTTTTAGAATAGGATGAAAATTTGAGAAAGAAATTGGAAAAGATGGTAAAATAAAAAAGGTACGAAAAATTATTAAAATTACATTTTAAAATTAAATATATAAAATAAGATATTCATTTTCTTTGAAAAAATTAAATGGTGGGACTTGAACCACCACAACCAATACAAAAAGGTTACAGCACACCAGTTTTACTAAGGGCCCGTTTGGGATAACTTTTACTTTTAGCTTTTGGCAGTAGAAGAAGATAAGTAAAAGCCTAAGCTTTTCAGTTACTGTTTGGATGGTATATTCTAGAAGAGCTTTTGTATTAGAAAGAGCTTTCGAGACTGTTTGGTTGGAACATTTTAAAATCTCTTCTGATTATGATATGACCTTTTTACCCTTGAAGAAGAGCTTTTGAGTTTGTTTGGTTGTAACTAATTAAAATCACTTCTAATTTTAATATAACATTTTAAACTTAATTAGAATAAATTATATATGTACATTTTTTTAAAATAAAAGTTGACTTCATATGGGATATTATAACATTCTTTCAATTATATCTCCTTAAAAAATACATACTAAAATAAATAAAGTAATAAAATTAAAAAGTAGAGCGATCGTCATCTCTTCAAATACAACTTTTTAAACACTATCTTTTGCTAAAATCTCGGTATTATATTCTTGTTACTTTTTTTGTGTGAAAAATAGGGTTAATGTTGACAAGTAGAACGAAAATTCACAGTAAATTCTATCTCCGACAAAATCTCTCACATGTCACAAAGTTATAAATTAAAATGAGAACTTTGAGAATTAGACACAGAATCATAAAATTTCCATTAATTCTATAGCAAATCAATCACACAGCCTAAGTGCCATCAAACCAATGTCTTGCTTTTTACTACTTACTACTACTACTACTTGGACCGAAGATGTGTGTGAACACAATAACATTTTCAAATCATTAAACATAAACATATTCAACAGTCTTCTTTGGTTTGGCATCCTTAGCTCCTGCAATGGTGTTGTTGGTGGTGTGCTATTCTTCCTCCTCCACCAATTCCTTATATGGTTGTTGTTTGTCATCTGTGGCTGCTGCAATGGAGTTGTTGTACTTTTCCAATTCCTTCTTGTATGCTTCCATTGCTTCAGCAGCTTTCACGTTCCACGCTTGCTTCTCTTCCTCACTCAGTTCCTACATAAAAAATAAAAATAAAAATAAATAAAAAACAGCCCACCAATTAAAAACATGAACCCAACACATATTACATAACAATAACGGCAAAATACACATAAATTCATTACTATACCTTCCATTTCACAGAAATCATAGCAGTAATGGTGGAGTTGTTGGTGCCTGGCCTCTCCTCCAACAAAGCCTTCCTTGCCTCTTTGCCGCAAATAACACAAAACAAAGCACAACAACTAAGCAATGCTGCTCTTGCTCGAACACTGAGAAGACCCATTTCATACATATTAGTACAAGCAGTGGACACTATGAAGACCCATTTCAAGCCTCAAGTTCTAATTTAAATAAGCTGAGTACAGAAACATAATCTCAAACTAATGGAAGTTAAAAACAGAATTCGTCTTAACACAAGCCTCATCTTCCAAGTGATACCGACCAGTTAAACACATAATGCAACTAAAACAAGCATTCATAACCAGATTTTCTAACGAATTCGAAAAAAGATAAAAACATTTCGGTGTACCTTTTGTTAGATCGGGAGACACATCTTCTCCTCTAAAGACAAGAGGAACGTTAACCTTCAATAATGCGTGGGAAGGTGCTCGTGGAAAGGTCACATTAAGTGGCGCATCTGCCCCGAGTGCAGATGTAGTTGACACATTCAAATACATACAATTTAGAGGCAATTAACGAACCCAAAATCCTACTTCAAAATATGATTTTTATAACTTTTACATCAACCCTTCAATCTCAAGTAACAGTAATATAAATGAAGTTCAAATAGAAAGCAATTACCACTCTTCACAACAAAAATCCAATCATTCAACTAAAATCAACAACACCATTTCCCATCTAAGTAGCAAAAATCCAAACATTCAATGAAAATCAACAACACCATTTCCCATTTAAGTATCATATTGAGCATATTAAAGGGAAACTAAAGATTCATAGACTCAATTCATTTTCTCCAATTTCTAAAAAGAAAAAAAGAAAAAAAGAACCTACGATCAAAACACTTGAGCAAGGGTAAGAGACACTTTGGCATCAAGATTATATAATCATAGCTCATAACCAACTTACACTCACTAACACACACATACACGATTTTACATACAAACTACATGACATGATTTTACATACATACATATATTCAAGTGTATACAGAGAGAATTGCCACAAAATGAAAACTTTAACTAAAAAACACAACTTTACAAGAAAACAAAACAAAACCTAGATCACAAAATCCAAAAAGCGTTCAAAACTACACAATTTACATGATTTTTCAGATCATATATATATATAAAGATTTAGAGAACGAGAAAGGGGAAGGGTAGAAAGGTAAATATATACCAAGATGAGGGAGTCTTGAGGTTAGAGAGGAGACGGAGGTGGGCATGGGAGAGAGGGATGGAGTTAGTGATCTCGACGACGTCGTTCTTCTAAGGCGAGACTCGTCCAACCAAGACTCCGTTGACCATCGCTGTCTTGTGCTTCCTCGCGTACAACACCAGTTTTATGTACGCATTTTGCAAGATTTCGTATCTTAACTCGCCGCCGCCACCACCACCCATCTCTCTCTCTCTCTCTCAGACTCAAGTGAGTTTCTGCTACTGCTCGAAATCGCTGACAAATACAAAGAAGAAGAAACGATGTCGGTGTCTGTGTTGAATTGGACTCGGCGAGTCTATGGTGAGGAAGTTAACAAGGTTGAGACGGTGAGGAGATTGACGAGGTCGTGTGCTGGATATGGAGGTTGATGACTCTTCATGGTGGTAGCAACGAATCTTCGTAGCAAGCAGATTGGGAGAGATGAGAGAAATTGGGGAAGAACATCAGAGTGTGAATTTCAGTTTGATATATATATATGAAAGATAAGGGTAAAATTGGAATATGAAAATTTCATTTAACTGTACAAAACTCTTCACATGTTTTTTAGAAGCCCTTTTAAGAGAAGCACCTGTTGTGGTGCTTCTTGTAGAAGAACTTTCACACCCAAGAAGCCCTTCTCATAATTTATCCAAACACTCTCCATAGCTGCTTTTGAGCCTCAAAAGAGCTTTCAAGCTCTCTAAAAGCCTAGCCAAACAAGGCCTTAGAGGTGTTTTGTTATCATTATTGTTATTTAATATGTATATATATATATATATATATATATATATATATATATAATTGAAAGAAAAATCAATTTTTTAATTTAAATTTTGAGGTAGGGCATGGGCCGCACCTGGCCTTAAGGTGGGTCCACCCTTGGTGGATATCAAATAAAAGTTAAAAGAAATTTAAAATTGAAATCCAAAAACACAAAAAATTGAAAAATGAAATCCAAAAAAGAAATTGAAAACCGAAAAAAATAATAATGAAAAAATTAAAAAAATAAAGTTCATCTCCAACTGTCCATCATTGTGATGGACGGTTGGTGATTACTTAATAATATATATATTGATAAAATTAGAATAACCTAAGACAAAAAAAACATCACAAGCGGTCATATGTTGAAAAATTCATAGGCAGTATCCATATATATATATATATATATATATATGTATATATATATGTGTGTGTGTGTGTGCGTGCGTATATGTGTGTGTGTGTGTGTGTGTATGGGGTAGTCTATAGAACAACGGTGTACTAAACACTGCTACCTGTTGTTTACTTATAAACTTGTTGAGCAGGTTACCATTTAATCCAATGCAACTTAAATTTTAGCTTTACCAACTGTTCCCTAGGTAAAACAATCATTTCTTTTCAAATTTAAAAAATAATCAATGAAGCTGACAAAAACAATAAATGCGTTTCAAATTTAAACAACAATCATTTATTTTTAAAATTAAGTCTGTTCCCGTTATTCGATTTGCATTTGTACTGTGTGATAACACTCGATATGAGTAAACATCATTTAAAATGTGTGATTACATTAGATATAGGTAAACATAATTTAGAATGTGTGATAACAGTTGATACAGGTGAATAGTTAAAAATATAATAGGGGTGGTGAATCTAATGTCCAACAAAGTAAGAGGATTGATAGAGCTTTGGGTACAGGTTTACAACCCCCTTGTCCTAGTGTCCGAATTTGATATATTTAATTTTTGGGGCCCTTGCAAAAATGTCTACTTTCAAGTTTGAAAGACCAAAAATGTCTCCTTATTGTTTTTCTTGCAAAACTGTCTGGTATTAATGTTTACTTTGCATAAATGTCCCCTGTTGGACTAAATTACCCTTCTCACTTAAAGGGGGGGTGTAATGTCACAAATACCCTTAAACAATTCAGTTTCCCACAATTACCTTTGTCTTCCCTTCCCTCCTTTTCTTTCCACGAGTCCTGTTTATGTTTGTTGAATTCCCTCCCCATTTTCGAACATATCTGACTCGACCACAGTCGTCCCCCATCTCTCTTCTTTTTCTTCTCATTCTTCTTCCTTCCCCATCTTCGGGGCTTCAATATTCCTCCTACCATTCCAAAATTCCTTCTCAATTGTTTTCAACTGAACATATTCCAAAACCATATAACCCCAAAACCATATAAAAACCCTAAAAACATAGAGATAGAGAGAGATAGAGGCACGAGGACGACGAGGGATGATGGGTTTCTGTCTCTAGTCTTCAAAAGTTTGCAAATGTGTTTGGGTAACAGACAGGCTGGAGTTTGAGTCATGGCAGAGACAGATCAACCAGGCAAGGATACCTAAGCTGCTAGCTGTGAGATCGAAGACGGCTGCAGATGAGTGTTTCTTTAAATATGTGCATTGGAACCTTTGAAATCAATGTTCAATTTTTCGTCTGTGCTGGGCGTTGCTGCTATTTAGGGCTAGACATTGTTCTTGGGTTGATTTTCTTTTTCGCTTTTGTTGGTGTTGGGTTTGGATTGGGTTGTTTTTGTTGGTTTTGCCTGGTGTTTATTTGGGGTCGTTTCTGCTGGTATAGCTGTTGTTTGTCTTATGTTTGCTATTTGTTCTTTCTTACTGCTAGTGTTTGAGCTGTTCGGTTGTCTTGTTTTTTTAGGCGTCTTTGCTTCCCTGCCTAGGGTGCCTAGGTTGATTCATTTTTATGCAACTTGTGGGTGTTTGGATTTAGCAGAGAAAGTGTTTGATAATATGCTTGAGAGAAGCATGGTTTTGTGGAATGTTATGATTGATGCGTTTGTTCAGTCTGGTGAGTTCGTTCAAATGCAGAATTTGTTTGAACCTGATGGGTATACATTGCAGAGCGTTATAAATACTTGTGCCGATTTGGGTGCTTTATCTCTTGGTATGTGGGTAATTGCTTATATTTTGAGAAAGTTTGATCCTGGTTTAGTTTCTAGTGTTTTGATCAATAATTCGCTAGTTGAAATGTATTGCAAATGCGGGTCTTTAGAATTAGCTTAACAAGCCTTTGAAAGGATGCCTAAATGTGATATAACTCCATGGAATTCGATTATTCTCGGATTCGCGATGCACGGGAAGGGCTGCTGCTGTGTGGCATTTGTTGTTTTGTATGGCATTTGTTGAAGTGTTGCTGCTGTGTGTGGCATATGTTGTTTTCTATGGCATTTGTTGAAGTGCTGCTAGTTGTGTGGCATTTATTGTTTTCTATGTCATTTGTTGAAGTGCTGCTGATGTGTAAAATCGTGTTATAAAAACCTAACTCGCAAGTGCACGAATCGTGAGATAAGTACAGTGACAAGTAGAGATCGTTCCCAAAAGGAAAAGTGATCTACTAGTTATAACTAATTCTAATTAAAGCTAAGCAATTAACAGTATCCAAGAGAGACTGTTTGATTGATTGATTGATTATGATTAACTAAATTAAACTAAGAAAACAATTAAAAAGAATATGTGAATGTGATCAAGAGGTGAGAGGACTAGGTCATCAATGCTCCCCAACTATGTTTACTCAATGCTTCGAATTGACTTTTGATAAAAGATGTAACTCAAGTTAAGGGTTCGTTCTTATCTTATTTATGATTATTACCGTATGATCCTGGGATGAATCAAGTGTTCTCAATTGCAATTCAATTTAACTCAAAAACTTGAGATATGAATCACAACCAAAAACCCATTAAGTACAAGAACAAGTGAACCAAAATTGCGTCCCAAAAACTTGGGGTTGCTAATTTTATCCATTCAATTAAATATTAGCTCTCAATTATAATTTAATTTAACTCAAACATATGAGATATAAATCACAATCAAAAACCCTAAATTCCTACCTAGCATAAAACTATGCATCAACAAGAATAAAGAATTAAGTTATAGGATGAATTGAATGAATCAAAACCTGAATTAATGGAAATATAGTCAATTCTAACAAAGAGTATTCATAGAGGTTCACATTGACTCTCTAGTATGGAGTTAGTTACACATATTAGAAACAAAGAAACAAGAGGGAGAAAAGATAAAACCCATTGAAAAGCTTCAACAAATTCTTCAAATCCTCGATGAACTCCTTCGTCTTCGAATCTTCTATGAGTAAGGTGAATGATGGTGATGGGGGACGGCCCCCTTGGTGGCTTGGGACCTCCCTTGGCTGGCTCTCCAGCTTGTCTCCCGAAATTAGGTTTAAAAGGGGTTTAAATAGGTGAAGATGCAAGGCCAAGACCTAAAACAATAAGGAAATCTATTCCCTTTGAGAATACAAGCCTATTTGGAATTCTATTTCTTTCCTAATCCATCCAAATTGATTACTTATTGAAGGAAGATAAGGATTAGATGTCTACTTGCTTCCCAAGACTCCCACACATGTCCAAGAAGGTAATATTTCTCGTTCCGACAACTTGCGAAACAAATCCCGAAAGTATTCGCGGATTTTATGACTGACTTATTTGACCTTCGGGCACTAAAACGGCCATAACTTATTCTAGAAAATTCGGATTGACAAGCCGTAAATTGGGTTGGAAATTAGACTTCCGGGGCTTCAAAGATAGTAGGACACACAGTTCAATCGGAGCTGAGAGATATGGGCCCCGCAATCTTGATAATCTGCACTATGGCGGCTACCGCTGTGAAAGCCAGAGCGGTTCCGCAGTGGTATACACTGTTTTGCACCGCTTTGTGTGCCGCTGTGTGGAAATTGATAGCGGTCTTTCATGATGGTTGATGGCCATTTGCATAAAAGTCCCTCAAATCTATCAAAATCACATTTTTTCTCTGAAATACTTCAAACATATCACTTGGATCCAATAACCTGAAAAATGCTCAAACATACAAATTAAATCCCAAAAAGACTCGAGAAATAAGCAATTGATTGGAGGAATGGGGATTAAAAACATATACAATAAATGACCGATCAGCTGCTGCTGTGTGGCATTTGTTGTTTTCCATCGCACCCTTTGTTGAAGTGCTGCTGTTATGTGACATTGTTTATTTGGCATTGATAACTCTGTCCAGGGCTTGAAGTTTGAGTTTTGGGCGTGAAAACCTTGTGCAGGGCTTGAAAATCCTTTTACAGGACTTTAAATCCTTTGACAGGGCTTCAAATCAATCTATAGGGCTTTAAAAATCAACTGTTTTACTTACACCATTTTGTTATATTTTTTCATTTTCATATTTTTGTTTCTTTAACAACATTTCCAGGGTCTATGGATACGATGGATGGGTTCATAGTACACTGCGATAGACATTGGATTGATGACCAGGTGATGGGTCCAATTTCCTTTGCATGTCATGACGACAAATATAATAAATTGTTTGAAACAATATGTCATTGAATAGGGGTTAGTAACGACAGATTCCAGATAAGCTTAAGTTCAGAGCTTTTAACGTCGAAAGGGAGTTGTACATTATCCATTATGAGCGACAGTGATGTATCCTGTTTGCTTTCTTATAATCGATCCTTGTCCTTGTTGACTGAAATTAAGGTCGAAGTTGTAGAAAGATTGAAGGTATACATGACTGAAGGCAATTGAAAATGTATTTCAAACTCTGATGAAGTCAAGAAATACAATAATCCAGTCATGTATACCTTCAGCTTGTAAACCCTCCAGTATTTTAGAATCCCCAATTAGTACTCCATATTTTTCATCAGTGAGTGGTAGCAACCAGCCATTTGGTCCAGTGCCTTCCCCCGGATTTACATCGGCTGAGAAAGATCAGGAGACTCCAGCATCGACTACCAAGCATGCAAAGTCTAAGGTGGATGATTCTGATAGTTCTAGTAGTGAGTCTAGCAGTGACGGGTGAGTGTCAACAGACTGTAGAGAAGTTGAAATAAATGGAGCACCTAAGAGTTTTACACCCTCTACGACGACATGGTGGACAATACCGGGCTCAGAATTGTACTCAATTCAGCCCATTAGATCAAAAGAATTGTTTCAAGACAATGGAGACTTCAGTGAAATATACAAAGGATAGATTTTCAAGGACAAGAAAACATTGAAAGGGGCTCTAGGGTTCAACGCATTGCAAAAGAGGTTTGATTATAGGGTTCGACGATCGAATCATACACGATTCGTCGCAATATGTAAAAAGAGAGATTGTTAATGGATTTTTAGGGTAGGGAAGTCGAAAAATGGGATGTACTAGAATGTTAAGTCCGTTGACTCTGTGCACACATGTGGTGTTAATGGAAACTACAACGTAGATTTTCACCATGTAAGTTCCCATGTAATAGGGCAACTGTTTGCAAGAAAGTTTGCCGATCCAGGATGCAACATCCGTCCTAAAGATATAATGATTGACATGAAGGATAAGCACGGCATAAACCTCACCTATAACAAAGCTTACAGATCTAAGGACCGTGCTTTACATAGTGTTTTCGGTGATTTGTGGGAGTTATTTAAGACGTTGCCCACATACTTTCACATGTTGGAAAAATCTAATCCGGGGACGAAAACCAAGATTGCAACTGATAGGCAAAACCAGTTCAAATATGGATTCATGGCACTTGGGGCTTGTATAGAGGGAGTATGAAAGTATACAAACGTAGTTAAATTGCTTAAAGCATACCTAAAAGGGGAAAGGGGGGGGGGGGGGGGGGGGGGGGTGAATAGGTTTTTACACCTTTTTTCAATCCCTTGAACAAGCTTTCGTTTGTCCTTCAAGGTAGCCTTACACACAACAAAATAAGCCAAGGAAGACATACATAGACAATACGAGAATACAATCATGAGAGCAAGGTCTAAGTATATCATCTAGTTGTGTGAGGTATAAGAACAAATAAATACAACAACAAAGTAAGCTTGTATTTCAATAGATGTTCAATGAGTTACAAGAGTGATCAAAATATCACTATACAAAAAAATTACAATATACAAAAGAATCATAGATACAAAAATGATCAAAAGAATGAATCCACAAACCACACTATACAAAGTCTTGCTTCACAATACATCATACGTGAATATTATGAATCAAGATAAAAAAATATACAATTAAAATATAAGAGAAAGAGATAGGAAGAATTAACACAAGATATTTTTTAACGTGGTAAAACCTCCAAGGAGGAAACATCCACGGGTTGAACTACAACCATTGGGTACTATATTATTGGAAAGTAAACATAGAACATTCACAAAGTGACCAATCTTTAGCTCACCCAACCTAGTGAAGTCTAAGCCTACCCAACCCTATTGGAAAGTGTGAAATCCCTCAATGATGCGAAACCACCATATATTTGACACCACACAAAACCAACATCGATGGTAGATTAGAAATTCCTCAAGAGTGCATACATCTCCCGTGTACCCCGCTCTATCGGAGTCTATGTCTAACCATACGCCTAGGCCTACCAATACAATAGCCAACTCCCTATCCAAGGCACTCTTGCCTCTAGGGAGCCTCCCATGCATGACTATCCGAGTCCTCCCGACTCTAGCCATGACTTCTTGCTTACTTATCCGAGTCATCCCGACTCTAGGCAAGTCTTCTTACTTGGCTATCCGAGTCACCCCGACTCTAACCAAGACTTCATGCCTTTTACAAGGACTTCCTAGTGTGATCATGTGAATGCAAATGATGCAAACAATCAAATCAACATAGAATGAAAAGTCCTAGAGGCGTGTTCAATATTAATCTAGAGGGGGGTGAATAGATTTTAGCTATTATTACCCAATTTTCGCATACAAGTCAATATTACGAAAATGACCCTACTAGTCAAAAATTCAAGCAAGTGTATTATAGTGCGGAATTTAAATGACACTTGATGTATACGTGGAAACCCAACCACTGGGAAAAACCACGGGCTGTATAGTGCGCCACACTCGGAACTCGAAATCACTAATTGAAATGAAGTTTACAACCTATGTAGACCTCGTCTAACAATCCGGTCTGTAACCCCCCACTTCTACCCTGCGGGCCTTTATTAGCAACCCTATTCCAATTTGCTTGAGGCCTAAGCACTCTTAGCCTCAAGTCTTAATTCTCTAAGAAGAGATTATGCAACCTATGTGAATATGTATGAATATTCAAATAACAAACAAGGCTAGGGAACCTTAGATGCTTATCTAGGATGATGATATATTCAATTAAATCAAACCTAGATATCAAATGCTAAATGACATGTCAAAATAGCTTAGATAATCAAGATTAATCAAAAACCTAATTAGCTATCACAATACAACACTCAATCAATTCATCACAATTAATTCTCTAATCTTGTATTTATCATATGATCAAAACATACAAGTAAATTAAAGAGAATAGATTGATAATAAAAATAATCAAATAAGATGAACTTAATCAAAATCTTACCAAGCAAGTTGTGATGATGCAAATCCAATCATGGATGCATTCTATATAGTAATAGAAGATGCAATATGAAATATGATGCAAAAGGGATTTGATTTGAGTGGTTAAAAGTGAGTTCTTTGTATTTTTCTTCTCTTGAAAAATGTTCTAAGTATGAAATCAGAAAATCAACTCACTTAATTGACCTAAAGTCAAAGTGGCATATATATAGGGTGTCAAGATGAAGTGTGGTCGTTTTGATAAGTGACACCACAATTTTGCCATGGGCGCTCTACGTAGAGCGCTTTGTAGAGCCCCCTGCTCTATTCTCGCGAGAAAACAGAGGGGCGCTCTACGTAGAGCGCTTTGTAGAGCGCCATCAGAGAGGTCGCTCTACGTAGAGCGCTTTGTAGAGCGCCTCTACAGCGCTCGAATTAAATCGATCAGGTCTGTACAGTGCCCAACGGGGGCTGTTCGTAGAGCGCTTTTGTAGAGCGCTTTTGGGAGCGCCCAGTGCAAAAATGCAATCCTAAGTCTAAGCATGACAAGGCAATTGGATATGCAAGATGCAATCAAACTAACATGCAAGAAGAGATGTTAATGAGCATTAAGGCACACAAATAAGACACACAACATACAAGGATTAAATATATGCATGAGTTGTGAGTGTGTGCAACTATCTCTTCAAGACAAGTAAGCACATAGAGATTTACCTTTGGTGCTTATCAACCTTGAGGACATGAGAGGGTCTTGAGCTTGAATATCTATCACTTAAGCTACCCTTACATACAATCCCCAACACGTGGTTTGTCCACGAAATAAGCCAATCAACAAAACGGGAATCCTTACATAGAACATGTGATCAATACATTCTATGGCACAAATAGACCTAAACATGTGATATCACAAGTAATCAAGTCTAAATGCAAAATACAAGAATAAAACCTAAAGCATGTGAAACATCAAAACACATAAGCTCAAAGTCTCATTCATACATACAACACTTGAATCAAAATATATTCATGAAGAACAAATTCAAGATGCTATCAATAAACAATAAAATGCTAGATATATGAGATTTAGATCAATCAATATTCTAGACAAAAATATAGAGCAAGGATTCAAGATTTACATCAATCAAATCCTAGATTGCTCTAAAACACAAACAAGATTCAATAATCCTAGATTTCATTAATCAAAGGATTAAATCAAATCTCAAGGTCATTTATCACAAAATTAATTCAATCAAGTTCCAAACAACCTAAGATGCCATTCTAATTACAATACAACTCACAAACATATATAAAACCTAGAATCATAGAAACTAGTCAACATTAGTCCATAAATTGACTTTCAATTAGAATGATAATCAAGCTATCTTTCTCAATAGCTTTTACCAAAAATAAACATAGATATAGAATGATAATCGTCATGTCACCTCTTTGAACAATCTCCCTTAAAAGATGATACTTTCTTTCAATGTGTTTACCTCTCTTGTGACTTCTTGGTTCTTTCGAATTAGCCACTGCTCCACTGTTGTCACAGTAGATAGTGATCTACTTATTCGCACTAGGAACCACTAATCATGTTTGTTATTCCTTGCAGGGGTTCCAAGAAAGGAGAAGGCTGAATAAGAATGAAATCAATTTGCACTTGGGCAACGGAACGTTAGTGTCTGCAAGTGCAGTGGGAGATATTAGAGTTTGTTTGGATTCTAGAAGGCATTTAGATTTAATAGACGTTTATTATGTACCTCAATTCAAGAGGAATTTAATTTCAGTTTCTTGTTTGAATAAATTTGGATATTCGGTTACTTTTAATAAAGTTTTTATTATTAGTAAGAATGACAAAATTATTTGCCAAGTACATTGGAAAACAGTCTATACTTTTTGCATAGAAATATCTCTCACTCGTTAGACACAGAATTAACGGAACCTAATCATAAAAGAGTAAAATTATCAACAGATGAAACCTACCTTTGGCATTTACGCTTAGGTCATATTAACCTTAATAGGATTAAAAGATTGGTATGTGACGGACCTTTGAGTGACTTAAAGGTTGATGATCTACCAACTTGTGAATCTTGTTTGGAAGGTAAAATGACCAAAAGGACGTTCTCTGCCAAAGGTGCAAAAGCCACTGAATGTTTAGGATTGATACACACTGATGTATGTGGACCTATGAGCATTCAAGCTAGAGGTGGATATGAGTACTTCATCACCTTCACGGATGATTACTTGAGATTTGGTTATGTGTATCTCATGAGACATAAGTCAGATGTTTTTGACATGTTCAAAGCATTCAAAGCTGAAGTGGAAAATCAGCTTGAGAAACACATAAAAATCTTGAGATCTGATCGTGGTGGAGAATATCTATCTGGTGAGTTTCAGCAATATCTTATTGATAATGGGATAGTTTCTCAGTTTTCTGCACCAGGTACACCTCAACAGAATGGGGCAGCAGAAAGGAGAAATAGAACTCTTTTGGATATGGTTAGGTCTATGTTGAGTTATTCAACACTTCCTATTTCTTTTTGGTGATATGCTTTACAAACTGCTATATACATTCTAAACGATGTACCATCTAAGTTTGTTCCTAAAACACCACATGAGTTGTGGACTGGGCGCAAGCCTAGTTTACAACACTTAAGGATATTTGGTTGTCCTGCACATGTGTTAAAAGGAAAGACAAAAAAGACGGAGTCCCGTTCGGAAACATGTATATTTGTAGGGTATCCAAAAGAAACTAAAGGATATTATTTCTATAGTCCTTCAGATCTTAAAGTATTTGTTTCGACAAATGCTAAATTTCTGGAAAAGGACTATATGAATGATTTTGTGCCTAGAAGTAGAATTGTCCTGAATGAGATGTCAGGAGATACAATTCCACGAGAGGTTACACAACCTAACCCAATTGTAAGTTCCGATCCAACACAAGATCAACAACCTACCATTCCTCGTCGTAGTGGGAGGGTTAGAACACAACCCGAAAGATACATCAGTCTGGGAGAATCAGTGGAGAATCTCCCGGACGACGATGATCCCTATACGTACAAGGAAGCTATGGAGGATGTTGATAGTCACCATTGGCAAAAGGCAATGCAATCTGAGATTGAATCTATGTTTGATAACAGAGTCTGGTCCCTTGTAGACTTGCCTAAAGGGATAAAAGCCATTGGGTACAAGTGGGTATACAAGAGGAAAAGAGGTATGGATGGAAAGGTGGAAACCTTTAAAACTAGATTGGTAGCTAAAGGGTATACACAGAAAGAAGGTATCGATTACGAGGAAACCTTCTCTCTTATGGCCATGCTTAAATCCATTAGGATACTCTTATCCATTGCAGCATCTTTAGATCTAGAGATTTGGCAAATGGACGTCAAGACAGCTTTCCTTAATGGAAGTCTTGACGAAAGCATCTACATGATGCAACCAGAGGGATTCATTGAAAAGGGCCAAATGGAAAAGGTATGCAAGTTGCAGAAATCCATATATGGATTAAAGCAAGCATCCAGATCCTGGAACATAAGGTTCGATCAAGCTGTCAAAGGTTTTGGATTTATTCAGAATCCTGATGAACCTTGTGTATACAAAAGGATTAAAGGTGAAAAGTTGGTTTTCCTGATTCTTTATGTTGATGATATACTACTCATTGGAAACGATGTAGGTGTATTGACATCAGTAAAAGAATGGTTAGCAAAACAATTTGATATGAAGGACTTAGGAGAAGCAAGTTTTATTCTAGGTATCCAAGTAATAAGGGATAGAAAGAATAGAACGATTGCATTATCCCAAGCTTCATACATAGACAAGATCTTGTCTAGGTTTTCCATGCAGGATTCCAAGAAAGGTATGTTACCTTTCAGACATGGAATCAAGCTTTCTAAGGAACAAGTTCCTAAGAATGAGCATGAAAAGCAATTCATGAGTAGAGTTCCATATGCCTCGGCAGTTGGAAGTCTCATGTTTGCAATGCTCTGTACTAGACCAGATATTTGTTTTGCTGTTGGCATAGTTAGCAGGTTTCAATCGAAGCCTGGTCTTGATCACTGGACGGCAGTCAAGCATATTTTCAAGTATCTTAAGAGAACGAGAGATAATATGCTTGTATACTCTAGAGGGGATTTGATTCCCGTTGGGTATACAGATTCTGATTTCCAATCAGATTCTGGCTCTAGAAAATCCACATCAGGGGCTGTGTTTACTATTGGAGGAGGAGCAGTCATATGGAGGAGTATCAAGCAATTTTGTATTGCTGATTCCACCATGGAAGCTGAGTATGTTGCTGCATGCGAGGCTGCCAAAGAGGCTGTTTGGCTCCGCCAATTCTTGATTGACTTGGAAGTGGTTCCTAGTGCAAATAAGCAGATCACTATCTACTGTGACAACAGTGGAGCAGTGGCTAATTCGAAAGAACCAAGAAGTCACAAGAGAGGTAAACACATTGAAAGAAAGTATCATCTTTTAAGGGAGATTGTTCAAAGAGGTGACGTGACGATTACCAAAATCGCGTCAGCAGAAAATCTAGCGGATCCCTTCACAAAGGCTCTACCTCAGAAGAGTTTCGATGGGCATCTAGAGAACATGGGCTTGAGAGATATGACACATTTGCTATAGCGCAAGTGGGAGATTGTTAGGATTATGCTCAATAGCAAGAGTGTAATGTTGTAATTAACAATCTTTTTCATATTAATAAAGTGATTTCTAGTTTAACAAATCGTATAGCATTTATAGTTTATATTATAATTGTCAAAGTAAATAATCATAAGGTCTAAAGACTATGGGAAAAGAAGAATTGTTCGTACATCTGGATATGTATGTGGTAGACACAATTCTTTAGTTAGTCTTGAATAATGTTCACAACTTAAGTTAAAGGTTGGGCACCTTTATCTTGTTAAAGTTGTAGAATTCTTTTGCTAGCATTTGAGTGGGATCAAATGAGATATGATGAGTCTAAAATCATCGGAGTGTCTTCGAGCAAAAGGATCTAGTGCACTGGGTGCATTGAACTGGATCACAATGAAAAGCTTTATCTAGAACCGTCAGTAGATAATAGTCTTTTCATTATCAGGACAATCGGAGAGTCTATCTTAATCCTGAGATAAATGATGGACTTATGGTTGCAAGTGATATCATTTGAGTTATCAATGAGTACGATTATATCGCATAGTCTATCCTCGATAGTTTGGTGATATTCATTTGTTAATCGATAGAGGACTTCATTTATAGATATGGACATCGTGGCTCTATTTAATTAAATGAGAGTATAATATCATCATATGGATGTTTTGAGGTAATTGGATATTAAATCTCAACGTTGAGTTTTCGATAGTGTCTATTGAAAACATGGCTTCTGGACAAGTCAAAATATACAAGTTCAAAACGTGGTCATATGAGTAAATATGGTAACTTGGAGAGTTATAGGCGGTCTATGAACTCTTGGCGATTACTGATATTAATCACGAGGATACACTATCTCCAATATGATTGTCTAGGGTATGAATGAGGAGCATCTTCCTTTTCTATCTTTATTTAAGAGTTCAGTTTTAGCTCTTTAGTGGAATGAGTTAAAATTAATGGATCGGACCTAAGTGAATCATTTGTTGATTGTGATTAGGTTATGTCTATTGAAGCTTAAATTCAGATGGCCCGCCAAGATCCCCAATCCACACGGACTTGCATGGATCACTTGATATATTCTACCGAACCAATTTAAGGGTCCATCTAGAATTGCATTTAATATATTAAGAATATAATTTGCACATTATTTAAGTAATGGGCTGCTCAATTATATTAATATATTAATGAAAGACATGTGGGCTTGTTTCTTTTAGTAAGAATGGGTCTGGTTCACATGTGGGCTTTTTATTTAAAGTCCAATGGATTAAATGAAATAGGAAAATAATATTAGGCCCAATCTTATACAAGTGGGGCGGCTAGGTTAATGTTTTAACCTAAAAAATATTATTTTGTTTCATTTGTTTTAATTAAATAAGAATTAATTAATTTATTGATTAATTGTTTAATTAAAGAAACAAATCTTTCCTAAAAGTAAAAGACTTGTTTGATAAGTAAATAAATAAATTAGTTTTATTTATTTAATCAAATAAGTAGTCTTTTTATTTAGTCAAAATAAAAGAATAAAAATCAAGGAGTTGGATTAGGGTTTGAAGTCTTAAAAGACATGTGGTTTTTGGGTGCAATACAACTCCTCTTTTGTAGAGGAAAATTGCGGCAACCCTAGGCAAAAGCACATGAAGAATTCGGCCACCCTATAAGGAAAGAAGGAAGAAAATTTGGCCACCTATATAAGCATACTTATAGAATTCGGCCACCACAAGAAATTGTGCTTGAGTTTTTATTTCTTCTTCTTCTTCTTAATTCATAGAGAGTTTTTATTCTAAAAGACAAAAAGGAGTGTTAGATTATTCTTTGATAGTATACTATTGCTTAATCATCAATAAGCTTGTGTATACGATATCGATCTAGGTTCACGCGAGTTTCGATCATTAGATTGAGAACTCAAAAGTGACCGGAATAATCTTTGACATTCTTTTGATTGTTTTGTGACTAACAAAGAAAAGAAAGTTTTTGTTTGGTCCATTCACAGGTTTGCAATTTAAAGAAAAGGGAGACCACGCTCCTAGGTGATCCACGTTCGTGCTCGGATTGAAGGTCTTGCGGATTACCATCGACGTAAGTCAATCGGATCACGCGACAAAAGGTAATTTACTTTTGTTAATGTATATGCATGTTTATTGATTAAAAGGGTTTAAGGTTCATAAAGGAAAAATTTTTAAAAGTCACTAAATCGTTTTTAGTATCGCTTCCGCTGCGTTTACCACTTTTGTTATTATTTTTCCCTACATTGTGTTGGGGAGAAATGAAAGCAACAAACGTGTGGGAATTGTGGGCAAAAGGGACACAATCAAAAAAGTTGCACGAACCCATCATGTAGCATAGGGAAACCAGTAAAAAAACCATGTGCCCGAATAGGAAACACCAGACCCCTGTTTGGCACCCCACCTCAGCTCGGATGACACTGACACAGACGATGAATAAGTTGATTGTTAGGTATGGGCGAGACTCATCCTTTCCTTCTATTTTTTTTTTTATAAAAAAAATCTTTGACGGCCAGCAGTTGCTTACGCTTTTGCTATTGCATGCACATACATCTTCACTGTAGGTTCAGATGCAAGAGTGCAAGAAAGTTGTTGCTATGATGATGGTGTAGTATGTGTTGTAATATGCAGGGAATGTTGTTTTTGTGGTTGTTGCTGTGATGATGGTGCAGTCGTTCTTTTTAAGTGGTGTGGTGTAGTCATTGTAAGTTGCAGGGTACATTGTTTATGGTTTTTAAGTTGTTACTGTTAGGATTATGCTCAATAGCAAGAGTGTAATATTGTTTTTGACAATCTTTTTATATTAATAAAATGATTTCTGATTTAAACAAATCTTATAGCATTTATAGATTGAATATTATAATTGTCAAAAGTAAATAATCATAAGGTCAAAAGACTATGAGAAAAGAAGAATTGTTCGTACATCTGGATATGTATGAGTTAGACACAATTCTTTAGTTAGTCTTGAATAATGTTCACAACTTAAGTTAAAGGTTGGGCACCTTTATCTTGTTAAATTTGTAGAATTCTTTTACTAGCATTTGAGTGGGATCAAATGTGTTATGATGAGTCTAAAATCATCGGAGGGTTTTCAAGTAAAAGAATCTAGTGCACTGGGTGCATTGAACTAGATCACAATGAAATATTTTATCTAGAACTGTCAATAGATAATAGTCTTTTCATTATCAGGACAATCGGAGAGTCTATCTTAATCCTAAGATAAATGATGGACTTATGGTTGCAAGTGGTATTATTTGAGTTATCAATGAGTACGATTATATAGCATAGTCTATCCTCGATAGTTTGGTGATATTCATTTGTTAATCGATAGAGGACTTCATTTATAGATATGGACATCGTGGCTCCATTTATTAAATGTGAGTAGAATATCATCATATGGATGTTTTGAGGTTTTGGATATTAAATCTTAACGTTGAGTTTTCAATAGTGACTATTGAAAGATGACTTCTGGACAAGTCATAATATATATCCAAGTTCAAAGTGCGGTCATATGAGTAAATATGGTAACTTGGAGAGCTATATACGGTCTATGAGCTCTTGGCGATTACTGATATTCTTCACGAGGATTCACCATCTCCTATAAGATTGTCTAGGGTATGAATGAGAATCATTTACTTATTCTATCTTTATTTAAGAGTGCAATTTTAGTTCTTTAGTGGAATGAACTAAAATTAATAGATTGAACATAAGTGAATCATTTGTTGATTGTGATTGGGTTATGTCTATTGGAGCTTAAATTTAGATAGGCCCGCCAAGATCCCCAATCCATACGGACTTGCATGAATCACTTGATATATTCTACCGGACTAATTTATGGGTCCATCTAGAATTGTATTAAGGCATGTGGACTTGTTTCTTTTAGTAAGAATAGGCCTAGTTCACATGTGGGCCTTTTATTAAGGTCCAATGGATTTAATAAAATAGAAAAACAATATATAGATATATTAATATATATGGCACATATATATATGATATTATATTGTTTTATTTTTATTATTTGATTAAATGGAAATTAATTAATTGATTAATTAATTATTTAATTAAAAATCAAAATCTTTTTCTAACTAGGAAATATGTTTCTTAGTAGTATACTATTATGGTAGTATAATAAATATAAAAGACTTTATTTGGTAAGTAGATAAAAAAGGGATTTATTTATCTAGTCAAATAAGGAAGTCTTTTATAGTTACAAATACACTACGGAGTTGGATTAGGGTTTGGAATTCTAAGGAAACCTACCTAGGGTTAGGATTTAAGTCAAAAGACAAATCTTACATGGTAAAGGATTTCGGACACAATATGTGAGATATATATGGCAATTGGCCGGATATATATATTGACTTATATATTTTATATGTGGCATGCAGTACTGGATATATATATATTGACTTATATACATTATATATGGCAAGCAGAATTAGGCAATATATATATTATTTGGATGGTAGTAAGAATTCGCCTAATATATTATATATATAAGTTCGTCCACTATAGATATATATATATATATATATATATATATGGCAAGACTTGCGGCCACTAAATATATATATATATATATTCTTTGTATATTTTCAAAAACCCTAATGTCTTGGACTTGAGAGTTTTTTCTTTTGCTAGAGGAAAAATAGAATCCAACTCTTAGACTAGTGTGATTTTCGGCCAAGAGGAATAGAGAGAAAAGTTTGTTCTTATTTCGATAGTGCACTAGTTACTTTTACATCAAAAGGTTTTGTGCACAATTTCGAATAAGGTTCACGTGAGTTTCGATCTAAAGATTGTGAATTCAAAAGTGACCAGAACATTCTTTGTTGTCTCTTGGAACTTGTAGTGGCTAACGAAAAAGAAAAAGTTTTGTTAATCCATCCTCAGGTACACAATTCAAAGAGAAGGGAGACCACGCTCCTAGGTGATTCACGTTCGTGATTGGATTGGAAGATCTTACGGATTACCATCGACGCAATGTCAATCGGATCACACGACAAAGGTATGATATCTTTAGTATTATATGTTAATTAATTAGAGGGTTAAGGTTCAACTTATGGAAAAATTTTAAACTATACTAAACCTTTTTTTAGTCTCGCTTCCACTGCGTGCAATCGTTTTTCCCTACAGTTACAATTTCAAATTTAAGTTCAAAAGCAGGAGCAGCCCAGCATGTGTTATAAATAAACAATATTTACAACTGTTTTTAAGTTGTTATGGTGATGATCTTGTATGGAATAATTGTGTATTATAGAATATCTGTTGTGGCCTTTTATATTATGGAATAATTGTTGTGGCCTTGTTGATACTGATATTTATGTTATGTTTCTGTTTAAGTATATATTTGTGTGTGCCCAACATACATATATACTGTTCTTTATTGTATATATTGTTGTATACTGTTCTTTGTAGTATATACTGGCCTTGATATTATTGATCCCAGGAACAGGAACCATGCAAGACAGGGCTTGAATTGTTTTTTATTTTTTATTTTCATAATAAGCCCTGAACTAACAATGTGAAGCCCTGGAATAACATTGATGTGTGAAGCCCAGGATATTCTTTGTCTATTTCATGCAAGACAGGGCTTGAATTTATTTACATTTCCATAAGCCTTGACCTATGTATGTCAAGCCCTGGAATAATTTTTGAAGCCCATGAGTCATGCAAGATAGGGCAAGGCTTGAATTTATTTATTATATTCATAAGCCCTGACCTATGTATGTCAAGCCCTGGAAGAACATTGATTTGTTAAGGGCTGGATATTATTGAGCCCAGGAGTCATGCAAGACAGCCCATGTTTGTACACACTTACACCATATATATTTGTACATACGTACATAATGTTTTTGTTGTGGGACAATGTATTTTAATTAATAATTATTCAGTTAAATGAAGTAGCAGTAATGGTAAAAGTAAATTTAGGGAGTCTTGTCTTTACACTAATGGTGTCTTTTCAGTTTGAAAAATGCATGCATGCATTCATTGCAATGGGTGGTGAAAAGGCATCTAGATGACCTTTCAATGGAAAAAGACGGTTACAATGACCATGGTGGCTTTTCATTTATTGCGACGTTGGTTTTCATACATTATAAATACCGTCCTTTGTTACATTTTTTTCTCACTTCACTTCTATTCTATTATTTAGTATTTTTTTTTCAGGGTACAATGGTAGAAAACAACAGAAGGAATAATGTTGGAAAGAATTTTGATGAAACAGATAGGTTGGAATCCATCTTCGAATGTCTGAGGCAATGGATTGCAAATGCAGAGAACACCATCCGTGAAGAGCGTGCAAACGCTGGACGCCTGACTGTGGACAATGCAATGTTGATGGGAAAAGTTGATAACCTAGAAGCAGAAATTATCAATTTACATGTGCAGATGGAAGCAAGAGACAATGAACTAAATGGGCTGTACAGTCTTGTCGAAAAACTGCAAAAGAAAATGTTGGACTTCAATATTCCACCATCTCCTTAGAGGAATGCTTTATGATTATGTTCACAGTTTGATGTCTTTACAGAAATTTTTTGTTTTTATCTTCTTTGTGTTCAACATTATTAAGTATTTAATACTTATATGAAATGAATATCATATTTCCCTTTCCTTAATCCCTGACACAATATCTCAATCATCATAAAAAGTTATCTTTAATTCATATAGATATACCAAAACGTTATCTTTAGTTCATAAAAAGGCAAAGTAGATGCCTTGAACAAACATAAAATATACACAAACAACCTTTCACAGATATTTGCTCACTGTTACTCTGATTACAAAAACAACAATATACAATATAACCAGCATTACTGTTTTGGTTTGTACAGGTTCAGTGTAAAGAACCTTATCTTCTGTGGTACCAGAAGTATGATTTGAAAGTTTTTCATGCTGAACTGTACGGATAGATTCATATGCTTCATCCACCATATTAAATCTCTGGTAAGAAGCACCCTTAAATCTATCAACTTGTTCATGACAATCAGGCCAAGAGTTGAACACACCAGTTTTCTCGCATTTGAAAATAGCATACACCGATTTCTTTGCCATATCATACAACACACTGAATATATGTACAAAAAAACAAGTAACTAACAAAGAGGAAATCCAGATTATTTTTTTATAATGACAAAACAACAAACAAAATGAAGACATTAAATCCTGTAGACATTAAACAAAATGTAATAACAAAAACCAGTTAATGGGGCATAGAAGTCTTTCAAAAGAAATTAGAGGTAGAAGCTATACTTGCTTGTAACTGTGATTTCTTTTGAAAACCTCCATGCCCACTGAACTCATTTTTGAACTAAGATCAGAAATTAACGAATAAAAAACGAAACAAAATGAAGATTAAGATTTGTAGAAGAAGACCTCTGGGTGTGGGCGCTGGTCGTGAGGATTGAAAGAAACAAATCAGATGCGTAGAAGATCAAGATGTGTGGGCGAAGAAGATGAAAATCAGAAGATGATGAAGAAAGAGAAAAAGAGGAACCGACCATCAATATAAGTGAAAGACTGAAGTGGGATTCAGCTGTGGACCACTTGCATTGATTAATGGGATCCAGTTGTGGTCCACAAATTTCCTTCCTTTCAATGCATTGTTTTTGAAGCCTAGAAACAATATAGGTGAAGCCCTGGATTCAGAATTGAAGCCCAGAATAACTATACTGGGCTTAGATGATATTGTTTTGCATTTAATTTAAATTTTTCGACAATTCTAATTTTTTTTTCCAATTGTACAGAATTTGTTACACAACATGTGGCAACACCTAGAGTATTTGACACCACCAAAAACTCAATCTAGTATGGGAAGCCTTAGTAATACACTATGTAGTAACCTAATGTAATAGTGCAAATGTCACACATTACTTTACTAGGGTTAGAAGTGTTACTATGCAATTGTAATGGATTTGGTCACGGTGTATTTTTTGTGACCGTCCGATGCTCCCGCAAAAACTCTATAAAGATACCCACCTACATTCCATCCACTTTGGACTGTCTCGATCGAGAAGAAAAATACGGGGCCCATATCATCGAATGTATAAACAAAAGACATTTAAGCCCTGGAATAATTTTTCAAGCCCAGGAATTAAAAAAAAAAAACCTAGTGGGATCCAGCTAGGTCAATTACTGGGCTGAATGTGGAATAGTTGTCTCAAGCCCATAAATATAATTGAAGACCTAAAGTCCACCCGTTTAATTACATATTAACCCTATGGAGTTGTGGGATCCAGCTGTGATCCACTTTCATTTGTTAGTGGGATCCAGCTGTGGTCCACAAACTTCCTTCCTTTCAAATGTAAGACATTGTTTTTCAAGCCCAGAAACAATACAGGTGAAGCCCTAGATTCGAAATTGAAGCCCAGAATCACTGTACTAGGCTTAGATGGTATTGTTTTGCATTTAATTTAAATTTTTTGACAATTTTAAATTTTTTTCCGATTGTACGGAATTTGTTACATAACATGTGACAACACCTAGAGTCTTTGACACCACCAAAAACGTAATCTAGTATGGGAAGCCTTATTAATACACTATATAGTAACCTAATGTAATAGTGCAAATGTCACACATTACTTTACTAGGGTTATAAGTGTTACTATGCAATTGTAATGGATTTGGTCACAGTGTATTTTTGTGACCGTCCGATGCTCCCGGAAAAACTCTATAAAGATACCCACCTACGTTTCATCCATTTTGGACCGTCTCGATCGGGAAGAAAAATACGGGGCCCACATCATCAGATGCATAAACAAAAAACATTCAAGCCCTGGAATAATTTTTCAAGCCCAGGAATTAAAAAAAAAAAAAAACCTAGTGGGATCCACCTGGGTCAATTATTGGGCTGAATGTGGAATAGCTGTCTCAAGCCCATTTCAAGCCCTGTATTAAGAGTGCAAGCCCATAAATATAATTGGAGACCTAAAAACCCACCCGTTTAATTGCATATTAACCCCATGGAGTTGTGGGATCCAGCTGTAGTCCACAAACTTCCTTCCTTTCTGAAACTAAATATACCACGGTGTGTATAAAGCTATCTAGAGGGGGGGTGAATAGATTTTACGCTTTTTACCCAATTTTTCGTGTTAGTCAAAATTACGAATTTACCCTCAAGATAATATAAACAAGCAAGTGTAATATGGTGCGGAAATATAAATCAACACTTGATTTTTACATGGAAACCCTCACGGGAAAAACCACGGGCTATGTAAGTAAGCCACACTCGAACCTCGAATCCACTAAATGTGCAAATGATTGAACCTAGTCCAATTTGCTTGTGATCTAAGCAACCTAATCCCGATTGCTACACACAAGACTTAGCTTCTCTTGAAGAGAATACAACCCTAAGTGAATATATGAAAATATCCAAAATGCAACATAGAGCAAGGGAAACCCTATATGCTTATCTAAGATGATTAATATGCAATTAAGAGCAATCCTAGATATCAAAACTAAATGACATGTCAAATAGTTAAGCTAATCAATATCAAGTACAAAACCTAATATGCTAGCACAATACAACTTCTCAAACATACATCATACTAATCTCAATTTTGTATCTAGAGCATACAAAATAACAATCAAGTAATTAATTGAGATTTGCTAGATAAATTAAACACAAAATATGTAAGATATTAGTGAAAAGCTTACCAAGCAAAGTATGATGAAGATTCCATGCTAGATGACATCTAGATGATCTAAGATGATGCTAGATGATGATTGATGATCATGAAATTGTGTTTGAGTAATTAAAAATGAGTTCTTTGTGTATTTTTCTTCTCTTGAAAAATATCCTAAGTATGAAGCATGAATAAGAACTCTTGTGAATGACCTAAAATCAAGTTAGCATATATATAGAGGCCATAAGTGAAGTGAGGTCGTTTTGAAAACTCGCCAGAAAAATACTCTGTGCGCTGGTGGACCTGCGCTGGTGGAGCGCTGGACGTCAGGCGCATCCACCAGCGCCAGTCCAGCGGCGCCATACTGGGCGATCAGCGCTGGTGGCCGGCGCTGGTGGCCGGCGCTGGTCCACACCAGCGCACGACCAGCGGCGCGCCACTGGGCGATTTGCGCCGGTGAGCGGCGCTGGTCGACCGGCGCTGGTGGACCAGCGCACAGCCCCAAAATTTGCATCCCACATGCAATCATGCAAGGGGTGCAAAGTCAAACAAGATGCATCCTAAAAGCCTAAATGCTATGATGTTTTCAACACAAGATGCAATCATAAAATCAAGCAAGAAGAGATGTAAATAATCATTTATGCACAACAAAAAGAAACACAACATACAAAGATTAAACATATGCATGAATTGTGAGTGTGTGCAACTATCTCTTCAAGACAAGAAAGCACTTAGAATATTACCTTTGGTGCTTGACAATAATGAGGTCTTCAAAGGGCCTAATGCACTAACAACAACATTTAAACTACCCTTACAAAGTATCCCCATTTATGATTTGATCACGAAATAAGCCAATTAAAAACAACGGGAATCCTTACAATCTCCCCCTTTGGCTATTTCGTGACAAAACCATCACTCACATTAAATCCTCACAAAAGAAATAGAAACTACGGGATTACAATGATATTCTACATTACAAAGAGATAAGAGAATGCAACTTGAAGTCTTCAATCCTCTTGTAGAATAATCAATCCCTGAAAAGAGTTTCTAACATTCCAATTCAAGTAAAGTGTGAGATTAATCATGTGAGAATAATACCAAGCATTTGCATTTTTAGAATTTAGGCACAACATTAGCAAATGTATGCAATGTATGATAAATGCAATGCTCCCCCTCAAAGGGTTACTCCCCCTCAATGTTTTATCTCCCCAAAGTGCACAATAGCTTGCAACTCCCCTTACAATATCCTACTCCCCCTTTTTGTCATGATATAGGCAAAGGAGTAGTCCCCAACCGGGTCACTCATAGCAACGAGAGATAGAAGCATGCAAGATATGCATATACATATAAGTCACGTTATGCACTTCAATTAATTTGAGAGAAACAAGGAGATTTATTTGAGAAAATGTGTGAATCCAACATGCTTTGCATACAAGACATATAGCATTCAAGTCCAAAATACAATGGTATTTGGCAAAGCAAATGACAAAGGTTTCAAATAAGAATTCAAACCAATTTCACCAATGTCATGGGAAAAGCAAGGATATAGAGATTATTGATTTCAATTTTAAGAGCAACTATATCCAACTTTATAAGCGAAACATGGCATGAGCGACTTTGCACCCTATTTGATTTTTCCGGATAAGAAATCCGTATGATAGTAACCATGTTCAACTAATAAAGAAAGAGAGACATATGGAATGTAAATTCCTTTGAACGGATACAAGATCCTTTATTCATTTTGAGTCTCATTAGCTTTCATACAAGTTTTGCATTTTTAAGAATATGCAATCATCAATTCATGCTTTTCATGTGAGCATGTTGTATGAATTTCATGCTTTTTCATTTAGCATAAGCATGTTATTTAAGAAACATCATGTCATGGAGATAACTATAGGTCATTCACATCATACTTCCTATGTAAATCTCCTAGTCCAAAAATGCATGTTTGAACATAAATATGACATGGATTGTAGACAAGCAAGGTTCACACTTATAGAATTTGAAAGCATATATACATATGTACAACCAAGCTTACTCAAGCAATCAAAAGAAGAGGCATAAGTTATTTCAAATTTTTTGCAAGTTACATGAATGCAAAATAGCTCTCTTTGCTTGAGTTCCCCATATGGGGTCAATCATAGAACATCACTCCACAAGACATATCCCAATAGATCTACTAAGAGTTTTAAATCGAGTAGCATCTAAGGGTTTAGTAAATAAGTCCGCAAGTTGATCATTAGTACCTACATGTTCAAGTACTATGCATTTATTTTCAACAAGCTCTCTAATGAAGTGATGGCGGATGTCAATATGCTTAGTTCTAGAATGTTGAACCGGATTCTTGGAAATATTAATAGCACTCATGTTATCACAAAAGAGAGTGAGAGTACCTTGGTTGAATCCGTAGTCTACAAGCATTTGTTTCATCCATAGGAGTTGTGTGCATCCACTCCCCGCGGCTATGTACTCGGCCTCGGCCGTGGACAAGGAAATCGAGTTTTGCTTCTTGCAAAACCAAGACACCAAGTTGTTGCCTAGAAAGAAGCAACCGCCCGATGTGCTCTTCCTATCATCACAATTTCCTGCCCAATCCGCATCACTAAAGCCAACTAGACTAGCATTAGTGTCAAAAGAGTACCAAATCCCATAGTTGGATGTCCCATTCACATAGCGAATGATCCTCTTCACGGAAGAGAGGTGGGACTCCTTAGGATCCGCTTGGTACCTAGCACACACACCCACACTAAAAGATATATCGGGCCTACTTGCGGTCAAATAAAGCAAGCTACCTATCATGCCACGATATAGAGTTTGTTCCACACTTTTACCACTAGCATCCTTGCTTAGCTTCAAAGTGGTACTCATGGGTGTATCACAATGTTTGGCTTTCTCTAGACCAAACTTCTTCACTAGGTTCTTAGCATATTTGGCTTGGGTTATGAAAATCCCATCATGCATTTGCCTAATTTGCAAACCTAGGAAGTAACTAAGCTCACCAACAAGACTCATCTCAAATTCAAGAGACATGACATCAACAAATTGTTGGACTTTGGTGTTGTTGGTGGAGCCAAAAACTATATCATCAACATATATTTGAGCTATGAAAAGCTCATCATTGTCTCTCTTGATGAATAGTGTCTTGTCAACACTACCTCTTGTGTAGTTGTTGTCAACAAGAAATTGAGTGAGGCGCTCATACCAAGCCCTCGGTGCTTGTTTCAACCCATAAAGTGCCTTCTTGAGGCGATAGACATGATTGGGGTGGTGTGCATCCACAAACCCCTTAGGTTGTTCAACAAACACTTCCTCTTGCAAGAAGCCATTGAGGAAGGCACTCTTGACGTCCATTTGGTGCAATTTGAACTTGTGCACACAAGAGATGGACAAGAGAAGCCTAATGGACTCTAAGCGGGCAACGGGAGCAAAAGTCTCCTCAAAGTCGATACCCTCAATTTGAGAGTACCCTTGTGCTACAAGTCTAGCCTTGTTCCGCACTATGTTGCCATCCTCATCGGATTTGTTCCTAAATATCCATTTGGTGCCTATGACATTAGTGGTCTTAGGCCTAGGAACTAGAGTCCAAACCTCATTCCTTTCGAATTGGCTTAGCTCTTCTTGCATGGCAAGAACCCAAAATTCATCATTTAAGGCTTCCTCAACCTTTTTGGGTTCAATTTGAGAGGTGTAACATGTATAGCTAATAAGATTAGCAAGTTGGCGTCTAGTCCTAACACCCTCATTTACCTCTCCAATGATATCTTCTTTATCATGGAGTTTCCTAACCCATGGAGCGGGTTCTTTAGAGTCCAAGAGAGGAACTCTATCAATAGGTTGTGTGCCATCATTGTTGACATTAGATGTCCCAACATTAGGCGACACCACAACCTTCTCCAAAGGAGAATCATCACTAAAAATAACCTCCTCCTCATGATCATTAGACTTGAGCCTAGTATCATCAAATACGACATTGGATGATTCCATAACACTTAGAGTCTTTAAATTGAAAACTCTATAGGCTCTACTATTTAAGGCATAGCCAATAAAAATACCCTCATCACTCTTAGCATCAAACTTGCCAAGTTGATCACGGTCATTCAAAATGTAGCATTTGCTTCCAAAAGTGTGGAAGTAGCTAACATTTGGCCTCTTGCCTTTCCATAACTCATAGGAGGTGTTTCTAGTACCGGGCCTTAGGAACACTCTATTTCCTATATAGCAAGCCGTGTTAATGGCTTCGGCCCATAGGTTCCTAGGGACATTGTTGCTAAGCAACATCACACGGGCCATCTCTTGGAGGACCCTATTCTTCCTCTCAACAACTCCATTTTGTTGAGGTGTCCTAGGAGCAGAAAATTCATGGGAGATGCCTAAACCATCACAAAAGGTTTCAAAGGTGGCATTTTCAAATTCTCTCCCATGGTCACTTCTAATCCGTTTAATGCTTCTAATGTTAGAATTCATTTCATTTTGCAATTTAGTACAAAGCATTTTAAACTTATCAAAAGTTTCGGATTTTTCTCTAAGAAAATATGTCCATGTAAATCTAGAGAAATCATCAACACAAACAAAAATGTATCTCTTTCCACCCAAACTTTCGGTTTGCATGGGACCCATGAGGTCCATGTGGAGAAGCTCAAGTGGCTCCTTGGTGGTGAGATACTTACCCTTTTTGTGCATGCTTTTGGTTTGCTTTCCTTGTTGGCAAGGTCCACAAATACCATTGGCTTTCTTCCCAAGCTTAGGGAGGCCACGCACACAATTGAACTTTCCAAGGGTCCGTAGATCCCTAAAGTTCATGTGGCCAAGTCTTTCATGCCACAACTCAATTTGCTCATCCATGGACACATGATTAGATACAATTCTAGCTTCAAGACAATAACAATTGTCGCTAGATCTCATGCCCTTCAACAAGGTTTGTCCATCGGGTTTAAGGATAGAGCAATAATCTTTAGAGAACAAGACGGAATATCCTTCATCACTAAGATGTGAAATGCTAATTAAATTGGCTTTCAAGCCATCAACAAATAAAGCATTGGATAAGGAGGGTAATCCGGGAACGGAAATGGTTCCTTTCCCTACAACATTTCTTTTGGATCCATCACCAAAAGTGACATTTCCACCTTCCTCCATAACAAGAGTCTCGAAGAAACTCTTGTTTCCCGTCATGTGCCTAGAGCACCCACTATCCAAGTACCAAAAATTAGAAGAATTTGCCTTCAAGGCTATTTGTGCAACATGGCAAACATTTTCATTCTTTCTAATCCACTTAGCAACAATTTTAGCTTTCTTAGTGGCCTTTGGTACATGTGCTCTACTATTTCTAGGATCATGCAAATCAACATTTTCATTCCTAGAAACATGCATCTTGGCTCTATTCTTTCTCTTTTCAATCATGCTTTGTTTTCTACACATTTTAATATATTGAAAGCAATTTGGTCTAATATGACCATCACAACCACAAAAGTGACAAATAGGAATGAAAAAAGGAATCATACCTCGCCTTTGAGTACGTCCATGTCTTTGTGGATATGTGGGTTCAATCCATCTTCGTTGTTGAACCGGTCTTGGTTGCTTCCAAGCTTGAGGTTGCATGATTGGTCTCTTTCCTTTGTGAGCCAATTTGGGAGGAGTGTTGGCTTGAGGAACCTTAGGAGGTTGAGCTTGAGTTTTCCTTCTTGGCCCCATTTTCACTTGTGCATTAGAACTTTGTCCTATTTCTAACTTCTTCCTAGGAGGTTGCACAAATGAAGTTTCTTCATTCTTCAAGCTCTTGACAAATATGGTCTTGTTAGAGGTTGAGATTTTCTTGCCATCTTCATACCCAAGACCTCTCTTGTCACTTGGACTCTTTCCAACACCAAGTAAATGATCAAGCTTCTTGGTGCTAGAATCTATCCTAGCCAAGGACCCTTTAGCTTCTACAAGTTCCCTCTTCAAGCCTTCTTCATTTCTCTTGGACAAGTCTAACTCCTCAATTAACTTATCCTCTCTCCTCTTCAATCTTTCCACTTGTTCACTTAAGTGGTCATTGTGAGCCGAAAGTTCAAGGTTTTCTTCTCTCAACCTCTCAATCTTTCTTGTGCTTTTAAGTGCTAAATCATTGAACTCGGCATGGTATTTAGCAAGCACCTTTTGCTCCACAAACTTCTTCTTGGAATTAGAAGAGGAGTCACTTTCTTCTTCACTAGAGTCAATTTCCTCTTGACTCAAATCTTCCTTTTCACTAGCACTTTTGCTCTTGTGAGAAGATGCAAAAGCTAGGAAGTTAGCCATGAGCTCTTCCTCACTAGAAGACTCATCTTCCTCATTGGAGTCATCACTACTCCCACTCCATGTGGCGGCCATCACTTTACCCTTCTTCCTCTCATTGTGATTCGCACATTCGGGGGCAAAGTGACCAATCCCACCACACTCAAAGCATCGAACCCCTTTCCTTTCGGTCCTCTCTTGTCTAGGCTCAAACTTCTTGAAGGAACTCTTTTTCTTCAAATCTTGTCCTCTTGACCCAAATCCCTTCTTCTTCTTGAACCCCATAACCTTGTTGAACCGTTTCACAAATAAGGCAAGGTCTTCATCCGATTCATGCTTTGCCTCCTTTGCATCCTTAGATGCTTTCAAAGCTATTCCTTTAGACTTCTTAGGAGGAGTAGTGTTGCTAGGAGCCTTCCTAGACTCATATGCAAGGAGACGCCCAATTACCTCACTTGGCTTCATATCCATGTAGCCACTATTTTCTTCTATGGCCGTCACCTTTGATTCAAACCTATCGGGGAGAGATCTCATAATTTTTTGCTTGACTCTCCTATCCGAATACGGGTCACCGAGTTGATGGCTTTGATTTACTATGTCCATCAATTTGATTTCGAAGTCGTTGAAGCATTCATCCTCTCCCATCCTAAGTAACTCAAATTGAGTTTGGAGGACTTGAAGCTTGGACTCCTTCACCACCTCGGTTCCCTCATGTGCAACTTGAAGGATGTCCCATGCCACTTTGGCAATTTGAGTATTCTGAATAAGCTTGTACTGATTCTCATCCATGGCACACATAATGGCATGCATCGCCTTCCTATTCCACTTAGAAGCCTCAAACTCTTGCGCGTTCCATTGCGCCTTAGGCTTCAAAACATCTTGTCCTCCACCCGCGGGAGTCATCATAGGGAGATCATATCCGTCTTCCACCGCCATCCATGCACGGTCATGAATTTGGCATATGTAGGATTCCATCTTCCCTTTCCATTGGGAATAGTTCAAACCGGTAAGAAGTGGAGGCCTTGTGCTAGAAGCTCCTTCGTGGCCACCACCATTTCCACCGTTTCCACTCATAGTGTTTATGAATGAATGAAATGAATGCAAATGTATGAATAATCAAAAATCACACAAAATGCAAAACACACCAAAATAAAGCAAGGATCACCTATGTATGTCTAGGAACCCGCTCTGATACCAATTGAAACTAAATATACCACGGTGTGTATAAAGCTATCTAGAGGGGGGGTGAATAGATTTTACGCTTTTTACCCAATTTTTCGTGTTAGTCAAAATTACGAATTTACCCTCAAGATAATATAAACAAGCAAGTGTAATATGGTGCGGAAATATAAATCAACACTTGATTTTTACGTGGAAACCCTCACGGGAAAAACCACGGGCTATGTAAGTAAGCCACACTCGAACCTCGAATCCACTAAATGTGCAAATGATTACAACCTAATCCCGGAAGTAATCACACACCTACCTAATCCCGGTATGAGTGAACCTAGTCCAATTTGCTTGTGATCTAAGCAACCTAATCCCGATTGCTACACACAAGACTTAGCTTCTCTTGAAGAGAATACAACCCTAAGTGAATATATGAAAATATCCAAAATGCAACATAGAGCAAGGGAAACCCTATATGCTTATCTAAGATGATTAATATGCAATTAAGAGCAATCCTAGATATCAAAACTAAATGACATGTCAAATAGTTAAGCTAATCAATATCAAGTACAAAACCTAATATGCTAGCACAATACAACTTCTCAAACATACATCATACTAATCTCAATTTTGTATCTAGAGCATACAAAATAACAATCAAGTAATTAATTGAGATTTGCTAGATAAATTAAACACAAAATATGTAAGATATTAGTGAAAAGCTTACCAAGCAAAGTATGATGAAGATTCCATGCTAGATGACATCTAGATGATCTAAGATGATGCTAGATGATGATTGATGATCATGAAATTGTGTTTGAGTAATTAAAAATGAGTTCTTTGTGTATTTTTCTTCTCTTGAAAAATATCCTAAGTATGAAGCATGAATAAGAACTCTTGTGAATGACCTAAAATCAAGTTAGCATATATATAGAGGCCATAAGTGAAGTGAGGTCGTTTTGAAAACTCGCCAGAAAAATACTCTGTGCGCTGGTGGACCAGCGCAGGACCAGCGCACAAGCCAATTTTGGCTTGAGCGCTGGACGTCAGGCGCATCCACCAGCGCCAGTCCAGCGGCGCCATACTGGGCGATCAGCGCTGGTGGCCGGCGCTGGTCCACACCAGCGCACGACCAGCGGCGCGCCACTGGGCGATTTGCGCCGGTGAGCGGCGCTGGTCGACCGGCGCTGGTGGACCAGCGCACAGCCCCAAAATTTGCATCCCACATGCAATCATGCAAGGGGTGCAAAGTCAAACAAGATGCATCCTAAAAGCCTAAATGCTATGATGTTTTCAACACAAGATGCAATCATAAAATCAAGCAAGAAGAGATGTAAATAATCATTTATGCACAACAAAAAGAAACACAACATACAAAGATTAAACATATGCATGAGTTGTGAGTGTGTGCAACTATCTCTTCAAGACAAGAAAGCACTTAGAATATTACCTTTGGTGCTTGACAATAATGAGGTCTTCAAAGGGCCTAATGCACTAACAACAACATTTAAACTACCCTTACAAAGTATCCCCATTTATGATTTGATCACGAAATAAGCCAATTAAAAACAACGGGAATCCTTACACTTTCAAATGAAAAACATTGTTTTTCAACCCTAGAAACAATATAGGTGAAGCCCTGGATTTGGAATTGTAGCCCAGAATCACTGTACTAGGCTTAGATGGTATTGTTTTGCATTTAATTTAAATTTTTCGACAATTTAAAAAAAAAAAATCGATTGTACGGAATTTGTTATATAACATGTGGCAACACCTAGAGTCTTTGACACCACCAAAAACGCAATCTAGTATGGGAAGCCTTAGTAATACACTATGTAGTAACCTAATGTAATAGTGCAAATGTCACATATTAATTTACTAGGGTTATAAGTGTTACTATGCAATTGTAATGGATCTGGTCACAATGTATTTTTGTGACCGTCCGATGCTCTCGGAAAAACTCTATAAAGATACCCACCTACGTTCCATCCACTTTTGACCGTCTCGATTGGGAAGAAAAACACGGAACCCATATCATCAGATGCATAAACAAAAGACATTCAAGCCCTGGAATAATTTTTCAAGCCCGGGAATTAAAAAAAAGAACTAATGGGATCCAGCTGGGTCAATAGCTGGGCTGAATGCGTTACACGACATGCAACATGTGGCAACACCCTAGACGACCTTTTATTGCTATCTCACTCCCGAGTGGTTAAGCATTCTTCATTTTTTTTGTTTTTTTTTGTTTTCCTTTCGTTTCTCTTTCTCTTTGTTCTTCCACAGGACTAGATCTGCAGGTAAGCATTCTTCAGTTCTTCTTGAATTATGTTTTTTGTTTTTTTTTTTTCTTTCCTATCTCTGTACGCTCTTCTTCACCGATCTTGTTCATTTTTTGTTTTTCTTTTTTCATACATACATCTCCTTGCCTTGGTTGTTCAAACACCAATTTTCCTAATATATGCACTACCATTGTTGATAGTGTATTGTATGAAATGGGGAAGACATCTGAGAAGGTTCAAGGCTCTGAGACTGTTGAAGAGAAAACATCTGAGAAGGTTCAAAGCAATGTATATATGTTGTTATTACTTACTGTCGTTATTTTTAAAGGAGCAACCGTTTTTATGTTTATGTTGTGTTGTTGAAAGCTCTTATATGGTTCCTTATGTTTATTTTGTTGTTGAAAGGCGAACCCTAGAGTGTTCTTTGGCCTGAACATCGACGGCCATCCGGCAGGTAGATTTGTGATAGAGCTTTTCGTCGACACTGCCCCCATAACAACGGAGAATTTTCGGGCTCTCTGCACCGGCGAGAAGGGAATCGGCAGGAACGGGATGCCACTCCACTACAAGGGAACAATCTTCCACCGCGTGATTCCCTGATCCATGTTCACAGGAGGAGACCTTACAAACTTCAACAGACTCGGAGGTGAGTCCATATACGGTGACAGTTTCACTGACGAAAACTCCGTAAACAAGCACACTAGTCTCGGGATCCTCTCCATGGCAAATACCGGTCCAGACACCAACAACTCCCGATTTCTCATCTTTAACGCAAAGAACGAGTGGCTCGATGGCACCAACGTCGTCTTCGGTTAGGTCATTGAGGGATTTGACGTCATGAAGGTCGTTAAGAAAGTCGGTTCCATTTCTGGTTTGACATCCAAGCCCATAATGGTCGCCAATTACGGTTAATTGTCTTGATTTATTGGCGACCGTGGTTGTAGAGTTTGATTTTTTTTTGTTTTTCACAAGTGAGTGTTACTTGTATGCTACTTCGAATGTATTATGCTACTTTGTATTTGTTTTTTGTATTAGGTATTGGTTATGCTAGTTGGAATGGAGTATGCTATTTTTGTATGTATTCTGTAATGGTTATGTTACTTGGAATGGATTATGGCTTCAAAAATAGAACAATTCATTTTATTCGCCGTAAACACATAAAAAAACTGGCCTCCAATACCAAATATTTTGGGCTTCAGAGCAAATCAATTCATTTCATTCGCCGCAAACACATAAAAAAACTGGCCTCTAATACCAAATATTCTAGGATTCAGAACAAATCAATTCATTTCATTCACCTCACCCAAAATAAAACATACAACCAACACCATGGATTACATTACAGAGGCTTTAACTGGAAATAAAACCAGAAAATCTAAAAACAAACAAAGCAACACAAACAAGGCCCAACACTACTATAAGAAATGTTAAAACATCCCAATTCTGTCAGGTTCCTTTTTATCTAAAACAACAGACTCGGTTGGTTCTTCTTTTTCTCTATCTGTCTTATCCCTTTGATCAAGTTCGAAAGTTCCCGGGTTTTCTTCTTGTGCCTGTTGATTGAGTTCAAATATACCCAAAGTTTCTACTTCAGTCTTGTCTTTAAAAATTGATAGGTTGGCGCAGCAAGCCATTATTTGCGATCCCCTAAGCTCTTCGATTCCAAATTCTGTCGGGAATTTCACTTTCAGTGCATGAGTTGATGTGATCACCTGGGCCTTGTTCAAGAATGGTCGACTGAGTAAGGCATTGTACGGCCAGTTGTAGATATCGATGACAACAAAGTCCAACAGGATCGTTCTTCGACAAGGTGCTGTTCCGAATCTTATTGGTAGTTTCACGGTTCCTAAAGATCTTACTTCTACACCTTCGAATCTGTTCAGTGGTACATGGAAAGGCTCCAAGTCTTTTCTGTTCAGCCGCAACTCATCATATACCCTGGCGCTCGAGATGTCGGCTGAGCTTCCATTATCTATCATTACACGGAGGACGTCCCTATGGGCTAGTTGGACTCCCACTACGATTGCATCATTGGGTTTTGTGTAAATTCCTTATGAATCTTCGGTTGTGAAAGTTATCGGGTCCTGTTATCGACAAGGTGCTGTTCCGAATCTTATTGGTAGTTTCACGGTTCCTAAAGATCTTACTTCTACACCTTCGAATCTGTTCAGTGGTACATGGAAAGGCTCCAAGTCTTTTCTGTTCAGCCGCAACTCATCATATACCCTAGCGCTCAAGATGTCGGCTGAGCTTCCATTATCTATCATTACCCGGAGGACGTCCCTATGGGCTAGTTGGACTCCCACTACGATTACATCATTGGGTTTTGCGTAAATTCCTTCTGAATATTCGATTGTAAAAGTTATCGGGTCCTGTTATAGGTAAAAATAGTCGTAAAAAGCACGTCACCACCATAAAAGGCCACGTAAGTAGAAGTGAAGGGAAATCAACCTGAATAGCAAAAACCCAAGGCAACCCATCCGCAAAGGAAATTGGCTCAGGCAAGATAGCCTACTTGGGCATACTTGGGCATACTTGGAGTTCAAATAGAAAGATAGTTACGGAAACTCACTTCCCAAACATGTGGGAGGAATCAGCAACTAGCACCTCTACAATAAGCTACAGTGCAACTACTCAGAACCCAGCAAGGAAACAAGTAGGTTTTCCGTAAATAAAGGAGTAAGAATCCTGTTCAAGTTAGAACTTAGCCAAACCAGAAGATACGCTACACCTAAATAGGAAAGCAAGTCCTTTTAGGACTGAGAAAACTTCCAGAACGTGGGCGCCACGACACAAAACCCTAGTGATACCTGCAAACCCTAAAGAACTATGTATAAATACCCTTGTAAAAACACAAATAAGGGGACGTGAGAATTGAGAGGAGAGATCAGAGTGTGTATTCAATAACAGCTTTTATAGTGGATTTGACTTCGTTGCTTAGGCAACAACCCGTGGATGTTTCTCCGACCATCGGAGTTTTACCACGTATTTTTTGTTCATTATTTGCTAATACTTTGTAGTGCTAATTTCAATCATTCTCATTCATAAACTTGATATCAAATTGTTGATTGAGTGACTACGAAAAATCACAGTCAACAATTGACGCTAGAAGGAAGGGATCTAAAAAACTTGTGAAGCAATGGCCGGCGAAGGAGATGGTAGCGATTCCAGGTACAGTCAAGGATTACCAATTAACGAGTTGGAGGATGATGCCAGCATCAATATTGCGGATGTAACCTTAGCAACTGCAGATCAGTCAACTGCCCTGGCTGGTATCTAGCGTTTCCCTCCAACTAATGAAGAAATCGTGCAACGGTTCCGGGCCTCTCTGCAGAAACTCATATCTGATGCAGCAAGGCAAGGAGTTGATCTTTCCACTACGGAGGGTTTGACTTCACCCCACAACCTGTCCGCTCCAAATTAACAAACAACAAGATTGCGCTCCACGGTGGTGATACCAACACCTGACGTGCCCTTGAAAGCAAGCCGAGACATTACAGACAGGCCAGAGATTTTGTTTGAAAGGCAAGCCAGGGGTAGCAGGGAGCGTAGAGAGGAAGGTTATTTCGATAGAAGGTATGATCCAGATCGAATTGGGCAGAGTCGGGACCAACCCAAGAAGCGTAGTCACCAGAGAGATCGGTCATCATCCTCAGGGGAGAGTGAGCAGTATTATCGTCACAAATGCCAGAGAGGCACAGTTCGATTACATGGCCTAAACCGAGAACACAGGGAGTAGGAACCGGAGGAGAGAGGCCAGAAGTTGACCATCAGTCAAAATTTTAATGCGATGGGGGAACCGAAAGGAGATAAAGACATACTTATACAAAGTCTGACCCGGGAGGTGCAAAACAATCGTCGACAGATGGATGCTTTGGTCAGGCGGTATGGGCGCAATGAACTGTCGGATGACGAATCCGGTTGCCCCTTCACCAACGGAGTTCTAAGGATGTCTTTCCCAGAGAGGTTTAGGATGCCACACGTAGAGCAGTTCAAGAAAGATACCAATCCAAAAGAACACGTCCGGAGGTATAGGAGCGCTATGGCCCAATACGTCCACAATGACGCCCTGCTATGCTTGAATTTTCCACAGACTCTTGGGGATCTAGGTTCTCGATGGTTCGGTAGATTGCCAGCAGTAAGCATAAGCAGCTTCAGCGAACTGAGCAAAACTTTCTCAAGGCAGTTTCTCGGGAATGTACACAGGAAGAAATCAGTGGCTCACTTGTCCCAGCTCAAGCAGGGAAAAGACGAGTCGCTGAAGAAATGCTTGGGAAGGTTCGATCAGGAAGTGTCGGAGATAGGGAGTGCGAACGATGAAGCCATCATTGCAGCATTCATCAACAACCTCCAGAACGGTTAGCTATCCTTTGATTTAAGAAGAGCTTGCCTAACCAATTATGCAGACATGATGGACATCGCTGGGGGTTATGCCTTAGCCGAGGAAGAAGAGATTACGACAGGAGGTTACTTTGTACATGGTGGTCGTCCAGAAGTAGCCAAAACAAAAGGCAGAGCCAAAACAAAAGGCCAAGCCAAGGCACCAGACACCAAAGGTGACAAGCAAAAGAACAAAGCACGAGATGGACGGGATGGCCGCCGGGCTTATGATCCAAAAACTGATCAGTCGCGCTAAAAATTCCAGGGCAGATACACAAATTACACCCTGTTGAAGAAAGACAAGGATGAGGTATTAGCTATCTTGGAAGAAAAGAATATGTCCAAAGAGCCGCCTAAGCAGTCGACTTATGCTCGGAGGGACACTACCAAGTGTTGCAGATTCCATAAAGAGAACGGACATGAGACATCCAAGTGCTTCCAGCTAAGGGATCACATCGAGACCCTCATCTGAGAAGGGTACTTAAAGGACATTGTCCTAAAAAAAACCGATAAGGTAGATGGACAGAAAGATAGCCGACAGGGTGGACGGGAAAGGAAGCTGAGTCCCAAGAGAGCTGGAGATGAAGGAGCAATCAACACCATTTTTGGTGGGCCAGCAACTGGCAAAAGTAACAGGGAGAGAGCCTAGGAAATTCAGGAAGCCATGGAAGCCCGAAGAGACCTCGACATCAACTCCATTGAACCTGACCCGAAAAGGATCAAGGAAGACTGGGATCCAATCATCTTCACAGAGGTTAATTCTCACGGAGTAGACGTAAAGCCAAATGATGCGATGGTTATCAGTGCTTGAATTGGGCACAGGGAGCTTCATCGGATCTTGATTGATAATGGAAGCTCATCAGATATCTTAAGTGTAGAGGTGTACGATCAGTTAAGATTAGATAGAAAGGACATGCAGCCCTTTCATACCCCACTCAGAGGGTTTGGCGGGGTAGAGGTAAGGTCACTCGGCACAGTAAAACTACCAGTGAAGATCGGGAAGGCCCCTTGTCAGAAGACAGTGTTACTCGATTTCGTGGTTGTAGATACAGAGAATTGGCCATACAACGCCCTGCTCGACCAACCATTCCTGAATAAAGCTAAGGCAGTAACGGCAACGTATGCCCTTATGATGAAGTTCCCAACTGAGTATGGGGTAGGCATGGTTAAAGGATCACAAGAGATGGTGCGAAGGGCGAATCTGCTAGTTTACAAGGATAGGGAAGTACACCAATTATACACTATATCAACCGAGCAAGCCAATGAACCTGAGGAGCAAGCAGAGGCACCGAAGAAATTTGAACTAGACCCTAGAGAAGAGCCTGAAGCCAAAAAGATGAGCCGACCGAAGAAGTAATATTAGACCCAGATGAGCCGAGTAGAACAGTAAAGATAGGAGCAAGCCTAAGTGAGCACATAAAAGCCAAACTCATCACATTATTGAGGGATTATCGGGATGTGTTCGCTTGGAGTCATAAAGATATGCCCTGGATAGATACAAAGGTGATATCGCATTATCTCTCCATCGACCCGGAGTTCCGCCCTGTGGTACAAAAGAGACGATGGTTCAATCCAGAGAGAAGCATCGCAATCAAGAAAGATAGGGAGCTTGCTCTATTTGACCGCAAGTAGGCCCGATATATCATTTAGTGTAGGAGTTTATGCTAGGTACCAATCCGATCCCAAGTAGTCCCATCTCTCTTCGGTTAAGAGAGTCATTCGCTTTGTGAATGGGACTTCTAATTATGGGATTTGGTACTCATTTGACATTAATCCTAGTCTTGTAGGATATAGTGATGCGGATTGGGCAGGAAATTGTGATGATAGGAAGAGCACATCGGGCGGTTGCTTCTTTCTTGGCAACAACTTGGTGTCTTGGTTTTACAAGAAGCAAAACTCGATTTCCTTGTCCACGGCTGAGGCCGAGTACATAGCCGCAGGGAGTGGATGCACTCAACTTATATGGATGAAGCAAATGCTAGTAGACTACAGATTCAACCAAGGTACTCTCACTCTCTTTTGTGATAACATGAGTGCTATTAATATTTCCAAGAATCCGGTCCAACATTCTAGAACTAAGCATATTGACATCCGCCATCACTTCATTAGAGAGCTTGTTGAAAATAAATGCATAGTACTTGAACATGTAGGTACTAATGATCAACTTGCGGACCTATTTACTAAACCCTTAGATGCTACTCGATTTAAAACTCTTAGTAGATCTATTGGGATATGTCTTGTGGAGTGATGTGTTCTATGATTGACCCCATATGGGGAACTCAAGCAAAGAGAGCTATTTTGCATTCTTGTAACTTGCAAAAAAATTTGAAATAACTTATGCCTCTTCTTTTGATTGCTTGAGTAAGCTTGGTTGTACATATGTATATATGCTTTCAAATTCTATAAGTGTGAACCTTGATTGTTTACAATCCATGTCATATTTATGTTCAAACATGCATTTTTGGACTAGGAGATTTACATAGGAAGTATGATGTGAATGACCTATAGTTATCTCCATGACATGATGATTCTTTTATAACATGCTAATGTCAAATGAAAAAGCATGAAATTCATATAACATGCTCACATGAAAAGCATGAATTGATGATTGCACATTCTTAAAAATGCAAAACTTGTGTGAAAGCTAATGAGACTCAATGAATAAAGGATCTTGTATCCGTTCAAAGGAATTTACATTCCAAATGTCTCTCTTTCTTTATTAGTTGAACATGGCTACTATCATACAGATATCTTATCCGGAAAAATCAAATAAGGTGCAAAGTCGCTCATGCCATGTTTCGCTTATAAAGTTGGATATAGTTGCTCTTAAATTGAAATCAATAATCTCTATATCCTTGCTTTTCCCATGACATTGGTGAAATTGGTTTGAATTCTAATTAGAAACCTTTGTCATTTGTTTTGCCAAATACCATTGTATTTTGGACTTGAATGCTATATGTCTTGTATGCAAAGCATGTTGGATTCACACATTTTCTCAAATAAATCTCCTTGTTTCTCTTCAATTAATTGAGATGCATAAAGTGACTTATATGTATATGCAAATATCTTTGCATGCTTCTATCTCTCTTTGCCTTGAGTGACCCGATTGGGGACTACTCCTTTGCCTATATCATGACAAAAAGGGGGAGTAGGATATGGTAAGGGGAGATGCAAATTGGTGTTGCAATTGTGTACTTTGGGGAGATAACACATTGAGGGGGAGTAACCCTTTGAGGGGGAGCATTGCATTTTTCATACATTGCATATCTTTGTAATGTTGTGCCTAAATTCTAAAAATGCAAATGCTTGTTTTGATATCACTTGATTAATCTCACATGTATTTTTTTTGGAAAAATATAGAAACCTTGTTTTGTAGGGTTGGTTGTTCTACAAGAGATTGGAGCATTGAAGATTTTACTTTGTTTATTATCTCTTTGTATTGTAGAAGATCCATATTATCCCGTTGTTTCTATTTTTATGTGAGGAATCATGTGAGTGATGGTTTTGTCACGAAATAGCCAAAGGGGGAGATTGTAAGGATTCCCGTAGTTTTTAATTGGCTTATTTCATGATCAAACCATATGTGGGGATCATGTAAGGGTAGCTTAGGAGCGTGTTCAAGCTCAAGGCCCTTGCAAGTGTTAAGCACTCCAAAGGTAATACTCTAAGTGCTTACTTGTCTTGAAGAGATAGTTGCACACACTCACAACTCATGCATATGTTTAATCCTTGTATGTTGTGTGTCTTATTTGTGTGCCTTAATGCTTATTAACATCTCTTCTTGCATGTTTGTTTGATTGCATCTTGCATTACCCATTGCCATGACATGTTTAGAACTAGGTTGCATTATGTAAAAGTATGGGCGTTGTTCACCCGCCCTACAGGCGCCTTACGAACAGCGGTGCCACTGGTGATGTTTTTCACACCTGATGGACCGCCCACAAATCGCCCTACAGGCGCCCTACGAACAGCGGTGCCACTGGTGATGTTTTTCACACCTGATGGTCAGCCCAAAAATCGCCCTACGAACAGAGGGTGAAGGGCGGTTCTCCAGACCCGAGAGCAACCGCCCCTAGGTCGCCTGGAATCCGCCCTACGTAGGGCGGTCACGAAGAACATGTTCTTCACAATCCCAGGTGAACCGCTGTACACCCGCCCTACGTACAGCGGGTGAACAACGGCCAAGGCAAATTCTGGCCAATTTATCAAAACGACCTCACTTCAATTTGGCCCCCCTATATATATGCCACTTTGACTTTAGGTCAATTACAAGAGTTCATATTCAGATTTCAAACTTAGGATATTTTTCAAAGAGAAGAAAAATTCCAAGAACTCATTTTTATCATCTCAAACACTTTTTCATGATCATCAATCATCATCTAGCATCATCTTAGATCATCTAGATGTCATCTTGCATGGATTCTTCATCATACTTTGCTTGGTAAGCTTTTCACTAATATCTTACATATTTTGTGTTTCTCTTATCTAGTAATCTCAATTAATTACTTGTTTGTTATTTTGTATGCTTTGGATACAAGATTGAGATTAGTGTGATGTATGTTTGAGAAGTTGTATTGTGCTAGCATATTAGGTTTTGTGCTTAATATTGATTAGCTAAACTAATTGACATGTCATTTAGTTTGTGATATCTAGGATTGTTCTAATTGCATATTAATCATCTTAGATAAGCATATAGGGTTTCCCTTGCTCTATGTTGCATTTTGGATATTCACATATATTCACTTAGGGTTGTATTCTCTTCATAGAGAAAGTAAGTCTTGTGTGTAGCATCCGGGATTAGGTTGCTTAGATCGCAAGCAAAATTGGACTAGGTTCACTCATACCTGGATTAGGTAGGTGTGTGATTACTTCCGGGATTAGGTTGTAATCGTTTGCACATTTAGTGGATTCGAGGTTCGAGTGTGGCTTACTTACATAGCCCGTGGTTTTTCCCGTGAGGGTTTCCACGTAAAAATCAAGAGTTGTTTTAATTTCCGAACCATATTACACTTGCTTGTTTATATTATGGTGAGGGCATTTTCGTAATTTTCACTAACACGAAAAATTGGGTAAAAAGCGTAAAATCTATTCACCCCCCCTCTAGATAGTTTTACACACACCGTGCAATAATTAGTTTCAGAATAGCGGTCACTCAAAAGCCGACCAAATAAATATTGAAAAAGAAAGAAATTCGGGCACTATGAAGCCGCGAGCGAGCGGACGAATAGTGCTTGAAGGGCGAAAAAGCTGAAGTAGCATGCTCGCCTAGTTAAGACGGTACAAACGCACCTCTTAGCAAAAAGGCAAATCCGAGGCACCAGGATAACTGGAAAACTGCTCGAAAGTACCGCCAGAAAAGCTGGTGAGATGCGCAAGCCGTGTTGGTCGGTACATAAATGCCCCAACGATTCGGTGAAACCTTGCACAGACAAAACCGGGAGACGTCCTAAGTGACATGTGCAAGGACCTTGGCGTATGGTTGTGGTGAGCCTTGACGTAACGCTAGGGCAAAGTAACTTCAAACATGAGGCTGAATCAATTAATTGCCAGTTAATAAGATACTCGGCTCAAATTCACAAACGCCAGTTAAATAAGATACTTGGCTAAACTAATTAATTGCCAGTTGATAAAGTACTCGGCAGGATAATTTCATATGCCAGTAAATGAGATACTCGGTTAGAGTAAAGGGTTCCGAAAATCCTTAAGATCAGAGACAGCCGAATACAGGCTATCAAATAAATTATACTCAATACAGATTTAGTTCATCCCATTTATATGTGTTTATCATGTAGGGAGTTAGAACAGAAATAGCGGAACGGTATAAGAATAAAGATTCATATAGATGGGTAAAGGTGCATACAAAGATCATTACAAAAATAATAACAAAATAAGAGATCAAAAGGACGGCGCTGGGGGTTGTGAGCTGCTCCCGTCGACGCTCGGGTCAGGTTCCATTACATACTCGCTCAGGAGGCTATCATCAGAAGGTCACATAATCACATCTTCTTCTTCTTCATCATCCATCCAAGCACTATAGCCAGTCCTAGGGATGGGCCCAACGACAGGATTCTCACCGTCGATCCCCGCTTTCTCACAAGCGTGAAAAGTAGAGAAGGCATCGGCAGTGGGAACCTCCAGATGCATAGGATGTGGCACCTTACCTTTACTCCGACAATATGCTCGCCACTCTTTCATCTAGATCCGAAGAGACTCTAGAGACGTATCCACATGCTTTTTGATTGAAAGGCTCCAGTTGGCCTTGGCCCGATCAGTTGCCCTATTCTTCATCTTGAAGAACTCCCCAACCGAGACTATCCCCCGCTGGAACTCCCGGAGAAGCAAAGCATCATAGGCTGGAGATCTTTTAAAACGATCGACCCCCTGTATCTCCAACTCCAACCTAGCTTCCTTCGACAGGGACTTAACTGTCAAGGCCTGACACTCCAAGTCTTCGATTCGGTGCTCATAAGATGATTTAGCGTCTTCAGCATTCTGCTCGGCCTGGAGCAAAGCATCCTGAGTAGATGACAACTGATCTTGCAAAGTCTTGACCTCCTCAGTAGCGAAAGACGCCTTCTGCTCAGCCTCCATTTGACGTGCCAAACATTGATGAAAGGAAATATTGCACGGTGTGTTTTCTTTATAAAGCTAGAGGGGGGTGAATAGATTTTAAACGATATTACCCAATTTTCGCGTGCATGTCAATTTTACAAAAATACCCCTAGCAAGTCAAAAATACATACAAGTGTAATAAGATGCGGAAATTAAATATCACTTGATGTTTAAATGGAAACCCAACCACTGGGAAAAACCACGGGCTGTTTAGTGAGCCACACTCGGAACTCGAATCCACTAAATGTGCAAAACGATTATAACCTAATCCCGGAAGTAATCACACACCTACCTAATCCCGGTATAAGTGAACCTATTTCAATTGCTTATGTGACCACCTATTCCCGGTGTCCGACCTAATCCTGGTCAATCACACAAGACTTAAATCTCTCAAAAGAGATGCACAACCTATGTGAATATATCATGATATTCAAATAACAAAAAAGGCTAGGAAACCTTAGATGCTTATCTAGGATGATGATGTTAGGATTATGCTCAATAGCAAGAGTGTAATAGTGTTTTTGACAATCTATTCATATTAATAATGTGATTTCTGGTTTAATAAATCTTATAGCATTTATATTTTAATTATTATAATTGTCAAAAGTAAATAATCATAAGGTCAAAAGACTATGAGAAAAGAAGAATTGTTCGTACATCTGGATATGTATGAGGTAGACACAATTCTTTAGTTAGTCTTGAATAATGTTCACAACTTAAGTTAAAGGTTGGGCACCTTTATCTTGTTGAAGTTGTAGAATTCTTTTGCTAGCATTTGAGTGGGATCAAATGAGTTATGATGAGTCTAAAATCATCGGAGGGTCTTCGAGTAAAAGAATCTAGTGCACTGGGTGCATTGAACTGGATCACAATGAAATACTTTATCTAGAACCGTCAATAGATAATAGTCCTTTGATTATCAGGACAATCGGAGAGTCTATCTTAATCCTGAGATAAATGATGGACTTATGGTTGCAAGTGTTATCATTTGAGTTATCAATGAGTACGATTATATAGCATAGTCTATCCTCGATAGTTTGGTGGTATTCATTTATTAATCGATAGAGGACTTCATTTATAGATATGGATATCGTGGCTCCATTTATTAAATGAGAGTAGAATATCATCATATGGATGTTTTGAGGTATTGGATATTAAATCTTAACGTTAAGTTTTCAATAGTGTCTATTGAAACATGGCTTCTGGACAAGTCAAAATATCCAAGTTCAAAATGTGGTCATATGAGGAAATATGGTAACTTGAAGAGCTATAGGCGGTCTATGAGCTCTTGGCGATTACTGATATTCTTCACGAGGATACACCATCTCTTATAAGATTGTCTAGGGTATGAATGAGAATCATTTACTTATTCCATCTTTATTTAAGAGTGCAATTTTAGTTCTTTAGTGGAATGAACTAAAATTAATAGATTGAACCTAAGTGAATCATTTGTTGATTGTGATTGGGTTATGTCTATTGGAGCTTAAATTTAGATAGGCCCGCCAAGATCCCCAATCCACACGGACTTGCATGGATCACTTGATATATTCTACCGGACCAATTTATGGGTCCATCTAGAATTGTATTTAATATATTAAGAATATAATTTGCACATTATTTATTTAATGGGCTGATCAATTATATTAATATATTAATGAAAGGCATGTGGGCTTGTTTCTTTTAGTAAGAATGGGTCTGGTTCACATGTGGGCTTTTTATTAAGGTCCAATGGATTTAATAAAATAGAAAAACAATATATAGATATATTAATATATATGGCACATGGCCGAGATATATATATGATATTATATTGTTTTATTTTTATTATTTGATTAAATGGAAATTAATTAATTGATTAATTAATTATTTAATTAAAAATCAAAATCTTTTTCTGACTAGGAAATCTGTTTCTTAGTAGTATACTATTGTGGTAGTATAAATAAAATAAAAGACTTTATTTGGTAAGTAGATAAATAAGGGATTTATTTATCTAGTCAAATAAGGAAGTCTTTTATATAGTCACAAATACACTAAAGAGTTGGATTAGGGTTGAATTCTAAAGATTGATAGAGATATATATTATATATGGCAAGTTAAATTAATATATATATATATATATATATATATATATGTATTTAGGCGTGCATTGCAAGTGCACTTTAATAGGTGTGCAGTTTTTATGAATACATGTTTAAAAGGTTGTTTTCGGTTTCATAAATAGCTATATATATATATATTATTATTTCGGATTTGCATATAAAAAAATATACATATATTATTTCAAGCAATAGAATATTGAGCGGCCACTAAACATATATATATTTTTCTTTGTATATTTTCAAGAACCCTAGGTCTTTGGCTTGAGAGTTTTTTCTTTTGCTTGAGAAAAATAGAATCCAACTCTTAGACTAGTGTGAGAATTCGGCCAAGAGGAAAAGAGAGAAAAGTTTGTTCTTATTTCGATAGTGCACTAGTAATTTTTATATCAAAAGGTTTTGTGCACAATTTCGAATAAGGTTCACGCGAGTTTCGATCTAACGATTGTGAATTCAAAAGTGACCGGAACATTCTTTGTAGCCTCTTGGAATTTGTTGTGACTAACGAAAAAGAAAAAGTTTTGTTAATCCATCCTCAGGTACACAATTCAAAGAGAAGGGAGACCACGCTCCTAGGTGATTCACGTTCGTGATTGGATTGGAAGATCTTGCGGATTACCATCGACGCAATGTCAATCGGATCACGCGACAAAGGTATGACATCTTTAGTATTATATGTTAATTAATTAAAGGGTTAAGGTTCAAATTATGGAAAAATTTTAAACTATACTAAACTCTATTTTAGTCTCGCTTCCGCTGCGTTGACCGTATTTTTCCCTACAGATGAATTTGCAATTAAAGCAATCATAGATATTAATGGCTAAATGACATGTCAAATAGCATAGATAATCATAGATTATAAAAACCTAGATATCTATCAAAATACAACACTCAATCAAGAAACAACACACAATCTCTATTTTGTATCTAGATGATGTTCTAATAAGATACAAATAATATAAGAGATGTCAATGATAAATCAAACACTAAAATTAGATGAGATTAGTGAAGAACTTACCAAAGAAAGTGTGTTGACCAAAACCCATGCAAGCAAGCATCCTAACTATGCTAGAAAATGCTAGATGATTTTTAATGCATATGGAAATGGTTTTGAGTGATCAAAGATGATCAAAGATGAGTTCTTGATGAAAAAGCTCTATTTGAAAATGCTCTCAATTAAAAATATGATTTTTTGAGTTATTTGGATGACCTAAGATCAAAGAGGCATATATATATGATGTCCAATTGAAGCTATGTCGTTTTGGAAAGTTTCCAAAAAGTTTCCGTGCAAGCCGCTCTAAGTAGGGCGGGTTTTGGGCGGGTGTAGGGTGGATTGAAAAATCAATCAGGTGCCCGCTCTACATAGGGCGGGTGAACAGCGGATTGGGCACGACAATGCATCAGCTTCAACTTCAAGTGTCTCAAAACATGACCAAACGACATTGAAACCTTTCATATGATATATCGTTGAAAAGGTATGGATGTCTACTTTCTACTCCAATTTATGGAATGACATTTAGATGTCTGTAGAAAAATTTATGGTCAATAGAGTGACCAAAGGTCAGAAACGGACAACAACATAGTTGCCCTGTTTTGGTGGTCACTTTGGAGATTTCAAAACCAATCCAAATGGTCATGAAATATTATGAATAATATACCGTTGGAAAGGTATGGGTGTCTAGTTTGTCCAGAATTTTACAAAACTCAATTTCAATCTTTTTATAAAAAGTTATGGTCACACGACCATACATAGGTCAGTTTTGAAAAACATTTAAAACATTGAAATCCAATCTTTTGAAACTAGACACTTTACTCCAAAAAACCAAACCAAAACTACCGCTTATCCAAGAGAAGAATGAGACCTTCTCAAGCGGTCAACCATCGCGCTAAGACTTGCACACCATCGTGCAAGCACGGACGTTTCCGATCACACAAATGGAAACGAATTACACCACACTTAAGACTAATCATGAAGTGCAAGTGTGGGAATTGAATGCATCCTAATGCCTATCATGTCATGGCATTTCATAGAACAAGATGCAATCAATTTAATGCAAGAAGAGATATTGAATCATCAATAAAGCACAATGCACATAAAATATAAACACAACATTCAAGAATAAGAATTATGCATGTTGTGTGTGTGTGCAACTATATCTCTTCAAGGCAAAGTAAGCACTAGATATATACCTTTGGTGCTTGTCCTCTTAAGGCCTTGGAAAGGGTCTTTGATCTTCAACCTTAATCACCTAGACTACCCTTACAACCAAACCCCAACATGTGGTTTGTCCACGAAATAAGCCAATCAATTAATGGGAATCCTTACAAGTGATCCAGGAGCACCTGATTTGATCTGGCCCTTTCCTGACAAGCCAACTCAACCCAAGCGCGGCGATCTTCACTCTCCTTTAGTTGGGCTTCTAGTCGTCTTTTTCTTTCTACCTGGGCTTCACCGGCTTGGCAGGCCTCGGACATCTCGGCCACCATCTATAGCAAATCAATAGTGAATAACAAAGTGAAGCAACAGTAGCAAAAGAAAATACAAAATTATACATATAGTTGAAGCGTTACTCATATAGGAAGCACTGTTGAAAAAGCTGCAGAGTCGGTCAGACAAAGTACCAACCCTAAGGCGACTCCAATGATCCTCCCCAATGTAAGCATGGCCTGAGGACATGGCTCTCAACATGGACTGGGGGGGTAGGATCACCAAGTTGGCTCGGCAACCCCGAACTAACAACACCAGCATCAGGCATAGCGGTAGATGTTTGGGCTTGGGGGAAAGAGCTGGTGAAAGTTCTAGCCTGAGTCTCAATGTGATCTCCAGGGGGGGTTGAAAAAAGCCTCTTTCCAGCTCTGATGCCAGTTTCCTCGTCTCCCGAAGATGAGTCAACATATGCGACCACCCGAGGAATCTTCGGGGCAGGACGCCTAGGAGAAAATGAAGCTTTCCTTTTTCCGGATTGCCTCCCATGATTATGGAGGGGCTACCCCAGCATCCCGCTGACGAATAGCCTCTTTTCGGCTCGCCTCCACGATGCCCTTCATCTAGTGCGCCTGAGCATCACAAACGATATCTACATCGAACACTAAAAGAGATTTTCAAGTTAGTAAGCTGACTAAGAGCAAGAATAATCAGCAAAGTTCTATAAAAAACTTACGGCGTTGTCGGCATGCAGTAATCTCAGGAAAAAGGCGAGCCTTGATCATTTTCTCTTCGTCAAAGAGATAAGGTTTGCCCCTCTTCTCTAAAGGACGAAATGCCGTCCGTGCTAAAGTTGTAAGCTCGTCGTCAGTGAAATAAGGAGTTGTTTGATTCCATTTGTCAGGCGAGCAAAAGTACTGAGGAACCTTGCGAGTCACCCGAGTACCATCAAGATCGAAACTAATCGACTGGCCCCAGCGTTTACCCACAAAGAACCAACTGTTCTTCCAGAACTTATTTGAAGAAGGGAAGCCCCAAACAAACCCCTTCATCTTCTCATCCGCGACCGGCTCGACTTCACCCTTGACCACCACGTTTTTTGGTATCCAGTTCTCGGGCTGAGTCGGAAGAAGGAAATAAATCCCAATCTTCCCTAGAGGCCTCAGCGAATAAAAATGCCTAATTTCGCGAGGAGTGGGAGGTGGCCGTTTCATCCTATGCCACATGTGCCACATACACATCAAAATCCGGTAGCTATTCGGAGTCAGCTGTGCCGGGGCAAGCTGAGCCTCAGCCAAGAACCAGGTAATGAAAGGCTGAAGAGGAAGAGTAACACCATAAGTAAGCATCGCCCCATAGATTGCCACTTTGCCAGGTGGGGGGTTCCATGCAGCTCGGCCGTTAGTAGGACTTAGCGAGACAATGCTACTATCCAGATCGAACAGTCACTTGTATTTGCTGATCTCTTCAGGACCGACCACATTTGGCTCGATATCATAAGCACATACCCGCTTGGGAGAGAAAATAATGTGAGCCCCCCTGTGCTCTTCTTCAACGTCATTCTCAACTACTCTCTGGGTCCCAATTCGGCTTTCCAGGGAGTAGGAATCCTTGTAGATTTTGCGCTCACTTTTCTTCTTCCCCATTTGTTTCCATGGCCGAGTATCGCCACAGATGGAAACAGAAGAATCTGACTGAGCTTCGGGTTGATAAGATTCAAGCTGTGAAGAGTTGGAAGAAACGGAAGGAACTTCAGAAGCATCTAAAAAGTGAGGTTGATCGGGAAGAGGATCTCCTAGCAACCTGTGGACAACCGTGGCAGTAAGAACATCATTTCGTTCAATAGCAATCATACCAACAGTAAAAAGATGGTGCCTAGCTATAGAATCCATGAGAACTAACCATGATGTATCGGAAAATTGGAGATACGCGAACTGTAGAGGAAGAGTCTTCAAGAAAAGATCTGGGGGTTGAAACTAAGTATCTTGGCAAAGCAAGACCAAGATGCGTTTAAACTCAAAACGAGTTGAAGAACAAAACAAATTTGCCAGAAATACAATAGATGCAGGCGAACTTTTCTTTCGAAGAAAGAAAAAAATGGCGGAGAAAGAAATAGAGATTTTCCCATAAGTGCAAAGCTTATATATATAGGCACGATATCGATTTCAAAAAAGACCAAAACCCTAGGAGATATGCGGAGAAGCGGGAAAACAGAGGGATGTGGGTTGTGACGTGGGCTGCGCATAGGCGAGCAGAAGGGTCATGTCTCATAAATGCCTTGTACCATGACCAAAGAGAAGGAGACAGGTGGTAACCAGAGAGCGCCTTGAGCCGTCGAAGAGCCAAAACATCATCATCAAGAGATTTCTAAATGAGTGATAAATCGGATGCATGAGGACACAGTTAAGACACGTTATTTAATGCTTCGAATTTAACGAGGATACATTAATACAGAAAATGACGAACGAAGGCAAGTTGTAACAAAATGTAACAAAATGTAACAAAAGGGAGTATATGAAGTTAAATATTTGTCCCGAGGAGACTTGATTCGACACAGTCGGCTCAAATATTTAAGGGGGTATTGTTATAGGTAAAAATAGTCGTAAAAAGCACATCACCACCATAAGAGGCCACGTAAGCAGAAGTGAAGGGAAATCAACCTGAATAGCAAAAACCCAAGGCAACCCATCCGCAAAGGAAATCGGCTCGGGCAACATAGCCTACTCGGGCATACTCGGGCATACTCGGGGTTCAACTAGAAAGATAGTTACGGAAACTCACTTCCCAAACATGTGGGAGGAATCAGCAACTAGCAGCTCTACAATAAGCTATAGTGCAACTACTCAGAACCCAACAAGGAAACAAGCAGGTTTTCCGTAAATAAAGGAGTAAGAATCCTGTTCAAGTTAGAACTCAGCCAAACCAGAAGATACGCTACACCTAAATAAGAAAGCAAGTCCTTTTAGGACTGATAAAACTTCCAGAACGTGGGCGCCACGACACAAAACCCTAGTGATACCCGTAAACCCTAAAGAACTATGTATAAATACCCCTGTAAAAACACAAATAAGGGGATGTGAGAATTGAGAGGAGAGATCAGAGTGTGTATTCAATAACAGCTTTTATAATGGATTTGACTTCGTTGCTTAGGCAACAACCCGTGGATGTTTCTCCGACCATCGGAGTTTTACCACGTATTTTTTGTTCATTATTTGCTAATACTTTGTAGTGCTAATTTCAATCATTCTCATTCATAAACTTGATATCAAATCGTTGATTGAGTGACTACGAAAAATCACCGTCAACAGGTCCCATCCTTCCTTTCCTTTCATGGGGCTTCTCTGCACGGAATTTATCTCCGTATTCCTGCTTTCGTACATTACTTCTGGGACTTCTGACATTCTCTCTCTATTACTTCGACCGGTATGGGTTTCGCCAAAGATGGTGTTTATCGCGGCATTTGGGCTGCTGTTTCTCGGGCTCTTTCTTTCTTGTCTGTTTCCTCGGTGGCTGTCTTGGCGACCACCATGTTTGTCTCCCTTCAAGGTGAAATCCTTAATCCGTCTCTAATTAGGCTTTCAATATGATCACACAATTGGAAACATTTGAAGGTGCCGTGCCCGTGATCTTTGTGGAAACGACAGTACTTCGATGTGTCTCTCCTAACATTGGCTGACTGCTGTCATGGATATTTGGTGAGCTCCTTGTCTTCCACTACAGAAAGTATGTCATCTTGTTCGCCCGTCAAAGGATTGTAGCTGTTGTACTTTCCTCAGAACCTACTGGTCTGGTTGCTTCCTCTGCTCTACCTGGATTGACCTTTTCGACTTTTTCCATCTCTATGACAATCACGCGACTGCGTTTTTATCTTGTCGTCCCTGGATTCGATCTTCGTATCGAGTTTTTGGCCATGCACGTAGCTACCCCCTTGCACCACTTCCACCTCATAGTTGCCAGCTATGTTCATTATTTCTTCATAAGTTTTTAGTCGATCTCTTTATAGGTCAAAGGACAATCAACCGCTTTATAACCCATTGGTGAAAGCGGCTATGACAGCTACGTCATTGGAATCTTCAATCTGAGCGACTTCTTTCCCGAATCTTGTCATGTATTTTTTAATTGACTCGTTGCTTTCTTGCTTTAAATTTGATAGATGAGCGAGTGACTTTCTTCTCTGTACACTTCTCATGAATTGTCTTACAAATGCTTTGCTAAAACTAGAAAAACGATTAATGCTTTTGGGTGGGAGTTGCCCAAACCACCTGGAAGTAAGATTGCCGAAAGTTTGTGGGAATATTTAGCATATTAGTCCATCATTGGATGCATATTGTGCCATGACGTTGAGAAATCCCCGGACGTGCTCCCTTGGGTCCTTGTTACCTTTTTATTGTTCGAAAGTCGGCATCCTAAACCTTTCTGAGAACTGGGTGTGAGCAATTTGATTGACGAATGGGTTGTCTGACTCATCATCTGACGAAAAATTGTGCCCATACCTCAGAGCCATTGCTGAGACCCTCTTTGACAGTTCTTAGAGGGTCAGTTGGTTCTCCTTCTGGACTAAGCTGGCTCTTAATAGTCATCCTTCGATAGCCATCTTCCCTGCTGTCTATACTCCCCCCGGACCTCTGATCGTCTATACTCCCTCCAAACCTCTTGTTAGGATTATGCTCAATAGCAAGAGTGTAATATTGTAATTAACAATCTTTTTCATATTAATAAAGTGATTTCTGGTTTAACAAATGGTATAGCATTTATAGTTTAATATTATAAATAGTCAAAGTAAATAATCATAAGGTCTAAAGACTATGGGAAATGAAGAATTGTTCGTACATCTGGATATGTATGTGGTAGACACAATTCTTTAGTTAGTCTTGAATAATGTTCACAACTTAAGTTAAAGGTTGGACACCTTTATCTTGTTAAAGTTGTAGAATTCTTTTGCTAGCATTTGAGTGGGATCAAATGAGATATGATGAGTCTAAAATCATCGGAGTGTCTTCGAGCAAAAGGATCTAGTGCACTAGGTGCATTGAACTGGATCACAATGAAAAGCTTTATCTAGAACCGTCAGTAGATAAAAGTCTTTTCATTATCAGGACAATCGGAGAGTCTATCTTAATCCTGAGATAAATGATGGACTTATGGTTGCAAGTGATATCATTTGAGTTATCAATGAGTACGATTATATCGCATAGTCTATCCTCGATAGTTTGGTGATATTCATTGTTAATCGATAGAGGACTTCATTTATAGATATGGACATCGTGGCTCCATTTAATTAAATGAGAGTATAATATCATCATATGGATGTTTTGAGGTAATTGGATATTAAATCTCAACGTTGAGTTTTCGATAGTGTCTATTGAAAACATGGCTTCTGGACAAGTCAAAATATCCAAGTTCAAAACGTGGTCATATGAGTAAATATGGTAACTTGGAGAGTTATAGGCGGTCTATGAACTCTTGGCGATTACTGATATTAATCACGAGGATACACTATCTCCAATATGATTGTCTAGGGTATGAATGAGGAGCATCTTCCTTTTCTATCTTTATTTAAGAGTTCAGTTTTAGCTCTTTAGTGGAATGAGTTAAAATTAATGGATCGGACCTAAGTGAATCATTTGTTGATTGTGATTAGGTTATGTCTATTGAAGCTTAAATTCAGATGGCCCGCCAAGATCCCCAATCCACACGGACTTGCATGGATCACTTGATATATTCTACCGAACCAATTTAAGGGTCCATCTAGAATTGCATTTAATATATTAAGAATATAATTTGCACATTATTTATGTAATGGGCTGCTCAATTATATTAATATATTAATGAAAGACATGTGGGCTTGTTTCTTTTAGTAAGAATGGGTCTGGTTCACATGTGGGCTTTTTATTTAAAGTCCAATAGATTAAATGAAATAAGAAAATAATATTAGGCCCAATTTTATTCAAGTGGGGCGGCAAGGTTAAAGTTTTAACCTAATATATTATTTTGTTTCATTTGTTTTAATTAAATAAGAATTAATTAATTTATTAATTAATTGTTTAATTAAAGAAACAAATCTTTTCTAATCAGGAAATATATTTCCTAAAAGTAAAAGACTTGTTTGATAAGGAAATAAATAATTAATTTTATTTATTTAATCAAATAAGGAGTCTTTTTATTTAGTCAAAAGAATAGAATAAAATATCTATGAGTTAGATTAGGGTTTGAAGTCTAAAAAGTTGAAAAGAATTAGGGTTGAATTTCGGTCACCCTATATAAGTGACATGATGAAATTCGGCCAACCCTAATACACAACTACATAGAATTCGGCAACCCTAAAGGAGAAAGGAAGCAAAATTCGGCCACCCTATATTATTCTTGCTATAGGGTTCGACCACTACACACATGTGTTCATGATACAAATTTCTTCTTCTTCTCAATTCATAGAAAGCTTTTTATTCTACTAAAACAAAAAGGAGTGTTAGATTATTCTTTGATAGTATACTATTTGCTTATTCATCAATAAGCTTGTGTATACGATATCGATCTAGGTTCACGCGAGTTTCGATCATTGGATTGAGAACTCAAAAGTGACCGGAATAATCTTAGACATTCTTTTGATTGTTTTGTGACTAACAAAGAAAAGAAAAGTTTTGTTTTGTCCATTCACAGGTTTGCAATTCAAAGAAAAGGGAGACCACGCTCCTAGGTGATCCACGTTCGTGCTAGGATTGAAGATCTTGCGGATTACCATCGACGTAAGTCAATCGGATCACGCGACAAAAGGTATTCTACTTTTTGTTATTGTATATGTATGTTTAATTAATTAAAGGGTTTAAGGTTCATAAAGGAAAAAATTTTAAAAGTCACTAAATCTTATTTTAGTATCGCTTCCGCTACGTGTACTTCTTTTGTTATTTTTCCCTACACCTCTGATCATCTATGCTTCTAGATCTCCTTTGTCTCGCCCTTTTTGACCGTAATCCCCTTTTTGGCTGAGGACTTTTATCTTCAGATGAAGCAGAACGGTGTCTCCACCGGTTCCTTTGGTATGTACTGTCAAGGATTGTCCCATGTGTCCGACCACGGCCTCGCTTCTCTAAAGATTCCTCGTCCAGTAAACCTTTCCCCTTCTTCTGTTTTCTTCCTTCGAGGACTTTAGGGTGGTTCCGGGGTGTTTCTTCTATAGATGGCTTCGTTTGGGCATCATGGGTTGTGATATGGACTTCTTAACGCAACCTCTCTGGTGGATGATCTTTAGGTGTGCCTATTGTTAAGTCAAAGGGAGAGGAAATCCCTAGGCCTATGTGAAGTGAAAGTCCTAATTTGTTAGCTTCGCTGACCAGGTTCATCAAGGCGGTTTGGAAGTGCTATAGAGTCCTTGGATCAGCTATCCAAGTTTCAAGTGTTGCTACCGATTGTTTCCCAGTCATCAATGTTCCGTCCCATGCCGCTTCGGCTACTTTAGGGTTCAGGTGGTGGTTATTGCTATCGGAGTTTCCATCTTTGTAGCTGGCATTGCTCATGTTCTTCAGATCTGTTTTGTGAGGGTTCCTCGAAGTTCTTGTTCAACCACTTTTCTTCTAGCGCCAATTGTTGACGGCTAATTCTGGATTGCCACACGTCTAACAATTATGTTATGTTAAAGGAAATAAGAACGTAAATAAACACATGCAAAAATGCATATTTTACTTGGAAAACCCTAGAAAAGGGAAAAAACCACGGCGCCCCGAAGGCAAGAAAATAATACTATGATCGGTTTAAAGGTTGCACGCTCAATAATCTCTCTCTTTCTCTCTGTCTCTCTGTCTCTCTCTCTCTCTCTACTCAAGGTTCTGAATCCCTTCACCTTCGATTACATAGTTGTATTTATATTGGATTGGCTAGGGTTTCTTCTTGCCTATGCCGTGTTGGTGGTGGAGTCCCCAATTTGATTTGTGTTAGGAATCTAATGTGGTGAACAGATTAGGACTTGTCTCCTGTTTGGACTTCTCCAGGAGGAGATAAGGTTATGTCCTCTTTGGAGTGTAACACCTTTTTGGCCTTATATCTGGATGAATCCTTGCTATAGGAGGTATACTGAAGTAGGGTCACTTTTCTCGTTTTGGTCGAGTAGGTCTAGGCCGAGTAAGGATATTTGGCGAACACGGTTCTTTTCCTTAGACTGGGTTGCTTTGGCGAGTATACTTTTGGTCTTCATTGATCTTGGTGACGTGGCTAGATGATGTGCCAAAGGGTCAACGTTGGCTGGTCGAGAAATGACGTGGCAGTATCCTTCCTTTGTGTTTCCTGCTTGTTTTGCTGACGTGTCCTTTAGCTGAATATATACATACAACAGTTTATATCTCCTCTATTTCAGATGTAGTTATACTTCAAAAGTTGTAATTGTAATATTATACATTAAAACACAAAATATATGTAAATTGTATTCTAATGACTAGCCCAAGCCTCAAAAGGCATTAGGTTGTCAAGAGACAAGCTCAAGAACCCTAAGACCCAAAGCTCATCATTACTGTTTACGATTATACTGTTGACTGAGTGATTATCCAAATAGATAGTCAATCACATAATATCCAAATAGAAATATAAGATGTAATTATACTTCTTAAGTTTTAATTGTAATAATATATTTTTAAACCCATAATATATGTAAATTGTAATCTAATTGATATTTTTAGAATATGTTGTCGTGCATTTATCAATACAAATATTCGTATATCAACGGTCTTTAAAATATGGATTCTTATTGTAATTGATACAAATATTGTTGTCATGCATTTGTCAATGCAAATATTATATATCGAATACGTTTTACATGTGATTACACATACTAAATTGTGATTATATAAATAAAATATTCGATTTCACAAATATTTAATACAATTTGTAATTGAAATTTTTACAGAAAAGGTTGTCATGCATTTATGAATACAAATCTTTCATATATAAATACTCTATATAATATGATTACACCTTTTAGTAGTGTTTATATAAATAATTATTCAACACAGAAGATATGAATTATGAATTTTAATTGAATATGTTATTGAAATGGTTGTCATGCATTTAGCAATGCAATTATGTAATTCTAATATGGATTGTTACTACAATTGATACATTGAATAAAATCGTTATCACAAAACATAGTTAATATGGATTCTAACTTATGCATATAACCTATCCTACCAATGTGTTGGTGGTAACCCACCAACAGTGTGCTATGCAGCTTAATAGTGTGCGTAACAGACTGTTGGTGGGATACCACCCACAAATTAACCGGCGATTCTTGATACATTGAATAAACTCGTGACTACAAACCATATTTAATGTGGATTCTAACTGATGCATATAAGCTATCCCACCAACAGTGTGCTATGCAACCAATAGTGTGCGTAACAGACTATTAGTGGGATACCACCCACACATTAACCGGCGATTCTTGATACATTGAATAAACTCGTGACTACAAACCATATTTAATATGGATTCTAACTGATGCATATAAGCTATCCCACCAATAGTGTGCTATGCAACTCAATAGTGTGCGTAACAGATTGTTGGTGGGATACCACCCACACATTAACCGGCGATTCTTGATACATTGAATAAACTCATAACCGCAAACTATATTTAATATGGATTCTAACTGATGCATATAACCTATCCCACCAACGTATTGGTCGTAACCCACCAACTATGTGCTATGCAGCTCAATAGTGTGCGTAAAAGACTGTTTGTGGGATACCACCAATACATTAACCGACGAGTAAGACATACACACAAAATTTCTAAGTTCTTATGAAATTATGATTATTGCCTTATAAAGAATATATATTTACTGAAATCTCAGCAATTAGTTATTGAATCACAATTCATATACAATATCGATATGTTATAATTAGAAAACAGTAAACGACAATTCTAACCAAGACCAAACAACAGTTATCATCATACAAGAATAAACGATAATAAAACATAAATATGGGGAGCAAAAATTATCCATCGAAACATGTTCAAGTAAACATATTTGTACATTTCAGAACTTGCATCCAAAAGGTAATCATGTCCATATTGAACTATTGCAATCAAATCTAACATTGGCCATTCATCAAACACATTGTAGATCAAAGAATATGTAGGGAAAAAATAACAAAAGTAGTACACGCAGCGGAAGCGATACTAAAATTAGATTTAGTGACTTTTAAAAATTTTTCCTTTATGAACCTTAAACCCTTTTAATCAATAAACATGCATATACATTAACAAAAAGTAGATTACCTTTTGTCGCGTGATCCGATTGACTTACGTCGATGGTAATCCGCAAGACCTTCAATCCGAGCACGAACGTGGATCACCTAGGAGCGTGGTCTTCCTTTTCTTTGAATTGCAAACCTGTGAATGGACTAAACAAAACTTTTCTTTTCTTTGTTAGTCACAAAACAATCAAAAGAATGTCAAAGATTATTCCGGTCACTTTTGAGTTCTCAATCTAATGATCGAAACTCGCGTGAACCTAGATCGATATCGTATACACAAGCTTATTGATGATTAAGCAATAGTATACTATCAAAGAATAATCTAACACTCCTTTTTGTCTTTTTAGAATAAAAACTCTCTATGAATTAAGAAGAAGAAGAAAAATAAAAACTCAAGCACCAAGCATTGTGTTGGCCGAAATTTATAAGAGAACTTATATAGGTGGCCAAATTTTCTTCCTTCTTTCCTTTAGGGTGGCCGAATTCTTCATGTGATACTACTAGGGTTGCCGCAATTTTCCTCTACAAAAGAGGAGTTGTGTTGCACCCAAATACACATGTCTTTTAAGACTTCAAACTGTAATCCAACTCATTAATTTTTATTCTTTTATTTTGACTAAATAAAAAGACTCCTTATTTGATTAAATAAATAAAACTAATTTATTTATTTCCTTATCAAACAAGTCTTTTACTTTTAGGAAAGATTTGTTTCTTTAATTAAACAATTAATCAATAAATTAATTAATTCTTATTTAATTAAAACAAATGAAACAAAATAATATTTTAGGTTAAAACATTAACCTTGCCGCCCCACTTGTATAAGATTGGGCCTAATATTATTTTCTTATTTCATTTAATCCATTGGACTTTAAATAAAAAGCCCACATGTGAACCAGACCCATTCTTACTAAAAGAAACAAGCCCACATGTCTTTCATTAATATATTAATATAATTGAGCAGCCCATTACTTAAATAATGTGCAAATTATATTCTTAATATATTAAATGCAATTCTAGATGGACCCTTAAATTGGTCCGGTAGAATATATCAAGTGATCCATGCAAGTCCGTGTGGATTGGGGATCTTGGCGGGCCATCTAAATTTAAGCTTCAATAGACATAACCTAATCACAATCAACAAATGATTCACTTAGGTCCGATCCATTAATTTTAACTCATTCCACTAAAGAGCTAAAACTGAACTCTTAAATAAAGATAGAAAAGGAAGATGCTCCTCATTCATACCCTAGACAATCATATTGGAGATAGTGTATCCTCGTGATTAATATCAGTAATCGCCAAGAGTTCATAGACCGCCTATAACTCTCCAAGTTACCATATTTACTCATATGACCACGTTTTGAACTTGGATATTTTGACTTGTCCAGAAGCCATGTTTTCAATAGACACTATCGAAAACTCAACGTTGAGATTTAATATCCAATTACCTCAAAACATCCATATGATAATATTATACTCTCATTTTATTAAATGGAGCCACGATGTCCATTTCTATAAATGAAGTCCTCTATCGATTAACAAATGAATATCATCAAACTATCGAGGATAGACTATGCGATATAATCGTACTCATTGATAACTCAAATGATACCACTTGCAACCATAAGTCCATCATTTATCTCAGGATTAAGATAGACTCTCCGATTGTCCTGATAATGAAAAGACTATTATCTACTGACGGTTCTAGATAAAGCTTTTCATTGTGATCCAGTTCAATGCACCCAGTGCACTAGATCCTTTTGCTCGAAGACACTCCGATGATTTTAGACTCATCATATCTCATTTGATCCCACTCAAATGCTAGCAAAAGAATTCTACAACTTTAACAAGATAAAGGTGCCCAACCTTTAACTTAAGTTGTGAACATTATTCAAGACTAACTAAAGAATTGTGTCTACCACATACATATCCAGATGTACGAACAATTCTTCTTTTCCCATAGTCTTTAGACCTTATGATTATTTACTTTGACAATTATAATATAAACTATAAATGCTATACGATTTGTTAAACCAGAAATCTCTTTATTAATATGAAAAAGATTGTTAATTACAACATTACACTCTTGCTATTGAGCATAATCCTAACAGAATAAGAAACAGATAAATTCTCTTCGAAGAGCGAAAATTATCCATCAAAACATGTTCAAGCAAATCTAGTTTCATTTTCAAAACTTGCATTCCGAAGGTAATCATATTCGTATTGAACCATTGCAATCAAATCAAACATTGGCCATTGAACAAACAGATACTATCACTATAAAGCATTCATCAAACACATAGCAGATCAAAGAAGAAGCAACACTAATAAATGCTTTTCGAATATGGATTCTATAAAGAATAAGACATACATATTTTTCATGTTCAATGTGTGAAAAAACATTTTTCAAACACAAATTATCACAATAAACCCTTCATCAAACACATAAAGAGATTACGAAACCAATCAAAACTTCTTCAAACTTTTCAGTACAAAAGCTTGCAAATACCTAAAAAAACAAAAATATAAACATTTACAAAGATCAGACCATGCGATTTTCACAAATCTTTTAGGTCTGTCAATCTTATCACATAAACCTCTCTTTAATAGAAGAATAGCTGCGTTATGGATAATGTTTAGTGAAAGGAACAACAGCAGCGTGATGAAAAGAGTTGTATTTAGGGTTTCAAATTGTGAATCCAAGACAGAGAGATGCTTAATGTGTTTTGATGTTAAAAATAAGGGTAAAAAATGAAATTATATTTCGGCTTTGCATTGGAAATTGTTTTAATAATAAATTTCAGGTTGTGCATGCGTTACACATGGCTTTGTTTTAAATTCGGACCAACCCATGTCAACTAAAACAACCAATAGAAAGGAAACTAAAAAGTTGAATATGAATAGTTTGAAGTTAAGAGATCTCCCACCTAATCAGTAGAGTATCAATGAGTACAATCTATCTTATTGAGAAATTAAATATCAACCAACAAACTAAATTTTTATTGAAGAACGTAAGAGGTGTGGATAAGCCTGTATCCCAATTGGCCACTGTTTTTAAAATATAAATAAAACAAAATCTAAACTAGATGTTACATCATTATATTTTTGGGAAGCCCTAAACTCTTCACATATTTTATGCCCTAAACCAATGTCCTACATTGTTCGTATGTACACACCTAAATAAAAAATCTTGTTATAATTATTCGTTGGAAATGTAAACAATATTTCGTTTATGTAATATACTTGTATTATAAGCTCCTTTTAGATTGATCTCAGCCGTTGGTTTGTTTAATATAATGATCATAGCTTCACACTAGTTGCAGTAAATGGTTACCGTCAATGTTATCAACCAACCTACCAAATTAACATCTAAATATCAATTATTATCAACCAGCCTACAAAATTAGCATGGAAAAACGTAAGAGATATCAAATAGCTAGCCACCCTAAACGTAGTGATTAATGATTGATGATTACTATATACTAATAACACCTTCCATGCATGTATATGATCTCTCTATCCCAATTACTCCATTTTAAACCAGAAGCATAAAATCCTTCAGATTTTTTTAAAATCTCTATATTCTTCATATATACTTTTGAAGCCCTTAAACAATGTCTTCAAGTGAAGAAATCCTAGGTTATTGGCAAACTTTGTGCAGCCTTGTAAAGTTTCGCGAAGTAGTGGACAATGAAATCGAAGAACAAAGAGAATGTGTGAAGGATATGGGATTCGGGGTGTTAATGAACATGAGTTGTCTTCAGTTATTTGGTCCTCTATGGAATATGTTGCTTACAGTGATCTAGCCTGGCACACAATCTGTAGTGCTCCACGGTAAGTGGATCCCAATAAGGGTGTCAGATTTCTCTAAGGTGATGGGCTTGGCAGATGGCATCGATGAAGTCAATTGTGACTCTGAAGAGTTTGACGAAACTTGTATTCGAATGAAAGCACTTCTGCAGAGTAGTACTCTTAAGGACAATATTACACTCTCTTCCTTGCAAAAAAAAAAAAAAAAAAAAAAAAAACTACAGAGTATGAGGGCCGCAGATGATGATTTCAAGATTTCATTTGCTTTGTTTACTATTTCAATACTTTTATGCCCACCTACATCACCTAATGTTGACGAATCATTGCTGACCCAACTAAAGAATTCAAAATTAATCAGAAACAAGAAATGGGCAACATTTTCGTTTTAGTATTTAATGGATGGTGTGAGAAACATCAGAAACCAAGGTACAACATTTTTCCAAGGGTGCCTTCCTTTTCTTCAGATCTTTTATTGGGGATGTCTTTCGTAGAATAAAGTGTACGTGGACAGGCTTAACGTTCCCTTGGTTGCTTGGACCAAAAACAAGGCTGAAGCACTCAATAGGTTGGTGGACAATGATGACGTTATATATGGTTACTATAGCAGCACCGTAGAGGTTGACGAGCCATACTAGTCTGTCATGCACCGTGGTTTGGAACAAAGGTGAAACAAATTAACGGTGTGTTCTATATATTAATCTAAAAGGAAGGGGGGGGGGGGGGGGGTGAATAGATTTTATTTGATTTTATCCAATTTTCATGATTAGTCAATTTTCACGAAAATACCCCAAACTAGTCAAATTAACAAATCAAGCATGTAAGTGCGGAAATTAAATGATGCTTGATTTTTACATGGAAACCCTCACGGGAAAAACCACAGGCTAGTAAGTGCGCCACACTCGAACCTTGAATCCACTAATTATGAAATGATTACAACCTAATCCCGGTTTAATGATCTAATCTTGATCAATAATCATCACAACTACCTAATCCCGGTATAAGTGAACCTAGTCCAATTGCTTGTGATTTACGCAACCTAATCCCGGAAGCTACACAAGTCTTACTTCTCAATGAAGAGATAAAATGCCTATGTGAATTTATGAATATCTAAAATGCAATTAGAGTTAGGAAACCCTATATGCTTATCTAGGATGACAATATTGCAATTAAAATAATCCTAGATATCAATGGCTAAATGACATGTCAAATAGCTTAGCTAAACATAGATTATGAAAACCTAGATAGCTATCACAATACAACACTCAATAATTTCAACACAACAATCTCTATCTTGAATATTAGAAATTAATCTAAGAACATGCAAGTAATCTAAGAGATGTCTTGTGAAGTAAAACACTAATTATGTAAGATAATAGTGAAGAACTTACCAAGGGATGTGTGTTGAGCAAAACCCATGCAAGCAAGCATCCTAACTATGCTAGAAAATGCTTAGATGATGTTTAGATGCATATGAGGATGGTTTTTTTGATTTGAGTGATCAAAGATGAGTTCTTGATGAAAAAGCTCTCTTTGAAAATGCTCTCAATTAAAAATATGAGTTTTTTGAGTCATTAAAGTGACCTAAGGTCAAAGAGGCATATATATATGATGTCCAAATGAAGCTATGTCGTTTTGGAAGTTTTCCAAAAAGTTTCCGTGCAAACTGCTCTACGTAAGACGGATTTTGGGTGGATGTAGGGCAGATTGAAAAATCAATTAGGTGCCCGCTCTACATAGGGCGGGTGAATAGCGGTTTGGACGCGACAGTGCATCAGCTTCAACTTCAAGCACCTCAAAACATGACCAAACGACATCGAAACCTTTTGTATGATATATCGTTGGAAAGGCATGGATGTCTACTTTCTACTCCAATTTATGGAATGACATTTCGATGTTTGTAGAAAAAAGTTATGATCAATAGAGTGACCAAAGGTCAGAAACAGATAACAACATAGTTGCCCTGTTTTGGTGGTCACTTTGGAGATTTCAAAACAAATCCAAACGGTCATGAAATATTACGAATAATATACCGTTGGAAAGGTATAGATGTCTGGTTTGTCTAGAATTTTATAAAACTCAATTTAAATCTTTATATAAAAAGTTATGGTCACAAGACCATACAAAGGTCAGTTTTGAAAAACATTTAAAACATTGAAATCCAATCTTTTGAAACTAGACACTTTACTCCAAACAACCAAACCAAAACTGCCACTTATGCAAGAGAAGAATGAGACCTTCTTAAGTGGTCAACCATCGTGCTAAGACATGCACACCATTGTGCAAGCGCGAACGTTTCCGATCACACAAACGGAAACAAATTACATCACACTTAAGACTAATCATGAAGTGCAAGTGTGGGAAGTGAATACATCCTAATGCCTAAACATGTCATGGCATTTCAATGAACAAGATCCAATCACTTAAACATGCATGAATAGAAATCATGGCTTTGCATTCTAATGCCTAAACATGTCATGGCATTTCAATGAACTAGATGTAATCAAATAAACATGCATGAAGAGATATTCAATAACATGAATGCACACATATAGAAACACACAACATACAAGTATTAGAGATATGCATGAGTTGTGTGTGTGTGCAACTAGATCTCTTCAAAGCAAGTAAGCACTTAGAAATTTACCTTTTGTGCTTCTTCTCTTGAGGTCTTGAAAGGGCCTTGGTTGTGCAAAGCACCAACCATCACAAGCCTAAGCTACCCTTACAATAAGCCCCACATGTGGTTTGTCCACGAAATAAGCCAATCAAAATATGAGACCTTACAAAAGGGTAGAAACAATGACAGAACATCTTGATTCCATCGGAGTTTCACTCGATTATTTTTAAAAAGTCGAAGTACCTGACATGGTGAGAAGAATGGTCGAGCCCTTACTGGAGAGTTTCAAGCTCGACATTTAGAAATTGCTTCCAAACAAAGAATTGAGATCTGAGCATGTCCATTGCAATGATATGGAATGGTTACGTACTCACTTTTTTAAAGTTTCACTATGCATGTTTTAATTAACCCACCATGTTTACTATTTTTTGATGTTACTTGTCAACATGTATCACTTAGGGAGATTGCAAAACCATTGAAATAATCATCTCCAGTACGGAGTCTTTTTCACAAAGCAAAATTTTAATTGGACTATAGAGTCGGCAAGCAAAATCAACTGCAAGTGAAGAAGGATCAACCTGTAAAACTAAGGTTGACACACCTTCGAGACCAAATACCAGATATTCCAAGAGAACACTAGACTTTCCCCCAAACGACCATTTCTCGTCATTTTCAAAAGAAGAACTTCATTTATTGAACGTTTTGTTCAGTCACCTAACAACAAAAAATGGAAGGTAAAACTGTTATTGTATTGTTGTTAATCACTTTACTCTGTAATAATCTTTTGTGCTTTGCGATGTATATATGCGGTTTTACATATAATTTAACGTTTAGAAAATCATTCAGTGATCACACATTTTATTATAGAAATCACAATATATGTTTCCCGTGATTGTTAACCATTTTTCCTTTAAGTCTCTCCATCATTACTAATGATGATCTACATCTAACTCACGATGATATGGCCAATCTTTTACCCTAGGGCTAGTTGAATGATAGCGTGAGCATACATACATTCCTTTCTTTTTAATTAATTTATTTTTTGTTTACATCCAATGTACTCACTTAATTTACATAATTAATCATCAATTGTGCAGCTCATTAATATGGCCATGTACAATCTATCCCGTGATTCTTCAAAACGGGTGTGGTATCTGTCGACATACTTTTCGGTTAGCTGCTTATACTCGACATTATTATTTTTAATTCTTCCTTTAACAAAACTTGTGGACAATATATATGTAGACGTTCATACCCTACCCATCCATAATTGCAGCTTTGTGCAATTGAGTCACTTAGAAGTTAGTTGGCAGAATTAAGGTTGGTTGGAAGCCTGACCTATCTCACATTTTACTATGGGTCTGAGCGTGATTGCGACAAGGTTAAGTTATTTAAATACAGAAATATTATTAATTTCAATACACAACAGAAAAAAAATAATAATATGAGTCTATCACGTGTAACTTGGTGAAATCACTGAACTTTATTAGTCCATGTGCATATTTATATTCCCATGAACGAGGAGAGTGTGCATTGGTTCTTGTTGATGATAAATGTTTTGATGAAAAAAGCAGAAGTCTGGGATAGCTTTCCCACGGATGAGCACAATGAACAAAGAATGCTGTCAACAAAGAAAGTTGTGTGTAACCTGAAGTAAGTATTGAATTTACTCAAGAATGAGTTTGTTAATTTTTTTTTTTATATGCAGCTTGCATTTCTGGTCCGGTACTTTTATGAAATCCTCGCTTTAAATTTTGAGTTCAAATCCTTTCCCGTCGAAGCATATGTTGAATGTCCAAAACAAGTTTTGATTGTGGTGTATTCCTGATTAACAATTGTGTGCATGGTTCCATTACATTGTTCAATCAGAGTAATGTACGTGGATTATGTCTTTCTTCCCTTTTAAAAAACACTAGATTTTTTTTTTTCCTGTGATAACTAATTAAAATATTCTAACTCTTATGATAATTCCATCGATTGCAGTACAACTCTGAGCATCATAGGATGAAAATTGCTTTAGATTTGGTGAACCATCACAGAAATCAAATGCTGAAAGAACTTTTAGAAACGCCAGTACGAGGAATGCCAAGATTCATTGCAGTCTCTCCAAAAACCCCACAAATTCAATCGGACAAGCAACGCAGCTTGCTGAAAAAAATATAACAAGGGAAAGGGGACAACACAGAGTGAGATTGCAAATTATTCAAAAGGTCTTAGTATTGGTAAAAATTCTCGACCTCGCGATGTACCAGGGAAAGGTTGAATGTACACAAACGAAGTTAAATTGCTTAAAGCATACCTAGAGGGGGGGGGGGGGGGGGTGAATAGGTTTTTACACCTTTTTTCAAACCCTTGAACAAACATCCGTTTGTCCCTCAAGGTAGCCTTACACACAACACAATAAGCCAAGGTAGACATACATAGACAATACAATGATACAATCATAAGAGAAATGTCTAAGTATATCAACAAGTCATGTGAGGTAAAACATCAAATAAACATAACAACAAAATAAGCTTGTATTTCATAAAATGTTCAATGTGTTACAAGAGTGAGCAAAATGTCACTAAACAAATATTACAATATACAAAAGAATCAAAGATACAAATTGATCTATAGAATGAATACTCTAATCACACTATACAAAGACTTGGTTCACAATACATCACAAGTGAATATTATGAATCAAGACAATAAAATATACAATTAAAATATAAGAGAAGAGATAGAAAGAATTAACACAAGGGATTTTTTAACGTGGTAAAACCTCCAAGGAGGAAACATCCACGGGTTGAATTACAACCATTGGGTACTATATTATTGGAAAGTAAACATAGAACATTCACAAAGTGACCAATCTTTAGCTCACCCAACCTAGTGAAGTCTAAGCCTACCCAACCCTATTGGAAAGTATGAAATCCCTCAATGATGCGGAACCACCATATATTGGACAACACACTCAACCAACATCGATGGTAGATTAGAAATTCCTCAAGAGTGCATACACATCCCGTGTACCCCGCTCTATCGGAGTCTATGTCTAACCATACGCCTAGGCCTACCAATATGTTAGCCAACTCCCTATCCAAGGCACTCTTGCCTCTAGGGAGCCTCCCATGCATGACTATCCGAGTCCTCCCGACTCTAGCCATGACTTCTTGCTTACCTATCCAAGTCATCCCGACTCTAGGCAAGACTTCTTACTTGGCTATCCGAGTCATCCCGACTCTAACCAAGACTTCATGCCTTTTACAAGGACTTCCTAGTGTGATCATGTGAATGCAAATGATGCAAACATTCATTTCAACATAGAACATGTGATCAATACATTCTATGGCACAAATAGACCTAAACATGTGAAAACACAATTAATCAAGTCTAGATGCAAAAATCCATGAATAGAAACCTAAGCATGTGAAACACCTAACACATATACTCAAAGTCTCATTCACACATATAACACTTGAATCACAAAATGTTCATTAAGTCCTAATTCAAGATGCTATCAATATACAATCAAAGTCTAGATATATGAGATTAAAATCAATCAATATACTAGACAAAAAATATAGAGCAAGTTTTTGAGATTTACATCAATCAAAACCTATATTCTCTAAATCACAAACAAATACACAAATCCTTGATTTCTTCAATCAAAGGACCAAATCAAATCTCAAAGTCATTTTAACACAAAATTAATTCAATTAAGTATCAAACAACCTAAGATGCCATTCTAATCACAATACAACTCACAAACAAATGTAAAACCTAGAATCATGAAATCTAGTCAACATAAGTCCATAAATTGAATTTCAATTGGAATGATAATCAAGCTACCTTTTCAAATAGCTTTCATAAAACAATAACAAAGATATAGAAGAAGAAACCCCAAGCATTTGGAAGGTCAAATAACAAGAAATCCCTAAGATGAGACCATTACCTCGGATTATGATGCTGGTTCGGAATTCAGTGGTCAACCACTGGAAATCACGATCAAACAGCTACCAAACCACTTGGAGATGTTAGAGGACTCAAATACGAACACTCTCCAACTTGAATCACTCAAATCCGACTCCGGATGAGGAAGATATGGTGTTTCGAAAAACTGAAATTTCAGAGGAGAGGGCTGACGGGAATTCTTGAAAATTCTTCTTTGAAATTCAAAATGAGAGAGAGGGGAAAGAAATAGGAGGAGAGAGAAAGGTCTTTTTGACCAATCATGTGGTGCCACGTCACCCCCAGGCCGTGGGGGGCGCGTGGCCCACACGGGAGCAGAAGGGGTCCAGGCCGTGGGGCCCACGGCCTCAACCACGGCCAGCCCATGTGGCCCATGGCCTGGGCTGTCCTCTCCCGCGCACTCTCGGTTCGTTGGCCCGTGACTCTAGCGTCCGAACTCCGAATTCAAATCCGTTTTCGGATTACGAACCGTGACTCTCTCACGCACGAAAAAGACTATACAACTTTGAAAAACGGTTGAGAAATCATCTCGGAAATCATCGATGAAGTCAACACAACGTAAGAGAACGTAAAGTGGCATAGTCAACACGTTTGGACTCGAAACCTTATGAATGAGTAACCGAAATGACCGGAACTCAATAAGGCATTGAATAAGAACATGTTCAAGTCCTAAACACAAAATACGGAAACATACAAACACAAATACACACACATATGCTAGTTTCCGGACATAGTCCTAGAAAATGCAAAACACAAAGTTTATTAACTAAATGTGAATGCATGAGCATATTTTGCCAAGTGTGTGAAAGTGAAATGTAAATGAAATAAAATCATGAAGGGACACACAAAAATGATATGTGTGAGTGTGTGCCTAGCCTTGTAAGAGATAAGAGGACATGTATACCTTTGTAGACCGATAATGTCCGAGACTCTTAAAAGCCGGCAACTTGAACGAGTAATGGTTGAGACGTCCTTCGTCTTCGAAATCCTTCATTTACTAACCACTAAACATTACAAGTAAAACACGTTTTGATATGGAATTAATGCCAACACTAATTATCAACCTAACAATCTCCCCCTTTGGCAAATTCCATGACAAAACCCCTAAACAAACACTAAAACAATTACAAAGAAAATTTGGTCACAATGAGTACAATGAGTTACACATATAGACACAAATTATAAATCAAGTCTCGAACTTCATCTTGGTCTTCTCTTGATATCATCTAAAAAAAAACTTGAAAGCACAAGAATATCCAAGAGACACCAAGTATGGCAATATCCAAGTAACCAATCATAGGCAAGAAAATAATAACATATAAGTTCAAATGGATCAAGTATGCTCCCCCTTAATACATACTATCCATCAATATATTCTAAGCCAAGATTCAACAAAAATATTACATGCCATATAGTTCAAGCTAGATACCAAATATACAAAAACAACTAACATAAGGCTAAGTAAGCTAGATATCTCCCATGTGTTTCTCATATTTCTCCCCCTTTTTGACATGATATGAAGCCAAAGGGAAAGAGTAAGAAATTATACCTCATGAAGCTTTCTAGCCACTTGTGCCACCAAGGAAAGAAGAACGGTGTGCGGATCTCACATATTGCCTTGTTGGAGTTGATTTTCCTTCCAACTCTTTGATCCTCTCATCTTGAGCAACAAGCTTTGCACTAAGGTCTTCAATCTTCCTTTGTGACGCCTCAATCAACCTATGAGATTCTTCAACCTCTTTCCTCAATTTTAAAGCCCAACTAGGAAGAGCGGGTGAGTTAGGGACATGGTTCGAATCAAGAGAATCACCAAAAAGCCTAAGTACATCATTAGACTTTCCCTTGTCCATGTATGACATGGTTGCCATACGTTTCTCACTCAACTTCTCTAAGGGAGGAAGCATAACATCACCATCAAGATTCCTCACACCTTTAGCTAAGCACAATTGAGTTATAAACCCCGGAAAAGCCAATTTCTTGTCCAAACGACTAGTACAAGCCGCACTTTGAATTTGCTCCACAAGCAATTCACCAAGGTTTATAGGTTGGTTAGTAACCAAGGCATACACAATCTTAATCTTGTCTCTATTGAGCTCCGAAGCATTAGTAGAAACAATAAGATTGGAGCATACAAATAAATGCCAAAATGCACTAATTTTTGTTAGCTCACCTTGCCTAATAAAAGCACGTTTCCCCCACACAAAATCATCATCATCACAAAGAGTCTTACCCATTAAATCAAGGTTTTCCAAGACATCAACATCAAGGAAATCCGATTCAATGTCATCGGACAAGTTAAGAAATTCATTAACCTTCCTAGGGCAAACTCTAAATACAACTTTCCCTATGCTAAGAGTAGCACTAGTCACAGTAGAACCGGATTTGTAAGCATTATAAAATTCTCTAACAATGGTCTCATTAGATACTCCTAACATGTTGACCCATGAAATCCAATTCCTACTCTTAAGCACAGCATAGACATATGATCCAATACAAGAGTCCAAGTCAATACCTCTTTCTTGAATTATCTTTTTGCACCCAAAAATTCCCAATTCATCAACTTTGTTACCTTTGGAAATTTTGGACGAAATTGTAGGTTTCGACTTGGCAATGGGAGATGAAGAAGTATTTCCACCAACCTTCTTTGCTTTACCCATGATCTTGCAACACAAAACAAACTAAAAACAAAGTGAGAGGAAACAAAGAAACAAATAAGAAACCAATAAACATATACAAAGGCAAAACACTATATTTAATAAATCACCATGCAAGTAAGAATTTATCATAGCATCTTCATGATTTATCAAAAATAAGAATAATGCCAACAATTAACAACCTTGAAGAACATGTGAACATGTCATAAAAGAGAACAAGAATTTAGCATATTATGCTCCCCCTTGACAAGTGCCTCATCTAAAATCAAGATAGACAAATGTTCACAAAAATCACCACACAATCACATCACAAGCAATTTTTTATTAGATTTGCAAATAAGCTTCACATATCTAAGAGAGTTACATCAAGATTTTCAATCACTCTCATATGTCATCAAAAATTGCTAAAGTATCACAAATACAAATTAAGCAAAAGTGAGTGTGTGAAGATTTTGCTTCAAGTATATGAAAAGAAGTAGTTTGATAATCAAGCATGCATACAATTTCAACATCTATTCATCTTAGGCCTTTCCATAAAAAGGTCAAACCGGTTATCATCCGAAATTTTGCTTATAAAGAGAATAGATTTCAACATGTGAGCGTGTGTGTGCATGTGGCTCGTCAACCCATTTCTATTTGTCAACCCGAGCTCATTTGATTATTCAACTATACTCCAAAAGCCTTTTATTTTTTTTTTATTTTTTTTTATATATATATTTTTTTAAGGCTTGAATCAAAGAATATTTTTTTTTATGATTCAATTCAACACTTCTTTGATTTTTCTAACATAAACATATACACCTCATGGCGGCTTTCACTCATCACAATGACGTAGCCCTTTCCAACATTGGGTGGCTTCACAACCAAGGTGTGTAGCCCTTTCCATGAGGGTGCTCGTTGAGTTCTATGTTGCCGAAGCAAATGGATACCAACCATTGGTCATTTTTAAATGTACTAGTCCTTAGGACTTCAAGGTGTATCCAAAGCGAACATCAATCAAGCTCAACATACTTAACAAAACATACAAGAGAAGCAAAGTGCATTTTTGAAACCAAGTTCAAGGCTTAAAAGCACATGATCTAAAAGCAAGTAAAGAGACTTACTTAAGATCTCTACTTCTCAAGAGAGTAGCTATCAAAGAATATGAAGCTCACATTATTCAAATATTAGCCACTCAACAATCATACAAATAACAACACGCTTCATGAAATAAGATCAATGTGAACACTTATCACCAAAAGATCTTAAACTAGCAAATGTCAAAGAGTACCATATAAACACTATATTAGTTCTCAATTATGACATGCTTCATGAAAGTGATACAAACAATGAGTTGATAGATGAAAAATCAAGTAAGCAAGCAATATGATATAGAGATACCTTCGCAAGCTATTTTCACCAAATACAAGGCCTTCACCCTTTTTATGAGTCCTCTTGGCTTGTGAGTCCTCATGACTACAAGTTATAGGTGTGTCGATTCCAAGAGACTAAAGGCAATGTAATCCAACTCAAACAAACAAAAAAATGACTTTCTCTAAAAGCCATAACAATAATGTTATCATATAGATTCCAAAAAAAACTTCTCAAAAGTTAACCAACAAATTTTGACTATCAAAACAAACAAAGTGAGATAGCTAAGTTCATGTCAAGTTGTAAAGATACAAAGCAAAAAGCTAAGCCTCTTATCAACGACACTAATCTTAAAGCTAACTCACATGTGCAACTTACACTAATGGTAAGAGCACTCACCCTTGACAAATTTTGTCTTGGGTGGACAAACACGAACATCATCAAGATTCTCTTTGACCACAATGTTGAACCTAGAGTAAAGTTCTTCCACAACTTGATTCACAATAATATCATTAATACTCTTCTTCTCAACATTGTTAGCAACACATGCATGGTCAAACTTTGTAGGATATGCATTCTTCACCTTCCGGATATTCTTAGCATGCTTTGACAAATTATCATGCTTTCCATATTCAATAGCTTTAGCATGCATAGAATTAGGTCCAATCGCTCTATTCCTAGATGCATTTTCTAAGTTGCAATATTCAATGAATTTATAGCACTTGGGCTTGATATGGCCTAAGGTATTGTAAAAATGACATATGGGCTTATCTTGGAAGTCAACAAACTTGTCTTCCTCACCCATTTGCAAAACCTCAAGTTGGGAAGTGAGCAATTGAAGACGAGACTTCTTCACCGCTTTAGTCCCCTCATTGGTGACTTGGAGAGCCTCCCATGCCTCCTTAGCGGTTTCTAGGTTTTGAATGTAGGAGAATTGCCTACTATCAACACCTCCAAAAATAGCATTCACCGCCCGATGATGCCATTTTGCTAACTCAAACTCATTAGTAGACCACTCACTCCTAGGCTTGGAAACGGTCACTCCATCCACAATCTTGTTAGGAGCAAGGTAACCTTCTTCAACGGTCATCCAAGCTCTCTCATCAATAGATCGGATGTAGGCCTTCATCCTCAATTTCCAAAACCCGTAGTTGTGACCCTTGAGAAGAGGAGGCCTAGAATTCGAAGCCCCTTCGGTCATCACATCATCTTGGAAAACCATTCTAGCAAATACCTAAGCAATCCACTCGTAAGTGTAAACCGGATCTCGCCGAGTGCCGTCCGACGACCCGCTCTGATACCAATTGAATGTACACAAACGAAGTTAAATTGCTTAAAGCATACCTAGAGGGGGGGGTAAATAGGTTTTTACACCTTTTTTCAAAGCCTTGAACAAACATCCGTTTGTCCCTCAAGGTAGCCTTACACACAACACAATAAGCCAAGGTAGACATACATAGACAATACAATGATACAATCATAAGAGAAATGTCTAAGTATATCAACAAGTCATGTGAGGTAAAACATCAAATAAACATAACAACAAAATAAGCTTGTATTTCATAAAATGTTCAATGTGTTACAAGAGTGAGCAAAATGTCACTAAACAAATATTACAATATACAAAAGAATCAAAGATACAAATTGATCTATAGAATGAATACTCTAATCACACTATACAAAGACTTGGTTCACAATACATCACAAGTGAATATTATGAATCAAGACAATAAAATATACAATTAAAATATAAGAGAAGAGATAGAAAGAATTAACACAAGGGATTTTTTAACGTGGTAAAACCTCCAAGGAGGAAACATCCACGGGTTGAATTACAACCATTGGGTACTATATTATTGGAAAGTAAACATAGAACATTCACAAAGTGACCAATCTTTAGCTCACCCAACCTAGTGAAGTCTAAGCCTACCCAACCCTATTGGAAAGTATGAAATCCCTCAATGATGCGGAACCACCATATATTGGACAACACACTCAACCAACATCGATGGTAGATTAGAAATTCCTCAAGAGTGCATACACATCCCGTGTACCCCGCTCTATCGGAGTCTATGTCTAACCATACGCCTAGGCCTACCAATATGTTAGCCAACTCCCTATCCAAGGCACTCTTGCCTCTAGGGAGCCTCCCATGCATGACTATCCGAGTCCTCCCGACTCTAGCCATGACTTCTTGCTTACCTATCCAACTCATCCCGACTCTAGGCAAGACTTCTTGCTTGGCAATCCGAGTCATCCCGACTCTAACCAAGACTTCATGCCTTTTACAAGGACTTCCTAGTGTGATCATGTGAATGCAAATGATGCAAACATTCATTTCAACATAGAACATGTGATCAATACATTCTATGGCACAAATAGACCTAAACATGTGAAAACACAATTAATCAAGTCTAGATGCAAAAATCCATGAATAGAAACCTAAGCATGTGAAACACCTAACACATATACTCAAAGTCTCATTCACACATATAACACTTGAATCACAAAATGTTCATTAAGTCCTAATTCAAGATGCTATCAATATACAATCAAAGTCTAGATATATGAGATTAAAATCAATCAATATACTAGACAAAAAATATAGAGCAAGTTTTTGAGATTTACATCAATCAAAACCTATATTCTCTAAATCACAAACAAATACACAAATCCTTGATTTCTTCAATCAAAGGACCAAATCAAATCTCAAAGTCATTTTAACACAAAATTAATTCAATTAAGTATCAAACAACCTAAGATGCCATTCTAATCACAATACAACTCACAAACAAATGTAAAACCTAGAATCATGAAATCTAGTCAACATAAGTCCATAAATTGAATTTCAATTGGAATGATAATCAAGCTACCTTTTCAAATAGCTTTCATAAAACAATAACAAAGATATAGAAGAAGAAACCCCAAGCATTTGGAAGGTCAAATAACAAGAAATCCCTAAGATGAGACCATTACCTCGGATTATGATGCTGGTTCGGAATTCAGTGGTCAACCACTGGAAATCAAGATCAAACAGCTACCAAACCACTTGGAGATGTTAGAGGACTCAAATACAAACACTCTCCAACTTGAATCACTCAAATCCGACTCCGGATGAGGAAGATATGGTGTTTCGAAAAACTGAAATTTCAGAGGAGAGGGCTGACGGGAATTCTTGAAAATTCTTCTTTGAAATTCAAAATGAGAGAGAGAGGGAAGAAATAGGAGGAGAGAGAAAGGTCTTTTTGACCAATCATGTGGTGCCACGTCACCCCCAGGCCATGGGGGGCGCGTGGCCCACACGGGAGCAGAAGGGGCTCAAGGCCGTGGGGCCCACGGCCTCAACCACGGCCAGCCCATGTGGCCTATGGCCTGGGCTGTCCTCTCCCGTGTACTCTCGGTTCGTCGGCCCATATCTCGAGCGTCCAAACTCTGAATTCGAATCCGTTTTCGGATTACGAACCATGACTCTCTCATGCACGAAAAAGACTATACAACTTTGAAAAACGGTTGAGAAATCATCTCGGAAATCATCGATGAAGTCAACACAACGTAAGAGAACGTAAAGTGGCATAGTCAACACGTTTGGACTCGAAACCTTATGAATGAGTAACCGAAATGATCGGAACTCAATAAGGCATTGAATAAGAACATGTTCAAGTCCTAAACACAAAATACGGAAACATACAAACACAAATACACACACATATGCTAGTTTCCGGACATAGTCCTAGAAAATGCAAAACACAAAGTTTATTAACTAAATGTGAATGCATGAGCATATTTTGCCAAGTGTGTGAAAGTGAAATGTAAATGAAATAAAATCATGAAGGGACACACAAAAATGATATGTGTGAGTGTGTGCCTAGCCTTGTAAGAGATAAGAGGACATGTATACCTTTGTAGACCGATAATGTCCGAGACTCTTAAAAGCCGGCAACTTGAACGAATAATGGTTGAGACGTCCTTCGTCTTCGAAATCCTTCATTTACTAACCACTAAACATTACAAGTAAAACACGTTTTGATATGGAATTAATGCCAACACTAATTATCAACCTAACAAAGGAGATAACAAAGAGTGAGATTGCAAATTATTCAAAAGGTTTTCATAGTGATAACATTTCTCGACCTCGCGGCGGAACATTATTGCGCTCTATGATTGTTTGCTTGATAGCATACATTTTGATTATTTGTTTTTGAAAGTGTTAATCGATTGTGGACCTTGTTTTTTCTTTAAAATTGTTATGTGTTCAGTGAGTATTTTTGAATCCTTATAACTCCTACTTAACTCATCTATCAATACAGTTTCATACAATAATAGGTTTCAGTGAGTGCAATTATCCATAGAATACAAAACAGTTCATTAGATGAACAACCACATCATTACCGGTGTCTTTACAAAATACCACGTTTCATAAGTTGTGATTACAAACAGTTCAGGATAAACAATGAAACCATCACCGATAGGATTGCAAAAGTAAGAAAATGTGTGATTAAACACATATTTCATGAACAAAAAAAAAAAAAAACAAAAAAAAAAAAAAACACAAGAAACAGAATAACAGAGACAAAACAGAAACATCATAGATTACAACTACGTTGTTCAATAAGGAGAATCAAACGATTGCATTCCTCCATCAAGCTGTTAACTTTAATTGTTTTTGCTTCAACCTCCATCTCCAGTTTCATGATGTGGATATCAGCATCTTCGACCTTCTTATTCTCCTCTCTCCAATCCTTTGCCAGGTTCCTACAACGTATGCGCTTATTCTCCAATGCACGTTCAAGAATACTGTTTCTATCCTTCCACAAATCAAAAATGGCATGATTGATGTAACCATTGGTGTTGGAATCCATTTTTCATAAATAAAGAGAGAAACTCAAGTACAAGCTCTATCTGATTTGAACACCCTTTGTATATTACTTGCATGAGTTGTAATTAAATAGACAGGTTAATTAACTGGACTCCATATAACTGGAGTGAAGTAATGACGGTGGTTGCTTGAAATCGTAATAAATGCTTTTCCCATTTTTTAATTAATCGTTTCAACTTACCACTTACATTCATGTACTTTAATTAATGCTAGGCAACCTACCTACAATCTCACCAGGATTCAAATCACCTTTAAAAAAATTGTGTCTCAATCTGTGTGTACTCAACCAATTGGGCCATTTGTACACGTTTTTTGTTAAATGGCGGTGGTTCAGCTGAAACGATTAATGGGAAATTGTGTATCTTGATTACTTCATCTGTATGCCAAGTAATTATTTAAACAATATTAAAACTCAAGTAATCATTTGAAAATTTTATTAAAGCAATATTAAATGTTAATACAATTTCAATAAAAACAAAATGTAAACATTAATGGTTGATGATATCTTTTTTAAAAATAAGAAGATTGAAATTATTCATTAAACTATTGTTTTTAAAATATTTTTTTTCATTTTATTACCATAATTTGTTCACACACATGGGTTAGTTGAATGAAACATCATCTTGAAACAAATTAATTTATATTCCGTTCAGTAAGGAGTAAAAAGAAATAGAAAGAGAACATTGCTACACTTACAGTGAAGGAAACATATTTTCATAATATCCGATACAATTACAAAAACCAAGGCATCACACTTCACCGGGAAAAATAAGGGCCGTTTGTACACGTTTCTTATTTAAAAAAATAATTAAATGTTTATGATTGTGTACACATGACCCAATTTGGTTGGATAAAAACAAATTGCAATTGATTAATAATAACAGAAATTTTGTGACAAGTTTTATAATTTTACATTGTAATTATTCATTAACATTTTTTTAAAAATAAATTTTTTTCATGTTATCACCAGAATTTGTTCACACACATGGGTTAGTTCAATGAAACATTATATTGCTCAATAAAACATCATATTGAAACAAATTAATTTGCATTCCATTCTTAAAGGAGTAAGAAGAAATTAACATCAAATGCAATTACAAAAACAAATTTTCATAACATCCGATGCAATTACAAAAACAAAAGGCAGCACACTTCGCGAGGAAAAATAAAACTAAACAAACAAACATAACGCTACTTTAGACGTTATCAAGGTCTGCTAGATGTGTCCTTAAACTAGTGGATTGGTCTATCAAAGAGTAAATTTGATCTGCAAGACCATCAACTTCCATTTCTAGTTGCATGACACGCTTCTCTCGATCGTTGACTCTGGCATTCTCCACCATCCACTCGCAATGCAGATTCTTGCAACGACGACACTCGTGCTCGAGCGCTTTCTCAACAATGGCTACCTTCTCTTTCAAAAACTCCAAAGTCTCTCTATCTCCGGAATCCATCCTTCGCATTTGTTAGAATAGTTTTTTTTTAAATGAAGTGAAAATGCATATTTATAGAACTTTGATGTCTGTCATTACGAAGGAGTAGAATAGTTGTAGTAATTTATGACTTCTGAATAGTTGTTTGACTTACATAGTGGTAACCAGTTGTAATTAAGGATAAGGATGTGAGCAAACACCAAAATGACAATCAGAGTTTATGATTGAGGAGTAGTTAGAGTGAAATAAGTGTAAATAAATGTTTCTCAACCATATCCGTTCATATATCAATACACGCCTCTTTGAAATTGGCAACCTTGAAGGTTTAATGCATGCAGAAATCAACATTATTAAACTCGAATCAAGAAAATGATACCCATATTCAATTGTGCACCATATTCCTAAGTTTGATGTCTACTTTAAAATCTAAATTTGTTCACACTGAAATAGCAAACAAGAGTAAAGTTGCAAAACGAAATATTTGCGTACATGAGGCAATTTGACTGTAACTCCTCTAATAACCTTGGTAAGGTGAAAAATTGCCAAGGAAGGACACATTAGGATAATGATGTATATACTTCATAATAACAAATAACCACTTCAATATTTACTAACTATACTATTAAGTTGATATCATATTCCGTACGTAATATTGTTATCACCATTACAAACGTACTGAGTTCAAAGATTTCCAATTGACATCTGTAAGTTCCTCAAATTTGATTGGCTTATTTCGGTGACAAACCACATGTGGGGTTTGATGTAAGGGTAGCTTAGGTTTTTGATGGTTGGTGCCTTGCATAACCAAGTCCCTCTCAAGACCTCAAAAGAAGAAGCACCAAAGGTAAAATTCTAAGTGCTTACTTGCTTTAAAGAGATATAGTTGCACACACTCACAACTCATGCATATCTTTAATACTTGTATGTTGTGTGTTTTTATATGTGTACATTTATGTTCATTAATATCCCTTCATGCATGTTTTTTTGATTACATCTTACTTGTTTTGCCTTAACATGTTTAGGTATTAGGATACAAAGCCAATGGGATTTCAGCACCCTGGTTCGGCTGCTGGTGGCCGCGGAATCAGGTTGCCGAATTGAGACCAGTTAATCTAGTATCAAATCTGTTAGGATTATGCTCAATAGCAAGAGTGTAATATTGTAATTAACAATCTTTTTCATATTAATAAAGTGATTTCTGGTTTAACAAATCATATAGCATTTATAGTTTAATATTATAATTGTCAAAGTAAATAATCATAAGGTCTAAAGACTATGAGAAAAGAAGAATTGTTCGTACATCTGGATATGTATGTGGTAGACACAATTCTTTAGCTAGTCTTGAATAATGTTCACAACTTAAGTTAAAGGTTGGGCACCTTTATTTTGTTAAAGTTGTAGAATTCTTTTACTAGCATTTGAGTGGGATCAAATGAGATATGATGAGTCTAAAATCATCGGAGTGTCTTCGAGTAAAAGAATCTAGTGCACTGGGTGCATTGAACTGGATCACAATGAAAAGCTTTATCTAGAACCGTCAATAGATAATAGTCTTTTCATTATCAGGACAATCGGAGAGTCTATCTTAATCCTGAGATAAATGATGGACTTATGGTTGCAAGTGATATCATTTGAGTTATCAATGAGTACGATTATATCGCATAGTCTATCCTCGATAGTTTGGTGATATTCATTTGTTAATCGATAGAGGACTTCATTTATAGATATGGACATCGTGGCTCCATTTAATAAATGAGAGTATAATATCATCATATGGATGTTTTGAGGTAATTGGATATTAAATCTCAACGTTGAGTTTTCAATAGTGTCTATTGAAAACATGGCTTCTGGACAAGTCAAAATATCCAAGTTCAAAACGTGGTCATATGAGTAAATATGGTAACTTGGAGAGTTATAGGCGGTCTATGAACTCTTGGCGATTACTGATATTAATCACGAGGATACACTATCTCCAACATGATTGTCTAGGGTATGAATGAGGAACATCTTCCTTTTCTATCTTTATTTAAGAGTTCAATTTTAGCTCTTTAGTGGAATGAGTTAAAATTAATGGATCGGACCTAAGTGAATCATTTGTTGATTGTGATTAGATTGTGTCTATTGAAGCCCGCCAAGATCCCCAATCCACACGGACTTGCATGGATCGCTTGATATATTCTACCGGACCAATTTAAGGGTCCATCTAGAATTGCATTTAATATATTAAGAATATAATTTGCACATTATTTATGTAATGGGCTGCTCAATTATATTAATATATTAATGAAAGACATGTAGGCTTGTTTCTTTTAGTAAGAATGGGTCTGGCTCACATGTGGGCTTTTTATTTAAAGTCCAATGGATTAAATAAAATAAGAAAATAATATTGAGCCCATATATACATGATGTGGGCGGCAAGGCTAATTTATTAATTAATTAATTAAGAAACAAAATCTTTTTCTAATCAGGAAATATGTTTCCTAGAGTTATACTATTGGTAGTAGTATACTAAAAGTAAAAGACTTATTTGGTAAGAAAATAAATAATAAGGTTTATTTATTTAATCAAATAAGGAAGTCTTTGAGATAGTCACAAATACACTAAAGAGTTGGATTAGGGTTTGGAATTCTAAGAAAATCTACCTAGGGTTAGGATTTAAGTCAAAAGACAAATCCTACATGGTAAATGATTTTGGCCACAATATATATATATATATATATTAAATATATAAGGCCGAAAATATAGAGGTATATAAGGCATGCAGTATATGGCAAGAGGAAGATATATATATATATATATTATTCTTGCAACCAAAATGTGGGTGCCGCAATATATATTTTATTTTAGGCGTGCAGCGTTGGTGCACTTATATATAGGTGTGCAGATTTATGTAATATAAAAAGTGATATATAGATATTATATAAATATAGAATTCGGTGAACCCTAGAGGCTAAGCTTGAGAGATTTATTTCTTTTGCTTATAAAATAAATCCAACTCTGAGACTAGTGTGATTTTATTTTCAGCCAAGAGAAAAGTGAGAAGAGATTGTTCTTATTTCGATAGTGCACTGGTAACTTTTACACCAAAAGGTTTTGTGCACAATTTCGAATAAGGTTCACGTAAGTTTCGATCTAACGATTGTGAATTCAAAAGTGACCGGAACATTCTTTGTAATCTCTTGGAATTTATTGTGACTAACAAAAGAAAAAGAAAGTTTGTTTGTCCATTCTCAGGTTTGCAATTCAAGGAAAAGGGAGACCACGCTCCTAGGTGATTCACGTTCGTGCTAGGATTGAAGATCTTGCGGATTACCATCGACGTAAGTCAATCGGATCACGCGACAAAAGGTATTATACTTTTTGTTACTTTATATGTATGGTTAATTAATTTAAAGGGTTAAGGTACATAAAAAGGAAAAATTTTAAAACATACTAAATCTATTTTTAGTCTCGCTTCCGCTGCGTGTACTACGGTATTTTTCCCTACAAAATCGGCACCTTTGGATCGGCGTTAAGGGGCCTCATAATAAGGCCGCCGAATTCAGACCAGTGGGTCTAATTGTAATTTGGTGCCCTTGTTCTACGGGCAGGGTGCAGAATGAAGGCGCATAATCCTTGTCAGCGCGACTGTTGGGATTCGGCGCCCTTGTTATGCGGTCACCGACCGTAGAACCAAGGTCGCATAATTCCCTGTTTCTAGACACTTTTCCAAAATGCTGTCACTTCATTTTGGCTCCCTATATATATGCCTTTTTGTCTTTAGGTCAAGTTCAAGAGTTCAAAATTCATATTTTCCCCTTAGATTGCAATCCATGTCATATTTATGTTCAAGCATGCATTTTTGGATTAGGAGATTTTCTCTGGAAGTACTCTTTAAATGACTTATAATAATCTCTATGAAATGATGATTCTTAAATAACATGCTTAAAATGTGAAAAGCATGAAATTCAATGACATGCTCAAATGAAAAAGCATGAATTGATGATTGCAATTCTTAAAATGCAAAACAATGTGTGAAATGCTAATGAGACTCAAATGAATGAAGGATCTTGTATCTGTTCTAAGGATTTTAAAATCCAAATATCTCTCTTTCTTTATTGGTTGAACATGGCTACTATTATACGGGTATCTTACCTAGAAAAATCAAATAGGGTGCAAAATCGCTCATGCCTTGTTTCACTTATGAAGTTGGATATAGTGCTCTAAAATTGAATTCAAAGAATTTTCTATATCCTTGCTTTGATTCATGACAAATGGTGAAATTGGTTTGAATTCCTTAAGGAAACCTTTGTCATTTGCTTTGCCAAATACTATTGATTTTTGGACTTGAATGCAATATGTCTTACATGCAAAGCATTCTAATCACACATTTTCAATAAAATAAATCTCCTTGTATCTCTCCATTTAATTGAGTTGCATAAAGTGTCTTATATGATTATGCAAATGACTTGTATGCTACCATCTCTCTTTGCTACAAGTGACCCATATGTGGGATACTCCTTTGCCTATCTCATGACAAAAAAGGGGAGTAGTAGTGGTAAGGGAGAATGCTAATTGTAGTAGCAAATTCGCATGTTGGGGAGTTTACATAATTAAGGGGGAGTAACCCGTTGAGGGGGAGCCTTTGCATTACACATTCATTGCATGATAGCCTTTGCATGATGTTGCATGTTTTCTTTAATGTAAAATTCTTTATTGCAAATGCTTGTTTTTATCTCACTTGATCACCTCTCATACACTTGCTTTTGAAAGTGTAATCTTTTTGTTTTGAATGATTGATAGTTATACAAGAGATTGAAGACTTGAAGTTTATTTTTTTTTTTCTTATCTCTTTGTAATGTAGAATATCTTTATTGGCCTTTAGTTTCAATTTTGTTGTGAGGATCAATGTGAGTGGTGGTTTTGTCATGAAATAGCCAAAATGGGAGATTGTAAGTTCCTCAAGTTTGATTGACTTATTTCGGTGACAAACCACATGTGGGGTTTGATGTAAGGGTAGCTTCGGTTTTTGATGGTTGGTGCCTTGCACAGCCAAGTCCCTTTCAAGACCTCAAGGGAAGAAGGACCAAAGGTAAAATTCTAAGTGCTTACTTGCTTTGAAGAGATGTAGTTTCACATACTCATAACTCATGCATATCTTTAATACTTGTATGTTGTGTGTTTTTATATGTGTACATTTATATTCATTAATATCTCTTCCTGCATGTTTATTTGATTGCATCTTGCTTGTTTTGTCTTAACATGTTTAGGAATTAGGATGCAAAGCCAAAGGGATTTTGGCGCCCTGGTTCAACGGCCGGTGGCCATAGAATCAGGTCGCCAAATTGAGACTAATTAATTGATCGCGCTCCAAATGTTCACATTTAGCGCTCCCTTTTCCTATATTTTTATACTTGTTTCTCGGGTAAAACCGGGTATTTAATGGTTAAAATAAGTGTTTCAGGTGATTAGGGAAGTTCTGTAAGGTTTATAGTTAGTGTTGGCATTAATTCTATATCAAAACGTGTTTATCTTGTAATGTTTAGTGGATTAGTAATTGAAGAATTTTGAAGACGAAGGACGTCTCAACCACAATTCATTCAAGAAGCCGGCTTTTAAGAGATTCGTGCATTATTGGTCGACAAAGGTATTAAAGGTCCTCTTATCTCTTACAAGGCTAGGCACACACACACACATATCATTTTTTTGTGTTCCTTCATGATTTAATTTCATTTACATATCACTTTCACACACTTGGCAAAATATGCTCATGAATTCATATTATGTTGATAAACTTTGTGTTTGCATTTTCTAGGACTATGTCCGGAAACTTGCATATGTGTGTGTCTTTGTGTTTGTATGTTTCCATATTTTTGTATTTTGACTTGAACATGCTCTATTATGATTCCTTATTGAGTTCCGGTCGTTTCGGTTACTCATTCATGTAGTTTCGAGTCCAAACGATGTAGCTACGCTACTTTTCGTTCTCATTCATTGAGTTGACTTCATCAACGTTTTCCAAGATGATTTCTCAACCGTTTTCAAAGTTGTATAGTCATCATCGTCGTGCGTGAGAGAGTCACGGTTCGTAATCCGAAAACGGATTCAAAATCAGAGTTCGAATGCCCAAGATACGAGCTGAAGAACCGAGGGAGCGCGCGAGAGGACAGCCCAGGCCATGAGGCCACTTGGGCTGGCCATTGGTGAGGCCGTGGGCCCACGGCCTGGAGGAGTCTTTGCTCCCGTGTGGGCCACGCGCCCCCCACGGCCAGGGGGTGATGTGGCCTCACATGATTGGCCGGTTGCTCCTTTCTCTCTCCTCCTATTTCTTCCCTCTCTCTCTCCATTTGAATTTTCAAGAAGAAAAGTTGTGTTTTCCCGTCAGAATTCTCTCCCAATGTTTCCCAACTTCCAAACACCATATCTTCCTCATCCGGAGTCGGATTTGAGTGATTCAAGTTGGAGAGTGTTCGTATTTGAGTCCTCTATCATCCCCAAGTGGTTTGGTGGCTGTTTGATTGTGATTTCTGGTGGTTCAATACAGATTTCCGAACCGGCTGTAGAATCCGAGGTAATGGACTCAACTTTGGGATTTCTTTCTTTTTGACCTTCCATTTGCTTGGGGTTTCTTCTTCTATATCTATGTTTATTTTTGGTAAAAGCTATTGAGAAAGATAACTTGATTATCATTCTAATTGAAAGTCAATTTGTGGACTAATGTTGACTAGATTCTATGATTCTAGGTTTTACATATGTTTGTGAGTTGTATTGTGATTAAAATGGCATCTTAGGTTGTTTGGAACTTAATTGAATTAATTTTGTGATAAATGACCTTGAGATTTGATTTGATCCTTTGATTGATAAAATCTAGGATTTGTGTATTTGTTTGTGATTTAGAGAATATAGGTTTTGATTGATGTAAATCTCAAATCCTTGCTCTATATTTTTGACTAGCATATTGATTGATTTTAATCTCATATATCTAGCATTTAATTGTATATTGATAGCATCTTGAATTTGTACTTCATGAACATATTGTGATTCAAGTGTTGTATATGTGAATGAGGCTTTGAGCTTATGTGTTTGGTGTTTCATATGCTTAGGTTTTATTCGTGCATTTTGCATCTAGACTTGATTGCTTGTGATATCACATGTTAGGTCTATTTGTGTCATAGAATGTATTGATCACATGTTCTATGTTGTATTGATTGTTTGCATCATTTGCATTCACATGATCACACTAGGAAGTCCTTGTAAAAGGCAAGAAGTCTTGGTTAGAGTCGGGGTGACTTGGATTGCCAAGCAAGAAGTCTTGCCTAGAGTCGGGATGACTCGGATAGGTAAGCAAGGAGTCATGGCTAGAGTCGGGAGGACTCGGATAGTCATGCATGGGAGGCTCCCTAGAGGCAAGAGTGCCTTGGATAGGGAGTTGGCTATTGTATTGGTAGGCCTAGGCGTATGGTTAGACATAGACTCCAATAGAACGGGGTACACGGGAGGTGTATGCACTCTTGAGGAATTTCTAATCTACCATCGATGTTGGTTGTGTGTGTTGTCCAATATATGGTGGTTTCGCATCATTGAGGGATTTCACACTTTCCAATAGGGTTGGGTTGGGTAGGCTTAGACTTCACTAGGTTGGGTGAGCTAAAGATTGGTCACTTTGTGAATGTTCTATGTTTACTTTCCAATAATATAGTACCCAATGGTTGTAGTTCAACCCGTGGATGTTTCTGTTAGGATTATGCTCAATAGCAAGAGTGTAATGTTGTAATTAACAATCTTTTTCATATTAATAAAGTGATTTCTGGTCTAAACAAATCTTACAGCATTTATAGTTTAATATTATAATTGTCAAAGTAAATAATCATAAGGTTTAAAGACTATGTGAAAAGAAGAATTGTTCGTACATCTGGATATGTATGTGGTAGACACAATTCTTTAGTTAGTCTTGAATGAAGTTCACAACTTAAGTAAAAGGTTGGGCACCTTTATCTTGTTAAAGTTGTAGAATTCTTTTGCTAGCATTTGAGTGGGATCAAATGAGATATGATGAGTCTAAAATCATCGGAGTGTCTTCGAGCAAAAGAATCTAGTGCACTGGGTGCATTGAACTGGATCACAATGAAAAGCTTTATCTAGAACCGTCAATAGATAATAGTCTTTTCATTATCAGGACAATCGGAGAGTCTATCTTAATCCTGAGATAAATGATGGACTTATGGTTGCAAGTGATATCATTTGAGTTATCAATGAGTACAATTATATCGCATAGTCTATCCTCGATAGTTTGGTGATATTCATTTGTTAATCGATAGAGGACTTCATTTATAGATATGGACATCGTGGCTCCATTTAATAAATGAGAGTATAATATCATCATATGGATGTTTTGAGGTAATTGGATATTAAATCTCAACGTTGAGTTTTCGATAGTGTCTATTGAAAACATGGCTTCTGGACAAGTCAAAATATCCAAGTTCAAAACGTGGTCATATGAGTAAATATGGTAACTTGGAGAGTTATAGGCGGTCTATGAACTCTTGGCGATTACTGATATTAATCACGAGGATACACTATCTCTAACATGATTGTCTAGGGTATGAATGAGGAACATCTTCCTTTTCTGTCTTTATTTAAGAGTTCAATTTTAGCTCTTTAGTGGAATGAGTTAAAATTAATGGATCGGACCTAAGTGAATCATTTGTTGATTGTGATTAGGTTATGTCTATTGAAGCTTAAATTTAGATAGCCCGCCAAGATTCCCAATCCACACGGACTTGCATGGATCACTTGATATATTCTACCGGACCAATTTATGGGTCCATTTAGAATTGCATTTAATATGTTAAGAATATAATTTGCACATTATTTATTTAATGGGTTGCTCAATTATATTAATATATTAATGAAAGACATGTGGGCTTGTTTCTTTTAGTAAGAATGGGTTTGGTTCACATGTGGGCTTTTTATTTAAAGTCCAGTGGATTAAATGAAATAAGAAAAATAATATAAGGCCCATTTATTCAAGTGGGGCGGCAAGGTGCTTTTTAACCTAATATATTATTTTGTTTCATTGTTTTAATTAAATAAGAATTAATTAATTTATTAATTAATTGTTTAATTGAGAAACAAATCTTTTCTGATCAGGAAATATATTTCCTAGAGTAATACTATTTGTAGTAGTATACTAAAAGTAAAAGACTTGTTTGATAAGAAAATAAATAATTAATTTTATTTATTTAATCAAATAAGAAGTCTTTTTATTTAGTCGATTAAAAGAATAAAATATCTATGAGTTGGATTAGGGTTTGAAGTCTATTCTTTGATGGAAATTAGGGTGCAACACAACCCCTTTTAGGAGTGTGATTTGCGGCAACCCTAGTGTGTCAAAAAGAGAAGGATTTTCGGCAACCCTAAAAGAAAAGAGGAAAGAAATTTGACCACCTATATATTCACACTTATAGGGTTCGGCCACTTATGCATTGTGCTTGAGAGACAATTTTCTTCTTCTTCTTAATTCATAGAGAGCATTATTTTTATTCTACTAAAACATAAAAGAGTGAATAGATTATACTTTGATGGTACACTATTTGCTTGTTCATCAATAATGCGTATCATTCACTTGATTTTCTTTTTGAATTTCAAAGTTCCCTCTTCTAAAACCCGATCGTTTCTTCTTCCTTATTTTTCTCCTGGTTCATTCCTCCATTACTTTTCTTAGAGCAGAAAAATTTCAAACCTTCGTTTTCGTCTGCCCCGTCTCTTTGAATATTTGCTACAGCCTTTTTCCTACGTCTTCTATTGCCAGACGGTTCACTGAACTTGACTGTTCCTTTTGCGTCCCCAACTTTTCTGCGAATCTAGGGTTTTTCTGGTGAGTTCCCATGGATCCTTTCTTACGCTCTTCTCTTTTTAATCAAATGATGCAAGCCTTAGAACTTGGTGATAAGCATACTGCAGACAAGATCGAATCTTTGATTCGTAATTTCCATCCGAATTCTCCGGTCCTCATTTCTGTTTTTGTTCCATCTTCTGATGATGACTTATTTCCTAACGTTTATCCTTCTTCGTCCTCCAATAGTGAATCTCCAGTGATGCCGAGATCTTCTAGACCAAGTGGAAGCAGACGACGTGCTTCTAGGATTCCTCGTGGATCCCTTCTGGATGCGCAGACGACCGTCGATTCTGACGTTGATGACCATCGACGGGACAAGCTGAATTTTTCATTCGATCATCCATGTTCTTTTGATACTGAAATTAACGTGGTTGGCGAGGGGGAGCTCCGTAAGTACAAGAGTCGCTTTGGGATTCCAGACTTGGTGACTTTGGTGCTATTTGGTAGCCGAGCAGCGTGGAATCCTCCTGAGAATGCAGTCGCCATTTATGGTGCCATGCTTAGCTGCGGGATCACCCTTCCTCTTCAACCTTTTATTGCTAGGTTCCTTGCGGAGGCTCAAATTGCACCTGCTCAACTTGCCCCAAATAGCTATAGGATCCTCATGTGTTTAGGTTTAATGTGGAATTTGAAAGGTTATGAACCCCATACCTCGTGAGATTCGCCATTTTTACACTTTAAGGCAGGCTGGCAACAGTGGGACATATTTTCTGCTTTCTTCGCCCGTGGAGAACTGGATCCCTGAGGGTGTGGCGAACCCCGGACAAGTGGAGGTTTCCAGTGATGAGAAGAAGAAAGGTTTTATTTGGGGCTTTCCTTCCTCAAATAAGAGATGGAAAAACAGTTGGTTTTTTGTTGGCGGCGAATGGGGTAGGGACGTGTTCGCCAATGGTTGCCTAAATCTTGCGGCGAAAAGGGTTCCTAGGCATTTTACTTCTTCTGATGCCTGGTCCAAAGCTGTCCCTATTTTGTTAGATGAGGAGGTATCTCACCTCGATGCTGCGGCTGTAGGGAAAAATACCGTAGTACACGCAGCGGAAGCGAGACTAAAAAAAAATAGGTTTAGTGACTTTTAAAATTTTTTTCTTTTTATGAACCTTAACCCTTTAAATTAATTAAACATATATAATCAAAAGTATCATACCTTTGTCGCGTGATCCGATTGACATTGCGTCGATGGTAATCCGCAAGATCTTCCAATCCAATCACGAACGTGAATCACCTAGGAGCGTGGTCTCCCTTTCTTTGAATTGTGTACCTGAGGATGGACAACAAAATCTTTTCTTTTTCGTTAGTCACAAAAACTTCTAAGAGATAACGAAGAACGTTCCGGTCACTTTTGAATTCTCAATCTAATGATCGAAACTCGCGTGAGCCTTATTCGAAATTGTGCACAAAACCTTTTGATGTAAAAGTTACTAGTGCACTATCGAAATAAGAACAAACTCTTCATACCTCTTGACCGAAATTATCACACACTAGTCTAAGAGTTGGATTCTATTTTTCTCAAGTAAAAGAAAAAACTCTCAAGTCCAAAGACTTAGCAATTAGGGTTACCTCATTCTTTTTCCACAAAAATAAATATATATATATTGCCGCACGACTATTTCATGCATATATAAAAAATGTATATTGCACTAACTAATTCAAGTCTTGCACGCCAAACCAATATATGTACATTTATATATCTACTGCACCCAAACTCCTTATATGTATATCTACATATATCTATATGGAATAAATACTGCATGCATTATATATTTATATCTTTCCGGCCTAGTGCCATATATATTTAATATATATTTATATATTGTGGCCAAAAAACTCTACCATGTAGGATTTGTCTTTTGACTTAAATCCTAACCCCAGGTAGATTTCTTTAGAATTCCAAACCCTAATCCAACTCTTTAGTGTATTTGTGACTATATCAAAGACTTCCTAATTTGACTAGATAAATAAATTCCCTTTATTTATCTACTTACCAAATAAAGTCTTTTATATATATTATACTACTATAACAGTATACTACTAAGAAACATATTTCCTAGTCAGAAAAAGATTTTGATTCTCAATTAAATAATTAACTAATAAATTAATTAATTTCCATTTAATCAATCAATAAAATAAAATAATATTTTAGACTATTATTCTAGTCTTGCCGCCCACACCATATACATGGGCCTAATATTATTTTCTTATTTTATTTAATCCATTAGACTTTAATTAAAAAGCCCACATGTGAACCAGACCCATTCTTACTAAAAGAAACAAGCCCACATGCCTTTCATTAATAAATTAATATAATTGATCAGCCCATTAAATAAATAATGTGCAAATTATATTCTTAATATATTAAATACAATTCTAGATGGACCCATAAATTGGTCCGGTAGAATATATCAAGTGATCCATGCAAGTCCGTGTGGATTGGAGATCTTGGCGGGCTATCTAAATTTAAGCTTCAATAGACATAACCTAATCACAATCAACAAATGATTCACTTAGGTCCGATCCATTAATTTTAACTCATTCCACTAAAGAGCTAAAATTGAACTCTTAAATAAAGATAGAATAAGAAGATGTTTCTCATTCATACCCTAGACAATCTTATTGGAGATGGTGTATCCTCGTGAATAATATCAGTAATCGCCAAGAGCTCATAAACCGCCTATAGCTCTCCTAGTTACCATATTTACTCATATGACCACGTTTTGAACTTGGATACTTTGACTTGTCCAGAAGCCATGTTTTCAATAGACACTATCGAAAACTCAACGTTGAGATTTAATATCCAATTACCTCAAAACATCCATATGATGATATTATACTCTCATTTAATAAATGGAGCCACGATGTCCATATCTATAAATGAAGTCCTCTATCGATTAACAAATGAATATCACCAAACTATCGAGGATAGACTATGCGATATAATCGTACTCATTGATAACTCAAATGATATCACTTGCAACCATAAGTCCATCACTTATCTCAGGATTAAGATAGACTCTCCGATTGTCCTGATAATGAAAAGACTTTTATCTACTGACGGTTATAGATAAAGTATTTCATTGTGATCCAGTTCAATGCACCTAGTGCACTAGATTCTTTTGCTCGAAGACACTCCGATGATTTTAGACTCATCATATCTCATTTGATCCCACTCAAATGCTAGCAAAAGAATTCTACAACTTTAACAAGATAAAGGTGCCCAACCTTTAACTTAAGTTGTGAACAATATTCAAGACTAACTAAACAATTGTGTCTACCACATACATATCCAAATGTACGAACAATTCTTCTTTTCTCATAGTCTTTAGACCTTATGATTATTTACTTTTGACAATTATAATAATTAAACTATAAATGCTATAAGATTTGTTAAACCAGAAATCACATTATTAATATGAATAGATTGTCAAAAACACTATTACACTCTTGCTATTGAGCATAATCCTAACAGCGGCTGTCCTTCCTCTGAATGAAAGGGGCCGATCGTTTCTTTTGGACGAAGATAAAATAATCGCTCAAGGGCTTTTTCCGCGTCTACCCGCCAGACTTCCTCGCCGTAAGTTTTGCTTGCTTTCTTTATAGTTTTCCTGTCTCCATTTGCTAACTTTTGGTAGGTTTCTGCAGTACATGATTTTGACACAGTTTGCGATCTACAAGCTCGGGCAGTTAAAAATTCTGAGGCTGCTAGTAAAAGACAAGCCGCTGGTTTGGCTAAGAAGGGAGTTGCTAGCTCGGATGGCGGTGATCCCTCAGATGACGAGGAAGCTGGTGACGTTGATGGGGGGCATGTCGAGTCGGGGCCATCCCCTGTTCGTCCGGAGGTTGCTACGAGTACTCTTGCTGCTACTGCCGCTACTCCTGCTGTGAGTACTGCTGTGACTTTTCCTGCTGCGATAGCCCCCAGCCGTAAGGGAAAAGAGAAGGTGGGGGTTTCAGGGGTGGCTAGTGAAATCCCTTGAAACTAATTATAGCACGGTGTGTATAAAGCTATCTAGAGGGGGGGTGAATAGATTTTACGCTTTTTACCCAGTTTTTCGTGTTAGTCAAAATTACGAATTTACCCTCAAGATAATATAAACAAGCAAGTGTAATATGGTGCGGAAATTAAATCAACACTTGATTTTTACGTGGAAACCCTCACGGGAAAAACCACGGGCTATGTAAGTAAGCCACACTCGAACCTCGAATCCACTAAATGTACAAACGATTACAACCTAATCCCGGAAGTAATCACACACCTACCTAATCCCGGTATGAGTGAACCTAGTCCAATTTGCTTGCGATCTAAGCAACCTAATCCCGGTTGCTACACACAAGACTTACTTTCTCTAGAAGAGAATACAACCCTAAGTGAATATATGTGAATATCCAAAATGCAACATAGAGCAAGGGAAACCCTATATGCTTATCTAAGATGATTAATATTCAATTAAGAACAATCCTAGATATCAAAACTAAATGACATGTCAATTAGTTTAGCTAAACAATATTAAGCACAAAACCTAATAAGCTAGCACAATACAACTTCTCAAACATACATCATACTAATCTCAATCTTGTATTCAAAGCATATAAAATCACATACAAGTAATTAAATTGAGATTGCTAGATAAGAGAAACACAAAATATGTAAGATATTAGTGAAAAGCTTACCAAGCAAAGTATGATGAAGAATCCATGCTAGATGACATCTAGATGATCTAAGATGATGCTAGATGATGATTGATGATCATGAAAAAGTGTTTGAGTGAATAAAAATGAGTTCTTGGAATTTTTCTTCTCTTTGAAAAATATCCTAAGTATGAAATCTGATATGAACTCTCTTATGTGACCTAAAGTCAAAGTGTTATATATATAGGGGCCATAAGTGAGGTGTGGTCGTTTTGGAAAAACGCACTAAAAATATCTCTGTGGCTCGCCTGCCGCGGTTGCTCAACCGCGGCACTGTAGCCGCAGCACAGCAAGGACGTTGCTGTCGCTCGACTGCCGCTGTCAAAAACCGCGGCACTGAAACCGCGGCACAAAGCTTGATTTTTAAGCGACTCAAAACATGACCAAACGACATCGAAACCTTTCATATAATATACCGTTGGAAATGTATGGAAGTCTACTTTCTATTCCAATTAACAAAACATGATTTGGATAACTGTAGAAAAAGTTATGGTCATTTGAGTGACAAAAGGTCAGATTCGGATAACAGCTGTGATGCCCTGTTTTAGTGGTCACTTTGGAAATTTCAAAACCAATCCAAACGGTCATGAAATATTACGAATAATATACCGTTGTAAAGGTATGAGAGTCTAGTTTGTCCAGAATTTTATAAAACTCAATTTCAATCTTTTCATAAAAAGTTATGGTCACAAGACCATACAAAGGTCAGTTTTGAAAACACTTAAAACCTTGAAATCCAATCTTTTGAAACTAGACACTTACTCCAAATAACCAAACCAAATTTAACACTTATCCAAGAGAAGAATGAGACCTTCTCAAGTGGTCAACCATCACGCTAAGACATGCACACCATCGTGCAAGCGCGGACGTTTCCGATCACACAAACGGAAACGAATTACACCACACTTAAGACTAACATACATGAAGTGCACGTGTGGGTATTGAATGCATCATAATGCCTATCATGTCATGGCATTTCATAGAACAAGATGCAATCAATTAAATGCAAGAAGAGATATTGAATAATCAATAAAGCACAATGCACACAAAATATAAACACAACATTCAAGAATAAGTTATGCATGTTGTGTGTGTGTGTGCAACTATATCTCTTCAAGGCAAAGTAAGCACTAGATATACCTTTGGTGCTTGTCCTCTTGAGGTCTTGGAAAGGGTCTTTGATCTTCAACAAATCACTTAGACTACCCTTACAACCAAACCCCAACTTGTGGTTTGCCCACGAAATAAGCCAATCAACAAAACGGGAATCCTTACAATCTCCCCCTTTGGCTATTCCGTGACAAAACCACCACTCACATGGTTCCTCACAAAAAAAAAAAAAAGAAACTACGGGACTACAATGATATTCTACATTACAAAGAGATAAGAGAATGCAACTTGAAGTCTTCAATCCTCTTGTAGAATAATCAATCCCTGAAAAAAGTTTCTAACATTTCCCATACAAGAAAAGTGTGAGATTAATCACGTGAGAACAATACCAAGCATTTGCATTTTTAGAATTTAGGCACAACATTACCAAATGTATGCAATGTATGATAAATGCAATGCTCCCCCTCAAAGGGTTACTCCCCCTCAATGTATGTTCTCCCCAAAATGCACAATAGCTTCTATATTTTGCAACTCCCCTTACCATATCCTACTCCCCCTTTTTGTCATGATATAGGCAAAAGAGTAGTCCCCAACCGGGTCACTCATAGCAACGAGAGATAGAAGCATGCAAGATTTGCATATACATATAAGTCACTTTATGCACTTCAATTAATTTGAGAGAAACAAGGAGATTTATTTGAGAAGATGTGTGAATCCAACATGCTTTGCATACAAGACATATAGCATTCAAGTCCAAAATACAATGGTATTTGGCAAAACAAATGACAAAGGTTTCTAATTAGAAGTCAAACCAATTTCACCAATGTCATGGGAAAATCAAGGATATAGAGATTATTGATTTCAATTTAAGATCAACTATATCCAACTTTATAAGCGAAACATGGCATGAGCGACTTTGCACCCTATTTGATTTTTCCGGATAAGATATCCGTATGATAGTAACCATGTTCAACTAATAAAGAAAGAGAGACATTTGGAATGTAAATTCCTTTGAACGGATACAAGATCCTTTATTCATTTTGAGTCTCATAAGCTTTCACACAAGTTTTGCATTTTAAGAATATGCAATCATTAATTCATGCTTTTCATGAGAGCATGTTATATGAATTTCATGCTTTTTCGTTTAGCATTAGCATGTTATTTAAGAATCATCATGTCATGGAGATAACTATAGGTCATTCACATCATACTTCCTATGTAAATCTCCTAGTCCAAAAATGCATGTTTGAACATAAATATGACATGGATTGTAAACAAGCAAGGTTCACACTTATAGAATAGAAAACATATATACATATGTACAACCAAGCTTACTCAAGCAATCAAAAGAAGAGGCATAAGTTATTTCAAATTTTTTTTGCAAGTACAAGAATGCAAAATAGCTCTCTTTGCTTGAGTTCCCCATATGGGGTCAATTATAGAACACATCACTCCACAAGACATATCCCAATAGATCTACTAAGAGTTTTAAATCGAGTAGCATCTAAGGGTTTAGTAAATAGGTCCGCAAGTTGATCATTAGTACCTACATGTTTAAGTACTATGCATTTATTTTCAACAAGCTCTCTAATGAAGTGATGGCGGATGTCAAAAATGTATCTCTTTCCACCCAAACTTTCGGTTTGCATGGGACCCATGAGGTCCATGTGGAGAAGCTCTAAAGGCTCCTTGGTGGTGAGATACTTACCCTTTTTGTGCATGCTTTTAGTTTGCTTTCCTTATTGGCAAGGTCCACAAATACCATTGGCTTTCTTCCCAAGCTTAGGGAGGCCACGCACACAATTGAACTTTCCAAGGGTCCGTAGATCCCTAAAGTTCATGTGGCCAAGTCTTTCATGCCACAACTCAATTTGCTCATCCATGGACACATGATTAGATACAATACTAGCTTCAAGACAATAACAATTGTCGCTAGATCTTATGCCCTTCAACAAGGTTTGTCCATCGGGTTTAAGGATAGAGCAATAATCTTTAGAAAACAAGACGGAATATCCTTCATCACTAAGATGTGAAATGCTTATTAAATTGGCTTTCAAGCCATCAACATATAAAGCATTGGATAAGGAGGGTAATCCGAGAACGGAAATGGTTCCTTTCCCTACAACATTTCTTTTCGATCCATCACCAAAAGTGACATTTCCACCTTCCTCCATAACAAGAGTCTCGAAGAAACTCTTGTTTCCCGTCATGTGCCTAGAGCACCCACTATCCAAATACCAAAAATTAGAAGAATTTGCCTTCAAGGCTATTTGTGCAACATGGCAAACATTTTCATTCTTTCTAATCCACTTAGCAACAATTTTAGCTTTCTTAGTGGTCTTTGGTACATGTGCTCTACTATTTCTAGGATCATGCAAATCAATATTTTCATTCCTAGAAACATGCATCTTGGCTCTATTCTTTCTCTTTTCAATCATGCTTTGTTTTCTACACATTTTAATATATTGAAAGCAATTTGGTCTAATATGACGATCACAACCACAAAAGTGACAAATAGGGATGAAAAAAGGAATCATACCTCGTCTTTGTGCACGCATGGGAGCTCGTCCATGTCTTTGTGGATAAGTGGGTTCAATCCATCTTTATTGTTGAACCGGTCTTGGTTGCTTCCAAGCTTGAGGTTGCATGATTGGTCTCTTTCCTTTGTGAGCCAATTTAGGAGGAGTGTTGGCTTGAGGGACCCTAGGGGGTTGAGCTTGAGATTTCCTTCTTGGCCCCATTTTCACTTGTGCATTAGAACATTGTCCTACTTCTAACTTCTTCCTAGGAGGTTGCACAAATGAAGTTTCTTCGTTCTTCAAGCTCTTGACAAACACTGTCTTGTTAGAGGTTGAGACTTTCTTGCCATCTTCATACCCAAGACCTCTCTTGTCACTTGGACTCTTTCCAACACCAAGTAAATGATCAAGCTTCTTGGTGCTAGAATCTATCCTAGCCAAGGACCCTTTAACTTCAACAAGTTCCCTCTTCAAGCCTTCTTCACTTCTCTTGGATAAGTCTAACTCCTCAATTAACTTATCCTCTCTCCTCTTCAATCTTTCCACTTGTTCACTTAAGTGGTCATTGTGAGCCGAAAGTTCAAGGTTCTCTTCTCTCAACCTCTCAATCTTTCTTGTGCTTTTAATTGCTAAATCATTGAACTCGGCATGGTATTTAGCAAGCACCTTTTGCTCCACAAATTTCTTTTTGGAACTAGAAGAGGAGTCACTTTCTTCTTCACTAGAGTCAATTTCCTCTTGACTCAATTCCTCCTTTTCACTAGCACTTTTGCTCTTGTGAGATGAGGCAAAAGCTAGGAAGTTAGCCATGAGCTCTTCTTCACTTGAAGACTCATCTTCCTCATTGGAGTCATCACTACTCCCACTCCAAGTGGCGGCCATCACTTTACCCTTCTTCCTCTCATTGTGATTAGCACATTCGGGGGCAAAGTGACCAATCCCACCACATTCAAAGCATCGGACCCCTTTCCTTTCGGTCCTCTCTTGTCTAGGCTCAAACTTCTTGAAGGAACTCTTTTTCTTCAAATCTTGTCCTCTTGACCCAAATCCCTTCTTCTTCTTGAACCCCATAACCTTGTTAAACCTTTTCACAAATAAGGCAAGGTCTTCATCCGAATCATGCTTTGGCTCCTTTGCATCCTTAGATACTTTCAAAGCTATTCCTTTAGACTTCTTAGGAGGAGTAGTGGTGCTAGGAGCCTTCCTAGACTCATATGCAAGGAGACGCCCAATTACCTCACTTGGCTTCATGTCCATGTAGCCACTATTTTCTTCTATGGCCGTCACCTTTGATTCAAATCTATCGGGGAGAGATCTCATAATTTTTTGCTTGACTCTCCTATCCGAATACGGGTCTCCGAGTTGATGGCTTTGATTTACTATGTCCATCAATTTGATTTCGAAGTCATTGAAGCATTCATCCTTTCCCATCCTAAGTAACTCAAATTGAGTTTGGAGGACTTGAAGCTTGGACTCCTTCACCACCTCGGTTCCCTCATGTGCAACTTGAAGGATGTCCCATGCCACTTTTGCAATATGAGTATTCTGAATAAGCTTGTACTGATTCTCATCCATTGCACACATAATGGCATGCATCGCCTTCCTATTCCACTTTGAAGCCTCAAACTCTTGCGCGTTCCATTGCGCCTTAGGCTTCAAAACATCTTGTCCTCCACCCACGGGAGCCATCATAGGGAGATCACCTATGTATGTCTAGGAACCCGCTCTGATACCAATTGAAACTAATTATAGCACGGTGTGTATAAAGCTATCTAGAGGGGGGGTGAATAGATTTTACGCTTTTTACCCAGTTTTTCGTGTTAGTCAAAATTACGAATTTACCCTCAAGATAATATAAACAAGCAAGTGTAATATGGTGCGGAAATTAAATCAACACTTGATTTTTACGTGGAAACCCTCACGGGAAAAACCACGGGCTATGTAAGTAAGCCACACTCGAACCTCGAATCCACTAAATGTGCAAACGATTACAACCTAATCCCGGAAGTAATCACACACCTACCTAATCCCGGTATGAGTGAACCTAGTCCAATTTGCTTGCGATCTAAGCAACCTAATCCCGGTTGCTACACACAAGACTTACTTTCTCTAGAAGAGAATACAACCCTAAGTGAATATATGTGAATATCCAAAATGCAACATAGAGCAAGGGAAACCCTATATGCTTATCTAAGATGATTAATATTCAATTAAGAACAATCCTAGATATCAAAACTAAATGACATGTCAATTAGTTTAGCTAAACAATATTAAGCACAAAACCTAATAAGCTAGCACAATACAACTTCTCAAACATACATCATACTAATCTCAATCTTGTATTCAAAGAATATAAAATCACATACAAGTAATTAAATTGAGATTTCTAGATAAGAGAAACACAAAATATGTAAGATATTAGTGAAAAGCTTACCAAGCAAAGTATGATGAAGAATCCATGCTAGATGACATCTAGATGATCTAAGATGATGCTAGATGATGATTGATGATCATGAAAAAGTGTTTGAGTGAATAAAAATGAGTTCTTGGAATTTTTCTTCTCTTTGAAAAATATCCTAAGTATGAAATCTGATATGAACTCTCTTATGTGACCTAAAGTCAAAGTGTTATATATATAGGGGCCATAAGTGAAGTGTGGTCGTTTTGGAAAAACGCACTAAAAATATCTCTGTGGCTCGCCTGCCGCGGTTGCTCAACCACGGCATTGTAGCCGCGGCACAGCAAGGACGTTGCTGTCGCTCGACTGCCGCTGTCAAAAACCGCGGCACTGAAACCGCGGCGGGCGTCACAGCACAAAGCTTGATTTTCAAGCGACTCAAAACATGAACAAACGACATCGAAACCTTTCATATAATATACCGTTCGAAAGGTATGGAAGTCTACTTTCTACTCCAATTAACAAAACATGATTTGGATAACTGTAGAAAAAGTTATGGTCATTTGAGTGACAAAAGGTCAGATTCGGATAACAGCTGTGATGCCCTGTTTTAGTGGTCACTTTGGAAATTTCAAAACCAATCCAAACGGTCATGAAATATTACGAATAATATACCGTTGGAAAGGTATGAGAGTCTAGTTTGTCCAAAATTTTACAAAACTCAATTTCAATCTTTTCATAAAAAGTTATGGTCACAAGACCATACAAAGGTCAGTTTTGAAAACACTTAAAACCTTGAAATCCAATCTTTTGAAACTAGACACTTACTCCAAATAACCAAACCAAATTTAACACTTATCCAAGAGAAGAATGAGACCTTCTCAAGTGGTCAACCATCACGCTAAGACATGCACACCATCGTGCAAGCGCGGACGTTTCCGATCACACAAACGGAAACGAATTACACCACACTTAAGACTAACATACATGAAGTGCACGTGTGGGTATTGAATGCATCATAATGCCTATCATGTCATGGCATTTCATAGAACAAGATGCAATCAATTAAATGCAAGAAGAGATATTGAATAATTAATAAAGCACAATGCACACAAAATATAAACACAACATTCAAGAATAAGAGTTATGCATGTTGTGTGTGTGTGCAACTATATCTCTTCAAGGCAAAGTAAGCACTAGATATACCTTTGGTGCTTGTCCTCTTGAGGTCTTGGAAAGGGTCTTTGATCTTCAACAAATCACTTAGACTACCCTTACAACCAAACCCCAACTTGTGGTTTGCCCACGAAATAAGCCAATCAACAAAACGAGAATCCTTACATCCCTATTTTTGATGTGGATGTTCCTGAAACTCCCCCAGATCCTTCAAGCGACTTGACCCCTAGAACCGGTAGAGGCAAACATCTGGCAGAGGGTACGCCTGACCACACTGCTCGACCTCTAAAACGGGCGTCAAGGGTTGTGCAATACGTTGTTTCTTCAGATGAGGAGGTCGTTGAAGAGCCTATGCTCGCCGAGGCTCTTTCTGATGAGACAGCTATCCCTGGGGCTTCTGTTGAGAGACCAGACTTGGCGGAGTCTCCCCTTCCGGAGGGGGTAAATAATTTTGGTGCTTCTACCATTTCCCAAACCAGTGCAACTCCTCCTCCGGCAGCCGCGAATGAGCCGGACACCTCTTTTGTTGCTCAGCCTGGGTCACCTGGTTGAAAAGAGCCAACTGATAAACCAGGGTCGTCGAGATAAGCTGGGGCTACTGCGTCTGGTTCCGGCGTCGCTCATGAAGCTCCTCTCATTGATCCGACTAAGGCTGGTGAGGGAGTCGAGTCTGTCTCCCTTTCGAATTTTACAGCTGCTGAGATTTGTTCATACATAATGAACAACAATGTTTATGTTAGTGAGGGTTGGGAACAGATAAAGAAAGGATCCTGCAAAAGAAAAATGGAATTTTTCTTTAATTGCCATGCTCTGGTGAGCCTCTCGCTGTGTTCATGTATTTTTTGTTCGTGCGTTTCCTGACTTCTGTTTTTTCTTTTCATATGTTGTCCGAGTTGGCCGACAACTACAGGCGAGGAAATTTTTTGTCAAGGGATGTGAAGCACCTGCGGGAACGAGCCTCTACTTTGGCAGCTGAGAAGCTTTCTATTGAGGAAACCCATTCTCAGCAGCTTGCTCAGCTGAGAGAGTCTACAGATGGTTATCTTTCAGCTCAACTGGCTGCTGAAGAGAAATTAAATGCTGCTGAGGAGGAAATTCATTTGCTCTAAGAGCAACTTTCCGCTAATCAAGAATCACTCGCAGCACGCTTTGAGGCTGAGCGACTAGCTGAGGAGGCAAAGGAGAAAGCCGAGCGTGAGGCTTTGGACTTACGCAACCAGTTGTCCTCGCATGAAGTTATTTTGAATGATCTCAAGGCCGTGTTGGAGGTTGAAGCGGTTGATCGTTTCAAGAGATCCCCTGCCTATTATGCGCTTTTGCTGCGCGAGTTTGAAAAAGGCATGAGGCAGGTGAAAAAGTTCTTCGCCATGAAGGATCATTCAAATGAGAAAGCTCTGAGGCATTTCGACAGGTCTTTTCAACAGCACATGGCCAGTGGTGTGGGCTCGATTAAAGAGCAAATAAAACGATGGAGAGCCCACTGCCGTTATAATAGGACTGAACCTCATCTTATGCATTTAGAAATCCCCAGCAAGCGAGCCTTTAATACTTACTATTCAGGTCAGAAGGGCAGTTTTTCTGGTTCTGGTGCTGAGCCTGACTTGGGTCCTGTTGCTGGAAGGGATTATTAGCCTTTCATGCCAGAAGGGGATGAGGAAGTCACCTGGCCTTCGGAAGAGGAAATTGAAGATGAGGAGGACAGCGAGGGCCCTCCTGCAGCTAGTTGAGCTTTAGGTCTTTTATATTGTCCAGGGCTGCAAATTTTTATTTCTTTTTGCACCTTCATTTGTAATTCTTCAATTGTAAATAACTTTTTTATTCAAGTTATAAACCTTTTCTGCTCTTTTTTTTTTTGTTCAGTTGCCTTTGTTGAGTTTTCAGCTTACTTAGTTTTAGCATATCCTGTAGCTCTATTCAGCTGCCATTGCTGCATTTTTGGCATACTCAGTGTTTGTCAGGACGTATCCGACCATGCACCAAGTTTTTAACATGTTTTTTGTTTGTTCAGCTGCCATTGCTGAGTTTCGGCATTTTATTGGGACGTCTCCCCCTTGCTTTACTTTGTTTTTAGCTGGCTTTCTTGCCTATAGGGATTCTATTTTCCCGAAATGGTGATCGCGCCATTTGTTACAACTTGGGATTTTATTTCTCACCAGTTATCGTCGCTGCGAGCAAGAAACTCGTCTTTTACGTGATGGTAGTAATGTATAATGGCGAATGCCCTTTTGTGACTGGCGAGTGAAACCGCTCATTCTCAGTAATAAATTACCCTTTATTGAATGCTTCCTGCAACTTTTGTTAACAGTCATAAAGAAAATGCTAAAACAAAAACTGTTCTAAGAAATAATAGAAAGGGTGAAGAAACTCTAAACTTGACTCTCAAGTTAAGGATAATATATCTTCAAGTATTGCGCATTGCATGGACGGGGTAGTTCGCCAAAACCTTCTCGAGTAATTCGATATGCCCCGTGGCCAGCTATGCCGGTTATTTGATAAGGCCCTTCCCATTTGTCTGCGAGTGATCCTGCAGCTTTATCCCTTGTTCCTGGGTTCACCTTTTTCAGTACTAAGTCGCCAAGCGAGAACCTTCTTTCACGCACATGTGAGTTGTAATGTCTGGCCACCCTCTGCTGGTACGCAGTATTTCTTATTTGTGCGCGCTCTCTTCTTTCTTCTAACTCATCCAGACCGCATTTTAGCATATCAATGTTGAGTTCTGGTTGGAAGAGTTGCACCCTTGGTGAAGAAAAAGATGTTTCCATGGGAATGACAGCTTCAGCTCCATATGCCATGGAATATGGGGTCTCACCTGTTGAACCCTTTCTGTGGTTCGATATGCCCAGAGTACCTGTGGTAATTTATCTGCCCAGTTGCCCTTTTTTACTGCCAATTTAGCTTTCAGGTTGTGTTTTATGATCTTGTTCACTGCTTCAGTCTGGCCATTCGTCTGTGGATGTGCTGGGGAGGCGTAGTAGTTGTTGATGCCATACTTGTCACACAGCTCCCTGAATTTCTTACCATCGAATAGGGTCCCATTGTCCGTGATGATGGTGTTTGGTATCCCGAATCTGTACAGGATATTTTTCTTTACGAAGCTTATAGTGTTTGCTTCTGTTATATGCACCAATGGCTCGGCTTTTACCCACTTTGTAAAATAATCCACAGCTACTATGGCATGCTTTGCTCCTCCAGTCGCTGTTGGCATTGGGCCGATCAAGTCGATTCCCCACATAGCGAATGGCCAAGGCTAGGTAATACTTTGCAAGAGTTCCGGTGGTTGACGGATGTTATTGGCAATTCTTTGACACGCCTCACATCTTGCTGCTACTCTTTTGGCGTCGGCGAATGGCGTTGGCCAGTAAAAACCCTGCCTTAATGTTTTGTGGGCTAGGCTGGCACCCCCAACGTGGTTCCCACAATTTCCACTATGTATGCTTCTCAGGATACCTTCTGCTTCTTCAGGTCCGACACATCTCTGCAGTGCCCTTGAGTACCCCCTTTTGTACAGTTCTCCATTGAATACTGAATATCTTGTAGCTGTACTTCAACCATTTTGCTTCTAATAGGTCATTTGGGAGTACATCGTTGATGAGAAACTCTTTGATTGGTGTGATCCAACTATTCCTCTCGCCAAAGATTGCCCCGACTTCTTTTGATTTGACTATACTCGGCTGTGATAGGCGGATCATAGAGATAGTTTCGGGCTAGATGTTGATTGTGGTGGATGCCAATTTGGCCAAGGCATCAGCCTGCTCGTTTTCTTCTCTGGGGACATGAGTAATTCTGTATTCTTTGAATCTTTCCAGTAGTTCCTTTGCTAACTCTAGGTAGGTGATCATGCTTTCATCTCTCGCTTGGTATTCATCTAGCACCTGATTGACGACAACTTGAGAGTCACTGAAGATTTCCACCTCGTCTGCTCCTAGGACTGTGCTAATTTTCAAGCCTGCTATGAGTGCCTCGTACTCAGCTTGATTGTTGGTAGATTTGAAGTCAAAACGCAAGGCACATTTGACTGAATCTCCTTCCGGGGTTGACACTACTACTCTTGCCCCGCTGCCGTGCGAGTTTGACGACCCGTCAACGCGGAGCTGCCATTTGAATATTTTCTTGTTTTGCTCCACCATCATTCTCGCCACCTCTATGCTTGGTTCAGTGAACTCTGCTACAAAGTCTGCCACTGCTTGGGCTTTAATTGCTGTCCTTGGAAGATACTCTACATCGAATTCACTTAACTCGATCGCCCACTTTGTTAATCGACCGGATACTTCTGGTTTTTGCAGAATTAATTTCAGTGGGCAGTTGGTATATACTCCGATTTTATGAGCCTGGAAATATGGTCTCAACTTCCTTGCTGCTGTAATTAGGGCGAGTGCCATTTTTTCAGCCGGCGAGTACCTGGTTTCAACTGGTAACAGTGCCTTGCTGGTGTAGTATACTGGTTTCTGGATCCCCTCTTCCTGTCTTACCAGCACGGAACTTGTGGCTGCTTCAGAGACGGACAAGTACATGTACAATATTTCTCCTGTTTCTGGTTTTGATAGCAGCGGTGCCTGCCCAAGGTAGTCTTTTAAAGCCTGGAAAGCTTTTTCACAATCCTCATTCCATTCGACTCCCTTTCCTTTTTTTAGTGCTTTGAAAAATGGTAGGCATCGGTCTGTTGACTTTGCTATGAACCTGCTCAGCGATGCTAGGCATCCCGTGAGCCTTTTGACGTCCTTCAAAGTTTTTGGCGAAACCATTTTTGCTAGTGCTTGGATTTTTTCAGGGTTCATCTCTATTCCTCTTTGATGTACTTGATATCCAAGAAACCTCCCAGATGGTACGCCGAATACGCATTTTGCTGGATTTAACTTCATTCCATACCTCACTAATACGTCAAATGTTTCCCTTAGGTCATCTGTATGTCACTACAAAAAAAATTGCTATCAGCGACCAAACATTTTCGACGGCCCAAATAACCCTCGAAAATACCGTCATTTTCGACGGCTAAATCTGAAGCCGTCGCTTATATTGCAAATAGAGGAACTATATTTTCGAGGGCAAATTCCCGTCGAAAATAGTCTTTTTACCGTCGGAAATATATATGTATTTTTGGCGGAATGCTTGGCGCCAATAGTATCATCGACGGTATTAAAATTGGCCCTCGAAAATGGTAAAAACGATGTAGTTTTGGTTCACATGGAGGACCCAAAACGACATCGTATTGGTTTATATATATACATGTGACTTATTACCCAAAAACCCTATTTCCTCCTTTTTCACGCATTGCTTGCCTTTTCCTCTGGTTTGCTCTGATTCCAGTTCCGACCTAAGTTCTCATCTCGAAAGGTATTTTTTTTTTTTTCAATTTTATTTCGATTTCAGAATGGGTGTTGATTCCTAATGAATGTCTGTACACTCTTCTCATAATCTCATGTTGTTCTTTTTTTTTTTTAATTTTTTTTTATTTCTTATAAAACCATAGCTTTCTCATTTCTTGCATTTTATCTGTTTTTTTGTTTCTTATTTGATTAACTTTTTCCTTTTTGGGTTTAATTTGAGGCTTTTTTCCATATGTTTCTTCTTTAAACATTTCTGCTATTATTGTTATTGTTATTGTTGTTGTTGCTGCTGTTTTACTCTTCTTTTGATTTCTCTCTTTCTGGGGTCTGTTTTCTTTTGAGATAGCTTCTGGGTTCTTGAGAAACCGAAGCTTCTGGTGGGATTTCTTACGGTATAAAGAGTTTGTTAGCCGGCGGCATCTTCAATTTTAACACTGAGTGACTTTTTGATTGATTTGTGCTGTGTTAGGTTTCACTTAAACTTCATTTTCAACTTCAATGTTTGAACTTTTGGATTTTGAAATAGGTTGAGTCGATGCATAATTGATTGTTTGGTACCGTATCTATGGTTTCGAGGTCGCCATCCAGCTCGAAGATCCTGCAACAGCGCACAAGCTTTGCACCATGCTGTGAATGCGAAATCTTCTCTGTTCAGACCCTAGCTTTATTTGATTCTTGCTTCTTGTTTATTTTTTTTGATGAATAATATAACGTGTGTTTCATTTTCTTTTCTTTATCTGTGAACGGTCATTGATCGTGAGACGAGCTTGAAGCTCATGATGGACGTGATCGGCGATGGAATGACGATTCTCAATATTTGCATATGACGACAGTTTCTATGAAGACAAAGGAGAAGATATGGCCGGTAGTGAAGAAGAAAAGGTACTCTTTGATTTACTTCTATGTTGTTGGGGCTTGATTTAGTAGCTTTGGATGATAGTTGTTAGCGGGATTGGATATATTTATATAAGTGGAGATTCGATTCCTATGTCGATGCAGGCAGTTTTCCACAAATTTCATTTGTAGGTGATTTTGTTGACTAAATTCTAGAGATTATATTGTTCATTTTGTTCATTATGAATTGTTCATATAATTCTGATAATAAAATTGAAGATAGTTGCTGTTTTTATTGTAGGTATACTATAGATATTTGATTAAAAATTTGTTAGGTACAAGTTGTGTCTGAGCACAGGGCAGTGGTTTTTCCAATGGTGAAGCACCCATTTCTGGTGGGGTTTTTGGTTGCTGAGCTACTGAGGATGGAAATAGATATGTCTGGGAGTGAAGGGCACGATTTGATTCGTAGGCAGTGTCCGGAGGAAGCCTATGCATTGCCTCTGCTTTCTGATAAGAATTCGTCGTTGGAAATTGAGAGTTTTGATAACAAGAGAATGAGAATTTATAAGCTTACTTCTGAGCAGAGATCAAATGCTATTAATAAATGTCAGTCTCTCGCTATGGCCTATGTTATAGATCAGGTAATTTACATGTATCTTTCTCTATTGCTGTTTTTTTAATAAGAGCTGGTACGAATTACAATTGCTTTTATATATGTGAATCACTAGTTTATGCTTGCATTATTGCTTGTAGTTTGTTGCCTAGTCCATATGATCTGCTTAAGTTTTTCTTGAATAAAACAAGCACATGTTGAATTATGCTACTTGAATTAACTGCATTTAACTTACTTTTTCACACTATTGTACTATATAAGCATTGAATTCAAGCCTCTAGTTGCAATTGAAGCATATAATTGGTGTGTCTGCTTTGGGGAGAAATGATATATTTCATATAGTTTTGTGGTCTACATTGATTGTGCTTTCTAAGTTTCAGTTGTCCTTGTGGCTTCAAATATCAATTTGTACATTAGTTTTCTTTCTGGAAAATTTTATATTTATAGACCATTTTGAAAGTTTGACTCTTGTTTAGCAATTCTTATGGTCCTTGTTCAATTATAATTTGACTTTGTTACTGTTTTTTGCAGAAAACAATGTTATTCCAGCAATCATCATGGCAAACTAATGTCGGGATGAGCAATTTAGTTGAGCAAGTAAGATGTCTCTCACACTCTATTGTATTTTATTTTTGCATTTGGTTTAATTAACTTCTTATGCTTTCTCTTTCTTTAAAATTTCTCTCAGATTCGTGGTCATCTTCCTAGCGGTTAGACTTTAACTAAAATGTTATCCCTTCACATCAAGAGAAGCGAGGTTTGTGAAATTAGATGATGTTGGATTTTCTTTTTAAATTTGCTTCTGTTCTGTCTTTTCAATGAAAAAACTATGTGGTCCTCTTGCAGATTTCTTAGGACATTGTTGAAGATATTATAGTGCGCAAGGTGATCGTACCAGAGAGATACCCTTCAAGAGCTTCAGGATGCTGTGATCGTATTAGTTTTTTTTTTTTTTTCTTTTTTTTTTTTGTCATGGAAATGTTTGTGATAGGCTAGGACTACAACCTTCTTCTATACATATCTCTTTTGTATATTACTATCATACTCTTCTATAATTTGAATATCTCAGACTTATAGTTTACCAAGATTGTTAATTTGTTTGATTAATGTTGAATTTTATTGATAACAAAATGGTTATGAGAATTTTAATTTACAATTTGTTATTCAAAACAGGTGGAAATAAAATGGTTAAATATGAATAAATAGAAAGCAATATTATTTTCGACCGCTTTATCCCCTCGGTGAAAGACATATTCGATGAACATGAAATTATTATCGACGGCATGTTGCGGTCGAAAATAAACCTATTTTCGACGGAATATTTATCGACGGCTAAATGCCCTCGAAAATACGTTTATTTTCGACGGTCGGTCGAAAAAGAAACATTTCCGACGAGACTATCAGCGACGGCGTTCGACGGCCATTTGCCGTCGAAAAAGGCTATTTTCGACGGGAAATGGTTATTTCCGACCGCTTTTGGCCCTCGCTGATAGCCAGTTTTTTTGTAGTGTGTCTATCTGCTGTGATGCTTTTTGTCAGCATATCGTCAACGTAGACCTCCAAATTTCTTCCTATTTGCCTGGCGAACATTTTGTTGACTAGGCACTGGTAAGTTGCTCCAGCGTTCTTCAAGCCGAATGGCATGACTGTGTAACAGTATAAGCCTTGATCTGTGGTGAACGCTGTCTTCTCCTCATCTGGCTTGTGCATTTTTATCTGGTTGTATCCTGAATATGCATCCATGAAGCTCAATGTCTCATGCCCGGCTGTTGCATCGACTAGCTGGTCAATTCTCGGTAGTGGGAAGCTATCTTTGGGGCAGGCTTTGTTCAGATCAGTGAAGTCGACGCACATCCTCCATTGACTGTTCTTCTTTTTCACTAGGACTACATTCGCCACCCATTCTGGGTACTTGACTTCTCTGATTGATCCTACGGCGAGTAACTTTGACACCTCCTCTTTTATTGCTGCACTTCTTTCTAGGTTAAAGCTTCTCCTTTTTTGCTCAACTGCTTTGCATTTTTTGTTTACGGCCAAGTTGTGTGAAATCACGCTTCTATCTATTCCCGGCATGTCTTCATGGCACCAAGCAAAAATCTCCTTGTATTCTCTCAACAAGTTCGTTACATCTCTCTTAATTTGTTCAGTCAACCTTGTTCCGATCTTGACGGTTTTGTCTGGTTCTGCTTCGTCTAATACAATCGATTCAGTTGGCTCTTCCTTTTCTCTGCTTGTTTTGTCCCTTGGGTCCAGTTCAAAGTTTTCCAGATTATCTTCCTGCACTTCCTTGTCTACCTCGAATATGCTTAAGGTTTCCATTCCTGCCTTATCTCTGAAGATTGATAGGTTGGCGCGGCGAGCCATCTCCTGTGATCCTTTCAATTCTCCAACACCAAACTCTGTTGGGAACTTTATTTTTAATGCGTGGGTTGAAGTAACAGCTCGAGCTTTGTTAAGAAACGGTCGGCCAAGCAGGGCGTTATACAGCCAATTATGGATGTCGACTACAACAAAGTCAAGCAGGATTGTTCACCGGCATGGTGTTGTACCAAACCTCACCGGTAGTTTTACAGTTCCTAATGATCTCACTTCTGCACCCCCGAAACCTTTCAACGGCACATGGAAAGGTTCAAGATCTTTTCTGTCTAGCTGTAATTCATCGTATACCCTGGCACTTATGTAGGGAAAAATAATAACAAAAGTGGTAAACGCAGCGGAAGCGATACTAAAGACGATTTAGTGACTTTTAAAATTTTTCCTTTATGAACCTTAAACCCTTTTAATCAATAAACATGCATATATATCAACAAAAGTAAATTACCTCTTGTCGCGTGATCCGATTGACTTACGTCGATGGTAATCCGCAAGACCTTCAATCCGAGCACGAACGTGGATCACCTAGGAGCGTGGTCTCCCTTTCCTTTGAATTGCAAACCTGTGAATGGACCAAACAAATACTTTCTTTTCTTTGTTAGTCACAAAACAATCAAAAGAATGTCAAAATTATTCCGGTCACTTTTGAGTTCTCAATCTTATGATCGAAACTCGCGTGAACCTAGATCGATATCGTATACACAAGCTTATTGATGTTTAAGCAATTGTATACTATCAAAGAATAATTTTTCACTACTTTTTGTCTCTCTAGAATAAAAACTCTTATAGAATTAAGAAGAAGAAGAAAATAAAAACTCAAGCACCAATTAATTGATGTGGCCGAACCCTATAAGAACATATATATAGGTTGGCCGAATTTTTCTTCTTTTTCCTTTAGGGTTGCCGAATTCTATATAGTATATAATTAGGGTTGGCCGAATTTCTCTTGTCACTTATATAGGGTGACAAAAATTCAACCCTAATTCTTTTTAACTTTATAGACTTCAAACCCTAATCCAACTCTTTTATTTTTATTCTTTTATTTGACTAAATAAAAAAAGACTCCTTATTTGATTAAATAAATAATACTAATTTATTTATTTACTTATCAAACAAGTCTTTTACTTTTAGGAAAGATTTGTTTCTTTAATTAAACAATTAATCAATAAATCAATTAATTCTTATTTAATTAAAACAAATGAAACAAAATAATATTTTTAGGTTAAAACCTTAACCTAGCCGCCCCACTTATATAAGATGGGCCTAATATTATTTTCCTATTTCATTTAATCCATTGGACTTTAAATAAAAAGCCCACATGTGAACCAGACCCATTCTTACTAAAAGAAACAAGCCCACATGTCTTTCATTAATATATTAATATAATTGAGCAGCCCATTACTTAAATAATGTGCAAATTATATTCTTAATATATTAAATGCAATTCTAGATGGACCCTTAAATTGGTCCGGTAGAATATATCAAGTGATCCATGCAAGTCCGTGTGGATTGGGGATCTTGGCGGGCCATCTAAATTTAAGCTTCAATAGACATAACCTAATCACAATCAACAAATGATTCACTTAGGTCCGATCCATTAATTTTAACTCATTCCACTAAAGAGCTAAAACTGAAATCTTAAATAAAGATAGAAAAGGAAGATGCTCCTCATTCATACCCTAGACAATCATATTGGAGATAGTGTATCCTCGTGATTAATATCAGTAATCGCCAAGAGTTCATAGACCGCCTATAACTCTCCAAGTTACCATATTTACTCATATGACCACGTTTTGAACTTGGATATTTTGACTTGTCCAGAAGCCATGTTTTCAATAGACACTATTGAAAACTCAACGTTGAGATTTAATATCCAATTACCTCAAAACATCCATATGATGATATTATACTCTCATTTAATTAAATGGAGCCACGATGTCCATATCTATAAATGAAGTCCTCTATCGATTAACAAATGAATATCACCAAATTATCGAGGATAGACTATGCGATATAATCGTACTCATTGATAACTCAAATGATATCACTTGCAACCATAAGTCCATCATTTATCTCAGGATTAAGATAGACTCTCCGATTGTCCTGATAATGAAAAAACTATTATCTATTGACGGTTTTAGATAAAGCTTTTCATTGTGATCCAGTTCAATGCACCCAGTGCACTAGATCCTTTTGCTCGAAGACACTCCGATGATTTTAGACTCATCATATCTCATTTGATCCCACTCAAATGCTAGCAAAAGAATTCTACAACTTTAACAAGATAAAGGTGCCCAACCTTTAACTTAAGTTGTGAACAATATTCAAGACTAACTAAAGAATTGTGTCTACCACATACATATCCAGATGTACGAACAATTCTTCTTTTCCCATAGTCTTTAGACCTTATGATTATTTACTTTGACAATTATAATATAAACTATAAATGCTATACGATTTGTTAAACCAGAAATCACTTTATTAATATGAAAAAGATTGTTAATTACAACATTACACTCTTGCTATTGAGCATAATCCTAACAATCTCCCACTTGCGCTATAGCAAATGTGTCATATCTCTCAAGCCCATATTCTCTAGATGCCCATCGAAACTCTTCTGAGGTAGAGCCTTTGTGAAGGGATCCGCTAGATTTTCTGCTGACGCGATTTTGGTAATCGTCACGTCACCTCTTTGAACAATCTCCCTCAAAAGATGATACTTTCTTTCAATGTGTTTACCTCTCTTGTGACTTCTTGGTTCTTTCGAATTAGCCACTGCTCCACTGTTGTCACAATAGATAGTGATCTGCTTATTCGCACTAGGAACCACTTCTAAGTCAATCAAGAATTGGCGGAGCCAAACAGCCTCTTTGGCAGCTTCGCATGCAGCAACATACTCAGCTTCCATGGTGGAATCAGCAATACAAGATTGCTTGATACTCCTCCATATAACTGCTCCTCCTCCAATAGTAAACACAGCCCCTGATGTGGATTTTCTGGAGTCAGAATCTGATTGGAAATCAGAATCTGTATACCCAACGGGAACCAAATTCCCTCCCGAGTATACAAGCATATTATCTCTCGTTCTCTTAAGATACTTGAAAATATGCTTGACTGCCGTCCAGTGATCAAGTCCAGGTTTCGATTGAAACCTGCTAACTATGCCAACAGCAAAACAAATATCTGGTCTAGTACAGAGCATTGCATACATGAGACTTCCAACTGCCGAGGCATATGGAACTCTACTCATGAATTGCTCTTCATGCTCATTCTTAGGAACTTGTTCCTTAGAAAGCTTGATTCCATGTCTGAAAGGTAACATACCTTTCTTGGAATCCTGCATGGAAAACCTAGACAAGATTTTGTCTATGTATGAAGCTTGGGATAATGCAATCGTTCTATTCTTTCTATCCCTTATTACTTGGATACCTAGAATAAAACTTGCTTCTCCTAAGTCCTTCATATCAAATTGTTTTGCTAACCATTCTTTTACTGATGTCAATACACCTACATCGTTTCCAATGAGTAGTATATCATCAACATAAAGAATCAGGAAAACCAACTTGTCGCCTTTAATCCTCTTGTATACACAAGGTTCGTCAGGATTTTGAATAAATCCAAAACCTTTGACAGCTTGATCAAACCTTATGTTCCAGGATCTGGATGCTTGCTTTAATCCATATATGGATTTCTGCAACTTGCATACCTTATCCACTTGGCCTTTTTCAATGAATCCCTCTGGTTGCATCATGTAGATGCTTTCGTCAAGACTTCCATTTAGGAAAGCTGTTTTGACGTCCATTTGCCAAATCTCTAAATCTAAAGATGCTGCAATGGATAAGAGTATCCTAATGGATTTAAGCATGGCCACAGGAGAGAAGGTTTCCTCGTAATCGATACCTTCTTTCTGTGTATACCCTTTAGCTACCAATCTAGTTTTAAAGGTTTCCACCTTTCCATCCATACCTCTTTTCCTCTTGTATACCCACTTGCACCCAATGGGTTTTATCCCTTTAGGCAAGTCTACAAAGGACCAGACTTTGTTATCGAACATAGATTCAATCTCGGATTGCATTGCCTTTTGCCAATGACGACTATCAACATCCTCCATAGCTTCCTTGTACGTATAGGGATCATCGTCGTCCGGGAGATTCTCCACTGATTCTCCCAGACCGATGTATCTTTCGGGTTGTGTTCTAACCCTCCCACTACGACGAGGAATGGTAGGTTGTTGATCTTGTGTTGGATCGGAACTTACAATTGGGTTAGGTTGTGTAACCTCTCGTGGAATTGTATCTCCTGACATCTCATTCAGGACAATTCTACTTCTAGGCACAAAATCATTCATATAGTCCTTTTCCAGAAATTTAGTATTTGTCGAAACAAATACTTTAAGATCTGAAGGACTATAGAAATAATAACCTTTAGTTTCTTTTGGATACCCTACAAATATACATGTTTCTGAACGGGACTCCATCTTTTCTGTCTTTCCTTTTAACACATGCGCAGGACAACCAAATATCCTTAAGTGTTGTAAACTAGGCTTGCGCCCAGTCCACAACTCATGCGGTGTTTTAGGAACAGACTTAGATGGTACATCGTTTAGAATGTATATAGCAGTTTGTAAAGCATATCCCCAAAAAGAAATAGGAAGCGTTGAATAACTCAACATAGACCTAACCATATCCAAAAGAGTTCTATTTCTCCTTTCTGCTACCCCATTCTGTTGAGGTGTACCTGGTGCAGAAAACTGAGAAACTATCCCATTATCAATAAGATATTGCTGAAACTCACCAGATAGATATTCTCTACCACGATCAGATCTCAAGATTTTTATGTGTTTCTCAAGCTGATTTTCCACTTCAGCTTTGAATGCTTTGAACATGTCAAAAGCATCCGACTTATGTCTCATGAGATACACATAACCAAATCTTGAGTAATCATCCGTGAAGGTGATGAAGTACTCATATCCACCTCTAGCTTGAATGCTCATAGGTCCACATACATCAGTGTGTATCAATCCTAAACATTCAGTGGCTCTTGCACCTTTGGCAGAGAACGTCCTTTTGGTCATTTTACCTTCCAAACAAGATTCACAAGTTGGTAGATCATCAACCTTTAAGTCACTTAAAGGTTCGTCACTTACCAATCTTTTAATCCTATTAAGGTTAATATGACCTAAGCGTAAATGCCAAAGGTAGGTTTCATTTGTTGATAATTTTACTCTTTTATGATTAGGTTCCGTTATTTCTGTGTCTAACGAGTGAGAGATATTTCTATGCAAAAAGTATAGACCGTTTTCCAATGTACCTTGGCAAATAATTTTGTCATTCTTACTAATAATAAAAACTTTATTAAAAGTAACCGAATATCCAAATTTATTCAAACAAGAAACTGAAATTAAATTCCTCTTGAATTGAGGTACATAATAAACGTCTATTAAATCTAAATGCCTTCTAGAATCCAAATAAACTCTAATATCTCCCACTGCACTTGCAGACACTAACGTTCCGTTGCCCAAGCGCAAATTGATTTCATTCTTACTCAGCTTTCTCCTCTCTTGAAACCCCTGCAAGGAATAACAAATATGATTAGTGGCTCCTGAGTCTATGATCCAAGAATCTGTAGAATCAGCCAAAAAACATGTTTCTAGATAATTCAAATTACCTTCTTCCTTCTTGTTCTGGGACTTTGGGCAATTTCTCTTCCAATGTCCCTTTTCACCACAAAGGAAGCATTTCCCTTTGATCTTGGTTACTTTCTTGGTCTCCTTCTTGATAGGCCCAAGTTGCTTTTTCTTCTGTTGTTTCTTGACCTTTTGACGGGCCTTAACAGTAGCAACTTTACCAACCATATGAATCTCTTGACCTTTGCCTTTCACAAGGATCTTTTCAGCACTTTAACATCTTGCATCAGGCCTTGTAAGGTGTATTCCTTTTTGTTCAAAGTGTAGTCCAATTTGAACTGATCAAAGGAATCTGACAATGAATTGACAACCATATCAATCTTTGTCTCACCATCTATCTCAGCGCCATGCAGTTCAGCAATGTTGAGATGTGCTATGACTTTCATCATGTGATCTTTCACAGCCTGTCCAGGTTTCATCCTAAGATTCATAAAAGCAGTCACTGCCTCTCTCTTAGTCGTCCTAGACTTCATAGCAAACATTTCCTCTAGAGACATCATTATATCAGCAGCGGACTCCATTCCTTCATGCTGCTGTTGCAACACGTCGGAGATAGTGGCCATAATGTAACATTTTGCCATATCATCTGAAGTCTTCCACTGCTCATACTCATCTCTACACATTATGCTAGATTCATTATTAGGAGCAGGTGGTTTAGGAGTAGTTAGAACAAACTTATGTTTTTCACTTTGCAGCAACAACCCAATTTTCCTTTTCCATGTGACATAATTATCTCCAGTTAAAGTGTTATCTTTCAGGATGTTCATAAGTGATGGGGTCATGATTTCTGAATAAAACAAAACGTATATAAGTAAATAATCATGATAAAGCACTTTTAAATATTTATCTTGAATTAAATAAATAACTCAATCATAAAATTCAACGGTGATCTAACACCCATAAATGTTACGCCTCCTTTGGGAGTTCGCACCATTTACTAGTTAGACTAGGTCCCACCTAATTGTTAACATAACAACCAGCGTTTTCAATTTTAGCCTTGCAATTTTACTGACAAGAACTCTTGGGAGGATATCAATAAAATTACATTGAGTGTGTTACCAAGATATCGACCCTCAATTTTCTCTCACGAAAATCCCTCCTTGGGGAGTAGATCTCGTTTGAGTCCATTGTCTAGTCTATCCTTGTAAGGAAGTATATTGCTAAATTCCATTCATGGACGCCCCTTGGGGGGATTACCAATAAATAATAAAGCTCAACTAACCTTGGAGGCCATAGGTGTTACCAAAACACCTTCTCCCACTCAATTATTTAAGGCGTGTGATTAAATCCCATAGAATGATTTACCGAGTTATCTAGATGCCAATTTAGATACCTAAATCATTCAATGCATGTTCATACCAAAAGAGATATATGCGTGGCACTCCTATTCTATATGTCATGTTATCATACAATAACAAATATTGTAATATTTAAGCATAAATTAAATAGCAACAATTTTGGCCCATCCTAGAAAAACAAGTAAATTACAATTGTTTAGGAATACAAGATCTTCAAGTGGCCCATCAACCATACGCTCATCCTTCGGCCTTCTCCCATGGGCGTGCGCAGCCCACAACCACACAAAGGGGCTGCCTTGCGCAGCCCATAAGGCCACACAAGGCTGCCATGCGCAGCCCACCAAAGTTTGGGCTTGTCATGCGCAGCCCAATCCACTCCTAGGGTGCGCACGGTGCTCGTACTTGGTTCCGGTTGCTTCGTTTTGCTTCGTGTCTTCGAATCTCCAAGACCTAAATATATTACGGCAGTATATATATAATAAATACTGCAGTATTAATTTTTTTTTTTTTTTTTTATTCACTGCAGTATTTTTACAAACCAAAAACTGCACATACTAAAAATAAATAAAAAAAACTGCAGTAACCCTAAAAAAATACTGCACATAAAAAAAATAAAACCTAGCAATCTACCAAGAAGGAATTATGGCGATAATAGACCACCCTTCTTGTTACAACTCCGAAACAAAAATTACATTGAAAATCTAGGGCCAAAATCGAGCAATAACAAACCACATAAAATATATATAAATCCATACATCACATGTAATTATATATTTGAATACCTAGAGTGCCATCTCTTTCTAAACATGCATAATCACAATAAAAAGAAATAGATCCACGTATATATACGTTAATTAATTAAAAGGGTTCAACCTAGGCTCTGATACCAATTGTAGGGAAAAAATAATAAATCAAAGTGTTACACGCAGCGGAAGCGATACTAAAGACGATTTAGTGACTTTTAAAATTTTTCCTTTATGAACCTTAAACCCTTTTAATCAATAAACATGCATATATATCAACAAAAGTAAATTACCTCTTGTCGCGTGATCCGATTGACTTACGTCGATGGTAATCCGCAAGACCTTCAATCCGAGCACGAACGTGGATCACCTAGGAGCGTGGTCTCCCTTTCCTTTGAATTGCAAACCTGTGAATGGACCAAACAAATACTTTCTTTTCTTTGTTAGTCACAAAACAATCAAAAGAATGTCAAAATTATTCCGGTCACTTTTGAGTTCTCAATCTTATGATCGAAACTCGCGTGAACCTAGATCGATATCGTATACACAAGCTTATTGATGTTTAAGCAATTGTATACTATCAAAGAATAATTTTTCACTACTTTTTGTCTCTCTAGAATAAAAACTCTTATAGAATTAAGAAGAAGAAGAAAATAAAAACTCAAGCACCAATTAATTGATGTGGCCGAACCCTATAAGAACATATATATAGGTTGGCCGAATTTTTCTTCTTTTTCCTTTAGGGTTGCCGAATTCTATATAGTATATAATTAGGGTTGGCCGAATTTCTCTTGTCACTTATATAGGGTGACAAAAATTCAACCCTAATTCTTTTTAACTTTATAGACTTCAAACCCTAATCCAACTCTTTTATTTTTATTCTTTTATTTGACTAAATAAAAAAAGACTCCTTATTTGATTAAATAAATAATACTAATTTATTTATTTACTTATCAAACAAGTCTTTTACTTTTAGGAAAGATTTGTTTCTTTAATTAAACAATTAATCAATAAATCAATTAATTCTTATTTAATTAAAACAAATGAAACAAAATAATATTTTTAGGTTAAAACCTTAACCTAGCCGCCCCACTTATATAAGATGGGCCTAATATTATTTTCCTATTTCATTTAATCCATTGGACTTTAAATAAAAAGCCCACATGTGAACCAGACCCATTCTTACTAAAAGAAACAAGCCCACATGTCTTTCATTAATATATTAATATAATTGAGCAGCCCATTACTTAAATAATGTGCAAATTATATTCTTAATATATTAAATGCAATTCTAGATGGACCCTTAAATTGGTCCGGTAGAATATATCAAGTGATCCATGCAAGTCCGTGTGGATTGGGGATCTTGGCGGGCCATCTAAATTTAAGCTTCAATAGACATAACCTAATCACAATCAACAAATGATTCACTTAGGTCCGATCCATTAATTTTAACTCATTCCACTAAAGAGCTAAAACTGAACTCTTAAATAAAGATAGAAAAGGAAGATGCTCCTCATTCATACCCTAGACAATCATATTGGAGATAGTGTATCCTCGTGATTAATATCAGTAATCGCCAAGAGTTCATAGACCGCCTATAACTCTCCAAGTTACCATATTTACTCATATGACCACGTTTTGAACTTGGATATTTTGACTTGTCCAGAAGCCATGTTTTCAATAGACACTATTGAAAACTCAACGTTGAGATTTAATATCCAATTACCTCAAAACATCCATATGATGATATTATACTCTCATTTAATTAAATGGAGCCACGATGTCCATATCTATAAATGAAGTCCTCTATCGATTAACAAATGAATATCACCAAATTATCGAGGATAGACTATGCGATATAATCGTACTCATTGATAACTCAAATGATATCACTTGCAACCATAAGTCCATCATTTATCTCAGGATTAAGATAGACTCTCCGATTGTCTTGATAATGAAAAAACTATTATCTATTGACGGTTTTAGATAAAGCTTTTCATTGTGATCCAGTTCAATGCACCCAGTGCACTAGATCCTTTTGCTCGAAGACACTCGGATGATTTTAGACTCATCATATCTCATTTGATCCCACTCAAATGCTAGCAAAAGAATTCTACAACTTTAACAAGATAAAGGTGCCCAACCTTTAACTTAAGTTGTGAACAATATTCAAGACTAACTAAAGAATTGTGTCTACCACATACATATCCAGATGTACGAACAATTCTTCTTTTCCCATAGTCTTTAGACCTTATGATTATTTACTTTGACAATTATAATATAAACTATAAATGCTATACGATTTGTTAAACCAGAAATCACTTTATTAATATGAAAAAGATTGTTAATTACAACATTACACTCTTGCTATTGAGCATAATCCTAACAACTTAAGATATCAGCTGAGCTCCCATTGTCAATCATTACCCGAAGGACATCCCTATGGGCTATTCGAACCTCCACTACGATTGCATCGTTAGGCTTTGCGTCAATTCCTTCTGAGTATTCTGCTGTAAACGTTATGGGATCATGTCCCTCTCTTCCTTTCTTGGGGTTTCTTTGCACAGAATTAATCTCCATGCTTCTGCTTTCATACATTACTTCTCGGACTTCTGACATCCTTTCTCGATTACTTCTCCTAGTATGAGGTCCGCCAAATATGGTGTTTATAGTGGCGTTAGGGCTGTTCCTCCTCGGACTCTTCCTTTCTTGACCGTTTTCTCTTCCTTGGTGGCTATCCTGGCGACCACCATGCTTGTCTGCTCTCAAAGCAAAATCCTTCAGGTGTCCATCTCTAATCAAGCTTTCAATGTGATCACGCAGCTGGAAACATTTTGAAGTTTCATGCCCATGGTCTTTATGAAACCGACAGTACTTAGTTGTATCTCTCCTGGCATTTGCTGATTACTACCGAGGGTATTTGGCGAGCCCTTTGTCTTCTACCACAGAAAGTATTTCCTCCTGATCACTAGTTAAAGGGGTGTAATGGCTGTACTTTCCTCAAAACCTATTGGCTCGAGGGTTTCCTTTGCTTTCTCTCGAATGTCCCCTTTGGCCTTTCTCGTCTCTCTGGTGATCACGTGACTGTGTCTTTTTGTCATCCCTATGGTCTGATTTTGAGTCCGGTTTGTGTCCATGTACGTAGCTACCCCCTTGCGCTACTTGTTCCTCTTCTGCTAGTGCATAGTTGCCTGTTATTTCCATCATCTCCTCATATGTCTTCGGTCTCTCTCTTCGCAGGTCAAAGGATAATCGCCCACTTTGTAACCCATTGGTGAAAGCGGTGATCACAGCTACATCGCTGGCGTCCTCAATTTGAGCAACTTTCTTCCCGAATCTTGCTTGGTACTTCTTGATCGATTCGTTGTGCTCTTGCTTCAAGTTTGATAGATGAGCGAGTGATTTTCTTCTCTATACACTCCCCATGAACTGCCTTATGAATGCTTTGCTGAGGTTTGAGAAACTGCTTATACTTCCGGGCGGAAGTCTACCAAACCACCTGGAGGCGAGATCGCCGAATGTTTGCTGGAAGGTGAGGCACAACAGCCCGTCATTAGATGAATACTGGGCCATAATATTATGGAAACGGCGAACATGTTCCTTCGGATCCCTGTTCTCCTTATACTGCTCGATGGTTGGCATTCTAAATCTGTTTGGAAATTGAGTGTGAGCAATATTTTCAATGAATGGACTGTCTGACTCATCATCCGAAGATACGTTATGACCATACTTTCGTGCCATCGCTGACACCTTTCTTGATAACTCTTGCAGGGTGACATCTCGCTGACCAGTTGGTTCTCCTGCTGGATCGAGTCTGCTCTTGATTGTCATTCTCCCATGATTGCCCCTATTATCTGGGCTCCTTCGATCTTCTGTGCTCTCGGATCTCCTTCGCCGTACTCTTTTGGATCGTAATTCCCTTCGAGGACGTGGACTCTTATCTTCAGACGAGATAGAACAGTGTCTCCCCGGTTCCTTTGGTAGGTGCCACTGGAATTGACCCCATGTGTTCGTATCTGGTCTCGTTCCTCCCTAGATTCTTCATTCATCACACCTTTTCCCTTCCTTTGCTTTCCCTCTTCGAAATCCTCAGAGGGGTCCTGGGGAGTCTCTTCAATGGATTGTCTTGCTTGAACACCAGGAGTTGCAATGTGAATTTCTGACCGCAGTTTTCTGGGTGGATGGATTCCGGGAGTGGTTAACTCGTAAGGAGAAGAAATCCCCAACCCTATGGGAAGCGAGACCCCTATTTTGCCGGCCTCGCTGATTAAGTTTATCAATGCAGTTTGGAAGTGCTGCATGACCCCGGGGTCGGCTGCCCTAGTTCCTGGTATTGCCGCCGATTATTCCCCGATCGCCATCAACCTATCTCCTGTTGGCACGGTTGGTTTAACAATCAGATCCCTGCTGGAGTTACCATCTTTGTCACTGTCGTTGTTCATATTCTTCAATTCGCAAGGGTTCCTCGAAGTTTCTGTTCAAAGGCCCCCTCTTTCTAGCGCCAATTGTTGACGGTGAAATTTCGATTGCCACGCACTCAACAATTATATCAATTTAATATAAAACGAGAAAATTAAGAACGCATGCAAAAGACAGATTTTACGTGGAAAACCCTTGAATGGGAAAAAACCACGGCGCCCCCTGAGGGCAGACGAATAATACTAGGTTTTTGTTGCCTTGTTACACACTTAGATCTCTCTTACAATTGCTCTCTTCTCTCTCTAGATTTCCGAACCCCTTCCTCATGGGATAGGTGGTTCTATTTATACATGTCTAATTAGGGTTTCCCCTTGTTTTCAGCCGTGTGGGTGTAAGCTTTCTCTCTTTGATTCGTACTGGGATTCCCCTCTTGTCACGGATCCAAGTTTACTTTCCTCTTTATGATTCCTTGTTGTTATGGGTCTTCTAAAAGTTTAGGGTTTATCTCTGTGTTTCTGCCGAGTCGGTTCAGGCCCAGTATGCTGGTGCGGCGAGTACCTTTACTTCTGGGTATCATCTTTTCGGCAACCACGTTTCTACCTTTGGCGAGTATATATCTAGCTTTGGCGACCATATCTTTGACCTTTTTGGCTTTGAGGTATTTTGACATTCTGACTTGTCACATTCTCCCCTTGACCCCGGTCAATGAGTGACGTGGCAATCTTTTATTGGCTCTTTTGATGACGTGTTAGGTTGGCGAATTTATACATACAACAGTGGGTATTCCCCGTCCGAGGCTTCAGGGGTCCATATAGGTCCCCCTGGTCTTGATATGATTGATCCTGGCGGGCGACTACGCCCCTTATGCTTTTAAGCACCAGATCCTTCTTGGAGGAGGGTATACCCCGATCAAGGCAGCAGGAAAGCCATATACCTGTTCCTGGTCTTGAGGCGAAAAGAGTGGCGAAGACTTGTTAGGCGAAGTTAAGAGATCCAAAACTGACTTTATTGAATTTCTCAAAAGCAAAAATAAAGAGCAGAAATCATTGGGGTATACATATCAGAAATATACCAACCAAGATAAAATTTCTCTTCCAACTTAAAAAGTAAGACCTCCTAGAGTGACTGTCCTTTCTAGCGCGATCAACTGAGCAACCTGCCATAACTAATAACTGCTATGCGGGATACTTGTCAATCCTTTGTTAGGATTATGCTCAATAGCAAGAGTGTAATGTTGTAATTAACAATCTTTTTCATATTAATAAAGTGATTTCTGGTTTAACAAATCTTATAGCATTTATAGTTTAATATTATAATTGTCAAAGTAAATAATCATAAGGTCTAAAGACTATGAGAAAAGAAGAATTGTTCGTACATCTGGATATGTATGAGGTAGACACAATTCTTTAGTTAGTCTTGAATAATGTTCACAACTTAAGTTAAAGGTTGGGCACCTTTATCTTGTTAAAGTTGTAGAATTCTTTTGCTAGCATTTAAGTGGGATCAAATGAGATATGATGAGCCTAAAATCATCGGAGTGTCTTTGAGTAAAAGAATCTAGTGCACTGGGTGCATTGAACTGGATCACAATGAAAAGCTTTATCTAGAACCGTCAATAGATAATAGTCTTTTCATTATCAGGACAATCGGAGAGTCTATCTTAATCCTGAGATAAATGATGGACTTATGGTTGCAAGTGATATCATTTGAGTTATCAATGAGTACGATTATATAGCATAGTCTATCCTCGATAGTTTGGTGATATTCATTTGTTAATCGATAGAGGACTTCATTTATAGATATGGACATCGTGGCTCCATTTATTAAATGAGAGTATAATATCATCATATGGATGTTTTGAGGTAATTGGATATTAAATCTCAACGTTGAGTTTTCGATAGTGACTATTGAAAACATGTCTTCTGGACAAGTCAAAATATCCAAGTTCAAAATGTGGTCATATGAGTAAATATGGTAACTTGGAGAGTTATAGGCGGTCTATGAACTCTTGGCGATTACTGATATTAATCTCGAGAATACACTATCTCCAACATGATTGTCTAGGGTATGAATGAGGAACATCTTCTTATTCTATCTTTATTTAAGAGTTCAATTTTAACTCTTTAGTGGAATGAGTTAAAATTAATGGATCGGACCTAAGTGAATTATTTGTTGATTGTGATTAGGTTATGTCTATTGAAGCTTAAATTTAGATAGCTTGCCAAGATCCCCAATCCACACGGACTTGCATGGATCACTTGATATATTCTACTGGACCAATTTATGGGTCCATCTAGAATTGCATTTAATATATTAAGAATATAATTTGCACGTTATTTATTTAATGGGCTGATCAATTATATTAATATATTAATGAAAGGCATGTGGGCTTGTTTCTTTTAGTAAGAATGGGTCTGGTTCACATGTGGGCTTTTTATTTAAAGTCCAATGGATTAAATAAAATAAGAAAATAATATTTGGCACATATATTCCATGTGGGGCGGCAAGGCTAATATTTTTTGTCAAAAATATTATTTTATTTTATTGTTTATTTAAATGATAATTAATTAATTAATTAATTAATTATTTAATTACGAAACAAAATCTTTTTCTGATCAGGAAATATGTTTCCTAGAATTATACTATTGGTAGTAGTATACTAAAAGTAAAAGACTTGTTTGGTAAGAAAATAAATAATTAAAGTTTATTTATTTAATCAAATAAGAAGTCTTTTAATTAAGTCAATAAAAAGAATAAAAATACTTATGAGTTAAATTAGGGTTAGGAGTCTAAAAGTTGATGGGAATTAGGGTTGAATTTCGGTCACCCTATATAAGTGAGGTGATGAAATTCGGCCAACCCTAATACAACAAGAAGTAGATTTCGGCAACCCTAAAGGAAAAAGAGAATGAAATTCGGCCACCCTATATAATAGACCTTATAGGGTTCGGCCACCCCAAGTGTGTTTACTGAATCAATTTCTTCTTCTTCTCAACTCATAGAAAAGTGTTTGATTATTCTACCAAAACAAAAAGAGAGAAAAGATTATTCTTTTGATAGTACACTATTTGCTTATTCATCAATAGGCTTGTGTGTACAATATCGAATTAGGTTCACGCGAGTTTCGATCATTAGATTGAGAACTCAAAAGTGACCGGAATATTCTTTGTAGTCTTTTGATTGTTTTTGTGAGTAACAAAAGAAAAAGAAAGTTTTGTTTGTCCATTCTCAGGTTCGTAATTCAAGGAAAAGGGAGACCATGCTCCTAGGTGATTCACGTTCGTACTAGGATTGAAGATCTTGCGGATTACCATCGACGTAAGTCAATCGGATCACGCGACAAAAGGTATTATACTTTTTGTTACTTTATATGTATGGTTAATTAATTTAAAGGGTTAAGGTTCATCAAAGGAAAAATTTTAAAACATACTAAATCTATTTTTAGTCTCGCTTCCGCTGCGTGTACTACGGTATTTTTCCCTACATCCTTCCCGCTTTTCCTCTACTGTGTTCTCCAACTATGCCATCCTGTATCCCGATTTATGACCACAGTGAACATATTGTTTGGCTAACGCAGCAGGGTTAGCTGACACTGCATAACATGTGCGGGCTTCTTTCTGATCTCCCCTGACTTCTCCTACCTCAGTCCCAACCGGGAACTTTAAGACATTGTGATAAATGGACAAAATTCCCTTGATACCTGATAAAAATGGCCTTCCCAGAATTGCATTATAGGCGGACGGGGTGTTAACCACTATGAACTCAGTCATGATGTTCTATTGAAGGGGGGCCTCTCCAATTATCACGGGCAAGATGTGCGTTCCTATTGGCATTACGGAGTCCCTTGTAAATCCGTATAGGGGTGTAGTGCAACTGTTGTAACAAGGATTCTTAAGGTTGAGCTTCTCCAACGCTCCTTTAAACAGGATATCCACACTACTTCCGGTGTCTACAAGGATGCGGTGGACCCGGCAATTAGCAATCTGAACCGTGATCACCATTGGATCGTCATGGGGTTGCACTGTGTTGTAAGTATCATCTTCGGTGAAAATGATCTGGGCGGACCGAGGGTATTATCAGGATCCCCAGGATACCCGGAACACATCTTGGCCAGTGGCGAGCTTCGGAATCTTCCTAGAGTGATTCTTTCTTGAATTGTTGAAAGTCCCGGCTAGAGTTGGTCCTCCACTGATGGTATGGACGACATGGATCTGTTACTTCAAATCCTTTCCTTCGTCTTTCCTCCTTTCCTCCGCATCCCGCATCTCCTTCTACACTTCCTTTCCCATTTTGATACTGTCCCGTACTTGTTGTAAGAACTCCGTTAAAAGTCCTCCTCTTACCAAACTCTCAATCTAGTTACGGAGGCTATAACATTCAGATGTGTTGTGCCCGACATCCTCATGAAAGTCGCAATACTTGTAACGGTTTCTCTGATTAGCTGGGACTTTTATTGGATCAAGCTTCATGAGCAGGCCCTTATCTCGGATGGCTAGGTATATGGTTTCCTAGGAGGCATTGAGTGGAGTGTAATGGTTATACCAGTCTTCCTCCGTTGATATGCGGGTTACCTCTCTTAGCGGAGGAGTTGCTCGGGGTGGAGTTTTTTTAGTAGGATATCTCTCCCGGTATTGAGGAGGTGGTGGCTTGTATGTTGATCGATTTGGGGGAGGGTTCTGTACTCTCCTCGCAAGTGCAAGCTTTGGGGATTCCTTCTTAGACCTCTTGGATGTCCGGGCTTCATCGTGTTCAACCTTAATTCGGAGCTGCTCATCTATGTCCACCTGCTCCAGCGCTCTATCATAAGCCTCCTGGTATGTCTCAGGCAGGTGTTTGGCAAATGACCGGAATAACCTGCCAGCCCATAAGTTTCTTCTGAAGTTAGCGAGGGTCTCCTTCTCGGTGAATACTCCCATTTGTATTACTTTCTTATGGAACTTCTCTACGTAAGATCTCAGTGCTTCACCCCGTTCCTGGATTACATATTGCAACAAGACGGGGTCCTTGGGGTGAGGTTTGATTCCCTGAAATTGAGCACAAAAATCGGTAGTGAGCTTTGTTAATGAATTTACACTCCCTGGAGGAAACTTTCTAAACTAAGTCTTTGCACAGTCGGTTAGTGTTGGAGGGAACATCCTGCACATAGCTGACCGGGTAGCGTTCTGGATCTCCATCTGGTGGACAAAGCTCTCCATGTGACTCACGAGATCCTCCGATCCAGAATACTTCTCTGTGGGCATCTTGAATTTGGGGGGCAACTCGGCTTCCCGGATCCTCCTAGAGAATGGCGCGTTCATCTCCCCCAGGGGGTTTTTCCGAGTACCTCGTTGTTTCCCTTTCTTCAATTCTTCGAGCTCCTTCGCCATCTTGGCCATCTGGTCCTCAAGGTGCTTAGATCCGTTGTGTCCAGATCGTACCACTGAGCCTTCGTTGTCTGAGGTTTCTGATTCCCCTGTAGGTTCCTTGCTCTCCTCTTCCCGCCGGCGGGCACCTCGCTGGTCCCTCCTAGATCCAGCATTACCACCTACGTCGGGCTGAGGATCCCTTTTCCTTGCCGCTGGCCTCGTTGTCGACTAGGCTTTTCTAGGTGGAATGTCGACAGCTGATTTCACCAATCGATGTTTGAGATCTTCAGGATGATTCTGTACTGGTAATGGCGGCTCGAGTCTGTCAAAAACCGGTACCCGAGTACTTGGTCCAGCCTCTTCTATAAATCTGGGTGATTCAAAGGGTATCCCTTGGGCAATCATCCGAAGGCTGACACTTTCCACATAGGCAGCAGCTTGTTGCTCTATGGCCTCTCTAGTTGCTTCTGGGACCGCGGGGTCCTGTGGTGCTGGTCCGGGACTCGGTGGCGGGACTGGTACCGGGATTTGGCTTCTGGTTCCTTTCCTTTTCCCTTGATTCCTCTGGGTGGAAGTGAGGGAATGGGGCCCGGAGTTCACGGGTTGTCCTTGGGAGGATCGAAGCCTCATCTTTTATTTTCTTCTAGGTTGAATTTGAAAGCTTGTTAAATGGTGGGGAGTTTTTTCCCACAGACGGCGCCAAAGTGTTAACCCAAAATTGTCACCGGGGTGCAATTCAGAATTAACGGTATATGAGGGACCCGGATCTAATTGGATCTGGGCTAGCGGGATACTCTATATCCCGATACCCCGCTAGTTCTTTGGAATCCTTTAGGCGTGATAGGGTTTGTAGGTGACGGATCCGGATCGGGATCCAATTAGGGCCAACAAGATACTTAGTAGTCTGGTATCTCGCTGGGTACCCTGATCTAGATATTATGGTGGATGCAAGTAGTAAGATGGATGATTTCTTATATGATGGATGCATAAAACAAAAGCTGTTTATATATATATACGGATCTCGATCTTAGTGGGATCTTTACAACTTGGTATTTGAACTATCAATATTTTAGTAAGGAAAAAGTAAAGCATATGGGGGAACAATGGAGATGGAGCTTTTCGTGCCTGTCGATAAGTAGTAAAAATTGTCCTCTCCCTTCGAGGTGAATGTATGATTAATATATAGGCCCGCTTTCTTGCTGAGCACTCCTAGAACCTCGGTCTTGGGTTACAATGATGCATGGGTCTTCCTTTGGGGCCCGACACATTCGTCGGGAAATTGATCCCAAGAGATCAGGTGATTCATTTTTTCCCGGTTCCAATTGAGTTGACTCCTATTAAAAATAGGATTCTAAATTGGCGGGAATGAATGCCGTGTTGTAGCTTGAGTTTTAACCTTAAACGATGACGTTTAGTGTTTGTTTTTATATGTAGTCTACCCTTTGGGGTGCCCCCCCTCCTGCTTCAGCGGGGTCGGTCTACGGGGGTCCTGGTATATATCTTGCCATGTGTATGTCACGTGTTTCGCTAGTCGAGGTACTCCGGGTACCCTACGTTCCTCGTGCCCTTCTCAAAACGATGTTTGCAGATATCGGGGCTTTCAAGTAATAGGGTACCCGGATACTCGAGTATCGGGGTACTCGAGGTAACTGGGTACCGGGATCTCGTCATGGTCGCGTCCTCCAAAGACCCCTCATCTTTTTGGCTTCCTAGTGCTTTCCTGGCCCTAAAGATTCTGGACCTGGTCGAGGTAGGTAGAAGCTCTTACTTTAGCCCGTCGGCTAGCAGGCGAGGTACCCGGACATCTTTTCGTTGTTATTTTGGATTCTGGCCTTCTTCTCAAAACTAGTGGAAAATTCTTTTTTGATCCCCGCCAATTTTGGCGATTAACATAAGATATAAGTGAAAAACTTACCAAGCAAAATGTGTTGAAAAATCCATGTAAAATGATATCTAGATGATCAAGGATGATGCTAGATGATGTTTGATGATCATGTAATGGTGTTTGAGTAAAGAAAGGTGAGTTCTTTGGTGAAATTTTTCTCTTGGAAAAATATGCTAAGTAAAAATATGCTTTTGAACTCTCTAATAATGACCTAAGATGAAAAAGGCATATGTATAGGGTGTCAAGATGAAGTGACATCGTTTTGAAAAGTGACACTCATTTTGCCTTTGGCGCTGTACGTAGAGCGACTTGTACAGCGCCTTTCTGGGAAATTTGAAGAGTGTTCTTCGTTGGCGCTTCTGAACAGAGCTTGAACAGCGCCTCTTCTCTGATCTCTCGGGTCAAGGATAGGCGATGTACGTAGAGTGCTTCTGAATAGCGACCATACATCGCCATTCCAAAATGCATCAAACCTGATGCATTTAAAAGACCATTTCCATCAGGTCTTCAGATGGGCGCTGTACAAACAGCGCCTTACACAATGTATGCAAACTAAGGTGATCAATTGACATGGCTTGAGACATACAAAATGCAATCATATAAAGCATGCAAGAAGAGATGTTAATTAACATTAATGCACAAAAATAAGACACAACATACAAGAATTAAATATATGCTTGAGTTGTGAGTGTGTGCAACTATCTGTTCAATGCAAGTAAGCACTTAGAATTTACCTTTGGTGCTTATCAATGATGAGGTCTTCAAAGGGCATTTGAACTTGAACATCAAAACCTAAGGTACCATAACAATGAATCCCTAGCATGTGATTTGACCACGAAATGAGCCAATCAACAAACGGGAACCTTACATATATGATTATGCGATGTGATCTTGCTTGTAGTTCTCTTTGCCGTGGCATCCCATTGTGGGAAACTCCTTTGCCTATATCATGACAAAATGGGGGAGTAGTATGATATAGGGGGAGCATTGTAGACTGCATAGCCATGGGCATTGTTGGGAAGAATTACTAATTGAGGGGGAGTAACCCGTTGAGGGGGAGCATTGCATTGCACATTCATAGCATGTTGTTGCTTATTTTATTCAATGCAAATGCTTGTTTTTATCTCACTTGATCACCTCACATACACTTGTCTGGAAAGTGTAGCTCTTATTTTGCAGGGGTGTTTATTCTACAAGAGATGGAATGCTTGAAGATCTAGTTTGATTAGGCTTCTCTTTGTAATGTAGAATTAACTACTGTTAACCCTTAGTTTTTACTTATTGTGAGGATCAAATGTGAGTGGTGGTTTTGTCACGAAATAGCCAAATGGGGAGATTGTAAGGTCCTTATATTTTGATTGGCTTATTTCGTTGACATACCACATTGGGGATGATTGTGTAATTGGTAGCTTAGGTCATCTTGATGATTATCAAGGCAAGCTTCCAAGCATCTCCATGACTTCAAGATCAAGAGCTTCAAAAGGTATAACACTTGACCTTGGTTATTGAAGAGATTAGGGTGCACACACACACTTCATGCATTTGTAATTGACATGCATTTGTACCTAATTGTTTATGTGTGCATTCCTTTCAGAACCACACTTGCACTTCATGTTAGTCTTAAGTGTGGTGTAATTCGTTTCTAATAAGAATTCAAACCAATTTCACCATTGTCACGAGAAAAGCAAAGATACAGAGATTTCATTGATTTTAATTTAAGAGCAACTATATTCAACTTTATAAGCGAAACATGGCATGAGTGACTTTGCACCCTATTTGATTTTTCCGGATAAGATATCTGTATGATAATAGCCATGTTCAATCAATAAAGAAAGAGAGACATTTGGATTTTAAAATCCTTTGAACGGATACAAAATCCTTTATTCATTTTGAGTCTCATAAGCTTTTTCACACAAATTTTACATTTAAGAACGCAATTATCAATTCAAGCTTTTTCATTTGAGCATGTTATAAGAATCATCATGTCATGGAGATAACTATAGGTCATTCAAATCATACTACCTATGAAAATCCCCTAGTCCAAAAATGCATGTTTAAACATAAATCTGACATGGATTGTAAACAAGCAAGGTTCACACTTATTGAAAAGAAAAACATATATACATATGTGCAACCAAGCTTACTCAAGCAATTAAAAGAAGAGGCATAAGATATTTCAAATTTTTTGCAAGTGACAAGAATGCAAAATAACTCTCTTTGCTTGAGTTCCCCATATGGGGTCAATCATAAAACACATCACTCCACAAGACATATCCCAATAGATCTACTAAGAGTTTTAAATCGAGTAGGATCTAAGGGTTTAGTAAATAAGTCCGCAAGTTGATAATTAGTACCTACATGTTCAAGTACTATACATTTATTTTCAACAAGCTCTCTAATGAAATGATGGCGGATGTCAATATGCTTAGTTCTAGAGTGTTGTACCGGATTCTTGGAAATATTAATAGCACTCATATTGTCACAAAAGAGGGTTAGTGTACCTTGGTTGAATCCGTAGTCGACTAGCATTTGCTTCATTTATTGGAGTTGTGTGTATCCATTCCTCGCGGCTATGTACTCGGCCTCGGCCGTGGACAAGGAAATCGAGTTTTGCTTCTTGCAAAACCAAGACACTAAGTTGTTGCCTAGGAAGAAGCAACTACTCGATGTGCTTTTCCTATCATCGTAATTTCCTGCTCAATCCGTATCACTAAAGCCTACAAGACTAGCATTAGTGTCAAAAGAGTACCAAATCCCATAGTTGGATGTCCCATTTACATAGCGAATGATTCTCTTGACGGAAGAGAGATGAGACTCCTTAGGATCCGCTTGGTACCTAGCACACACACCCACACTAAAAGAGATATCGGGCCTAGTTGCGATCAAGTAAAGCAAGCTACCAATCATGCCCTGATATAACGTTTGTTCCACATTTTTACCACTAGAATCCTTGCTTAGCTTCAAAGTGGTATTCATCGGTGTATCACAATGTTTGGCATTTTCTAGACCAAACTTCTTCACTAAGTTCTTAGCATATTTGGCTTGGGTTATGAAAATCCCATCATCCATTTGCCTAATTTGCAAACCTAAGAAGTAACTTAGCTCACCAAATAGACTCATCTCAAATTCATGAGACATAGCATCAACAAATTGTTGGACCTTAATGTTGTTGGTGGAGCCAAACACTATATCATCAACATAGATTTGAGCTATAAAGAGCTTATCATTGTCTTTCTTGATGAATAGAGTCTTGTCAACACTACCCCTTGTGTAATTATTATCAACAAGAAATTGAGTGAGGCGCTCATACCAAGCCCTCGGTGCTTGTTTCAACCCATATAGAGCCTTTTTAAGGCGATAGACATGGTTGGGGTGGTGAACATCCACAAACCCCTTGGGTTGTTCAACAAACACTTCCTCTTGCAAGAAGCCATTGAGGAAGGCACTCTTGACGTCCATTTGGTGCAATTTGAACTTGTGCACACAATAAATGGACAAGAGAAGCCTAATGGACTCTAAACGGGCAATGGGAGCAAAAGTCTCCTCAAAGTCGATACCCTCAATTTGAGAGTATCCTTGTGCTACAAGTCTAGCCTTGTTCCGCACTATGTTGCCATCCTTATCGGATTTGTTCCTATAAATCCACTTAGTGCCTATGACATGTGTGCTTTTAGGCCTAGGAACTAGAGTCCAAACCTCATTCCTTTCGAATTGGTTTAGCTCTTCTTGCATGGCAAGAACCTAAAATTCATCATTTAAGGCTTCATCAACCTTTTTGGGTTCAATTTGAGAGGTGTAGCATGTAAAGCTAATGAGATTAGCAATTTGACGCCTAGTCCTTACACCCTCATTCACATCTCCAATAACATTATCTTTGTTATGAAGTCTTTTAACCCATGGAGCAGGTTCATTAGAGTCCACAAGAGGAACTCTATCAAGAGGTTGAGTGGCCTCTTTATCAAGGTTGGACGTCCCAACATTAGGAGTCTCCACAACCTTCTCCAAGGGAGAGTCATCATCTAAAGCAACCTCCTCCTCATGGTCATAAGACTTGAGCCTTGTATCATCAATGACAACATTTGATGATTCCATGACGGTCCGAGTCTTCAAGTTGAAAACTCTATAGGCTCTACTATTCAAGGCATAACCAATAAAGACACCCTCATCACTCTTAGCATCAAATTTGCCAAGTTGATCACGGTCATTTAAAATGTAGCATTTGCTTCCAAATGTGTGGAAGTAGCTAACATTTGGCTTTCTACCCTTCCATAAAACATAAGAGGTTTGCCTAGTACCGGGCCTTAGGAAAACTCTATTTCCTATATAGCAAGCCGTATTGACGGCTTCGGCCCATAAGTTCCTAGGGACATTGTTGCTAAGCAACATCACACGGGCCATCTCTTGTAAGACCCTATTCTTCCTCTCAACAACTCCATTTTGTTGAGGTGTCCTAGGAGCTGAAAACTCATGGGAGATGCCTACACTATCACAATAGGTTTCAAAAGAAGCATGTAAGGTTCCCATTTGTTGATTTGCTCATTTCGTGGACAAACCACATGTTGGGGATTCTTTGTAAGGGTAGCTTAAGCGTTGGTATTATTGCTCAATGCCCTTAGAAGACCTCGTCTTGATAAGCACCGAAGGTAAATTTCTATGTGCTTACTTGTCTTGAAGAGATAGTTGCACACACACACAACTCATGCATATGTTTAATCCTTGTATGTTGTGTGTCTTATTTTTGTGCATTAATGTTCATTAACATCTCTTCTTGCATGTTATGTTGATTGCATCTTGCATATCCAATTGCCTTGTCATGCTTAGACTTAGGATTGCATTTTTGTAATGGGCGCTCTCAAAAGCGCTCTACAGAAGCGCTGTACGAACAGTGCCTATCGAGCACTGTACAGACCTGATCGATTTAATTCGGTCGCTGTACAGGCGCTGTACAAAGCACTGTACGTACAACGACACTCTGTTTTCCTGAGAGAATAGAGTTGGGGCGCTGTACAGGCGCTATATAGAGGCGCTCTACCTACAGCGTCCAAGGCAAAATAGTGGTGTCACTTATCAAAACGACCACACTTCATCTTGACACCCTATATATATGCCACTTTGACTTTAGGTCAATTAAGAGAGTTCATATTCATATTTCATACTTAGGATATTTTTCAAAGACAAGAAAAATTCCAAGAACTCATTTTTAATTACTCAAACACTTTTTCATGATCATCAATCATCATCTAGCATCATCTAGATGTCTCTTTGCATGGATTCTTCATCATACTTTGCTTGGTAAACTTTTCACTAATATCTTACATATTTTGTGTTTTTCTTAACAAGCAATCTCAATTTATTACTTGTATGATTTTCATATCTTTTGATACAAGATTGAGATTAGTGTGTTGTATGTTTGAGAAGTTGTATTGTGAAAGCTAATTAGGTTTTGTGCTTAATCTTGATTAGCTAAACTATTTGACATGTCATTTAGTTTTAATATCTAGGATTGTTCTAATTGCATATTCATCATCTTAGATAAGCATATAGGGTTTCCCTTGCTATATGTTGCATTTGGATATTCATATATTCACTTAGGGTGTTATTCTTTTCATTGAGAAAGTAAGTCTTGTGTGTAGCTTCTGGGATTAGGTTACTTAGATCGCAAGCAAATTGGACTAGGTTCACTTATACCGAGATTAGGTAGGTGTGTGATTACTTCCAGGATTAGGTTGTAGTCGTTTTACACATTTAGTGGATTTGAGGTTCGAGTGTGGCTTACTTACTAGCCCGTGGTTTTTCCCGTGAGGGTTTCCACGTAAAAATCAAGTGTTATTTAATTTCCGCATTTTATACTTGATTTATTGCTTTATCTAGTTAGGGGTAATTTCGTAATATTGACTTCACATGAAAAATTGGGTAATAAGTTTAAAATCTATTCACCCCCCCTCTAGATAGTTTTATATACACCGTGCTATAATTTGTTTCAAAACATTCTCAAATTCCCTCCCATGGTCACTTCTAATCCATTTTATGCTTTTAATGTTAGAGTTCATCTCATTTTGAATTTTATTACAAAGCATTTTAAACTTATCAAAAGTTTCGGATTTTTCTCTAAGAAAATATGTCCATGTGAACCTAGAGAAATCATCTATACAAACAAAAATTTATCTCTTTCCACCTAAACTCTCAGTTTGCATAGGACCCATAAGATCCATGTGGAGAAGCTCTAGGGGCTCCTTGGTGGAGAGATACTTGCCCTTTTTGTGCATAACTTTGGTTTGTTTTCCTTGTTGACAAGGTCCACAAACACCATTGGCTTTCTTCCCAAGCTTGGGAAGACCACGCACACAATCGAACTTGCCTAGGATTCGTAAATCCTGAAAGTTCATGTGGCCAAGTCTTTCATGCCACAACTCAATTTGCTCATCCAAGGACACATTGTTTGAGACTATTCTAGCTTCAATACAATAGCAATTGTCGCTAGATCTCATACCTTTCAACAAGGTTTATCCATTGGGCAATAAGATAGAGCAATCATTTTTAGAAAAAAAGACGGAAAGTCCTTTATCACTTAGATGTGAAATGCTTATCAAGTTGGCTTTTAGGCCATCAACAAATAAAGCATTGGATAAGGAGGGTAATCCGGGAATGGAAATGGTTCCTTTCCCTCTTACTCTTTTCTTGGATCCATCACCAAAGGTGACACTTCCACCTTCCTCCATGACAAGAGTCTCGAAGAAACTCTTGTTTCCCGTCATGTGCCTAGAGCACCCACTATTTAAATACCAAAAATTAGAAGAATTTGCCTTCAAGGCAATTTGAGCAACATGGCAAACATTTTCATTCTTTCTAATCCACCTAGGTGAAACATTTTCTTTCCTAGTGGTATTTGGTGCATGGGCTCTAGAAGTCCTAAGATCATGCAAATCAATTTTATCATTCTTAGGGATATGCATCATGGCTCTTTTCTTTTTCTTTTCAATCATGCTTCTAGTTTTGCACATTTTAATATAATGAAAGCATCTTGGTCTAATATGACCATCAAAACCACAAAAGTGACATGTAGGAATAAAATAAGGAATCATACATTGTCCTTGTGCATACATAGGAGCTTTCCCATGTCTTTGTGGTTGAGTGGGTTCAATCCATCTTCGTTGTTGAACTAGTCTTGCTTACTTCCTTGGATGAGTTTGCATGATAGGTCCTTTTCCTTTGTGAGCCATGTGTTGAGGAATGTTGGCTTGAGGTTGTCTTCTTGGAGCTACCTTCACTTGTGCACTATGTGAGCATTGTCCTAGATCAATCTTCTTCCTAGGAGTTTGGACCGGTGAAGCTACTTGTTTGCCCAAGCTCTTGACAAACATGGTCTTATCAGAGGTTGAGATTTTCTTACCATCTTCATACCCAAGACCCCTCTTGTCTCATGGACTCTTTCTAACACCAAGTATGTGGTCAAGTTTCTCGGTGCTAGAAGCCATCCTAGATAAAGACTCTTTAGCTTCATCAAGCTCCCTCTTCAAACCTTCTTCACTCCTCTTAGATAAGACTAACTCCTCTCTTAGCTTATCTTCATTCTTTATGGATCTCACTACTTCTTCACTTAATTGGTCAACTTGTGATGAAAGCTCAAGGTTTTCTTCTTTTAATCTCCTAATTTCCCTCTTGTTCTTTAACCTAGAACTCTCTTCTTTTAGATCCATCCTATCCACATTACCATTTGTGGATTGTGATGAGGAGCAATCATCACTTGAGCTAATTTCCACTTGACTCTCATTTTCTTATAGCACTTTTGCTCTTGTGAGAAGAGGTAAAGGCTATGAAGTTGGCCATGAGTTCCTTATCATCCGAAGACTCATCTCCTTCATTTGAGTCATCACTACCACTCCATGTGGCGGCCATCACTTTTCCTTTCTTCTTGTTAACATGGTTAGCACAATCGAGGGCAAAGTGTCTTATGCCACCACACTCAAAGCAACAAACCCTTTTCTTTTCGGTCTTCTCTTGCCTAGGCTCAAACTTCTTGAATGGAGTCTTTTTCTTGAAATCTTGACCCTTGAATCCGAAACCCTTCTTCTCGGACTTGTAGAATTTCTTGAACCTTCTCATCAATAGAGCCATTTCTTCGTCCGAGTCATCATTCTCCTCATTCTCAACTTTGGAGGCTTTCAAAGCAATTCCCTTTTGCTTTTTAGGAGGTGTGGAGGCAGGACCCTTCATAGATTCATAAGCTAGAAGCCTCCTAATCACCTCACTTGGCTTCATATCCTTGTATGTGCTATTCTCCTCTAAACCCGTTACCTTTGATTCAAATCTCTTGGGAAGCAATCTCATAATCTTTTGTTTGATCCTCCTATCCGAGTAAGGGTCACCAAGTTGATGACTTTGGTTGACTATGTCCATCAACTTGATCTCAAAATCGCTGAAGCATTCATTCTCCTCCATCTTAAGCATCTCGAATTGAGTTTGGAGGAATTGAAGCTTGGAGTCCTTCACCACTTCGGTTCCCTCATGTGCAATCTCTAGGATGTCCCATGCCTTCTTAGCTATCCCAGTATTTTGAATCAATTTATATTGATTTTTGTCCATTGCACATAGGATGGCATGCATCGCCTTCCTATTCCATTTTGATGACTCAAACTCTTGCGCGCTCCATTGCGCTTTAGGCTTGAGCACATCCTCTCCTCCACCCGTAGGAGTCTGTTAGGATTATGCTCAATAGCAAGAGTGTAATGTTGTAATTAACAATCTTTTTTCATATTAATAAAGTGATTTCTGGTTTAACAAATCGTATAGCATTTATAGTTTAATATTATAATTGTCAAAGTAAATAATCATAAGGTCTAAAGACTATGAGAAAAGAAGAATTGTTCGTACATCTGGATATGTATGTGGTAGACACAATTCTTTAGTTAGTTTTGAATAATGTTCACAACTTAAGTTAAAGGTTGGGCACCTTTATCTTGTTAAAGTTGTAGAATTCTTTTGCTAGCATTTGAGTGGGATCAAATGAGATATGATGAGTCTTGTTGTGTGTATAAATTCACCAACCTGACACGACATCAAAAGAACCGACGAAAGACTGCCACGTCACTCATTGACCGGGTCAAGGGAGGAAGTATGACAAATCAAAATGATAAAATAGCTCAAGCCGAGAGGGAGTCAAAAATATGATCGCCGAAGCTAGATACCTACTCGCCGAATGAAGGAATGTGCTCGCCAAAGATACGATATCCAGAAAGTAAGGGTACTCGCTGGACCAGTACACTGGGCTTGAACCGACTCGGCAAAGACACAGAAATAAACCCTAAAAACTTTTAGAAGACCCAGAACAACAAGGAATCATAAAAAGGAAAGTAGACTTGATCCGTGACAAGAAAGGATCCTAGTACGAATCAAAGAAGGAAACCTTTCACCCACACGGCTGAAAACAAGGGGAAACCCTAATTAAACATGTATAAGTAGAACCACCTATCCCATGAGGAAGGGGTTCAGAAATCTAGAGAGAGAAAAGAGAGCAATTGTAAGAGAGATCAAAGCGTGTAACAAGGCAACGAAAACCTAGTATTATTCTTCTGCCCTTAGGGGCGCTATGGTTTTTTCCCATTCAAGGGTTTTCCACGTAAAACTTGTCTTTTGCATGTGTTCTTAATTTTCTTATTTTATATTAAATTGATATAATTGTTGAGTGCGTGACAATCCAAATTTCATCGTCAACAATTGGCACTAGAAGAAGGGGGTCTTTGAACAGAAACTTCGAGGGACCCTTGCGAATCAGACAGCATGAACAACGACAGCGACAGAGATGGTAACTCCAGCGGAGATTTAGTTGTTGAACCAACTGCGCCGACGGGAGATAGGGCAGTGACAATCGGGGAACAATCAGCAGCAACACCAGGAACTAGGGCGGCTGATCCCGGGATTCTGCAGCACTTCCAAGCTGCATTGGTAAACTTAATCAGCGAAGCCAGCAAAATAGGACTTTCTCTCCCCATAGGATTGGGAGTTTCATCTCCTTACGAGTTAACCACCCATGGAATCCATCCACCCGGAAGGCTACGATCAGAAGTTCACATTGCAATTCCCGATACTCAAGCAAGACAATCCACTGAGGAGACTCCCCAGGACCACACTGAGGATTTCGAGGGGAGGAAACAAAGGAAGGGAAAAGGTGTGATGAATGAAGAATCCAGGGAGAAACGAGACCAGGTGCGAACACATGGGGTCAATTCCAGCGACACATATCAACAGAACCGGCGGAGACACCGTTCCATCTCATCTGAAGATAAGAGTCCTCATCCACGAAGGGAGTTACGATCCAAAAGAGCGAAGCGAAGGAGATCCGAGAGCACTGAAGATCGAAGAAGCCCGGATGAGAGAGGCAATCATGGTAGAATGACAATCAAGAGTAGACTCGATCCAGCAGGAGAGCCAACTGGTCAGCGAGATGTCACCCTGCAAGAGCTATCAAGGAATGGCGCGAAGGTATGGTCGTAATGCATCTTCGGATGATGAGTCAGATAGCCCATTCATCGAAACTATCGCTCGCACCCAATTTCCAGACAGATTTAGAATGCCAACCATTGAGCAGTACAAGGAGAATAGGGATCCGAAGGAGCACGTTCGTCGATTCCGTAACATTATGGCCCAGTATTCATCCAACGATGGGTTGTTATGCCTCACCTTCCCGCAAACATTCGGCGACCTTGCCTCTAGGTGGTTTGGAAGACTTCCTCCCGGAAGTATAAGTAGCTTCTCAAATCTCAGCAAAGCGTTCATAAGGCAATTCATGGGGAGTGTCCAGAGAAGAAAGTCACTCGCTCATCTATCCAATCTGAAACAGGAACGTAACGAGTCAATCAAGAAGTATCTAGCGAGATTCGGGAAGGAGGTTGCTCAAATTGAAAACGCCAGTGATGTAGCTGTGGTCGCCGCATTCACCAATGGGTTACAAAGTGGGCGATTATCCTTTGACCTACGGAGGGAAAGACCAAAAACCTATGAGGAGATGATGGAAATAGCTGGCGACTATGCACTGGCGGAAGAAGAAGAAGTAGCGCAAGGGGGTAGCTATGTGCATGGACACAAACCTGACTCAAAACCGGACCACAAGGATGACAAAAAGACGTAATCACGTGATCGCCAGAGAGAAGAAAAGGGCCAAAAGGGATATCCAAGAGAAGGCAGAGGAAACGCTCGAGCAAATAAATTTCGAGGAAGGTACAACCATTACACCCCTTTAACTGGCGATCAAGAGGAGATATTGTCTGTGGTAGAAGACAAGGGACTCGCCAAATACCCTCGGTAGCAATCAGCAAATGCCAGGAGAGATACAACTAAGTACTGCCGATTCCATAAAGATCATGGGCATGACACTTCAAAGTGTTTTCAGTTACGCGATCACATTGAAAGCTTGATTAGAGACGGACACCTGAAGGACTTTGCCTTGAAAGGGGACAAGCACGGTGGTCGCCAGGATAGCTGCTAAGGAAACGAGCAGGAAAGGAAGAGTCCAAGGAGGAACAGCCCTAACGCAACTATAAACACCATTTTCGGCGGACCTCATACTGGGAGGAGCAATCGAGAAAGGATGTCAGAGGTTCGAGAAGTAATGTATGAAAGCAGAAGCATGGAGATCAATTCTGTGCAGAGAAACCCTAAGAAGGGAAGAGAAGGACATGATGATGCAGTAAAATCTGTGTTCAATTTATTAAGAAAGTTCGTTCACTGGGATCGGCGATTTTATCAGTTAAAACCAATTAATCTAGCAAAGGTTACTCTAAATGCGAAAACTAAATTGCATAATGCTTTTCTTTGGAAAAATTGTTTAACTCTAGGATTAACCTAAATTATGACTACTTGAACTAAAAATCAAATCAACGAATAAACAAATCAAAGAATGAATATATGGGGAGATACTAGGGAATCGATGCACCTCTCTTAGACACTCAATGCTCTCACTTAGTCTCAATAAACACTTCAATAAAGTTTAGGGCTTGTTTTGATAAACAATTAAGAACGAATCTCCTTCCCACCACTCGCACAAAGGCCATGTGTCAAGTGATAGTAATGAAATCCCTATGAACAAAACTCTAAGCCAAATCAATGCAACAAGGCCATGCAAACATTAATTTTCAAGTCTATTAAGCTTATGATTGTGATTTAAATGGAAAGGCCATTTACATCCAAACCCTAATCTCAAAGATAAACTAAATCACAAACTCATATCAATTGAGGCCACAAAATAATATGAATCAATAATATAGAGCAATTAATTCAATAGACAAGACTAAAACCCAATTGATTAACAAAAAGATAGACTAATTGATTACATAGAGTTGTCCAAAATTGGTTACATCAATCCCCTAATAAAGGTTTAGTTACACATCAATGGAGAGAACAAAAACATAGAAGAGATGAAGATAGAACCCATTATGGTGTGATGCTTCTGACTTGAGATCTCTGTCGTCTTCCTGCTCCAAGTAATCCCCTCTGATGGAATGAATGAAAAGAATCAATGAATGGTCGTTTTTAAAACTCCTTCTATCTGTCTATATGTCGACCCTTCTATTTTCTCTTTTTCCTTCTTTTTATAGGTCTTCTGCAGTAACGAGAGGACGAGGAGGCGGTCCACTGCTCAACGTGCTGCTGGGTAGGCACGTGCATGGGCAGCGGAAAAGGGGACTTCACTGGCGCCTGTTGCACCGCCGATGGTGCACCTGCCTGATGGGCAGCATGGGCCGCGGAAAATGGGAATAAATGCCCTTTCTGCATCTTTTGACTCCATCATCTCCAGAATACGATCCGATCAACATTTCTATGGTAAGAGACCTGCAAAGACTTAACAAACACATCAACCCACCAAAAGGATCCAAGAAACGCGCATAAACATAAGCAAAAAGGGCAAAATATAAGCATAGAAATAGACTGATCAAATACCCCCAAACCTATCTTTTGCTAGTCCTCGAGCAAAACCAAACATTCCTAAACTGAAAAACTAAATCCTAATAAAGCCACTTTCGCAGGGAACGCGATAGCATTGAGCACATGCTACAAGCCTTTAAACCTCTAGGTGTCCCTAGTAGGAGGAGTGTTGTCTCCTGAGGGTTCTCAGCTATGACACCCACAAACATATCCCACAAAACCAATCATTTGAGATGCAATCGATTAATGCTCAGATTGAAACAATGCATGCAAAAGCCAATAGGTAAAGACTAACATTATGTCACAAATTTGAATGCATTGCTCAGTTTTAGATGAAAAGCCCAAACTCAAGATATTCTAGCATCAAGAACACTTTGCCGAACGCCATAGATGTAATTCGCCTTGACTCTAAGCCTCACCAGATATCGCTCATATTTCTCACAGAACCTAGGCAAATAAACTCATCAAGCATATGCGAAAGAAGTTATGCACAAGAAATTTCAAATTATAATCGCATATGAATATGTCATTGAAAGAACGCTTGATTTGAATGCAAAGATCTCATGAAAATAATCGAATCATTATGAGCAAGATAAACACACATACACTTCTACTTTCATAGCAAGGATAACCAGCAGATCAATTAGACTTTTCATTAGGTTGTAATGGGGCTATTGGGTGAAGGTTAGAAAGGAACGGGATGTAGGAGTTCAAAACCCTAGGATCATTCAGTGAGAGTCTTCAGTTACCTTTACGGCTTGGCACAAGCTCTTAGGTCTTCATTGACTTCCTTTGCAAGTGGAATAATGCCACTTACCATTCATTGATGTCCCCTTAATTCACCATTCACTTTTGCCCACTCCTTCGAGAGTAGATACAACACTTAAGTCCTTTGACATGTTGTGTTCCTTAGATTCTTTTTCTGGCATACGCAACTCACCATTCATTTTGGTGGTAAAACTTTCTTTTTCTTTTTTTCTTTTTTTTTTTTTTTTTTTTTTTTTTTTTTTTTTAGACTAAATACAAAAACTACAACCTTGCCTCTTACATTTGGATTGAATGCAGCTCATTCTTCATTTGACTCGTATCACTTTCGCACAACTTCTTATGCGAACTCTTCAACCTTCTTCACCATCTCAAAGCATGATCCCAAGTTAACAGGTATGGCTATAATATGGCTTACATGGGTTACAATAAATGTGGTGAAGAAAGAAAAGGCAATCAGTGTTTGGCTTCAAACAGGGCTATGGAGCACACACACATAGGTAGGAAATATTACAGGTCTTTTAATTAGTTCATGCACACATAGTCTAACATCACTTCCACTGGTTCGACTTACTCAAGATCAAAGATTACATGTGAAAATCATTTATGATGAATGCTCTATAATGCTCAATGTTCAACCTATAGAGATCAAATCTAAAGCTAAGAACCTATTGAGTGTTTAAAGAGTAGAAACAAAATAATCCCTCATATATGTCATTTATGTACGCACTTTGGCTTAGTGAACTCACAGGGTAGTCTCCACTATTAATCATGGCAATCCAACTAGGCATCCTATCCACCATCACATCCAGAGCATGTCATAAATTTTGAAAATGCAATGCAATACTCTAATTGGCAAGATGTTAGTTTAAACCCAGTGATTTAAGCATATCATTTCAAAGTCAAATACCAAAATATCTCATCAAGGTTATTGCAGGAACGACAGACTCTAAAACACTGAAAAACATGACCCAAGACTCAACATACCCCCAAACCTAAACTCAACAGTGTCCTCAATGTTGACAAGCAAGAAAAAACAGGCAAGAAAAACAAAAGAAAATCAAAAGCAAATAAAAGTTCAAAAAGAAAAAGAAAAAAAAAAAAATCATAGCCTGCTAATCTCCTCCATCCTCATCGGAGAGCTGTTAGATCTCGGTCCCCTGATCGGAGTCTATCGTGTCATCCTGCATCTGTTGCTCATCATCAAAGTTCAAAATCGGGGTCCGCTGGTCAAAATCCTGCGGCTCGACACCTGATCCACCGGCTGCAAAAGGATCCTGGTCAGGCATAGGGGGTTGAAATGGCACTCCACTCCCACTAGCCACAGAAGACCGGCTAGTCAGCATCCCACGCAGCTCCTCTATGTTAGTCTCAATAGTGCCAAAACGAGTATCTAATCGACCCTCCAACTGCGCGAAGCGCAAATCCATATGCGTATGCATAGCCTGCAAAAGAGTGGTAAATGGATCACCTCCTGGCTGAACTCCGCCTATCTGAGGGGCCTGTGGTGCCCCTTGAGGCTGGTCTTGTAAAAGTGCAGCTGCCTTAGCCGCTCTTGCCTCTCGCTCCTCTCTGCGACGTCTTCTCTCCCCATAATTTCCAATAGGAGGAAGGCCCCTCAGGACTAACTGCTGGTTCCAGTTCGTCAAGTTCATCATACTCGGGTCATGATTCTCTAATCCTGCACTCACATTAATGCCTGCCTGTCTACAGAAAGCAGTGATCAAACACGGAAAAACCATGGACTGGTCATCGTGCGCACTGGCTTCTTGAATGGCATTGAAAATCACCCGTCTAATATTGATAGGGCCACCTGACCTCAAACGTAGCAACACACGGGCCTGGTCATAAAAGATCTCTGAACGGTGCTGAGATGGCATTAGTGAGTATGTCAGGAAAAGGTTCCAAAAGGCAACATCGGCCTGCGTGTTGCGCTGGTACAGCTTCACTAATGTACCCCATTCCGCCTGTCCATCCATCCTAAGGCCTGCAGCCACTCGTCCTCTATAGGGGTCAAGATCTGCAATATACTCTATCCCTCGACCGTTACTGATAGCCACCTCCGGAGAGTCAAAGTACTGATTAATGGCCTCCGGAGTTATATGAACCTCAACACCCTGCACTAAAACTGGTTCTCCAACCAACAGTCTCCCTGGTACAGCACTAGCATAATACTCTGTCACAATCCCCCTGTTCGGCCTTGGTGGGCGTGCAACATATCCACCCCATCCGCGGTCTGTAACCATCTATGGAACAGGTGTCTGTACCAAACTCTCAACATCAATTCCCCTCTCAATAATCCAAGGTCGCCTGAGGAAATTGCTGAACCGACTCTTAAAGTCCTTGTGTTGTGCTTGTTTTGGCAATGCCTTTTGTTTCCCCTTATCGGATGTACTGACCCGAGGACGCTTCCCTATAGCAGTCCTTGCCATCTGTAGATAACACAAGCCAAAATTACACACAAATTTCTACCAAAAATTCGGCAGCATTTCGTTTCAAAATTCAGCCCCAAATATTTTTATAATACCATATAAATCACATGCAACACCAAATAAATCACATGCAAGTTCATCTAAACCAAATATATCCTTCAAAATCAAGCATGGCAACCATTATTCAAGCAAAAACATTCAAACTCTCCTAAGAACAACAATATTCGGAATTCCTTATATACCAAGTGAAAAACACAACCCAATAAACTTAATCATGCTAAATAGATCAATTTGAACAAAGCCCATTGGTGATTAAGATATAGAATCCGAATTTGAGCATGAAAAACTCTCAATCTCTTCATACCACATTGTAAAATCAAAACTTCATAAGTTAATGCCATTAAAGTAAAATAGAAGAGAGAAGAGAAAGCATACCTTGTAGTCGAATTTAGGAGAGTAGAGACTATGGAGAGAAATTGAGAGAGAAGAAAAGAAAGAGGAGGAAGAGAGAACAAAAATGTGCAGCCGTTTGTGGGTCAAATGAGACCTACAAAACTGCTCGACACTTTTTAATAGAGTAGGGCAAAGTTGGACCAACCGCTGACGAGACACGCTGCATGGGCAGCGGTCCGGTCAGCGGTAAAGAGAGAAAAAAAATGCTTACCTGTGGTCCAAACGCACCGTTTTGCGTAAGTGACCGCCGGGCGTACCGCTGGTCAGGTACGCGCCACTTGGGCGGTCTAGCAAGCGAGCCAAACCAGTGATTCAATTGAATTTTGGCCGTGGCTTGTGCAGCTGTCTCTTGGGCGGTCTAGGCGGCGTTAAATCATAGAGAGAATCAGAACGTCATTAACCGCTGGCCATGCACAACGCCACTTGAGCGGTCCCTTGGGCGAGCCATTCCAGTGTTTCAATTAAATATTGCCCGCTGTGTGGACACTGTGCCTCTTGGGCGGTGCATCCCGCGTGAAACTCTACAAGCATCAGGTCTTCACTTATCGCTGGTCATGCACCATGCATCTTGAGCGGTCTAGGTGGCGAGCCATTCCAGTGGTGTTGAAGTTGCTCGTACCGCGGCTCGTGCATGTGCATCTTGAGCGGTCTACCAAGCGCTAATTCCATAATTCGTGCAGTTCTACCTGGTTTGATCAAGGCAAACAACACACACATAAAACATATCTGCTCATAGCTCAACACAACCGGAAATCTCGATTCCCCTAAACCTGGATTGAATAATACTCTTCACTAAACAGACGACTCACACTAATTACTGACTCAAATTAGTCTAAAGAAAATGTTACCTAGGTGGGTTGCCTCCCACCAAGCGCTTTATTTAGCGTCTAGGCAAGACGTATGAGAGCTCTACGGCTCTATAAGCACGGAATCCTCCAATCGAACGACAGCTCCGAAATCCTTAATGTAAGGCTTAACCCGATGCCCATTTACCTTGAACATGTTGCCATTCTTCTCATTTTGCACTTCTACAGCTCCATGGGGAAAAACTTGTGTGACCCTGAATGGTCCAAACCATCTAGACTTCAACTTACCGGGAAACAGCTTCAGCCAGGAGTTGAACACCAGCACTTGCATACCGGGACGAAGGTCTTTATGCACTATCATCTTGTCATGTATCATCTTAGTCTTTTCCTTGTATAGTTTTGCACTCTCATACGCTTCCAAGCGAAATTCCTCGAGTTCACACAGCTGAAGTTTCCTCTCCTCACCGGCCTTGTCATAATCAAAGTTCAACTTCTTGACTGCCCATAAGGCTCTATGCTCGAGTTCTACTGGAAGGTGACACGCCTTCCCAAAGACCAACCTATATGGACTCATCCCAATAGGCGTCTTGAAAGCTGTCCTGTAGGCCCACAATGCATCATCTAACTTCAACGCCCAATCCTTTCGAGTGGAATTGACAGTCTTCTCTAGGATACTCTTTATTTGTCTGTTGCTGACCTCAACCTGTCCTGAAGTCTGTGGGTGGTATGGTGTAGCAACCTTATGCCTTACACCATATTTCTTCAAAAGTGCAGCAAAGGATCTGTTGCAAAAATGCGTACCTCCATCGCTAATGATAGCTCTAGGAGTCCCGAATCTTGCAAATATCGTCTCCCTCACAAATTTCACCACAGTTTGACCATCATTATTCCTTGTGGCCTTTGCTTCTACCCATTTTGACACATAATCAACTGCTACCAAGATGTAACTATAACCACAAGATGGTGGGAATGGTCCCATGAAATCTATGCCCCAGACATCAAAAAGCTCTATTATCAAATCTCCAGATAAGGGCATCTCATTTCGCTTACTTATGCTCCCCGTACGTTGGCATCTGTCGCATGCCAAACAAAACTGGACTATATCTTTATGTAACGATTCTCAGAAGAATCCAGATTGCAACACTTTCAAGGCTGTTTTTCTTGCACCAAAATGTCCTCCATATTGCAGCTCGTGACAAAATTTCAGAACATCTATCTGCTCTGACTCAGGAACACATCTTCTTATCACAGAATCAGGACCATGAGTGTACAAATAAGGGTCATCCCAAAAGTATTTTTTCGCTTTTGTAATGAACCTTTTTCTTCCTTGTGAGTTCAAATCCTCTGGGACTACCCCACTTACCAAATAGTTAACCAGATCAGCATACCATGGTTCACTATCCATTACAGCCAACAATTGTTCATCCGGAAACTTCTCATGCAATGGCAATATGTCTACCTCATCCGGGTTTACCTGTACTAACCTGCTTAGATGATCAGTAACCACGTTCTCACTACCTTTCTTGTCTCGTATCTCCAAGTCAAATTCTTGTAGCAGGAGGATCCACCGAATCAATCTAGGTTTGGCATCCTTCTTCTGAAGAAGATGACGAAGGGCTGCATGGTCCGAATATACAATGACTTTGGCGCCCACCAAGTAAGTTCGGAATTTCTCCAATGCAAAAACTACTGCGAGGAGCTCCTTCTCAGTTGTTGAGTAGTTCAATTGAGCGTCATTTAAGGTTCGAGAAGCATAGTATATTGCGTGCGGAACCTTATCTACTCGCTGCCCCAAAATTGCTCCGATAGCATAATCCGAAGCGTCACACATCAATTCAAAGGGCAATTCCCAATTAGGTGGAATTATTACTGGTGCGGTAGTCAATGCACTCTTCAAAGTGTTAAAAGCTACCATGCACTCTTCAGTCACCTCAAACTCAGTTTCTTTTTGTAGAAGCAAACATAAGGGCCTTGTTATCTTCGAAAAATCCTTTATAAATCTTCTGTAAAAACCCGCATGCCCAAGAAAAGACCGCACATCTTTCACAGATTTTGGAGGCTGTAAACTACTGATCACCTCCACCTTAGCTTTGTCCACTTCAAATCCTCTTCTTGAAATCACATGTCCCAGAACTATCCCTTGTTGTACCATGAAGTGGCACTTTTCCCAGTTCAACACCAAATTGTTCTCCTCGCATCTCTTAAGGACTAAGGTAAGGTTGTGCAAACACAAATCAAATGAATCCCCAAACACTGAGAAGTCATCCATGAATACCTCAATGATCTCTTCCAACATATCTAAAAATATTGACATCATACACCTCTGAAAAGTACCTGGTGCATTGCAGAGACCGAATGGCATCCTTCTGTATGCGAACGTCCCAAATGGACAAGTGAAAGTAGTTTTTTCTTGATCTTCTGGTGCGATAGCTATCTGATTGTAACCTGAGTACCCGTCGAGGAAACAATAGTGACTGTGCCCTGCCAATCGCTCGAGCATCTGATCTATGAATGGAAGAGGGAAGTGGTCTTTTCTAGTAGCAGTGTTCAGCTTCCTGTAGTCGATACACACCCTCCATCCTGTCTGAAGCCTCTGTGGAACCAACTCATTCTGCTCATTGCGAACCACGGTAATACCTGATTTCTTAGGAACCACGTGAATCGGGCTGACCCACTTACTGTCTAATATAGGATAAATTATCCCCACTTGTAAAAGTTTCAGGACCTCTTTCTTCACTACCTCTTTCATTATCGGATTTAATCTCCTCTGGGCTTCTCTTGACGGTCTAGACTCTTCTTCGAGAAATATCTTGTGCATGCAAATTGTTGGACTGATTCCCTTGATATCTTCAATTGACCATCCTATAGCTGACTTATGTTTCTGTAGAACCCCAATGAGTCTTTCTTCCTCGGTACTCTGCAATTCTGAAGCAACAATTACCGGGTATGTCTCATTATCACCTAGATACACATACTTCAGAGTTGTTGGTAACTCCTTGAGCTCCAACTTTGGTGGTGGATCATTGGCAAAACTGACAGTTGAAACTTGGAAGTCTGCGACTTCTTCCTCAGCTAGTTCAGAACTATCTTCAATCATGTCGTCTTGATCATCCCAATCCCAATCTGCCAAATCCTCATCCTTGAATACTCCATCAACCCCAGGGTCTAAAACGTCGATGAATGAACAATCATCAGCTCCGGCAGGGTATGATGATGCTTCAAAAAGTTTGAACTCCACTGTCTCATCTAACACTGTCATTGACAGTTTTCCATTCTGCACATCAATAAATGTCTTTGCTGTTGCCATGAACGGTCTACCCAAAAGAACAGGTCTCATGTTAGTCTCTTTGCTCACATCCTCCATGTCTAATACCACAAAATCAGTAGGAATTATAAGTTTCCCAACTTGGACCAGAACATCTTCAACATGCCCTCTCGGATATCTTACCGAACCATCTGCTAACAGAAGTGACATTGTTGTAGGCTTCAACTCATTTAACCCTAGCTGCTTGTAAATAGAGTACGGCATCAAATTAATACTGGCACCTAAATCTAGCATTGCTCTTTCAAGTTGGGTACCTCCTACCGTGATATTGATGCAGAAACTGCCCGGATCTTTCAGCTTGGGAGGAAGTTCCTTCTGTAAAACTGCACTAGCACTACCTGCTATGTATTCCTGATGATTCGGCCCAAATTTCTGTCTGTTGGTGTGAAGGCTTTTGAAAAATTTTGCATAGGCAGGCATCTTTTCTATCATCTCAAGTAAAGGCAAGTTCACATGTACCTTGGACAGAACATCAAAAATTTCTTTGAAAGCCTTGCTAAGCTTGTCCCTTTTAAGCCTCCCAGGAAAAGGAATTGGTGGAACCTATGGAGGGGGTGGAACATAAGGGTCTGATGACTTGTGTAAAACTGAGGTTTTCTTGGGTGTCTCTACCACTACCTCTTCTTCTGCGTTAGTCTCCTTCTCACTCACCTCTTCTGATCCCCTGGTGCCCTCTTTCTGTTGCCCCCTGACAACTTCAGTGTCTAACACTCACCCACTTCTCAACACAGTCAATGCCTTGGCTTGCTCTGATTGGCTAGGAAACCTTCCTGGTTCATTCTTGCTGACTGCGTCGACTATTTGCCCCATCTGTGTTTCTAAATTCTTAATGGATGCCTCAACGTTGTTAATTCTCTGATTTGTATCACGTGAGAAACGCTCTGTATTCTTAGCAAGGGATGTCACAATTTCTTCCAAGGATCTCTTCTTCGGCTGATAGGTGGTACTGTCTCTATTAGCTGCATTGTTCCATTGTTGAGGTTGACTATTGGAACCTTGACCTTGGTAAGTGCCTCTGTTGTACCCTCCTTGATTTGTTCCCTGAGTGTTCTGTGGAATGAGCTGATGACTATTAAGAGCAGTGTTAGGGTCAGAATAAGATAAATTCGAATGGTTACGCCATGCAGGGTTGTAGGTATTCGAGTAAGGATCATTCCTCCCTCTTTGGTAATTGAAAGCTTGAACCTCCTCTGTCTCAAATGGTATCCCATCTCCATCTTGCACTAAGTTCACCCCTAACTGATGTTGAGCCCTATTCGAGTTTTGGGCCATCATAGCTTGTACTTGCTTAGCTAGATTCGCCATCTGAATTTCCACCCCAGTTGTCTGGTTGACCTCATACTTACCTCCCTTTCTGACCATTGAACTTCTATGTTGGGAGTTTAGAGCCAACGTTTCATAGATCTCAGCAATCTCTAAAGCAGATTTCCTGGTAATGATACCCCCACAGGCGTTGTCAACAATGTTCTGTGTGAAAGGTGTCAATCCATCATAAAAAGTGCGGACTTTGTACTCCTCTGTCACCATGTGAGGGGGAATTTGATCTAACAGCTCCTTATATCGCGACCATGCTTCATGGAACGACTCACCATCTTCTTCACTGAAACTAGCTATCTTGATCCGGACTTCTTTTGCTTTAGAAGCAGGGAAAAATCTGTTGAAGAATGCAGTGCACACATCAACCCATGATCTCAAAGATCCTGCTCTTACTGAATTGTACCACTTGATGCCCTTGTCCTTCATACAATATCGAAAACACCTCATCCTCAACTGCTTTTCTGTCAATCGGCCCATCGGGAAATTCCCTACTGTAGCTTGATAATCCTTCATAAACTGGAGGCAGTCTTCTGTTGCCAAACCGTGAAAAGATGGCAGCATGTTTAAATGGCTACCCCTCAACTCATAACTCCTGGCTATGGCATCTAACACAATAGGCTGAGGTTGGTCTCCCAACATAGGCTGTCCAGACTCTCTCATTAGTCTGATCTCATCTTCTAGTGCACGTCTTGGAGAACCCGGTGGATTGTCTCGAATTTCCTGTCTATTCTGAACACCTTGTTCATCATGATCCTCTCTTTCAGCTCGAATAACCCGGTCACGTTGCTCACCGTGATCACCCATATCCTCAACTAAAGGATCTAACTCTTCAAATTGTCTAGCAACTCGGCCTACTCGGTCAATCTCGTCGTTAGCAGGGATCAGAATACCTCCAAGCGAACGACGTCCGTTCATACACCTGTAAAACCTGAAACACCAAAAACACAACTACCACGAAGTAAGATGAAACAAGAGAATAACTAAAAACTAAAAATAAAATCTAATGACACACACTACCTAACCTAAACTAACTAGATCCAACTAATAGAATCTATACCAATCCCCGGCAGCGGCACCAAAATTGATGCAGTAAAATTTGTGTTCAATTTATTAAGAAAGTTCGTTCACTGGGATCGGCGATTTTATCAGTTAAAACCAATTAATCTAGCAAAGGTTACTCTAAATGCGAAAACTAAATTGCATAATGCTTTTCTTTGGAAAAATTGTTTAACTCTAGGATTAACCTAAATTATGACTACTTGAACTAAAAATCAAATCAACGAATAAACAAATCAAAGAATGAATATATGGGGAGATACTAGGGAATCGATGCACCTCTCTTAGACACTCAATGCTCTCACTTAGTCTCAATAAACACTTCAATAAAGTTTAGGGCTTGTTTTGATAAACAATTAAGAACGAATCTCCTTCCCACCACTCGCACAAAGGCCATGTGTCAAGTGATAGTAATGAAATCCCTATGAACAAAACTCTAAGCCAAATCAATGCAACAAGGCCATGCAAACATTAATTTTCAAGTCTATTAAGCTTATGATTGTGATTTAAATGGAAAGGCCATTCACATCCAAACCCTAATCTCAAAGATAAACTAAATCACAAACTCATATCAATTGAGGCCACAAAATAATATGAATCAATAATATAGAGCAATTAATTCAATAGACAAGACTAAAACCCAATTGATTAACAAAAAGATAGACTAATTGATTACATAGAGTTGTCCAAAATTGGTTACATCAATCCCCTAATAAAGGTTTAGTTACACATCAATGGAGAGAACAAAAACATAGAAGAGATGAAGATAGAACCCATTATGGTGTGATGCTTCTGACTTGAGATCTCCGTCGTCTTCCTGCTCCAAGTAATCCCCTCTGATGGAATGAATGAAAAGAATCAATGAATGGTCGTTTTTAAAACTCCTTCTATCTGTCTATATGTCGACCCTTCTATTTTCTCTTTTTCCTTCTTTTTATAGGTCTTCTGCAGTAACGAGAGGACGAGGAGGCGGTCCACCGCTCAACGTGCCGCTGGGTAGGCACGTGCATGGGCAGCGGAAAAGGGGACTTCACTGGCGCCTGTTGCACCGCCGACGGTGCACCTGCCTGATGGGGCGGCATGGGCCGCGGAAAATGGGAATAAATGCCCTTTCTGCATCTTTTGACTCCATCATCTCCAGAATACGATCCGATCAACATTTCTATGGTAAGAGACCTGCAAAGACTTAACAAACACATCAACCCACCAAAAGGATCCAAGAAACGCGCATAAACATAAGCAAAAAGGGCAAAATATAAGCATAGAAATAGACTGATCACATGATCCCATAACATTTACAGCAGAAGACTCAGACGGAATTGATGCAAAGCCTAACGATGCAATCGTTGTGGGGGTTCGAATAGCCCATAGGGATGTCCTTCGGGTGATGATTGACAATGGAAGTTCAGCCGATATCTTAAGTGCCAGAGTATATGATGAGTTGCAGCTGGACAGGAAAGATCTTGAACCATTCCATGTACCATTAAAGGGATTCGGTGGCGTAGAAGTTAGGTCATTAGGAACTGTGAAGCTGCCAGTGAGATTTGGTACAGCACCATGCCGGCGAACAATCCTATTAGACTTTGTCGTGGTTGACATCCATAATTGGCCGTATAATGCTCTACTCGGCCGACCGTTTCTTAACAAAGCTCGAGCTGTTACTTCAACCCATGCGATGAAAATAAAATTCCCTACAGAATTTGGTGTTGGAGAATTGAGAGGGTCACAGGAGATGGCTCGCCGCGCCAACCTATCAATCTTCAAAGATAAAGCGGGGATGGAGACCTTGAGCATATTCGAGGTAGACAGGGAAGTACAGGAAGATAATCCGGAAAACTTCGAACTAGACCCAAGGGACAAAACGAGCAGAGAAAAAGAGGAACCAACTGAATCAGTTGTTCTAGATGAAGCGGAACCGGATAAAACATTGAAGATCGGAGCAAGGCTGACTGAACAAGTTAAGAAAGATGTGACAAGTTTGTTGAAGGAATATAAGGGGATTTTTGCTTGGTGCCACGAAGATATGCCAGGCATTGATAGGAGCATAATTTCGCACAATCTGGCTGTGAATGAAAAGTGCAAACCGGTTGTGCAGAAACGGAGAAGCTTCAACCCAGAAAGAAGCTTCAACCTATGAATGGACCAGACAAAACTTTTCTTTTCTTTGTTAGTCACAAAACAATCAAAAGAATATCTAAGATTATTCCGGTCACTTTTGAGTTCTCAATCTAATGATCGAAACTCGCGTGAACCTAGATCGATATCGTGTACACAAGCTTATTGATGATTAAGCAATAGTATACTATCAAAGAATAATCTAACACTCCTTTTTGTCTTTTTAGAATAAAAACTCTCTATGAATTAAGAAGAAGAAGAAAAATAAAATCTCAAGCACCAAGCATTGTGTTGGCCGAAATCTATAAGAGCACTTATATAGGTGGCCAAAATTTCTTCCTTCTTTCCTTTAGGGTGGCCGAATTCTTCATGTGATACTACTAGGGTTGCCGCAATTTTCCTCTACAAAAGAGGAGTTGTGTTGCACCCAAATACACATGTCTTTTAAGACTTCAAACCCTAATCCAACTCATTAATTTTTATTCTTTTATTTTGACTAAATAAAAAGACTCCTTATTTGATTAAATAAATAAAACTAATTTATTTATTTCCTTATCAAACAAGTCTTTTACTTTTAGGAAAGATTTGTTTCTTTAATTAAACAATTAATCAATAAATTAATTAATTCTTATTTAATTAAAACAAATGAAACAAAATAATATTTTAGGTTAAAACATTAACCTTGCCGCCCCACTTGTATAAGATTGGGCCTAATATTATTTTCTTATTTCATTTAATCCATTGGACTTTAAATAAAAAGCCCACATGTGAACCAGACCCATTCTTACTAAAAGAAACAAGCCCACATGTCTTTCATTAATATATTAATATAATTGAGCAGCCCATTACTTAAATGTGCAAATCATATTCTTAATATATTAAATGCAATTCTAGATGGACCCTTAAATTGGTCCGGTAGAATATATCAAGTGATCCATGCAAGTCCGTGTGGATTGGGGATCTTGGCGGGCCATCTAAATTTAAGCTTCAATAGACATAACCTAATCACAATCAACAAATGATTCACTTAGGTCCGATCCATTAATTTTAACTCATTCCACTAAAGAGCTAAAACTGAACTCTTAAATAAAGATAGAAAAGAAAGATGCTCCTCATTCATACCCTAGACAATCATATTGGAGATAGTGTATCCTCGTGATTAATATCAGTAATCGCCAAGAGTTCATAGACCGCCTATAACTCTCCAAGTTACCATATTTACTCATATGACCACGTTTTGAACTTGGATATTTTGACTTGTCCAGAAGCCATGTTTTCAATAGACACTATCGAAAACTCAACGTTGAGATTTAATATCCAATTACCTCAAAACATCCATATGATGATATTATACTCTCATTTAATTAAATGGAGCCACGATGTCCATATCTATAAATGAAGTCCTCTATCGATTAACAAATGAATATCACCAAACTATCGAGGATAGACTATGCGATATAATCGTACTCATTGATAACTCAAATGATATCACTTGCAACCATAAGTCCATCATTTATCTCAGGATTAAGATAGACTCTCTGATTGTCCTGATAATGAAAAGACTATTATCTACTGACGGTTCTAGATAAAGCTTTTCATTGTGATCCAGTTCAATGCACCCAGTGCACTAGATCCTTTTGCTCGAAGACACTCCGATGATTTTAGACTCATCATATCTCATTTGATCCCACTCAAATGCTAGCAAAAGAATTCTACAACTTTAACAAGATAAAGGTGCCCAACCTTTAACTTAAGTTGTGAACATTATTCAAGACTAACTAAAGAATTGTGTCTACCTCATACATATCCAGATGTACGAACAATTCTTCTTTTCCCATAGTCTTTAGACCTTATGATTATTTACTTTGACAATTATAATATAAACTATAAATGCTATACGATTTGTTAAACCAGAAATCACTTTATTAATATGAAAAAGATTGTTAATTACAACATTACACTCTTGCTATTGAGCATAATCCTAACAGATAGACATACAGACGACCTAAGGGAAACATTTGATGTGCTAGTCAGGTATGGAATGAAATTGAATCCAGCAAAATGTGTATTCGGCGTACCATCTGGGAGGTTTCTCGGATATCAGGTACATCAAAGAGGAATAGAGGTGAATCTTGAATAGATCCAAGCACTAGCAAAAATGGTCTCGCCAAGAACTTTGAAGGATGTCCAAAAACTCACGGGGTGCCTAGCATCGCTGAACAGATTCATAGCCAAGTCAACAGACCGATGCCTACCATTTTTCAAAGCTCTAAAAAAGGGAAAGGGAGTCGAGTGGAATGAGGATTGCGAAAAGGCCTTCCAGGCCTTGAAAGATTACCTTGGACAGGCACCGCTGCTATCAAAACCATAAACAGGAGAAACGTTGTACATGTACTTGTCCGTCTCTGAAGCAGCCACAAGCTCCGTGCTAGTGCGACAGGAAGAGGGAATCCAGAAGCCAATATACTACACCAGTAAAGCACTATTACCAGCCGAAACAAGGTACTCACCGGCTGAAAAAATGGCACTCGCCCTAATAACGGCAGCAAGGAAGCTAAGACCATATTTCCAGGCTCATAAAATCGGGGTATATACCAACTGCCCACTGAAATTAATCCTGTAGAAACTAGAAGTATCCGGTCGATTAACAAAGTGGGCGATCGAATTAAGTGAATTTGACGTAGAGTATCTCCCACGGACAGCAATCAAGGCACAGGCAGTGGCAGACTTTGTGGCAGAGTTCACCGAGCCAAGCATAGAGGTAGCCAGAATGATGGTGGAGCAAAATAAGAAAGTGTTCAAATGGCAACTCCGCGTCGACGGTTCGTCAAACACACACGGCAGCGGGGCAGGGGTAGTAGTGTCAACCCCGGAAGGAGATTCAGTGGAATGTGCCCTGCGTTTTGACTTCAAAGCTACTAACAATCAAGCTGAATATGAGGCACTCATAGCAGGTTTAAAAGTTTGCACAGTCCTAGGGGCAGATGAGATAGAAATCTTCAGCGACTCCCAAGTGGTTGTCAATCAGGTACTAGATGAATACTGATGTGTAAAATCGTGTTATAAAAACCTAACTCGCAAGTGCACGAATCGTGAGATAAGTACAGCGACAAGTAGGGATCGTTCCCACGAGGAAAAGTGATTTACTAGTTATAACTAATTCTAATTAAAGCTAAGCAATTAACAGTAACCAAGAGATTTGAGATTGATTAATTGATTGAGTGAATATTGATTAACTAAATTTAACTAAGAAAGCAATTAACAAGAATATGTGAATGTGATCAAGAGGTGAGAGGACTAGGTCATCAATGCTCCCCAACTATGTTTACTCAATGCTTCGAACTGACTTTTGATAAAAGATGTAACTCAAGTTAAGGATTCGTTCTTATCTTATTTATGATTGTTACCTGATGCAGTAAAATCTGTATTCAATTTACTAAGAAAGTTCGTTCACTGGGATCGGCGATTCTATCGGTCAAAGCCAATTAATCTAGCAAGGATTACTCTAAGTGCGAAAAACTAAATTGCATAATGCTTTGTTTTGGAAATTGTTTAATTCTAAAATTAACCTAAATTATGACTACTTGAACTAAAGACTAAAATCGAATCAAATCAAATCAAAGATCACACACAAGGGATGAATATATGGAGAGAAATACTAGGGAATCGATGCACCTTTCTTAGACACTCAATGCTCTCAATTAGTCTCAATAAACACTTCAATAAAGTTTAGGGCTTGTTTTGATAAACAATTAAGAACGAATCTCCTTCCCACCACTCGCACAAAGGCCATGTGTCAAGTGATAGTAACGAAATCCTTTGGAACAAAACTCTAAGCCAAATCAATGCAACAAGGCCATGCAAACATTAACTTTCAAATCTATTAAGCTTATGATTGTGATTTAAATGGAAAGGCCATTCACATCTAAACCCTAATCTCATGGATAAACTAAATCACAAACTCATATCAATTGAGGCCACAAAATAATATGAATCAGTAATATAGAGCAATTAATTCAATAGACAAGATTAAAACCCAATTGATTAACAAAAAGATAGACTAATTGATTACATAGAGTTGTCCAAAATTGGTTACATCAATCCCCTAATAAAGGTTTAGTTACACATCAATGGAGAGAACAAAAACATAGAAGAGATGAAGAGAAAACCCATATTTATCTTGATAGCTTCTTGGTTGGAAATCTCCTTCTTCTTGCTTCCAAGAATCCTCCAAGGATGGATGATGTGAATGAATAAATGAATGGAATGAATGAATGTGAAAGAATGGTGTTTTTGGGTCTAATCCCCTTGTGGTGGCTCCTCCTCAAAATAAGATATCAATTTCTATATATAATCCTCTCAAAAATAGGTTACTTGATGTCCCAAACGAACCAAATTTACGAATTACCGCTGCCCAGGTCGCTGCCCAAGCAAGTTGTCTCCACAGCTGCACAAGAAGCGGACTTGTTCTGTTATGGCTCGCTGCCCAGGTCGCTGCCCAGGCAAGTTGCACGGTGGGCGGTCTGGGCCGCGGTAAACATTTCAGGCCTGACCTTCGGTTACTAAATCGGTCATAACTTCTTCTACGAATATCGGAATTGCGATCCGAAAAGTGCGTCGGAAACTAACTTCCGGGGCTTTCAATCCATAGGTGGTAGGACACACAATTCAACCGGAGCTGAGAGATATGGGCCCCGCAACATAGAGGTTCTGCACTGGCCGAAAATCATCTTTTCATTGTTTCTTCCAATTTGCTCATTTTCTTCATCTTTTGATTCCTTTTCTTCCAAAATAAGATTTAACACCACTAGAATTGAATGGACCTACACATGCTCAACAAACACATTAAACAACCTAATTTACTCAAGAACAAAGCATAAATAATAGGAATTCGGGGCCTAAAACATGTATAGAAATGAACCGATCAAATACCCCCAAACCTATCTTTTGCTAGTCCTCGAGCAAAACAAAACTAAAAACAAAAACTAAAAAATCTAAAAACAAAATTAAATCTAAGCTAGGCCACTTTCGTAGGGAACACGATAGCATTGAGCGTATGCTACAAGCCTTTAAACCTCTAGGTGTCCCTAGTAGGAGGAGTGTTGTCTCCTGAGGGTTTACAGCTATGCTACCCACAAACATATTTCTGCGAAAAGCTAAATAATCAAGATGCAAACTCACATGTACCTTTCAAGCCAATGCATGCTAGAGCCAATAGGTAAAGACTAAAGTTAAGTCACAAATTTGAAAGCATTGCTCAATTTTAATGAAAAGCCCAAGCTCAAGACATTCTAGCTTCAAAAACACATTCGCCAAATGCCATAGATATAATTCGTCTCAACTCTAATTCTCACAAGATATCGCTCATATTTCACACAGAACCTAGGCAAATACACTCATCAAGCATATGCGAAAGAAGTTATGCACAAGAAATTTCAAATTATAATCGCATATGAATATGTTATTGAAAGAACGCTTGATTTGTATGCAAAAGATCTCATGAAAAGAATCAAACATTAAGAACAAGATAGAGCACATGTTTACCTTACTCTCGAGCTGGCATCCCCAAAAGATCAATTAGGTCTTTTCTTTGGTTGTAATGGGGCTATTGGGTGTAGGCTAAGAAAGAACGGGAAAAGGATAGCAAACAAACCTAGGATCATATCGAGAAATTCTTCGGCAATCTTCATACTCGGCCGAATTTCTTCGAATTCTTCATTCCACTTGCATCTAGGCTTCTTGAACAATTTTCGTTCATTCTCCTTCTTGAGTTGACTTTGATTCCTCATCACTTCATTGTAAAGCTCTATTCTTTTCTCTTTTATTTGATTCATCATCTCATTCATTTATCTCATTCTTTTTTTTTTCTTTTTCTTTTTCTTTTTCCTTTTCAATATAACAACTTTTCCATCTATTTCTTCTTGACACCACTTTGGTGTTTGTTCTCTTGCTTTTTCTTTGGTACATGTACATCACGAGTCGCACATTTAGAACTCCCTTCAATCATCTTCATCACTTCCTCTATATGATCCCAAGCTATATGGTATGGCTAAATTACGGCTTATTGGGGTTAAGTTAATGTGGGTGATGAAAGAAAAAGGCTTATTGTGTTTGGCTTCAAACAGGGCTATGGAGCACACACATAAGGTAGGAAATATTTAAGGCCTTTTAAGTGAGTTCAAGCACACATTGCCTATATCACTTCTAAATGGTTCAACCAAATCAAGAGCAAGTCCACATGTGATATCTTTTTTATGAGAATTGTTCTTTCATGCTCAATGTACAACCTATAGAGATCGAATCTAATGCTAAGAACCCTACTGAGTGTTTAAAGAGTAGAAACAAAATATCCCTCATATCATGTCATTTATGTACGCTTTTTGGCTTAGTGAACTCACAAGGGTAGTCTCCACTATTAATCATGGTAATCCAACTAAGCATCCTATCCACTATCACATCAAGAGCATGTCATAAGTTTTGAAAAATGCAATGCAATACTCTAAGTGGCAAGAAGTTAGTTTAAACTCAGTGAATAAAGCATATATTACGGCTCTTAAAGCACACAAAAGAAGCATCTCAACATGGAGGACAAAAATTCAAAAACTGATGACTTCT